>CM062808.1:82469203-83069203 GCA_031772625.1 Pinus tabuliformis | reverse complement strand
GTCTGTGTGTTTATAAAGCAAACAAATGTAAATGAACAAACAATCTATTCGCTCCCCAGCGGAGTCGCCATTTTGTTATAGGGAAAAGTGTCTATATAGAACTGCTCTATCCCACTAAGGTGTGGTAGCTGCCTTAGAAACAACAGAGAAAAGTCTACTTTGGTTTCTTTTATAATAGATAGATGAAAGAAGAATAAGGAGGCCAACCTCTGTCTTTCGCTTGACTCCTTGTTCGGTTCTTCTCCCTTCTTACAGTCTTTCACTGCTTGCCCTCTCGTACACCCAGCTTCCCAGAGTACCTGCAAGATCACAGTAGCACAAAACTATGCAAGAACATGGATCCACTATCATAAATAATCTAGGGTCAGATACAGATTAACCATACAAATGCATAAAACATGAATTACACAAGAATATGGAAGAAAACAAGAATAGCTTTATTGATAATCAAAGTAGAGTCAAGAGAGTTACAACCAGCTGTTCCGACCCAGCATCATCCTCTTGACAAGAAAAGCCCTCTTTTCACCTCATACAAAGCTTAGATCACCCAACATACACTGATATCACCTCAAGAAACTAACAGCAATTCCTTACAAGATGCCAAATTCCAACCTCTGGATCTCTGGGATGAGGGATCCATATATAGATATCTGTAAGGGGGATGAGTCAGCTTTGTGTTTTTGATTAGTGTCCTCCCACTGATAGTCCTTGCTTCCACTTGGAGATTGAGCATCTCTTACTCATCCTTGGTCGAATTCAGAGAGGCAAGTGTCACAGGAGAAAGTTATGGAAGATTCCATGCCTTTCCACCTTGCAAAATGACACTGCCATTTGTCTCTTCTCGCTCAGCGCACCCCATAGAAGGGCTTTTTGCATTGCAACGCACCCCCATAGTGTATTTAGGTGAGCTGCAGCGCACCTTGACCATGGAGCAAGTGCACTGATCCTGATTTGACCCATTCTGAGCAGTTTTTCATGGAGAACTTCTGGGAGAAGCTGTAATCAGTTGACCTTGTTCCTTTATGGGTTGGAACAACACTTTTAGGGATTTAGGAGCCCTTAGTTTATGGATATTTATGCTTGGGGTTGTAGGGCCCAAAAATATCTATAACACTATCGGGAAAAGCCTACCCTTTCCAGGTTACTCTTCAATTTGCAGACAAAAAATTTGTTCTATCGAGAAAGGCTTACCTTGACAGAGGTATCTTATTCCAGTCTAACTCCCTTTCCCTATATGGATGGGTGTCGGACCAGTCATATATCCTCCGTGGAAACCTACCCTATACCTGAAGTTTCCCTGCCGAAGTAGGCCAGGGTGCATGCCCCCTGGGTTTCAGTCATGACCCCCCGAATTACTCGCGCTCTTCAGGTGGTTGAACTGAAGATTGATGAGACATTCCTTGCATGAAAAGACCATTTAGGGATGGAATTTTACTATTTACTATGTGTCAGCCAGGGAACAAAAGCTGGTCTACGAGTTGGACCATTCTGCCTTCATGCAGAAAAAACATTACTCGAAAGAGTGAGGAGACAATGGCACCCATGCAATAAATATAGTCACGCCCAAGGAGTAGATTATAGTCTAGAGGTCCTTGGACTACCATTACGTTGACACAAACGATTTTCCTTCTCAACGTTATAGGCACATTGGGAAGGATCCCTAATGGTCGACTGGTTCCTTTGTTGAAGCCTGTCATATTTCTCATCTGAGGCAGAAGTGATGGTGAACCAAGCGCTTCCCAAGCAGTCGAGGAAAGGATACTCACAAAAGCCCCTTCATCTATGATGGTACTGACCATGACCATTCTGTATGCTTGTACAATGATTCAGAACGGTACACTAGTTGGTAAGCGGGGTCTGCCTAGTAGATTCCAATCGAAGGAAACAACTAGGTTCCCTAGAAGTGGGACCGAATATACGGTCGGATACGACTCTGAAGAAATTCCTTCCTGCGGTAAAGGAACGGGTAGATTGCCCCCATGTTCATCGAAGTCTGTGTCTATGAAAATAATTTGAACGGTGTCGTTCTCATTCTCTTCAGTGATGGTATCATCTGAAGATGGAACTTCTGAAGGCAACACTGGGTCGACCGCCACCTCGACCTTTTAACTTTCATTTGGTGTGGATTCGGAGGGTTTATCTTCAATGCTAGATGCTTCTACTGACCATAATAGTGTGTCAGTCAGATTTTCAACTAGTGATGGACTCGGCAAGAGTTTCTTGTATCCAGGAGGAAGCTGTAGCGGTGAAGCTAGACGGTTATTCAAGACTCTTTTAGCTTCATCTAGGAAGGGACAACGGTGGACGACGTGATCACCTTCACACAGTTTACAAGGAAATTTACATTTCCTCTTCTATCCAAATACTTCGCTTTCACTAGTTGAAGGTGTACTTTCAACATGATCTTCAGGGGTTGATGACGCTAGATTTTGCAAACGAGGAGACTAGTCCCTTAAGATCCGAGGGATGCAAGGACCATCTTGATGATAGTGGTCTCCTTTGCAAATGACACATGGAGATTTAGGCTTAGATGGTGCAGTGTGTTGTGGGGAAAAATGCCTATGCAGGACGATCCTATCCACCTAAGGCGTGATAGTGCCTTAGCAACAAACGAATGCAGCTACTTCGGTTTCTTCCTTTATGAAATATGAAAGAGAGGAGATCAGTAGACTTACCGTTATCTTTCGGTTGTCCCTCGATCTAGATCCTCTCCTCTTTGTGTGTCCACAGCTACTTGCCTCCTCGCTTTTGCTCCCACGAGATCACAAGAGAACAACTACCTGTGACAAGAGAACAGCTACTTGCAGCAAGAGAAGGACACAATACAAAGGCAAATATACATATTCATAAATGATTCAGGATTAGAAATAAATCAAATACACTAATGCAAATCATACAATAAACACCAGCATATAGGAAAGAACCAAGAAGATTTATTGATTGATAAACAAGGTTCAGGAAGAGATACAACCCATAGGGTTCCAACCCAGCATCTCCTTCCCAGCAGAATGGAATTCCTTCTTCAGCCCCTTTCAAAGCATAAACACCCAATGATCTAACCACAAACCAACAACAATTCTTTGCAAATACAATATTCCAGCCTCCTTTGACCTCATGAGAGAGATCTATATATAGGAGTTTTGGAGAAAGGATGAGTCAGCTTGAGGCTGGTATGAAGCTGACTAGTGTCCTCTCCCACTTCAGTTCTTGAGTCCACTTGGAGGTCCTTGCTTCCACTTGGAGATTTGGAACCTCTTACTCATCACCAGTCGAATTCCCTGATCCAAGTGTCATTTTGGAAGCTTCCTGGGCATTGACACCTTGAGAAATGAGTTTGCCACTTGTCCAGTTACGCTCAGCGCAGGTAGCCTTCTTTGCAGTTGACGTTCCGCGCAGGTAGACAATGGAGCAGTTGACATTCAGCGCAGATGCTCAGTGGAGCAGTTGACATGATCCAGAATTGCCTTGTTTTTGAGTGTTTTCAGGTGGAGAACTTTTGTAAACTGCTGTGGTTTGCTGGCCTTGTTCCTCTAGGGGTAGGAACAACATGTTTAGGGACTTTGGATCCCTTAATTATTGACATTTCATGCTCAGTGATGCAAGGCACAAAAATGTCTATAACAGTTGCCCCCTAAAGTATGAGGCCGTTTATAGGGTGAAATGCTTTATCCAGGGGAGTCTGAAGTTCATCCATTCGCTGGGAGGAGACCTGTAATAAGATACAATACAATACATTATGATTCATTCTGCTTTCATGATCTAGCTGAGGTGGGCATTCCCATGCTCAGCTTTATAAATACATTTTGGTACATAGAACAGACGATCGTCTGATGGTACACTGATAATTCTGGCGAAACTATCATGCTTTGAGTAGGATGATCATCTGCTGCAATGATGTACATGTCAAATGTCTTTATTTTCCTGAATATATATCGTAGCCCGGATGGATGAAACTAGATCCGGGGTCTTCAATACTCGTTCGATCTTCACTCTAAGTACAAGTCGATCCATGTGAGAATTGCGCTGAAGTCGAACATGGAAAGACATCGCTTGATTACCGGTCAATAATGTAAACCGTTAACAAGCGCGAGAGGAATCACCGATAATGATAATGACCCTCAAGGTACTACAGTACAATTCACGTGGTGTGAATAAAGGACTTGGCGTCGAACACCATGCAAAATCTTCTGGTCGAAGGTCATTGATGTATACCTGTCGCTGGAAGTGAGAAACTTGCCATTGAGGCATGCAAGCTTCAAAGTACTGAAGGGGTTGTTCCTAGATCAACTTCTTGGATAATGAGCTGATGTCGACAAGAAGCGATCTGTCAAAGGAGGGCCTTAATGAATCCCACATCAGTGACACGGAACGGAGCTAATGATTTTAGTGGAGGTGAAAACAATCTGTGACATATGATTCAGGGTGGTGGTCATGAATGGATGAAGGATAATGTATGGCAATGGATGGGACCTGGTTGACTCTTTCTGAATGACTTCTCTTGAACATATGGCGACACTGATGCGATGGATCGGTATCATTACCCCAAGTATGGATGGTGTGGCAAAGACCATGGTGATGTGACCGGTGAATGAAACAACCCAACCCGATGTGGTATGGAGGAAAAGTGTCATGTTCAAGAGCGACCTGCTACCATCAAAGACTTCTTGATTTTTTCCCAATTTTTCCCCAGTCATTACTGACCAGTACCTCTTTATTTTTGTCAAGCTTGAGGAGGATAACATATGCTTGTTCTATAACCTACCCTTCGGGCAAGCCCATCGCTATGTTTTAACGAGCCTAGCGATAGTGAAACTCGTTCTCGTCTAAAGACAAGTTTGTCGCTATTTAGTGATTTTAACGAGTCTAACGACAAGGAAAACTCAGTCCTTTTCATTTTTAGAGAGTCTGAAAAGGTACATAAAGTTAACTCCACAATTCCTTTTTCGTCATCTAATCCCTTAAGTCCGAAAAAGTATAAAACAATACAGAAGGGATGAGTTTTCGATAGTTTTAATGAGCCGAACAAAACAAGCGCTGGATCTTTTTGTGCAATAATCCCTCAGGTCCAAAAAAGATTAAAATCTAGAGGAGGGATAGCTCTTCCGGTCGTTTAACGAGCTGGAAGGCCAAAACTCGGCAATCTTTTCATATTTTACGAGTCAGTTGAAAAGAGCTTAAAGAAGACTCGTCTTTTGAGGAACGAGTGATGAACAGGGTTAGCAGCTGATTCCAGGTACAGGTTGGAATTTTCCAATCACGGCAGTGTCACAAGGATGGCCAGGTGAAATCACTCTTCGCAGCTGTTCCTCAAAATGGGTAAACAATCATATGGAGGTGAACGATCGGCCAAATGAACAGTGGAGGTGGCAGGTGCAAACACGACCAAGGCTTTTATGGCTGATAAATTTACGATCACAGTGGTTATTTACCGGGATAGGTTAATTTTTTAGTTAAAAATGAGCTTAAACACTGGAGGAAACTCTGCTCACTGCTTATATTTATTTTTTAACGAGCATGAAGACCGCGTTAAAACTGCTCGGATCTTGCGTTTATTTTTTAACGGGCATGAACTTTATGCTAAAACTGCTCGATAATACCAGTCATAAGATAATAGTGTCTCATGAAAGATCCCATTTTTTATAGAGCTTGCGCCTTACCAAAGCTATGCTCACTCTCCTTTCTTTATGCAAGTTAGGAAACGACTAACCCAAAAAACAGATAAATAACCGCTCTTTGCTTGCACTCCAAAAGGTTTGCATGCCCCCAGGTATAAAACAGAGTTTCAAGGTTACCTCTACTTCAATTCCATCGAAACTTTCGTTTCACCGGGAGAGGCTTACCTCTTTCAGGTTACCCAAAGATTGTCTCGTTAATCTTTCAAACAAAACACTTCCTTGGCAATGTCTACCGAAATAGACAGAGGTGAGTGATGACCCTCGCCCTCTCACATAACTTTGACAAAAGAATCTTATTCCAGAACAACCCCTCTTCCAACCACGGACGGGGTACGGACTAGTCATATTCTCCCGTGGAAACCTACCCTATACCCAAAGTTTTCCTGCCGAAGCAGGCAAGGACGCATGCCCCCTGGGTTCCGGTCATATCCTCCCGGATTACTCGCGCTCATCAGGAGGACGGACCGTGGGTTGAGAAACTTCTTGCGTGTATAGACCATTTAGGAATGGTACATGACTATTTGCGATGCGTGATCCAGGAAATGAAAGTTGGTCCACGAGCTTGACCATTCTTCCTTCATGCGGAAAACACATTACTCTAAAGAGTGAGGAGACTACAGCTCCCATGCAATATATATAGTCTCGTCCAAGGAGTAGGTTATAATCCAAGGGTCCTTGAACGACCATCACGTTCATTTGAACGGTCTTCCCTTTCAATGTTACAGGCACATTGGGGAGGATCCCTAAAGGTCGACTGGTTCCTTTATCAAAACCTGATAGATTTCTCATCTCAGGTAAGAGTGCTGGTGAACCAAACGCTCTCCAAGCAATAGAGGAAAGGATGCTCACAGATGCCCCCTCATCAATGATAGTGCCAGCCATTACCATTCTGTATATTTGACAAATAATTCTGAATGGTATACTAGCTGGCAACCGGGGTCTGCCTAGTTGGTTCCAATCAAAGGACACAACCAGGTTGCTTGGTGGTGGGACCGAATATACGGCCGGATAGCGCTCTGATGAACTTCCTTCCTGCGATAAAGGAATGTTGGCATTGCCCCCTTGATCATCAGAGTCAGTGCTGATGAAGAGAATCTGGATGGTGTCGTCTTGATTCTCCTCTGTGATGGTGTCATTCGAAGATAGAGCCTCTGAAGGCAAAACCGGGTCAACTGCCGTATCAACCTTTTGACTTTCGTCAGGCATGGATCCAGAAGGTTCATCTTCAATGACAGGTGCCTCGGCTGACCACCTAAGTGGCTCAGCCGGATTCTCAACTAGTGAGGGACTTGGCAGGAGTCTTTGATATCTGGGAGGGAGATGCGCTCGTAAAATCGGGCGATCTTCCAGAACTCTTTTTGCCTCGTCTAAGAAGGGACAACAGTGGATGGCATGATCGCCTTCACACAGTCTGCAGGGAAATTTAGCTCTCCCGTTCTGTCCTGGAGCTTCACTCCCACTAGTTGACGGTGAGCAGTCGACATGGCTATCAGAGGTCGATGCTACTGAATTGTGCAAACGAGGGGACCAGTCTCTTAGTATCCATGGGATACAGGGATAATCTCTATGGAAGTGGTTTCCCCTACATATGACGCATGGCGATTTAGGCCTTACGAGTGCGGTGTGTGGATTTTTGTTAGATGACACTTGTTTGCCCCCAGTCGCCTTAGGCTCCTTCTTCTTCTTCTCTTTCTTCTTCTTCTCCTTCTTCTCCTTAGGAACCTGGTTTTTAATTCGACCAGTCCCGTCAAGCGAAGAGGAAGGAGGGGAGGAAGATGAAGTTGAAGGCTGGGAGGCAACTCTTGTCTGATCTAACTGTTGACTCGACTGTTCAGGAATGGTGGTATTCTGAACGACATTTGTTGAAAAGAGCCAAACTGGTAGGCCAATTGTCAGTCCTGGAAGCGACAATGTGGCCATGTGGGGCGCACCAACATCTCCCCAAGAGGAGAAGGGACTAGGATTTCCACCAAGGGGAACTCCTTGGTTGGTCTGCTCCATCTTTTCAACCTACAGACCAACGCGGGAATAATGGGTGATTGTTCCGTTTAAAATAAATTGTTAACGACGCTTTAGACACAACTTGCTTTTTCACTTTTAAAGAGTCGAGAAAAAGCTAAAGATGACTCTAGTCCCCTTCGATGTTTTAATGAGCCCGAAGTGACAAATGCTCGGATGGAATTTTTCTGTTATAGAGTCTGAAAAAGGCCAAAAGAAACTGCTCTGGAGATCTAGGCAGAGGGTGTGCCAAACTTTTCGCAAAACCACAGAATACTTTTTACGGTACGGGTGGTCGATCTTCGTGAATGCTGTGTTCACTGCATTGCGATCAGTAGGGCGGCCGACACGGCTTCCTAAGGATAAAGGATATATGCCTATAGGGGTCTCCCAATATATACGCGACGGTACGTGGGAGCACAATCCGTACTAGCACTATCATCCCTCAGGAGGAATCACCCACCTTCCACGAGATTGACAATCACTAGGCTTAACGACGCCGGAACACGTCTCTACCTAGACCTCTATGTTGTGCGTTATGTTGCAAAGCGTTGTTAAGTTCATTCGATTTATTTTATGTTGATCTTTTTAAAGTTTGTCTTTCAGGATCACCACGAGATGTATGGTACAAATTCCTAAATGCAGTCTAAGATGATAAGCAAGCTTTATAATCTTTCAACTTTGAAAATCCTAGCTACTAAGGGAAAAGAGAGCGACTATCTTTTCTCAAAGAGCAATCAGCACACTCTAATGCACTCTTCCTAAATCACACATGCAAACTTATCAAAATGCAAATGCACAATGCAGGTGTTTGTTTTCACTTTCTTAGTATAAATGCCTACAAAGAAAGCTTTTTGTACAACTTTGAATTTGCTTTTAAATGACTAAAAATAAACAAGTTTACTTTTTCCAAAATCAGCAAGGGTAGAAGAGATTACAATCACTTTGCGATTTTTCGAAAGGAATACTTGTTTCGACACTTAAAAGTGACAAATTCAAACAAATAAGCAAAAGAAAATGATAATCAAACTGCAAATAGCCAATGAACTCTCTCCTAAGATCACAATCAATCAATCAATCAATCAGATCTGAATCAAAGGCTACAGGATGACAATTTCGCTCATGCAAAGGAAAACTGTAAATGACACCACAAACACATAAAAACACTTACAGTCTTTTTGTACAAAAATGAGGCGGAATTCAAGCAAAGAAAAGGGGTTATCAGAGGTGGTACCTATGCTGGTTAAAGGCAGCAAAAACAGAGATCAAAACAGGGCAAAAGATAGCTAGGAATCCCAGCTGCACAAGGCCACACTGGTTCAACGCAAGTCTAACACTGTCAGTTTGACATTCAGTGCAGGTAGCCTTCACGGGACCTGCGTTGAAATGCAGACTGCCTTCACAGTGTCTGTGCTGAAAGGAGAAACTCTCGTTTCTCTTGGATTCCAGGTCATAAAATGCTCAAAAATCAACTGTTTTAAGCCAAATCAGAAACACAAGCAAGGTATAAACAGAGGGATACTTTGATAGGGTACTAAAGACTATCACAAGGATCATCAAATCATTTGTGGATCTAGTTTAGATCATAGACAAGTCCAACAAACTGGATCAAAGCAGCAACTTTTACTTTGCATCTGGGAAAGATGCAGTTCAATAGTTGCTGTCAAGTCTATGAAGTAAACAAATGACGGAAACACAAATGAAATGAATAAACAAGTTCTTCCCCAGCGGAGTCGCCAATTTGTTGTGGGGAAAAATGCCTATGCAGGACGATCCTATCCACCTAAGGCGTGATAGTGCCTTAGCAACAAACGAATGCAGCTACTTCGGTTTCTTCCTTTATGAAATATGAAAGAGAGGAGATCGGTAGACTTATCGTTATCTTTCGGTTGTCCCTCGATCTAGATCCTCTCCTCTTTGTGTGTCCACAGCTACTTGCCTCCTCGCTTTTGCTCCCACGAGATCACAAGAGAACAGCTACCTGTGACAAGAGAACAACTACTTGTAGCAAGAGAAGGACACAATACAAAGGCAAATATACATATTCATAAATGATTCAGGATTAGAAATAAATCAAATACACTAATGCAAATCATACAATAAACACCAACATATAGGAAAGAACCAAGAAGCTTTATTGATTGATAAACAAGGTTCAGGAAGAGATACAACCCATAGGGTTCCAACCCAGCATCTCCTTCCCAGCAGAATGGAATTCCTTCTTCAGCCCCTTTCAAAGCATAAACACCCAATGATCTAACCACAAACCAACAGCAATTCTTTGCAAATACAATATTCCAGCCTCCTTTGACCTCATGAGAGAGATCTATATATAGGAGTTTTGGAGAAAGGATGAGTCAGCTTGAGGCTGGTATGAAGCTGACTAGTGTCCTCTCCCACTTCAGTTCTTGAGTCCACTTGGAGTTCCTTGCTTCCACTTGGAGATTTGGAACCTCTTACTCATCACCAGTCGAATTCCCTGATCCAAGTGTCATTTTGGAAGCTTCCTGGGCATTGACACCTTGAGAAATGAGTCTGCCACTTGTCCAGTTATGGTCAGCGCAGGTAGCCTTCTTTGCAGTTGACATTCAGCGCAGGTAGACAGTGGAGCAGTTGACATTCAGCGCAGATGCTCAGTGGAGCAGTTGACATGATCCAGAATTGCCTTGTTTTTGAGTGTTTTCAGGTGGAGAACTTTTGTAAACTGCTATGGTTTGCTGGCCTTGTTCCTCTAGGGGTAGGAACAACATGTTTAGGGACTTTGGATCCCTTAATTATTGACATTTCATGCTCAGTGATGCAAGGCACAAAAATGTCTATAACACAGTGTGTGGATTTTCTCTAGATGATGCACGATTACTCCTTTTTGCCTTTGGCTCCTTCTTCTTCTTTTCCTTCTTCTCCTTCCCCTTCTTCTCCTTCTTAGTTACTTGATTTTTGGCTTTACCAGCTTCATCAAGTGAAGAGGAAGGAGGAGAGGGAGAAACGGACAAAGTAGAAGGTTGGGGGGTAACTTTAGTATCATCTAGTTGCTGACTTGATTGTTCAGGAATCACGGTGTTCTGAACGACAGAGATTGAGAAGAGCCATATTGGCAAGCCAACGTCAATCCTAGAAGTGACATTGTGGCCATATGAGGTGCACGAACATCTCCCCAAGAGGAGAAAGGACCAGTATTTCCTCCAAGGGGAAATCCTTGGTTGGTGGAATTCATTTTCCTCAACCTAAGACCAACACAGGGATAGTGATATTATTCCGATTAAAATAAATTTTAGACGCTTTGACACGACTTGCTTTTTCAATTTTTAGGAGTCGAGAAAAAACAAAAGATTACTCTAGTTGCCTTCAATTTTTAATGAGCCTGAAGTGACGAGTGCTCAGATGGACCTTTTCCTTTAAGAAGTCTGAAAAGGAATGAAAGAGACTACTCTGGAAATCTAGACAAAGGGATTACCAAACCAATCGCAAAACTGCAGAATACATTTTAGGGTACGAAAGTCAATCTTCCCGAATGCTGTGTTCAGTACATTATGATTGATAGGGTGGCAGACACGACTTCCTAAGGATAAAGGAAATAACCTATTGTGGTCTCCCAATATATACTCGACGGTACATGGGAGCACAAGTCTGTATTGGCACTTGTGGTCTCAAAGAGGAGGAATCACCCAACTAGCAATGAAAGCGATAGTTACCGAGCTTTACAATGCCAGAATACGTCTCTAGCCTAGACTTCTAAATGTTGTGCGTTAGGTTCCAAAGCGTTTTTATGTTCATTGAATTTATTTTACAGTTGATCTTGCTTAAGAATTTTCCTTTCAGGTTCACCGCATGATGTAGATATATAATTCCTAAAATGCAGTCTAAGATGATAAACAATTGTTTAATCTTCTTTTTGCAATGAAAATCCTAGCTACTAAGGAAAGAGAAATGAGGTTATTTTAACATAGCGCACAGAGCACACACTATATGCATTGTCCTAAATCGATCCAACAAGCAATCTAAATGCAAATTCACATGCATGTGTTTGTTTTTCGATTTCTTAATGTGTGAATGACAAAAAGAATGTTGAGCACAAATCTGAATTATCTTTTCAAAGTGACAGTACTAACAAATTTGTCTTCAAAAGGAAAGGAGGATAATGATGACACTTTGCGATTTTGAATTGAAAATTGCTTTCGACACTTGAAAAAACCAGTAATTCAAATCAAATACAAGAGAAACAGTATAATCGACTATCAAGAACAATAGGATTATTTTCTTTGACTGAAAACGACACTTGCGACACTTCCAAACCAAGAAACGACAGTTCGATTACGCTACTTCTTTGTAAAAGAGAACTGAAAATGGCGCATAATACATAAAAACATTCACAGTTCTTTGCACGATGGAGGTGGAATGATGGAAAGGAAGGGGGTTTCCACAGTGGTATACTGATCACAGACAGCAAAACTCCTGAATAGAGCTGAAGAGAGTGAAGAAAAACCAAAGTCTAAAGGCAAAATTAGCCTTGCCTGATCATTGCACCTGCTACACAGGGAAACAAGTATGCATCTCACCTACTGCACATGGGAGGTGCGATGCATACTGACTTCCTTGAAGAGAGGGTGAAATGGTACCAATACGAGACTTCAACTTGGTCTTTGATCACAATTTGTAGCTTAGTTCAGGGATTTAAGCCGAGCAAGTGATAGTTAGTAAATATAAATCACAAAGGCTGATCTAATGAGGTTACTAGAGCCACCACTAGGGCAATTAGAATGTTTACAAATTGATTGTTTAGTTTATAAACAAAACCCGGAGATAGACTGAAGCAGCATTGAACTACTTTGCACTTGCATGGAAAATGCAGTTCGAAGGCTATCTGCCTTGACTTCAGGCTCCGTCTGTAAGTTTATAAAGAAAATAAATATAGACAAGCAAACAAGTTATTCGTTCCCTAGTGGAGTCGCCATTTTGTTATCGGGAAATCTAGTGTCCACTCAGAGCTGCTAGTCCCACTAAGACGGGTAGCTATCTTAGAAACAAACAAACCAAAGCTACTTTCGTTTTCCTTTATGAGAAGTAGATAAGAGGGGAACAAAGGCAATCTCAGTCTTGCACTTGGTTCCTTGCTTGGTTCCTCTCCCTTCTGACAGATCTTTGCCACTCCTTCCTTGCTTACCCAGCTTCAAAGAGCACATGTAGAATCAAAGTAGCATAACACTATCGAAGAACAGAGATCTACAATCATAAAAAATATAGGACCAGATATATATTGACCACACAAATGCATATATCATCAATCATACAAGAATGTGGAGGAAAACTCGAATAGATTTATTAATATCAAGAAATAGCAAAGAGGATTACAACCTATTGTTTTGACCCAGCGTCATCCTCCCAGCATGAAATCCCTTCTTCACCTCATGAAAAGCTTAGATCACCCAACACTATGATATTTCACCAACAAACCAACAACACTTCCTTACAAAATACAAGATTCCAGCCTCTGGATCTCTGTGATGAGGGATCCATATATAGATGTTTGCAGAGGGGTGAGTCAGCTGCTGGGTTTTTTATTAGTGTCCTCTCTATAATAGTTCTTTGTTTGACTTGGAGATTCATGATCTCTTACTCATCCCTGGGTGAATTCAGAGAGGCATTATCATAGGAGAGGTTTCTGGAATATTCCGTGATCCTCCACCTTGCAAACTATCTCTGCCATTTGTCCATTCTCTCTCATCGCACCCTACAGAAGGGCTTTCCAGAATGCATCACACTTTTTGCACTGAGTAGGTGAGATGCATCGCACACTTAGCACTGAGCAGCTTGTATGGTCTAGTTTTGACTAGTTCTGAGCAGTTTTCCATGGAGAACTTCTGGGAGATGATGTAATCAGCTGACCTTGTTCTTTTAGGGTGTGAAGCAACACTTTTAGGGACTTAGAAGCCCTTGGTTTATAAACATGTATGATTGGGGTTGCAGTGCCCAAAAATGTCTATAACATGCACCCCAAAGCTTTAGTGACTAAAAAAAAATACCCCTCCTCTTTTCCACAAATTACTAACCTTTTAAACTAGCTCACTTGGTCCAAAATTACTTTATGAGAATAGAGGTCTTGAGTTCAAGTCTTTCTTTTAGTTGAGTTACTTTTTCAAAAGGCACATGTAACATATGTTTTAAAGTTACTTTATGTAAAAGTGTTCTCACCCATTCGAAAAATGAGTCACTTATAATTCTAAAGTCTCTTTATCTTTTATTTAAGTTACAATTTAGTGGGTATCTCATAAAGTACCATTGTAAAAGTGACTTTCACTTATTTATAAAAGTGAGTCTCATAATTTTTTTTTTAAGTGAGCTAATTAGATTAAGTTTGGAAAATGGGGGATTTCTTTTTAGAAATAACATTATCATTCATTTCTGCACATTCACACACTTCATTGGCATCTTCAACAACTTTTATTCAAGAAGCCATAACTGCTTCATCCGGAAGCCGTTTTCAGAGCCGTTTTTTTTAATCAGCCTATTTTTTTGAGATATTTCCATTGGAACATTTATTTTAATCATCTACAACTTTAGTTTCTATTAAAATGGAAAGTCCATGCCAAGTTATTCTTGACAGCACCAACTACTTCCAATGGTGGTCCTACATTATGGATTTACTTAGAAGTAAAGGTCTTTATAGAATAGCCTCAGGCCAAGAAACCAAACCTAAAGATGAAGATAAGGTAGCCAAATGGAAAAATAGGCATGATCAAGTGCATGGATTGATAGGGATGTTTATTTCTCTAGAGCTTAGATTCCATATCGCAGAACTTGATACCCCTAATGAAGCAATAAAACAACTCACTAAAGTTTTTGGAATTAAAAATGAAATTAGAGCCCATCAACTTGAAAATGAGTTGCTTATGTTGGACCCCAATAATTTTTCTTCCATTGAATATTTTTTGTCCAATTTCAAGACCCTTAGACTTCTCTTGGAAGGTGTTAAGTTTAAGAAAGAAGATGGTAGCCTTATCTATTCCATTCTTACTAAGTTGGGACTAGCCTACTCTATTTTTGTTTCCACCTTCCATTCTACAAGAGAAGCCTTCATTTCTCAAGGACAAGACTACAAGTCCCATTCCTTTGATTCCTTTTGTGATTCTTTAATAAGAGAACAAGCAAAACTCTTACATCTTGGTCTTCTTAATCTTGGAAACTCTTCTAAGAAAGCCTTAGCCGCCTAGCAGCAACCAAATTCAAAGAATCCTAAGAAGCCATATCCTAAAAATAATGGTCCTAAACCAAACAAGGGTCCTAAGAAATTTCAGTCTCAAAATGAAAAATCATTTCAACAAAATGATAAGGCAAATAAAAAAAATGGAAGAAGAATGATAGACATTGCCACTTTTGTAATCGAGATGGCCACTTAGAATCCAAATGCTTTAAGAAGATGGAAGCCTTGGAAGTAGCAATGAAGAACCATAACATCCGTTTGGAGTACTCTTCAACTTCAACTTGATCTTCAGGAATAGCACTTTCTGCATGTGGTTGTCAAGCATCTCAGTCTGGATATGCACTAAATGTATCTTCTTCTTCTCATTCTCATGAGTGGCTCATTGATTCTGGAGCTTCTTATCACATGGCCAAAAACAAAGCCATGTTTTCTTCTTTAAATGATTGTAACACCAAAAATATATATGTTGGTGATGATAGATCTCTTAGTGTTGTAGGGACTGGAACTGTTCATATAGACAATGGTCAATTTAATGATGTATTATGTGTTCCAACCTTATCCTGCAACCTTATATCTGTATATCAGATAACTCATTCAGGTGAAGGTAAAATCGTTGAATTTTCACCTCACGATGTTTTAATTAAGGACCTAAGAGATCCTAGACAAATTTTAGCTATTAGCATTGTTGATGATTCTACAAGTTTGTATAAGTTTAACAACTTTGGGTCATCAAATATTCCCTCAATATCTGTCGCTCATAATGATGAAGTGAGATAACTTTGGGATGAGCGATTTGGTCACTTCAACTATCGCTCCCTTCAAAATTTATGTAAAGAAAATATGGTGATAGGTCTTTCAATGGTATCTTGCAGAGATGGTGTTTGTTCTAGATGTGTACTTAGAAAACATCATCACGATAGTTTTGAAAAATGTGCCTCTTGGCATGCCTCATCCCCTTTACAACTTGTGCATAGTGATTTATGTGGTCCACTTCCAGTTATTTCATTCTCTGGCTATAAATATTTCTTAACTTTCATTGATGATTTCTCTAGACGCACTTGGATATACTTCTTAAAACTCAAGAGTGAAGTATTTAACATGTTCTTGGCCTTTAAGGACTTTGTTGAAAAACAATCTGGACATCAAATTCTTAAGATAAGTGATAATGGTCGAGAATATGTTAACAACAAATTCATCAACTTTTTCACTGAGAATGGAATTCAAATGCAACATATTGTTCCATATACTCCATAGACTGGCGGCCGGAGTTCCCGAGGCCAGGGAGGAAACGGAAAAGGTTCAGTTGGAGTTGAACCTGCAAATTTCCGAGCTACAATTGAAGGCACAGCCGTCCACACCCCCAAAAGTCAAAGAGTAGCGCGCCCACACTATCCAAATGGGGTTGGAGAAAATTGGCCAGGCAACACAGGATTACACCAGGCTGTTGGAGCAAGCACTCACCATGTTAGTGCACCTGCAAGAAGACCCAAACCTACAGTGCCTAGAGACAGAGGCATGCGAGTTGCAGTAGGAGTACGACAGTGTCCGAGGCACCGTACAAACGGTTTTCCCCACTCAACGACTCGCCAGGCTACAGTAGGCAAGGGCACTGAAGGACCAATTAGATGCCGCGTGCCAAAAAGAAGCCCTGCTTAAAGAACACATCCAACCATGGATTGATGAAGCCTTCGCAATTACAATTACCATTGAAGGGAAGCTGGCACAGATGCAGAAACTTTATACGGTTGGACAAGAATGTGACCCTGCTCATGAAGGTTCAGAGATACATGTGCAACAAGTACAACAGATAGCCAAATAGTGTGCTACGGACACCCAAGCTGCGCGAGACCTCTCGGATGGACTTTGCGCAAAGATCACCGTACCAGTAGAGTGACTCGGGACGAGTCACAATGATTATGTTGGGGTCCTGTTGGGTAGCGGATCCCCCTGTAGCATGTTTTCGGGGCTTAAAGCCCGAGTTTTGGTCAATGTAATGTAAATACTCCGTGAAATGCGAGTGCAGAGCATGAAAGTCTAGGATGAGTCATAGGGTTGTCCACCCTAAAATAATGCAATTTAATGTAAAGTTGTGTCAGCCTACTGATGGTCCACGGACCATGGGATTATATAAATAGATCGAGGCTCTAAGTGTAAAGATAGTTTTCTGGAGAAGAAAGTAATAGATATATACGAAGGCATGGTTAGAGGATAGAAGTGGATCCAAAGTGTATTGGGTCATAGTAGTAGGTAGAGGCTCTACAGCTAAGCGTGCAGAGGCTTAGTAGAGTCCACAACTGAGTGTGGGGTTCCCTACAGCTGAGTGCGTACGGCAGAGTTGGGTCTATATTGAACTGAACTTGAAAAGGATCATTAATAAAGCTAAGTTGATTCGGCATATTGTGCATCTGTTTTGTCGATTTGTATTTCTATGTCCTGGCTATCTTTATGCATTTATATGTTTTTTGTTATCCACACTTATCTGAAAGTGAATAAGTAATAAGAATATCGGGCCCATACAAACTACGTTAAAGCACTAATATAATAGCACAGTAAGAATCAGGATCATGATAATACAAAAGGTGCGCATGAGTTGCGAAGGATAGAAAGTTGCGCGGGGTAGCGCAGCACGCAAGTTAGGATCGCAAACCTCCAGAACCTTCATCAAGACATCCCTAGGGTGTGGAAACCTAGTTCCAGCACCCTCCCATACTACTTTGGGTGAGACCTCAGTTCGCGCTCCACGGACTGTTGCCGAAAGGGCCAATAGTACGGGGATTTTCTTGGCTAAACTCACTGCTGAACCTGGGTCAGGCCCCACGTAGCCAACACGCACCTTAAAGGATATGGCTAATTGTATGCTTCAATCTAAAGGACCTAGTCTTAATTTTTGGGCGGAAGAAATTAACTGTGCAAATTACATAGTAAATCGCACTCCTACTAAGGTTTTAAATAATATCACTCCAGAAGAAGCATGTAGCTCAATTAAACCAGATGTAAGTCACTTTCATGTTTTTGGAAGTGAAGCATGGGCCCATATTCCAGATGAGAAACATAAAGCTTTAGAACCTAAGAGTGAAAAATGTGTTTTTGTTGGATATTCTAAAGATGTCAAAGGATATAGACTTATTCCACTTAAGTCCAAAAATGTTATCATTAGAAGAGATGTAAAGTTTGCTGAAAATATATCGGCCTACGAGCCTAGTTCGGTGGATGTACCACCTCTCTCTATCCCTTCTACTTCTAAAATATTTCTTTAGATGATGACAATGAGGATGACAATCCTCCCCCACCTTATTAGGATCCTCCTTCAGCTCCTCAGCTTCCAAAATGGGTCCGTGCTACTCAGTATGTAGCAGGTGCTCTTATCAGTGATCCTACGGATCAGCGACGTACACGTTCTTAGTTCGATAAAGCCTCTTCTTTACTAGCTCAAGCTTAGGCAAATTATGATCCTAACACCTTTGCAGAAGCTTCAATCCATCTAGATTGGGACGCAGATATGAATGAAGAATATCGTTCATTATTGGCAAATGATACATGGGATCTTGCTCCTCTAACAAAGGGACAAAAACTTGTTAGATGCAAATGGGTTTATAGAACCAAGTATGGACCAGACGGAAAAGTTGATAAACATAAAGCTCATCTTTTTGCTAAGGGTTTTTCACAAGTAGAAGGCATTCACTATACTAAAACATTCTCCCCTGTTTCCAAAATGAACTCTATCTGCCTTGTTCTTTCCCTTGCTACCTCTTTCAAATGGGAAGTCCATCAAATGGATGTTAAATCTGCCTTCTTGCATGGGGACTTGCATGAAGAAATATATATGGAACAACCTACTGGCTTTATACAAACAGACTCCAGCCTTGTATGTTGGCTTAAGAAATCCCTTTATGGTCTGAAGCAAGCCCCTCGGGCTTGGTATGCCAAAATGGATAGCTTTTTTTAGAAACTGGTTTTTCTAGGTGTCATTCTGACAATACTGTCTACACCAAGAAAGTGAGCAAGTCTCTTATCATTCTTGTTCTTCATTTTTATGATCTTATCCTTACTGGTAGTGGTCCCAACCTTATAAACCATGTGAAGTCCAACCTTAAAAAGAAGTTTGAAATGATAGACTTAGGACACTTGCATTATTTTCTTGGTCTTCAAGTCTTGCAATCCAAGGAAGGTATATCCCTTTCCCAGTACAAGTATGCCTGTGATCTTCTACAACAATTTCACATGGAAGAATGCAAGCTAGCCCCTTCTCCCTTTCAGTCTAGAGCCAAACATTTAGTCACTTGTACTTCCCCTGAAGTTGATGCTACCTTATATCGTCAACTTGTAGGAAAACTTTTGTATCTGACCCATACTCGTCCTGACCTTTCCTTTGTTGTTGGCCTTATTTCTTGGTTTGTGCAAAACCCACATGAAAGTCATTGGAAATAAGCTAAAAGAATACTTCATTATGTTCAAGGTACAGTTCAGTTTGGGATTCATTACAGTGCAGAAGCATCTCCTTATTTGTTGGTTTCACTGATTCTGATTAGGTTGGTGACCCTAATGATCGGAAGTCTACTACAAGTTATGTGTTCACTCTTGGTTCAGGACCTATTACATGGGATTGCAAGAAACAAAGTGCCATTTCTCTTTCTTCAGCAGAAGCAGATTATCATGGTGCCGTAGAATCTAGTAAGGAAGCCCTGTGGCTTCATCAGATCCTGTCAGAGTTTGGCTTTCAGCAGCAGCATCCGACTACACTTTGGTGTGATAATCAAAGTTCCATTCAACTATGCAAAGATCCAGTCCAACTTCAGCACAGCAAACACATTGAACTTCACATGCACTTCATAAGAAAGCTCATTCATGACCATGTTCTTGAGGTGCAATATCGTTCAATAGATGATCAAGTTGCAGACATCTTTACAAAGGCTCTCATAGAGGCGAATTTTACTAAACTTCGATTTATGGTTGGAGTTCAGGAAGTTGTCACTAAGGGGGGATAGGCTCTAATGCCTCCTTCCTTCTCCTATTGTGTCATATTTGTACATCCTTCAATCCTATCCCAAGTTGTTCTTAAGGGGGGATGTTAGGATATTCCGACACATAGGAAATAGTTAAGTATAACTTGGTCTAGTGTAGAGTTAGGTAAAGTGTGTTTCTTTACTATGTACTTTTGTAACTTACAATCTGACGATCACGATATGTAGTGATCCAACGGTTCATTCTCTCTTCAGTATTACTGACACTTGATCCGTGGCTTAACACCCAATTGGTCCATGATCTCTATTTAAAGAGCATGGAGGGTCATTTGTAGTGTGACCGTTCATGAGAGAAGCTTATGTAAATTTTCATTATTTTATTAATAAATTTCCTAAAGTGGCCACGTTGGCTTAGGCCGTGGACTATTTCCCTCTCTGAGGGTTTTAAACACGTCAAGAATATTGGTGTATTGATCTGCAATATGTTTGTGAGAAGTTTCCTTTGGTGTTCTGTCTGAGGAACTTACCTGGTAAATTCCTACATGGTCATCCACACAGACCACCACGCTTGTAGTTCATACAGACATAAGGAAAGTTGTAGAACGATCGCCATCAGAAATGGTCCACATATCTACAATAGTTTCATTTGAACATCAAGTACAAGAAGGGCAGTGCCAATAATTTTGCAGACTGTCTTAGTTGACCACCGGTTATGGCGCTGACACTATGCTCGACTCTTATCGGCTCGAGACTTCAGGATGGCTGCATCTTTACAAGAGTGATCTAGAATTTGGCAACACGTATCAGATGCTCCTTGGAGGCAAACCAGTTCCTATTTTCATCTCCATGGCACACTGTTATGCCACCTAGGACACCTCTGTGGTCCTTTAAGTGAGCGTGCCAAGATGATTTGGTAGGCCCATTACAATCGTGTCGCTCAACATTTCAATGTAGGGAAAATGGTAGCAGTACTGCAAAAGTATTTTATTGACCAAACCTTCGATAAGATGTTGGGAAGTACATCAGATCCTACACTTATGTGACACCCTCCTCCCACATCTACCCAAGTAACTAGACAACTCGGGTAAACATGCGACGAGTGGCTACTATGATTGGACTCGACCTCCTATATGACCTTAAGGAAGTGGAATTGATGGAAACATAACACATAGACATCCAACATTAGCTTCAGGACCCACAGGAACTAATCCAACACTTCAGACAACTTGACCTTGGGTCCTACTAAAGTTTTGACTAACTTAAGCCTCAGTCCCTCTCTTGCTATAGGCATGACAATGTCTAGAAACCCAAAGTTGCTCTCACATGCTTATGTGCCAACATCCAGAGAAAATTTTCTAGTTTTGTGCCATCGACCCCAGGATTTGAGCCACTTTTTCATGCCTAGAGCCTAGGTCACTGCTTAGAATGGAGTGATAGCTTAAGGTCAATAAAAGAGTCAGAAAAAAATAATGTAAAAACAATAATTTAAACAAGACCTTAACAAGACCCCTACTAGCCTTGACATGAATTTCGTCAAACATATCATCAACATGTAACCTATAGGAGTAAACAACATGATTAAGTGTAGGGATCTCATACTTATCTGAGAATCCCTATGACAAGTATTAGGTCATAGACACATTATCCATTCATTTACAAGTAAAAACATGTTGAGATCCATACATAGTTTTTGTCATAAGACATACATATAACCAACATAATAAGGACAAAAATATCATAACCATATTATCCATAAATCCAGATATATCTCAGTAAATTTACACATGAAAATTAAGGGAATGAATTTCTCATTAACGAATGCACTAAACCTACCAAAAATGGGACTACCATGTTCCACCCGGTCATAGACTTGCTAAGCCAAGTCTCTCTTCAGCCAATCACCCTCGTGCCATATTCCAAGAATCAATGTGGGACTCATAGAACACACCAAAAACACCAACAAGCAAGGATGCCACCAGAGTTCTTTGCCTACACCATGAGTAATTTGAGTGCCTCCTAATCTCTTAGGCTTTACCGTAATCTAGAGTTCGATCCAGGGATCACTAGTCCCTACACTGAGACACACTCTCTAGGCTTTACCATACATCCCATCCTAGGACTACTAGGCCCAACGGAGAGAAAACCCACCTCTTGGATTTACCGTATATCTCACCATTCACCAACAAGGATTCCTAAGCCCAGGAAGGCACACAATCTGGCTTTACAACAACCCACATTCCAGTTCAGGGGTTACTAGGCCAGTGGCTTTACTATGATCCATAGTTCGGTTCAGAGACCACTAGGCCATGTGTTTTTCATTTTAGAGATCCACCCCACTCAGCTTTGAATCCAACCTAGCCATCCCACATTAACTGAATATGATAACCCATCTCATCAAAGATATCAGGAAATGAAAAGGCTAGGCTGAAGAAAACTATCACACTTGGTAAAACCCATGCTATGATAGAAAAGAACCACATGCAATCCCATGCATGCCAAATCTAACAAAGAAAACACACATGCAAGTCGATACCTACAATGAAGCCTGATCTAGCTACTTGATCCTGCCTTTCCCTAGTTGATCTTTGCTTCCTCTTGCCTTCTTTTCCTTTCTTGCTCCAATGCCAAAGTGCTCCAAGAAAACTCTAAGTGTCCAAGAGTATGAGAGAGAGAATAATGAGATAGATCCAAAGCTAAACTGACAAAAGGTTACCAACTTATCCTCATGAGCCTTTTTATGAATGAGTCCTCTATTTTCATCATTTTCCATTATTTTCCTTCATTTTCCTCCTCACATGCAACCTGTGACCTTTCACCCCCTTTTCCTCCCAATTTCCATTATTTTCACAAATAATTGTGCCAAAAAATGTCATTTTTCCTTTCCAAAGCCTTAGCCATTTCCGTTGCTAATTTCCTTAGCCATAAACAAACAAATGAACACCCACTAAGATGTCTTTCCCAACATTCAACTTGGAATAAGTGTCCCATCAACCGTGGTTATTGCTTTTAACTTTTATTACATGGAATTTTTACTAGGGATGTTATAGAACCCTCCCCCTTGGGGACACCATCCTCAGTGTTCAATCACACATATACCTCAGCAACCCGTTGAAACAAGACATACTACTAATGGAGCTTTATACCATAGCTCGATGTAGTATTTACAATGAAATACTTGTTATAAAGAAAAACATCATGACAACATACCACATACTAGAGCTTTATAACATAGCTCATTACAATATTTACAATGATCATCCTGTTGAGTGCCAACCAACATGACATCATAACATCATGATAACATAACCATATGATAGAATAGTAACATGACAACATAATCATAATGACATAACACCCAAACTACTTAGTGGAGCTTTATAGCATAGCTCATGGCGGTATTTACATCCATATACATATGTACATATAGAAATATCACCAAAACATATACCAAAACACCATATCAAAGCTGCTTTGCCTCAACCAGAAAACAAGGAAGGATACATATCCCGCATATGATCCTCCATCTCCCATGTAGCTAGATCAGGCTCAAAGTTCTTCCACTACACTTTAACTTGCTCTATTACTCGGTTCTAAAGCACGAGCACCTTTTTCTGCAATTTACACTAAGGCTTGGGCTGGAATTCTCCATCTAGTTCCACCTGCAATACAGACCAATCAATCACATGGTCAACATCCTTAACATACTTCTTAAGCAAAGATACACGGAAAACATAATGGACTTTCACTGTCGGAGGCAGTCCAAGTTGATAGGCTACTGGCCTAATCCTCTCAATGATACTAAAGGATCCATGAAATCGGAGTGCCATCTTGGCACATGATCCAATCCGCAAGGATCTCTTCTTCGGTTTGATGCACAAGTACACATGTTCCCCAAACTAGAACTCCTTGAACAAACTATTCCTATCTGCATAACTCTTCTGCCTGTGTTGTGCTGCCTTTAGATTCTTCTTGATCAACTGCATTTCCTGTTCCGTGTCTGCCAACATATCTGGTCCAATCAACACCCATCTAACTGGATCACTCCAACTGATAGCAGTGTTACAACTTTACACATATAATGCCTCAAAAGGACTCATCCTCAATGACTCATGATAATCATTGTTGTAGGCGAACTCTACCAAAGGGCGATACTCTTCCCACTTACATTGCTGATGCATCACATACATCCTCAACATGTCCTCCAATATCCTATTGACCCTCTCTGTCTGTCCATCTGTCTATGGATAATAAGTTGCATTGAAGGTCAACTCTTACCCAAACGTGCAGATAAGTCCTTCCAAAACTTGGAAGTGAACTTCGCATCCCTGTCTGACACAATCTTCTTTGGAACACCATGCAACCTAGCCACATCTATGATGAATACCTATGCCACATCACTAGCTGAGAATGCCAAATCTTACCAAAAGCTGCAAATAACTCCTTCCAGAACTTGGAAGTGAACTTTGCATCCCTGTCTGACACAATCTTCTTTGGAACACCATGCAACCTAACCACATCTCTGATGAATACCTATGCCACATCACTAGCTGAGAATGTAGACTTCATTGCAATAAAGTGTGCAACCTTTGTTAACTTGTCCACAATGACCATGATGGAATCATGTTGTTTCAATGTCTTTGGAAACCCTGTGATGAAATCCATGGAAATACCATCCCATTTCCACTCTGGAATCACGATCAACTATAGCAGTCCACCTGGATGCTATACTCTACTTTCACTCGCTGACAATCAAAACACCTCGCCACAAAATATATTACATCCCTCTTCAAATTTGACCAATAGTAAAATATGTTAAGTGTTGCCAGCGTCTTTTGATAACTTGGGTGACCCAAATATGGTTTTGCATGAAACTCCCTCAAGATCACCTTCTTGAGCTCGCTATTTTCCGGTACATATATCATGTCTTGGAACCTAACCAATCCATCCATTGTAAGACAATAATCTATACCTTGTGCACCTACACCTGTACCTGTACCTATACTTATGCATGTACCTGCATTGCCACCTGTACCTATACCTACACCTATACCTATACCTATACTATCAGATGTACCTGTACCAGCACCCTGCTGCAACCTATGCACAATCTTCATATACCTAACATCTTGTTGGCCTACCTACAAGATCCTATCATGTAAATCTGTCCCATAGGATCTCATAGCTGCCAAGTGATGTACCTATATCCACCTGCTGAGAGAATCTTCCACCCTGTTCTATTTACCTTTGATGTACCTGATCTCGAAATAAAACTCGTTGATCATCGCCAACTATCTAGCTTGCCCGGCATTCGAATTCCACTAGTCAAACAAATACCTTAATCCAATATGATCACTCATAAGTACAAAACTCCTACCAAGAAGATAGTGCCTCCACATCTTCAATGCATGTATGATCGCTTCTAACTCAAAATCATGTGTCAAGTATTTATACTCGTGGTCATTTAGTTTTCGAGACTCATAGCATGCCACCTGTACATCCTGCATAAGGACTCCACCAAGCCCTCTCTTGCAAGAATATGTGCATACCACAAACTCTTTTTTAGGATCTGCAATCTGAAGCATTGGTGCATGTGTCAAAAATTTCTTAAGTTTCTCAAAGATGACCTCACACTCTATCCATTTGAACTTCTTACCTTTCCTCTACAATGATGTGATAGGATAAGCAATCTACGAGAAGTTCCTAATGAACCTCCTATAGTAGCCTACCAAACCCATGAAAGATATCACCTCATCCACACTCTTAGGAGCTACCCACTCCATGATGGCTCTTACCTTCTCTAGATCTACTGCAATGCCCTCCTTGGAGACAACATGTCCCAAGTAATGTACCTCAGTCTGAAAGAAACTACACTTGTTTAGCTTAGCATACAAATCATGCTCTTTCAACAACCTCTACACTGCTACTAAATGCTTGGCATGTTATTCCTTGTTTTTAGAATATACCAGCATATCATGAATGAACACAATAAAAAACTTATCCAAATATGGACACCACACACTATTCATCAAGCACATGAATGTATTTGGATCATTAGTTAAGCCAAATGGAACAACAAAAAACCAATAATGCCCATACCTGGTCCTGAATGTAGCCTTGTAAATGTCCTCCCCTTTGGTGTGTACCTGATGGTATTTGGACCTCAAGTCAATCTTCGAGAACACTGCTTCTCCCTTTAGCTGATTGAACAATTCATCAATCCTCAACAAAGGATACATGTTCTTGATGGTAACTTTGTTCAACTGCCTGTAGTCAATGCATAATCTGAGAGTACCACCTTTCTTCTTCATGGACAATATCGATGCGCTCCAGGGTGAGACACTTGGCCTAATGTATCCCTTGTCCAACATTTCCTTCAACTGCAACTTTAACTCAATTAACACATGTGTGCTCATCCTGTAAAGTGCTTTTGATGTTGGAGCTACCCCTAGAACTAACTCAATAGAAAAGTATACCTCCTTGTGAGGTGTAAACTCTAAAATGTTCTCAGGAAATACATCCTTAAACTATTGTATAACTAGGTACCTGCTCAACACATCTACATCCTTAACCTCCTTACCCTTATCACTATAAATGTGTACCGCAAATGACATATACCCCTTCCTGCGGCTACACTTTTCTTACATAGTTGTCACCATCCTAACTAATGTGGCTTTCTTCTTACCCTACAAGACTCTTGGTTCCCCATTGTCATCAACACACTCAATGGATTTGTCATAACAATATACCTTGGTTCTATGAAGATACAACCAATCCATGTCTAACAACATATTGTATGATCCCAATGTCAGTACCTTTAGATGTGTTGTAGTAGGGATACCATTCAAATAAAATGCACAAGATCTTACCCAATGATGAACTCACCTCTTCGTACTTGTAGCCAACTACACTAACCAAGACTCTACATGAAATTCCTTACTCAAACCACACTTATCCACCAAGCCAGGACTAACATAGCTAAAATTAGATCTAGGGTCAATCAAAATAGAAATAACTTGATCAAAAACCTTACCATCCATCTCATTGAAAGATGCTTGGTGTTCTGCCTTCATGTTGTCCACAGCCACATAAATACGAAGAATACTATGGCCAACATCCCCAACAGTCTGCACCTCTTGTGCATTGTATATCTTAGGCCTACCACCCTATTGCTGTTGATAATCTATACTAAGGTGGTCCTCGCCACATGTCCAACACTCCAACCAACTAGTGCCCTCACCTCTATGTTTTTGTTGTTGTTGTGACCCATGTCCCTGTCTAGTTGCATTGAATCTCTTTTGTGATGCCATGTTTTCTTTCCCATCTACATGTTGAGGCCTTGTTCTCTTAGGCTGCCATTTACCCTTACCTTTATCTTTTCCCTTCCATCCATGGTGAGATTCATTCTTATGCTTTGCTTGTTCATAGCAATGCTTCAATTTCCCAATGACTTCCTCAAGTGACTGAGGCTCATCATACTCAATCCAAACCCAGTCATCTACATCAAAACTTATTTCACTACAATGTTGATCTGCATATTGTTTCATTCTATTCCGTGCCAAATTGAAGTTATCCTTTAAAAGTTGGAAAATGTTTTGTTGATGCTCGATCTGATCTTCCACTTCTTGAACCTTAGAATTTTCTCTTAAATATGATGTGATGTATGATGGATGATATCCATAAATTTCCATAAATGGGGTCATTTTTGCTACAGTATGGAAGGAAGTGTTATACCACCATTCAGCCAGAGGCAACCATTTGACCCATTGTATTTGTTTATCAGATACAAAGCAATGAAGATATCCTTCCAAAAATTTGTTTACTATCTTAGGTTTTCCCATCAGATTGAGGATGATAAGATGAGCTATGAGTTAACTGAGTACCAAGACAAGAACATAATTATGTCCAAAAATTTCCAGTGAAAATGGGATCTCTGTCTCTTACAATAATCTTTGGGTTTCCATGTAGCTTTTCAATTGTTTCCATAAATGCAGTAGAAACTGTACTGGCTTTAAATGGATGAGATAATGCACAAAAGTGTGCATACTTGGTAAGTCTATCAACTACCACCATAATGACACTCTTTCCTTCAGACTTGGGTAAACATGTGATAAAATCCATTGAAACCTCCTCCCAACGTTGGCTTGGAATGAGTAAAGGATGTAATAGACCTGGGGTCTTAATTGTTTCAACTTTATTTTGTTGGAAAACCAAACATTCCACCACAAACTTTTGAATATCTAGTTTAAGGCCATCCTAAAAAAATTCCTTCTTAACCCTGTGGTAAGTTTTTAAAATTTTTGAGTGCCCTCCTAAGGGAGAGGTGTGGAATTCCATAAGAATCTTTTGTTTGAGTTGGGAATTATTACATAGGTATAAGCGATATTTGTACCATAACAAATCATTTTTCCAGCTAAATGTTTCAAATGTATTGGGATCTTGTTGTAGCTTTTGAATGAGTGACCACACTTATTTGTCATTCTTCCATTCATCCCTTGCTTCGTTTATCCAATCTAGTTGGATAATAGAAATGGAACAAAGCAATGCTTCCACATCCTCATCCTTTCTTGAGAGTGCATTTGCCACAAAATTTTGCTTCCCTTTTTTGTAAATGATTTCAAAGTCACAACACAACATCTTGGTGCCCCAATTTTGTTGCTCTTCTGAAGATAATTTGTGTTCTAAAAAGTATTTAAGATTATCATGACCCATTTTTACCTTGAAGTGTCTTCCCATTAGGTAGGGTCATGTTGAAGCCCCAAAAATCAGGTCTACAACAAGGGGGATACCCGCCCGGTCTGGACCTTGGTTGCAGCTCCTTTTCCGTTTGGTATAGTGGATCTGACTGGGGATATGGGACTAGTTTCCCAATTTATGTGTGTGTGTGTGTGTATAATTTGATATTTCTGATCTAACAGTTCCTAATTAAGATGCTCTACTTCTAACTGTAATCTAATGACATGTAAATTGTATTCTAATAAACATAAATATCTAAGTCTATACTAACCTAGGGTATAATCTTTCCGTTATGCGATCTAAAATGATTTCAAATGACAATCGTTAATAAAGATCATTCAACTATTATAAGAAAAGAATTTAATATAGATAAACCACTTTGCATAAAAAGTTAGAGGAAACAGTTGTGAAAAAAATATCGCACAATAAGCTATTCATACATTAAGCATAAATAAATATCTATCACCGTACAAAGTGCCAAATGATAACTCAAGCATTCACGCATCAATATATAAACAATTGAACATGAATATCACTTTAACACAAAGGCAGAAATAGTTAAGAGATAGAAGTACCATTTATAACTAGTCCTACTCATGAGCTTCAAGCGACAATGATTTATCTCTTCTCAATCCAACATCCACTAAGAGTACAAAAGTGCAACATCAGTAGCAGATATTAAATGCAAAAATCAACAAATCTTGTTCCATTCATTCATCAAAACCTCCTCGGAGGGTGCAAAAGTGCATGTTCTGAGGACAAGTTTTTGACAAATTTCAGGACCCTTCTCTAAATGCATGAGAAGGGTTTAAATACTACTAACTAAACCTAAAAATAACTTATTACAAAAATGTAGGATGCGGTTTAAATGACCATCCTCATTTCAGGAAACTAAAAAAAAATTAAAACTAAAATTGAATCTAAAATTAAAACTACTTCTGTATTTTCTCCTTGAAATCGCACGCATTTAGCATCTGTTTGAGAAGAGTCAGCTGGCCGACTTTTGATTTTAGTTGTGCTGAGAAAACAGAATCGGTGAGAGCTGGTGCTATCTTTTCTGCAGAATTGATGATGCACTTGAGAGTCATCCACTGGCTATGTGGATTTACCAAGTATGCCCAGTAATAATCCCAGTTTAACTTGGTTAATCCTTGGATTGCTTCTGCCTTTTCTTTAGCTTTCTTCCTCTAGTCTGTTTGTAGTTGTTGTACGTTAGGTAAATACCCTGGAGTGGTTTCTGTGATCAAATTTGCTCTGTGCAAGTTTTCATTCACACAATCAATAATACTGTTTGCTGCCATGGCTGCTCCTTTTGCTGCTTGCTCTACTTCCCTGATTTGTTCATCCCATTTGTTAAAGAGCATTTCTTTGTGATTTTCATTGATCCTTGGTGCACCTGCTCCTTTTCCCTCATCTGTCTCTTACCAAGCCAAATATTCAGTAACTCGTTTATCAACTAAATCGTAATCACTTCGTAAATCTACCACTTGATTAGTGGTTTTATCACTTATTTCACAATAATAGTTCCACTGCGATATTTTTTGGCCCAATGCTTCCTGCTGTTGCAGTAATTGCTCATTCAAGGAAATGGATTCTGTGATGAATTCTATAAGTTTAGGATTATCCTTATGCATCTCCTGTAAATCTTGTAACTACTTTTCTTTCTCATCCAAACTTCTCTGGTAGCCTATCTGCATTTGTTGGAAGTCCTGTTGTAATCTTTCAAGCTTTTTTTGTGCTTCATTGTTGGCATTGGCTTGTTGCAACTGTTGTTGCAAAACTTGTATATGGTCTTCCTTTTCTTTTAGCGGTTGTTGTACCTTATATGCTTTGTCAATAATCGCAGAGGCATATGCTCCTACGATCTGTGATAGTTTGGTGATATTCTCAGTGGGATTGCTAGTGGGATCTTGCCATAGGATGTCTAATTGTTTTGCATCATGAGAAAGCACGTTTTCCAATTTCCTTTTCTTCCTCTGTCTTCTCACTACTGCTTTGTGCTGTGGGCTATAAAATATATCAAGAGGAGGAATTTCTTCTATCTTGAGTATAATCTCAGAGGATGGGGCAATAGGAATATGCTCCATATCTGAGACATTGCTAATTGTTCTTGTGACTACTTCTTTTGTTGCCTGTGCATTGCTCACAGGTGTCTTTATGGTTTGTCCTTCAAGATTGATCAAGTCATTGAAGGTTTCCCATTCTTTATCTAATTCGGTTCTGACTGATGGTGGCTGAACAATGAGAGGGGGAGGATCTATTTACGGGGACGTAAAAACCTGTTGCTGTAGAAGTTTCGTTGACTGGGTAGTATCCTTTACTGACCCTTCGCTCTTATCCTGTTCACTTTTGGATCTTTTAGAATGTTCAAATTTTTCTTTTCTAGACTTGGATTTAGATCTGTTTGTGCCTAAACTTCCAAAAAGACTAACACTTGGATTTGGTTCCCTTACGGGTTCTAGGCGTAGCTTTTCCAAGGGAATACTGGCTAACCTTCTTTCTCTCTATATTTTGAGCTGTTGAAATTGTTCTGGAGAGAATTGCATTTGGGCCACATGCAGAATTTCTTTAAGTGTGCTTTTTTGTTGGAATATATCGTCAAACCGATCATCTTCTCCAAAAAACACCTTTATCTTGACTGCGATAGTGAAATTCTTAGCAATATCATGAGGGTCAAACAGTCTTCCTGAAAATTTGAATAACTGTAAACATGTTATGTTTTTTACTTTTGTGAATGCATGGCCTACATCAAATAGTGAGAAGGCCCCACATGCTACAGCAAAATGTGGCCAGATAGCCTTCTTTTTGTCTTTCAAATCTTTAGTCAAACCTCCTTCTCCACAGGTTTGATAAGCAATTTCTCAAGCCATTAGTTTATCAAGAACATATAGAGGTAGGATGTGAGGGGAAGCAGAACTTCTAAATACCTTGACATAAGTAAATAGTTCCTCCCCAAACCATCTTGCGGCAGGGAGTATGTCTACCTCTTCTTCAGGAGAGCATCTTGGAGCATCTTTATCATACAACATTCTGTACAGGGGCAACATGATTCCATGACAAATCTGGTAGAAGTGTGGGGTGAACTTAGAGTCCCACAATTCTTTGTGATAGATATGAATGGGTAACGGGTCTTGAGTGGTCCATTTCCAACCCATCACAGGAAACTTAGAAACTTAACATATCACATCCATTACATACGCAGAAAGGTGAAAAGGGGGATAAATTCTTTGAGAAGCAGTTCTTTTAGACTAGTAATTTACAATGGCCGTGACTAGGTTATCAGACAATATTTTAGTGTAATCTACAATAGTGGCATTTGTGGCGGCATCCAATAATGGTAGCCATTGAGATGAAAATTTGTTAATGTCTGGCATTCTAAAAAGTCTACAGAGCATGGCAGCAACAAAACAATACTATGAGGTGAGGGAACCGGTACTATACATACCATGTTTATCTTTCTTCAGCGGTTCGTCCCTCCTAGACTAGTCTTTAGTGGTTTCTGCCAGGTCCTGATTTTCTTTTGCAAATTTCTCCATAAACTGCTTGTTATAAGTTGCCTGTGGCTCCGGTAAATGATACATGAGCTTCAAATCTTGTGCAGTGAATGAGCCGATGAGTCCTTGACCCTGAGTCTTAAACTATCTATTCCTGATATCAACGCTGTCCAGTACCCATTTAACCATGTCTGTGTATGGGAGAATTTTGGGCCTTGCTGCTATCCTATGTAAGAACGAGCAAGCTAGCTCTGAAAGGGATGCTTCAGACGAACCATGTGAGCCTGCAGTGGCTTTGACCTCCATTACTCTAGGATTCTCTTCTTCAAGTAGATTGTACATGCCTTCCCAGGTAGTAATACCAGCATCTCTGTTGCAAGCTGTGTCTGTATACAAGGGCGCCATTTCTTTCTCTTCAGAGCTCGGAGCTTTGCTTTTCTTTCCCATAATGCCCTGCGTACTGCTTTGTATCGTTCTCTGTTCTTCGTTCCTGTAATTTACAAGTGAAGTGAGAATAATGATAAGGAAGGTGATGGGAAAGTTTTAAATGCCGAAGATGCATAAAATATACCACCTTACGTGAAATGATTTTTCGATAAGCACGAAACCATATTCCATCAATAACTGGCAACTAACTCATTTATTAGCATTAAAGCGCATCACTAGGTGTCAGTTTATGGAAAATACTTTTTTGAACCATGAGCCTGCAAGATCTGCGATGAGGTGATTTTGTGATTTGCTTTGCAATATCGCAGATCGCAACATCGCAAAGTTGATAGCTTATTATATCGCATTATCACCTTACTGTTCTATCGCGAAATTGCAATATCGCAATGTCACGTTATCGCATTATCGCATTATCGTAATATATGACAATCTTCGTTAATCTGTTTTCTGCGATTTGCGATATGCGTCATCGCATATCGGCAATTTAAGGTGCTTCAATGTAAGTTTTATTTGATGTATGCGATGCGATATTATCGTGTATCGTGATCTCGCAGTATTAGAATTTAGGTTGTAAGGAGGTATCCGGTTATCCTTTTGTGATGTGATTTTCCTTAAAGAAACATTTTGTCCTACCTTATCATAAAACTTAGATTTTTTAGATTTTTCAAGGGGGTCTTCTTAAGTTTATGATGGTAAGGTTTTATGAGGAAGGGAAATCAAACACTAATTGATTTTTTAAATTTTTTTACTAAGGTTCCCCACTTATTTAGTATTAAAAATAACACTAAATAAAAAGGGGGGTTGTTGGTGGCCACAACAGGTCACCATTTCTTAAGTGCATGTAGTAATTCCAACATTTCCTTCTCATAAATAGCTTTGTGTAAATACTTTCCTTTGATTGGACGAATTTCAAAAGAAATGGGTCTTTCTTCTTGCATTAAAACAACACCAATTCCATTTCCTAAGGCATCACATTCCAGATTAAAGGTTTTTGTGAAGTCTGGCGTAGCTAAGACTGGTGCTTGGCACATTACCTCTTTAAGATGTTCAAAGGCCTTCATTGCTTCTAGTGTCCATGAAAATGCATCTTTCTTCAATAATGTTGTTAGAGGTGTTGCTATTCTCCCATAATTCTTAACAAACTTGCTGTAATACCCTGTCAACCTAAGAAATCCTCACAGATGCTTTATGGATGTGGGGATTTTCCATTCCTTAATGGATTTAATTTTTCTAGGGTCTACCTTAACACCTTCATGAGATACAATATGAACCAGATATTCTACATCTTGTACTCCAACAAAACATTTGGAGCTTTTTGCATATAATTGTTTCTCCTCCAATAGTTTGAGCACGCTGTCAACATGTTGAACATGATCCTTCCAAGACTTGTTGTAGATTAGTATATCATCAAAAAATACTAACATAAATTTAATGAGGAAGAATTTGAAAATGGAATTCATAAAACCTTGAAATGTATAAGGTGCATTGGTAAGGCCAAAAGGCATGACCAAAAATTCATAATGACCTTTATGAGTTCTAAAAGTTGTTTCAAAATGTTTACAGTATTCATTCTGATTTGATGATATCCTCAATGAAGATCCAACTTGGTGAAGTCAATTTATCCATGCAATTCATCCAATAATTCATCAATTACTGGAATGGGAAATTTATATTTAATAGTGAGCTTTTTGAGCTCCCTATAATCTAGACACATGTACCATGATCCATCCTTCTTGTGCACCAATACTACTGAAGCAGAGAAAGAACTTTGACTAGGTTGAATTATACCATCCTCTATCATTTCTTCAACCATATGTTCAATTTCACTCTTTTGGGCATAGATATATCTGTAAGGCCTAATGTTTGGAGGAACACTTCTTGGAATCAAATGAATAGAATGATCATGATCATGAATAGGTGGGAGGCCTTTGGGATTCTGAAATACCTTGGAATAATTGTCCAAAACGTTTTGGAGATCTGAAGAAATAGATGATTTCAATGTGGGAACCTATAGCGAACATAATTGTGCAATTATGCCTCATTTTTCTTTCTTTAGAAGCTTTTTCATTCCATTAGAGTTGATTATCATTCCCCGTTTCCCTATGATACCCCTTAATTCAACTTCCTTTCCTTCCGAAACAAATTTCATGAAAAGTTCTTGAAAATTAAAAGCTATTGTACCTAAGGATTGTAGCCATTAGACTCTAGTACAACATCAGCATCACCCATTGGAATGGAAAGAATTGGGCTATTCAATACATATTATCCCATGGCTAGCTTGATATTATGGCACTTTCTAGGGAAATTTATGGTTCCTCCACTTGCAACCATCACTTAACACTCTGGTGCTGGATATAGGAAGAAATTCAATTCCTTGGCTATCGTACAATGAATAAAATTATGAGTACTACCCAAATCAATCAATACTATTACCTTTTTCTTCTTGATATGTCCTTCTATCTTGATAGTTTGAGGAATGGTAATTTTGGCTAGTGCATTACAAGATATGGTCGGATTCATTTATTATTTCTCTAGGGTTTTCTCCTGGTGTATATCCTCTTCTTTTGACATTTCTTATTCCTTTTCTTTCTCCTCTTCACAATCTATGTAAAATAATTTCTGCTCAGCACACTTATGACCTTTAGTGTATTTGCTATCACAATTGTAACAAATCCATTTTTCCCTTTTTTCTTCCAATTGTTATGATATCAACCTTGTAGGTTTTGGAAGGCTAGGGGTAACAACACTTCCATCTTTATAATTGTTAGTGGTAGGCTTCCTTGTTTCCATAATTTATCTTTCCATTTTTCTTGCCAACCTGAATGCCTTCTCCAATGAATCAGGTTCCCAAAGGTGAACCTCTTGTTGCATGTTATCCTTTAAAGTCCCTATGAACAAATCAATCCTATGCTCATCTGGAATATCTTTTACCCTTATATTCAATTTTTGGAAGTCCTCAATGTGCTCCATCATTGAACCCTTTTGTTTGAGATTTATCAATTGGCTAAAAAAGGTGTTGCTTTTTGTATCATCATAATGTGCTATCATTTCTTCTGTAAAATTTGTACAAGTGACAATTTGTTTATGATAGAAATTCCACTGATACCATACAAAATGATTTGGTTCCAAACATAAAGTTGCAATGCGTACCTTTTGTGTGTTTTTCACATTATGGAGATCGAAATATTGCTCCATCTGTAGTATTCATGTTACGAGATCGTTGCCATCAAACTTCCTCATATCAATCTTTGGAACATGATGAGTCTTCAATCCAACGGTAGAGTCTATGAAATAATGGTTAACATTTCTTTTGTCCTCATCATGAGTTTCATTTACTACCTTTTCGCCATTAGTAAGCATTTCTGGCAGCAACTTTGTCAAATCTGTCTTCAAATCTTCCATGTTCCCTTTAAGTTTTTTTTCTACACCATCCATCTTAACTTCCACGTCATTCATCTTAGCTTCCATGTCTTTCTTTAAACCATCCATCTTAGCTTCCACGCCATCCATCTTAGCTTCCACACATTTCTTTAAACCATCCATTTTAGCTTCTATTACTTTTTGTGAGAGTGAATTTTGTTGCACTTGGTCTCATAATTTTGATATATCATGTTTCATTTCTTCCTCTTCTTCATGATTCATTGTTGGCTTGATGGGGCCTGACCTAGGTTCGGAGTTAATTAGCCAAAGAAATCCCTACACTACTGGCCCTTTCAGCATCAGCCCGTGGAGCGTCGACTGAAGTCTCACCCGAAGCAGTATGGGGGGGTGCTAGAACCAAGTTTTCGCACCCTTGAGATGTCTGAGGGGTCGATTTAGTCCAACTGTGCCTACCTTCATGTAGGTTACTTCGCACACTGTCCTGACCTACGAGATCTTCACGATTTATTAGGATCACCTTTCGCGCAGCCCTACCAAGGAACTGAGATGCTTTCGCGCTGCTAAGGCAGCGATCTGCGCTACTTCCCCAAGTTACACTGTGTATCTTACTTATCTTCTTACTAATGTCAGTTAACTTCACTTAAACATATACTTTATCTGACATTTACTTACTCTACACAATTATATATGTTCGCGCACCATATAGACAACATAAATGCAATTTATAGTCACTATATTCGATACAGAAAACAGGAAATAAATACATAGAATTGATTCAAAAATTTCTCTTTATTAATGCTTGTTGGATAGGTAAATCCCCTATGCGGACAGAGGCGATCCCACTAGCCTAAAACAGAACTAGCCACAATCAAACCACGCTGCCACACAAGTTCCTAGTTATGCATCAAAGGTGAATTAAGAAGACCAACCTGGAATCCAACGCTATGGTCGAAGTAGAGTTGATATTCCCGCTCCCTCGCTCCAGCAGATCATAAACGGACATCTGCACATGCAAAGGAAGAAACAGATACCAACATAAAATCTACCAAGGCACAACTATATTTCAGTCAGAAAGGAAATAAATCAACACATCACTATAATAGACAATGAGATTGGAACTATAATAGCAGTCGCTCATTAATTAATAATAGACAAGAAAAGTTACAACCAAGGTTCTGACGTTGAACCTCTCCTCTAGCTGGGCGAGCAACTATATGTGTCTTGCAATGTATCTCCTCTCTGGTAGCATAACCTCTCTATGCTTTATTATCACTCATGATAATCACAACTAGCATTCCTCTAAGAACTCAAGAACTCAACAACTAGCACTAGCTTGTCTAATGCATGAGGACAAATATTTATAGATGGAGAAGGTAGAAAGATTCGATGAACCAGGACACCCATTGTGGATTAGCATTATCTCGGAAAAGCTACTGTGGATAGTTGTCAAGGATAGATGATGACTCTCGACCTCTATCCACTGGATTTTTCCCTCAAAAGGCTTCGTGATCTGAAGGGAAAAAATCATATGGGCGTGCTTTTGGCAAAAATCATTACCAAACTGGGCTGGCGCGGGTGTTGTTCTGTGACAGAGCGCCAGTGGTCGCACCCTATTTTGAGGATCTCAGTTATTGGCGCGGGTAAGATACTGTGGACCTGCGCCAATGGAAAAAGAGCACTTTTTAGGGATAATTTGCAGAAGGTGTCTTCAGGGAACATGAAGTACATACTCAGGGGAACATAATGCAAGTGTTTTTGGGTTATGTCACTGCTCACAGGTCCCGGAATGCATCCTCCAATGTATGGAAATTGGGCGATAGGGACGGTGACCAATGGTGACAAATTACTGTGTAACAGATGCCCCCTAAAGCATGAAGTCCGAGAGGGAGAGAGAGGGGTGAAATGCTTTATAGGAACACACAAGAACACACATATAGCTGCCGCCAAGGATCTGCATTGAGAGACACGACTGATAGTTCAATTACATGATGTAAGTGGTATGGTCGCAGCCATCCATAAGAGAGTACATAAATAATCGAGATCCATAGTATGGATGCAGCCATCTAGTTAGGATCAATGACTAGACTCAGGCATGGTCGCAGCCATCCAGTGAATGAGTCATGTATCAAGAATCACACCTGGATTACAACAGACACAATCCAGGGTCTTGCGCTCCATCTTGGCCCGAACAAGAGTACAAGTTCAAGCATGCGAATATATGAGCTGAAGTCGAGCACGCATGAACATCGTCTGATTACCAGTCAATAGTGGAAACTGTTAACAGAAGCGAGAGGTACCACCAATAATGACAATGGCCCTCAAGGTACTATAGGTACAATCTACGGCGTGTGAATTAATGATCTGAAGTCGAACACCCGTAGAATCATTCGATCGGAGGCCAATGATGAAAACCTCACGTCGAACATGAAGAACCTGCCATTGAGGCATGCAGGCTCCAAGGCACCGGAAAGGAGTCTCTAGATCAACTTCCTGGATAATGAGTTGAAGTCGACAGGAAGTGACCTTGATCGAAGGTGGGCCATAATGTTTCCCACTTCATCGACACGAGAGAGAGAGATAATGTTGTGAATCAAGATTGTACGAACTATCAGAGGGAGGTTGTTTCTTTGCAGAGGTCAACTTCTCTTGAACATATCAGCGGCACATTAATGGAATCGGCAGTATTTGACATCAATGTATCAAAGGTCATGATGACGAGGCAATGAGTGGATGAGAGGTCAAATAAGGTACCCAAGCCCATGGAAGCAAGTGAAAGATATGAGATGAGATATCCCCACCCTGGACACGAAAGCAGAAAAGTGCCATGTTCAAGAGCGACATACTGCCGTCACGGTAATAATTATGGTTCAAAAATTTTCTTTTCCCCCCGCCATTTCTGGCGAGTACCCCAGTTATTTTTAACAAGCTTGATGGGGATAGCATATGCTTGTGGTGTGACAAAATCCGATGTCATTAAGTTTTAACGAGTCTGACAAGGGAAGAACTCGGCGTCATTTCATGTTTAGAGAGTTTGAAAAGACAGCAGAAAAGGAAACTCCAGGGGTGTCCTTTTTCGTAAAGTTGTGTCTCTCGGGCCCGAAAAAGTATAAAATAATGCCCGAAAGAACCGCCCGACCATTACGATCGAGGAGTACTTTTCATAAATAGTAATTTCGACCTCAAAAAGTAAAAAAGCGATCAAAATCACGTCGTTTCGTAACCATTAACGAGTTTGAAATGACAAAAACCCGGTAATCTTTTTATGTTTTAACGGTCGACAAAAAGAACTTAAAACGACCGCCCCTTATTAACATTTAACGAGTCAAGAGGAGCGACTCGGCAATCTTTTCCTCTTTAAATGGTCAGAAAAAGAGCTGAAAGCAGACCTTAAAATAACCTTTTCTCGTGTTTTACCGAGCTTGAAAAAGTCAAAAAAGAAGCTCGTTACGTTGCTTGAGTTGCACCAAACCCTGTCAACATTCAAAAAACAGCGTAAAACCCATTTTGACATAAAAATATCCAAAAAAAACATTATTTTAATGTATTTTTAGGCCAAAAGAAGCTATAAATAGTGAAATGGTAAAAAACAAAATTACTTTTCACTTTTTACCTTGTGAGTTTACCGTTGGAGGGTTTTGGGTACAAATTTCAACTGCTGATTGCGATCAATCCAGGAGACCATTCGAGCCGCCGTCTGAAGCAGGTAAGAGGCCTCATCCTTAGCTCCATTTCTATTCCATTTATTTAGCTGTTCACCCACATAATGATCCTCTGCAAGTGGGATTGTAAAAATTAGGGTTGCGCCCATTGGCGCGAGTTTCCCGCGCGGGTCCGCGCCAATGGGCAATTTTCCTAAAACGAGTCGCTCCATTGGCGCGACTGTTTTAAAAACAGTCGTGCCAATTGCGCGAATCAATTTTTTACATAATTTTGACCATTGAATCATCAATTTTTCTTGATTTTTGGTTTCAACATCGATTAATTGATGACATCTTCGGTTTTTGGTTGCAGGTATTGGTCAGAATGGCGATAGAATGGAGAGAAAGGGAACATGAGGCCATAGATGCCATGGCAATGGAAGATGACGCATGCATGGATGCTTTGCGATATTGCGGCTTGAAAAAATTCTTTCTTACCTCATACCTACGTGCACAGCCTGAGTTACTAAGGTTCATTGTGGATGCTTGGGATATTGAGGATCAGGTATTCCGCCTGAAGGACCAGACATTGGAGTTGGATGTCTCTGATGTCTATTTTATTACTAGACTATCTCAGCGGGGTGCACGGCCCATCTTGACCGGAAGCAGACCTTCCGGGGAAAAGATGGGGGAGGTAATGGCCAGAGTTTGTCCTGGGGCACAGTTTGGATCCAACAGTGCCAAGATAGATATTGTCACTATTCCGGATCTGGTACTACGAGTGGTACTATTTACGATCACCCGGACTGCTGGGGTACAGGCACCCCACGAGGCCAGCAAGAATCACTTGCTGCTGGCGACTGAGTGTCTGCAGCCGACATTGTTTGATTGGGCATCGGCAGTGACAACAAATATAAAGAGGCAGCTTACCAAGTGTAAGTGTGATGGAAATAAGCAGTTCGGATATGGATCCATCATAGTATCATTTTTCCTGGAGCAGCTACCAATATTCCGGACCCCGGGAGGTATAGTGGCAGATCCAGTGCCACGGGAGCCGAGGTTGGCTCGATGGGCACCACTTATGCCTAGAGGAGGTGGGGGCCAGCAGATGGCCTGGAGGCCCGAGTTCTTCATTTGGCTCCAACACCAGATGATCGTCGTGGAGGACTAGCCCTATGCGGGCACTGATTTTACTGGAGATCCAAACCTCCCATTGCCTGAGGGAGAAGACTGGGACGAGGAGCTAGGTAAGAACTCTTTATGTTTTTAATGTTTTTACGTATTCACGTTTTTGCAATACATGTCTGTTTCTTACAGCATCTATATGTATGCAGATGTTGGTGCAGAGCGACCAGCTGACTTGCCTCATAACGTACGGAGAGCACAACCTGCAGCAAACCCTTAGGTAGAGGGTGAGGATGATCTAGTTCAGAACCTTGAGGCACTTGCTCGAGGAATTCCAGATTATGGCAGATTGGCTGACGTGCCTAGAGCGTATCAGAGGCACACAGTGGGAGTATCTACTCGCGTCCATCGTCTGTTGAGACGTTTGGTGCGGGCGGTGACATGCTATCATGAGCATCACCGTGCTTAGATGCCTAGGTTTCATTTTTGTACATTTTTGAGAGACATGTTGTCAGCGGCTGTATGGGACTTGGACATGTATTATTTTTGGGTTATGTAATGCGCGCGACGCAAACATTATGACACACACATATATATATCCATATGTTTATGGTTCATTATTGTGTTTTCATGTGCTTGCTTATATACTGTTTTAATTACAAATTACGCAAATGTCTATCTAATACATGATTGGCCAATGCATAAGATAATGTGTTTAATTGTCTTGGAACATGTTGATATGTGATAAAATAAAAATGCCTTTCTAACAATCTTACACGTAAATACAACCTTAGAATATGATGGTTTCTGACGGAATATTGCCGTTGAGCTGGTGGACAACAAGTTGAGAGTCCAGGTTCACTAACAATGTGCGAATACCGAAATTAATTGCTCTAGCAAGTAGCTTGATTACAGCACAATATTCGGCAACATTGTTAGTAGTACGGCCTAAACACACACCCTGGCAATCTATTAGCTCACTATGAGGATCGTAGATCACCCATGCCGCAGAAGACAAATCGCGGGTACTACGGCAGGCACCATCAGCGAAACCAACATAAGGTGCATCCGACATCTGCACAAGAAGCGAAAAACACAATAAGTGGTAGCTATGTCTTGAAAACTGACACACACACAACACACTAAAGTACATGTATGTACACAATAAAACGTACTAGCATCACGCATAGTACTTTTTCAAATAAAGCCCATTTCGGGGCTTCCCAAGAGGGTTTCCTTCATAATCAATCAGCTCGTAGGCCCCTTTCTGCAAAACTTTCTTGACAATGTAAGGGCCTAGCCACATAGACTCGAGCTTTCCTGTGCCTAGCTTATCTTTTGCTTGATCATAGAGCAGGACTAAGTCTCCCTCAACGAAAGAACGTGGACGTACGGTCTGATCGAAGTGAGTCTTGACTCGCTTCTTTTGCGTTTCGATGGCCAAAGAGGCCAGGCAACGAGTCTCATCTAACCGTTCTAAGTAAAGAAGGTGTTCTTCTAACGGAGTGGTGTTGGGAAGTAGCTCGACAGCTAATTTCAATGAAGGGATCTCACATTCAATTGGAAGGGTAGCCTCTAGTCCGTAAACTAGTTGAAATGGAGTGAAACCAGTGGCATCCTTCACGGAGGTTCGGTAAGCCCACAAGGCAGGGAATAACATCAAATGCCAGTTAGACTTATGCACACCAACGATACGTTGAAGCATTGTAACCAAGATCTTATTGACAGCTTCAACTTGACCATTGGACTGAGGGTAGTATGGAGTTGAACTATCGTGTTGCAAGCCTAGCTGGGTTGTTAATTCCAACATCATATGATTACGGAAATGCTTTCCGTGATCAGTGACAATGGCTTGAGGGATGCCTAATTGCGAAATAACATGATTGAATAAAAATTGCGCCGCAGTGTGACCGTCTTCAGTTAATGTAGGCATCGCCTCGACCCATTTAGTAAAGTAATCGACGACAACGATGACAAACTCATGCCCCCCGGCCGAGCGAGGGTTACAGGTCATATAATCAATGCCCCATTTTGCAAAAGGGCCGACGGAAACAACAGGGTGCAACGGAGTAGAAGGCGCTCGCATTTTCTGCTGGTATATCTGGCACTCATGACAAGAGCGGACGGCAAGGATGCAATCCTTGAAAATAGAGGGCCAAAAATAGCCAGCACGAAGGATTTTTTGGGTTGTAGCATATCCGGACATATGTCCGCCACAAGCACCAGAGTGGCAGTCATTTAGAACCCGTTCAGCTTCCTCTAGAGTAAGACAACGGCAGAGAACAGAGTCTGCGCCAAGACGATATAATGTATCTCCAATGATACGGTATGGTTGAGATTGATGACGAATCCTTCGTCGAGCATCTTTAGACACACCCGGGCGGAAGGAGGACGTTTGCAGATATGTGATTATATCTCCGTACCATGGATCGAGGGTGCTAATGAGGAACAGGGTTTCATTTGGAATTTGATCTTCTACAGGCGAGGTCGAGGGAGAAGATGGCAAAGAGCAAATTAACTCAGCAAACACAAGGGATTTCTTAGACTTGGCAGTGGTAAATTCCAAGTCAAACTCTTGGAGGATAACAATCCACTTTGAGTATTTTCCCCCCAGCAACTGGCGTGACAATATATACGTCATGGGGTTGCAATCAGAAATCACAATAGTAGTACGCAAAATAATATAATGACGGAAGCGTTGTACAACACAAACTACGGCTAATGCCAACTTTTCGATATAAGCATATCGAGTTTCCATGTCTAATAGGTTGCGGCTGAGATAATAAATAACATGTTCAGTGTTATCATAATCAGTTTGGACAAGAACCATGCCGATAGTGGTATCGGCGGCAGCCAAATACAAGGTGTAGTCGTGATAATAATTTGGAGGACGGAGCAATGGAGCAGAAATAAGGAGATCCTTGAGACGCTCAAAAGATGCCTGAGCTGTGGCATCCCAATGAAAAGGGACATCACGCTTCATTAATCGTGTAAAACCTTTGGCCACCTCGGCATAGTTGGGAACAAAACGACGTAAAAAATTGGCTTTTCCCTGCAAACTCTGTAACTGATGCAAAGAAGCGGGGGGAGGGAGATTCACGATAGTCTCGACTTTAAGAGGATCCAAACGGATGCCCTCTCGGGAAACGATAAACCCAAGAAGTCTGCCAGATTCAACGCAGAAGACACATTTGTGAGGATTTAGCCTGATTCGGTAGTATCGACAGCGAAGAAAAATTTCGCGAAGGTGTTTAGGGTGGTCCTGATGTTTAGCTGAATGAGCAGGAAGGTCATCCAGGTAAGGCTGTACAATGTGTCGAATGTCATGAAACGCATAGGACATTGCACGCTGGAAAGTGGCACCGGCATTTTTAAGACCGAAAGGGAGCTTCTTATAGGCAAAAGTGCCCCAAGGACATATAACGGCAGTTTTGTGTTGATCAGCGGGAGCAATATTGATCTGGTTATAGCCAGAAAAACCGTCCATAAAAGAATACATTTCACTTCCAACACACTCATCAAGAATCTGATCGATGAATGGTGTGGGAAAATTATCTTTAGGACAGGCTCGATTTATATCACGATAATCAACACAAACGCGGATTGTACCCTGTTTTTTAGTCACAGGTACGATATTTGAAACCCAATCTGTGAGCGGAATAGGATAGATAAAACCGGCGTTAAGAAGCTTTTCTACCTCGGCCTTAATTGCTCCAGCCTTTCGGGGGTGTACAGGGCGTAAACGTTGACGAACAGGCTTAGCATCTGGGTACGTGATTATTTCATCCACCACTATACTAGAATCAATGTCGGGCATTTCTTCATAGGACCATGCGAAAACATCACGAAATTTGCGAAAAAGTTTGGAATAAAGTTGAATCTCCTATGGAGTACAAGTCACTCTAATGTGAAGATGCTCGACAATCCCTGGTTTGACAGAGATGTCGATGGGTTGGGTTTGCGTAATGTTCGCCATATTCCCTTCAGAAAACACCTGATCGATTTGAATAGGCGTTTGAAGGATTTGGGATGGGAGACAAGGAGCAAAACGCTGGAGGCATGTCAGAAAATTCTGCGGGGCAGGTAGAAATGAAAAGTTACAACCAAGGTTCTGACGTTTAACCTCTCCTCTGGCTGAGCGAGCAACTATATGTGTCTTGCAATGTATCTCCTCTCCGGCATCATAACCTCTCTATGCTTCATTATCACTCATGATAATCACAACTAGCATTCCTCCAAGAACTCAAGAACTCAACAACTAGCACTCCCCTGTCTAATGCATGAGGACAAATATTTATAGATGGAGAAGGTAGAAAGATTCGATGAACCAGGACACCCATTGTGGATTAGCATTATCTCGGAAAAGCTACTGTGGATAGTTTTCAAGGATAGATGATGACTCTCGACCTCTATCCACTGGATTTTTCCCTCAAAAGGCTTCGTGATCTGAAGGGAAAAAAATCATATGGGCGTGCTTTTGGCAAAAATCATTACCAAACTGGGCTGGCGCGGGTGTTGTTCTGTGACAGAGCGCCAGTGGTCGTGCCCTCTTTTGAGGATCTTAGTTATTGGCGCGGGTAAGATACTGTGGACCTGTGCCAATGGAAAAAGAGCACTTTTCAGGGATAATTTGCAGAAGGTGTCTTCAAGGAACATGAAGTACATACTCAGGGGAACATAATGCAAGTGTTTTTGGGTTATGTCACTGCTCACAGGTCTCGGAATGCGTCCTCCAATGTATGGAAACAGGGCGATAGGGATGATGACTCTAGTCTCCTTCGAATGTTTAATGAGCTCGAAGTGACAAGACGCTCACAGGCACCTTTTCTTTTAGGGAGTCCGAAAAGGATCAAAAGTGACTACTCTGGAGACTCTAGGTAAAAGGTTTACCAAACAATCCGTAAAACTGCTTATACACCTTGGCAATCAGATGAAAACCAAGGACTTCCCGTACTGCAATCAATCTTCCCGAATGTTGTGTTCAGTGCATTACGAGTTGTAAGGCGGCAGACTCGGCTTCCTATGGATAAAGGATAATAGCCTAATGGGGTCTCCCGTATATACGCGACGGTACGTGGGAGCTCAGTCCGTATTGGCACCTATCGTTTCACCGTGGAGGAATCACCCAACCACTCGACGATAAACTACCAGGTTTAAAGACGCCGGAACACGTCTCTAACCTAGACCTCTAGAGTATTTGCGTTATGTTCCAATGCGTTGTTATGTTCATTGAGTTTATTTTAAAGTTTATCTTCAATTATGTTTCAGTTTTTTGGTCCTACCGTATGTGATATCTCAAAAACTTCTTAAATGCAAACTATATGCCAAAACTATATCATTTGATTTGATGAATTCTATCTACAGGAGAGTTGAGATCTTTACACAAACACAATGATCACTCAACAAACAACAAAGATCCTAATGCAGCTAATAACAAGAAATGAAATTTTTCTTTTTCTTTTTAATAGCAACAAATAACAATAAACGCTAACTAATATGATGCAAAAGATATTTTGTTTTTCTTTCCTTTAAGATGGCATGATGCATTTAAACAAATCTTAAGAGATATACACAATCCAAGTTCACTCAATGAAATAGAACCAACTCTGAAACACCAAAATGAACTATGCAAGCAAGGAAAAACACAAAGACTTTCAATGAACCATGTAATCTAAGTTCGAATGAAGTCAAGTAAAATCCAAAGAGGCTAGAAGTGAATCACTCAGAGCATAGAAGACCAAGCTTTAACAAATCACTGGATAGGTGCGGAACACAACCAACAAGTTGACTGGATAATCAAGAGACCGAAACTTCCCACAGAAGGCTAGACATGCAAAGTCACTAGATGTTCTAGGGATGAGACGAAAACAATAGAAATAAGCAAACAACTTAAGGATAAAGGCTAAAACCAGTCAAACAGAGGTTCAACACACTTCCAGAGGCTGTAAGAGATATAAAAAGAGGCTGAAAGAGCTTTCCACCCACACACAGGCAAAATTTACAGGGCTGGCGCGACTGTCAGCCTACAACTTGCGCTACCAAAGGATTGGCGCGAGTTGCTTTTGAGCAACATGCGCCAACTGGCACGACTGTCAGAGTAATAACCGCGCCAATTAAGCTTGCCGGCTAGAAAAATAAATAACACGACCCCAGGTCAGGTTGACAGTGTTCAGATGGATCAAACAGTAAAGGATAAACTCAAAACTGACGCAGCAAGCTCATTTACTCAAGCAAGCAAGAGAAAATTAACATGCAAGACAAACTCCAAATAGCTTCTCCCCAGCGGAGTCGCAAAATTGTTGGATAGGTAAATCCCCTCTGCGGACAGAGGCGATCCCACTAGCCTAAAACAGAACTAGCCACAATCAAACCACGCTGCCACGCAAGTTCCTAGTTATGCATCAAAGGTGAATTAAGAAGACCAACCTGGAATCCAACGGTATGGTCGAAGTAGAGTTGATATTCCCACTCCCTCGCTCCAGCAGATCATAAACGGACACCTGCACATGCAAAGGAAGAAACAGATACCAACATAAAATCTACCAAGGCACAACTATATTTCAGTCAGAAAGGAAATGAATCAACACATCACTATAATAGACAATGAGATTGGAACTATAATAGCAGTCGCTGATTAATTAATAATAGACTGGAAAAGTTACAACCAAGGTTCTGACGTTGAACCTCTCCTCTGGCTGGGCGAGCAACTATATGTGTCTTGCAATGTATCTCCTCTCCGGCAGCATAACCTCTCTATGCTTCATTATCACTCATGATAATCACAACTAGCATTCCTCCAAGAACTCAAGAACTCAACAACTAGCACTAGCTTGTCTAATGCATGAGGACAAATATTTATAGATGGAGAAGGTAAAAAGATTCGATGAACCAGGACACCCATTGTGGATTAGCATTATCTCGAAAAAGCTACTGTGGATAGTTTTCAAGGATAGATGATGACTCTCGACCTCTATCCACTAGATTTTTCCCTCAAAAGGCTTCGTGATCTGAAGGGAAAAAATAATATGGGCGTGCTTTTGGCAAAAATCATTACCAAACGGGGCTGGCGCGGGTGTTGTTCTATGACAGAGTGCCAGTGGTCGCGCCCTCTTTTGAGGATCTCAGTTATTGGCGCGGGTAAGATACTGTGGACCTGCGCTAATGGAAAAAGAGCACTTTTCAGGGATAATTTGTAGAAGGTGTCTTCAGGGAACATGAAGTACATACTCAGGGGAACATAATGCAAGTGTTTTTGGGTTATGTCACTGCTCACAGGTCCCGGAATGCGTCCTCCAATGTATGGAAACGGGGCGATAGGGACGGTGACCAATGGTGACAAATTACTGTGTAACAATGCTTCCAAGGTTATAGACTTGAATCACCTTGTGCACTCAGCTACAGGGTCCGTGCACTCAGTTGCAGACTACTAGGCCTCCGTGCACTCAGCTACAAAGCCTTCTTCTACTCTACGATCCAAAGGTTTGACTCTACACGTAGGTCTTCTGCTATCTTTCTATTCCATCATCATTCCTTTTCTTCCCTTTCCTTACTCTTTTTTACAACTTAGAGCCTCACTCTATTTATACAATCCCATGGTCCATGGACCATGGGTAGATCTCTAAAGCCGACATTAAATTACAACATTTAGGGCAGACAACCCTATGACTCATTTACAACTTTGCGCTGCGTACCCACAAAATGCAGAGTCTTTACATCAAATTTACAATTTTTAGCCAAAATCTGGGCTTTAAGCCCCAAAACTTCCCTTGGGGGATCGTTCACCCAACAGGCCCCCAACGCAAACATTGTGACTCGCCCTCAAGTCACTCTGTCAATGCGGAGATCTTGGTGCAAAGACCGCCCAACTCTTCCTGGACCACTGCAAGATCAGCAATGCACTGAGCGACTACCTGCTGTACTTCCGAGACACATTGTTCAGAAACTGATGTGTAGAAATTCCCAATGTAGATCACCTGATAATGCAATGGACTAAAGCAAAATACTTGATCTACTTCTACAACCAATTTAGCGGAAGCTTAATCGAACATGAGCAACATCAATAAGAACACATATAACTGATAAGAAGGAATCACTCACATAACACAAAATAAATAACCTGGGGAAAGCCTCAGCCTAAAATCCCAACTCTGTATTATCATACAAGTAGAAATATATCCAGTATTACAAAAAGAATCAGCGCAAAAGCTATCCTGCTCTCTCTGCAATACCTCTGCTGCTCATAGACAGTCAAAGGCCTCTATCTAACCTCTGGTCTACCCTCCAAGCCTCCTATTTCTTTGCACAATTCTGATTGGGGTCTGTTATCACCAAAATCTACCTTAGGCTGAAGGAAGGCAAAAATTAGGGTAACCACAAACCACGCTCAGTCTCATAGCTAGCCCTACGAGAGCAGGAGAGGGCTCTCTCCGAGTCACACTCAGCGAATGAATAAGCAAAGTGGTCTGAGATGACTTACAATGCGATGCTTACCTTAGGCTAGTAAGTGAAAAAGGATTTTGGAAAATATTTTTGAAAATGACTAAACTTCTGAGATGTATATGGGATTGGCACTTAGCAAAGAACAAAGAATTGAGAATGAAGGCACAGATTATTCTGTGAGGCAAGGTAGGCAGGAAGCGCAACAATTTTAACTTAAGGTGATGCGGAATGGAAAGATCGCCGAAGATAGTGAAAAGGGAATGGTCGCATGAATCTTTTTCAACAGAAGAATAACACTGCACATGAGATTTTCCCACAGGCAGAGCAATATAAATTGAATTCTACCTAATCTCACTTAGAAAATTTCACTGAAATGAAACATGAAATGAATTATGAAACATAACAAGATACATATGGAACATAAGAACACATTTGCTACACTCACAACCACAAGAATCTCATAAAATAGAGCTACTTACTTTCATTAACTCTCTGTCAAAATATACACAGTGCAGAAACAAAGTTTCTTTCCCGCAATCTCCTAGAAGTTACAAGCCAGCGAACAAAATTGCTTTGCAAATGGTTTGCATACAATATATAGAATGTGCCATGAAGAGATAGAACGCCCAAGGGTCACAAAATGAAGGTGGAGAGCAAAAGATCAGCTATAGGTGCAGCTTCACAAACACGAAAAATGGCTTGGGTGATCGTTTGCCTTCCTTTGCCACTTGTATAACTGACCATATGGAGTGAAACTATTTATAAAACCACCACACTCCTCCTCCTGTGTGTCGCGCTATTTTTCAGGTGACTTTTGAAGGCCTTCCCGGTGTCCAAATTGAGTTAAGGATATCTCATTGGAAATTTATTTGAGTCTAATTTCCAACCCAACTGGAATTTTTCGATTTGGAGTTCATTTTCCCTCTCAAAAATCAAATCTCCCAAGACTAGTCGAACTGTGCCAAATGAGGCTACCTCAAGACAGAGTGTTGTTGCGGTCAACTTTTGAATGCCTTCCTCAACCCCAAATTGAGATCACGATAGCTCATTGGAAAGGTAGTTGAGTCTACTTTCAGACCCAATCAGAATTTTGTGATCTGGAATTTATTTTCTCTATAAAAAATCAAATCTCCCAAGACTGGTCGAACTATGCCAAATGAGGTTGTCTAAAGGCAGAGTGCTGTTACAGTCAACTTTTAAATGCCTTCCTCAACTTAAAATTGAGCTTATGATAGCTCATTGGAAAGCTACTTGTCTCTAGTTATCGTTTGGATCATCAAGCAATTCATTTGGCCAACCAAGCTAGGAGAAAATTTGATTTTCCCGAGGTCGCTCCAGAGGTGCATCAATTCTCCCGAGACAATTGTATTTCTGACATTTCTTCAAAACCATGACACCTGTGTAAAAAGTTAAGGAGGTTTTTCTTCCATGTTCTGTTTTGGACAAAAACGGCTCTCAATTTTCCTGAATTCATCTTTTATTTCTCAGAAACATCATTGGAGTGAAACATATCCCAATGTGTGGGACAAAGGATTTGCCGAAATAAAGTGAAATGAAGGGGATAGGGAGCTTATAAATTCTTGAGGAAATTTTGGGAGGTATGGAGGGATGTTAGGAAGTAGGGGAAAGTGGAATCTCAAAAATTGAGTGAAGGGAAGGGGTCCAAAAAGGCAAAACACAGGCCCAACCATAGAAAATCGCCCGGTTGTAGCAAGAAACTATGGTTTGTGCGAAAATGAGGAATTTGGGGAATCTCAGTGAGAGGAAGTGTTTGATAAGGTACATTATGGATAGGGAAAGGTGTATGAACATCAGGATACAATTTTTTCCGATGATTTGACCATCCAAGAGAAATTAGCTTCAAAACCTTAGGAGAGGGAAATGAACCTTGCCTAGGCACAACTGAAACATGAACAAGGTGTGAAATGACCCAACGGAACTTGACATGATGATGAAAACCCTCTGAATGATGGTAGACTCAGCTGAATAGTGACATAGACCGACGTCTGGACAACTTTGAAAGGAGTGTAAGAAAACCCTAGACTTAATGCCTAGTGACCAAATTTTGCTTGAAGACTCACTGAAATGACAAAATTTGACCTTGACACCTTAAAATCACTTGTGTAAGAGCATGTTTGATCACTGGAGGAAGGCTGCAAAGACTGACACTAACATTGGCTCCAATGGGGGATGGTAGCTCCTTGGAGGTGCCAAGAACTACAAATCTTTGGGTGAGCAGACAGTGCCTTTGTCCATTGGGCTATGGAGTCCATTATTCCAACATGACTCAATTTATTTACATGAAACTTGACTCAAACTGACTCAATGCAAACTGACATGACTAAAAAATTTGACTGAACTTAAAACTTAAAGCTTGGTGGTAGTACGTGACCACCTGCATTTATTACAAGACTATATATCATCAAACTATATCAAACTGCCAATGTAACCAATCAAGAAGATGGCTTCTTGACTGATTCTTCTGATCAGATCTTCTGGTCAACAATTGATATTGGTAATTGGGCCTCCCAAAACATAATTGGCCATGATCTCCTTCATCACTAAATACTGCAATTATGACCTTCACTGCTGACTATAACAAATTTGCCATTGGATCATGAAAAACATGAAGATTTACCTCATGTTGAAGAAACAAAATTTCTTTTTCTTTTGATTCTAATCTTCCTTCATAATGTTCCTGGTCCTCAAAAAAATTTGAACAAGCAGATGAGTGGATTTCCTCTTCAAAGAACACTTCAAAACATGAAACATATGAGGAAGAATCTGAAATGGAATCCATAATGGTCTGGTCGACTATAGTCTGAATATATTTCTGATCATCTTGACATGATATGACAACCAGATTCTCATTACATTCATCACATTCATCAATCATGAGAAAAGCAACTTCGGATGATTCTTGAAACCCAACACTAACATTTTTATCATCTACCATAAATTCATCCAGAGAAAGCTTTTCACTTACTTGAGCAAAGAACTCATCTTGCTGTTCAAGAGCTGACTGGATTACCTCTTCATGAAGGCTTTGTTCTAATGACATGAGAACATTTGGACCCAAAACTTTGTTTTCTTCTATGGACCAATCTGAAACGACACCTTTTCTTTCATCACTTTCAGCCATATGGAACTCTCCAACCTGATGATCTATTTCATGTAATTCATGTTGACTGTCAAGATGCAAAATTCATTCATTTTCCACCGTACAAAGATCTTGATTCTGTTGCAAAGTTTCATGATCATCTTTACACTATTGAAAGGGATTTCCATACAGGGCTTCCATGATTTCATCATCCACAAAATTATCATCCTCATAATACTTTTCAAGGCTCTCAATAAAACCATAAGCATGCTTGCAACAATCATGAACTAGATTCAATGATGGATAAGAGTCTTTATATCTTTCAATGAACAGGGCATGAAAATCCTTTAGACAGTAAATACAAGCAGCGGGCAAATTTTCATACCAAGATTGGGCTTCACCTTCAAGAGTGGCCATGAATATCTTCATTAAGCAATCTTCAGGAAAATCAACCTTCAACTTGCTAATATGCATGTGAAATTGAACTAGATGTAAAGCAGCATCCTTCTTACCATCATCTTTAAATGTAGGTAGATTCCTTGACCAATCTACCTTCGGAATTTTATTTGGAAAGCCTGGAATGTGATCTCGGCTCATGGGAGCGTATCTTCTTGCAATCCGATCCATATTAAGAAATCTCAAAGCTACTGATCCCTATGCAGTGGAGTCACCATGACGGACTGATTGCATGGATTCTTTAGTGAATGGAGTCACCAGGTGAATGATTTCAGCCGTCTTCTTATGTCTGATCGTTGTTTACCATCAACCATCAGATTTGAACTTGAGATATGTCCTGGGGCAAGACAATCTACAAGCAAACCATTTTCTTCCCTAGTGGAGTCGCCACTATGTTATCACCTAAATCTGCCTTAGGCTGAAGGAAGGCAAAAATTAGGGTAACCTCAAACCACGCTCAGTCTCGTAGCTAGCCCTACGAGAGTAGGAGAGGGCTCTCTCCAAGTCACACTCAGTGAATGAATAAGCAAAGTGGTCTGAGATGACTTACAATGCGATGCTTACCTTAGGCTAGTAAGTGAAAAAGGATTTTGGAAAAGATTTTTGAAAGTGACTGAACTTCTGAGATGTATGTGGGACTGACGCTTAGCAAAGAACAGAGAATTGAGAATGAAGGCACAGATTATTCCGTGAGGCAAGGTAGGCGGGAAGCGCAGCAATTTTAACTTAAGGTGATGCGGAATGGAAAGATCGCCGAAGATAGTGAAAAGGGCATGGTCGCATGAATCCTTTTCAACAGAAGAATAACACTGCACATGAAATTTTCCCACAGGCATAGAAATATAAATTGAATTCTACCTAATCTCACTTAGAAAATTTCACTGAAATGAAACATGAAATGAATTATGAAACATAACAAGATACATATGGAACATAAGAACACATTTGCCACACTCACAACGACAAGAATCTCATGAAACAGAGCTGCCACCTTTCATTAACTCTCAGTCAAAATATATGTTAGCCTCCTATACCAATAGGTTTCATTTTTCATGATTGGCAGGGGAAATTCCAAATATGTTCTACTTTGGTGATGCAAAGATCTCATATTTCTGTGAAGGAACATGTCTGTACATAGTTTTGATGGTGTCCTACTTATGGATGGGTGATCCAACAGTCTAATCTGGATCATGCCATGTTTAAATTGATGTTGTAGAATAGAGAAAGAGAATCTGTCCAAACTGTTTAATCTTGGCAGATTAGTAGTTAGGTAGAGAATAAAGGTTCCCAACTGCTTAATCTGGGGCCTTGGAAGTGATAAGGGTAGTCTTAGATAGAAAATCAAAAGAAAAGAAAAAATAGAAAAGAAAAAGAGCAATTGAGGGTTTGCTAGTCTAAGTGCACCCTCCTTGAAGTAATAAAAAATGCTAGGTACTAAGATGGGTAGGTAAATAGGGGTTGCAGAAGTTTGATTTCTTTCATATTGCTGGCTTTGACAGAAAAAGCACCTATTGGCTACAGCAGATCCACCTATTCAACATTTTGGTAACAACAGAGTGAAGCATGTCTAACTTCCTCATCATTCCCCCTAAAACTTCTTTCTAACATCCCCTCAGTGGACTATTGGGCTCTCCCAACAAAGTCTTGCTTCACCTACTCTTTTGAGAGACATCCAGTCAAAGAGTCAGTTACTTTCATACAAAAAGCCACATTTCTTGTGCAAAATCATTCTTCACCCTCATCTGCCCCAAAACCTAAGTTTACTCTTTAAACTTAGCTCTGATTCCTCTTTCACTATCCACATCCATATTGACTACTAATTTTACTATATAACTCCCTAATTTTTCCCCTTTCCCCTAGTATTATAACACTTTGTGTAAAAAATCCCCAAAAATATATATATTTCCCCCCAGGCAATATAGCCTTAATACTCTAAAGGGTGAAGGCATGAGAAATTCGGGCACTATTGCAAAGGTGTCTTTATGTTTTGTTTTTGGGAATTAAATCAACAACTAGTTGATTTAATAGCCCTAGCGCGCCTTGCAAATGCATATGTTGTTCGCCTTCCTATTCTTAAAAAACCTCACAAAACCCACAAATCCACTTATCCAAAGTTTTTATGCGGCGCTGGTTTCCAAAATAATATTTTTTTATTCGGTCAGGCCCCGCCATATCTCTCTCACATCTCCGCACCCCATCGACCGTTGGATCCGGGCCCTCCCATCCGACGGCCCTCGGCGATTTCGGACCGCCCCTGATCGTCGTCTTTTAGCGCCCGAAATGATCAGAATGGTGACGTTTGTCCGTAGACGCGTGTCGCCTTTTGATTGCATCGGGCGGCCTCCTGCAGAAACTGGGCCCGTACCAAAGGTAGTCCGATATTACCACTTACCGCTCTCCCCTTTCCGCCTTGCGTCATAGTTGCGTCACTGCCGCATCAGCGCTATGTCGGCTTCCATTTCGCCATCGCTTCGACCTGTCCGCAACGTCGCTTGTCCATGTCGACCCACTCACCAGTTGACACGTCATCCCTCCGCACCCGACCCTAACCAATGACGTCATGCTGATGTCATTCGTCAAAAAGGCGCCAAATAACCAATTTTTCTATATTTTTATGCAAAAAACGTATTTTTCTCATTTTTTCGTCGAATGAGCACTCTATCGCCTGCATGTGATTTCACGTCGTTTTTCCGCCAACTTCAAAAATTTCAACTTCGAGCCACTGTCGCCACAAACTCCACGCGGTCAGCCTCCCCCCCCATTGCGCTAGAACCAGGTAATTACCATCTTTTCCGCGTAACCTGGTTTCTTTCAGTCTTTCATTGTAAAAACAATACAAAATTACCATATTGCCCGGCATTCTCAAGCACCTTAACTGAACAACCAAATTTGTATCCATAGAAGTGTCCAAATTCACCCAATTCCTGCACTCCCTGCATTCTTTCCAAGCTCATACTCCGTAGCTAGCATTTCTCGCCTTGCATGCACCCACAGCAAGAGAAATCATCCTGTTTTGCCTCCTTTGAAAGCATTTCACCTCATTTTCAACAGAGCTACCTTGTTTCCCGCTGTAAATTTCTTTCGCTATCAAAATTCACTGCTCTTTGTCGCATTTATCCATAATTCCAGTACATTTCAGCTCAAAACACAAGTGAAGCATGGAGGCCCCTGTAGCCTTGAACATTGCACCTTTGAATGCCCCACACAAAGAACTAGAATGGCTACCCCTGGCTGACAGAGACTATCAAATGGCAGAGGTAATTGAAGTGTCCAACAAATACCACATTCTAGTCATCAATGAGTTAAGAGCCAAACATTTAAATGGGACTGACATCCTAAGAATTTGGGAGTCTCACTTGCCTATTTTCTATCTTCCTCAAGTGAATGTCTTTCCTGACCTAATTCATCAGTGCTGTACAAATTATGACCCAAATCAAAGGGTTGTCCTCAGTCCTTCAGGCTCTGTTTTATTCCATGTCACCCCTGAAGCTATCAATCAAATGCTTCACTTTCAGTCAGCTAAGCCATTGACTCCTCTGTCTATACAGCACTTAATAGACCAAGCTGCCAAACTCTCCAGTGCCCAAATTACAAGAATTACCCAATTGTTCATGGATCCAGATGCTCCTCAGAGGCCTCCTCCTTTCCTACATGTGTGGTTCAATGACATAGGCAAGGTCCTAGTTGATATGACTACCTACATCCTAGGATACAATACTAATGAATATGTGGATGAAACCATCTTGGTTATGCTGTCAATGTTCACCCCAGGAAAACCTCCTAGTGTTCAATATGATTATGCCACATTTATTGCTAATAAGATTCATGACCAGTTCATGAATCTGGAGAGGGAGAGGGTGTTCAAGTACACTTCCTACATCTATCACTTGTTGATATTCAATCAGCCTGACATCTTTCCCTTTTCTCTCAAGAAGTTGGATGCACAGGGAAACCAAAGGTCTGTGGTGTTCTGGTCATCACTCTTTCATCATGCCTCCTATTCTCCATACAGTTACTGTGATTTCATTGACCTATTCATCCATCCAGCCATGTCTTTGTTGCTGAGTTCTCCTCCTCCCAGACTCACAGATGAGATGCAAAAAATCCTACAACTCTCAAAGAGCTATAGCATTGGAGATTGGTACTTCTACCAAGACCATACAGTGATCAGAATATATGGCTGTGAGTTAGTCCCATACAGGCTACCAAGATATGTCCCCATGAGGCTTTTTGCCTTAGAATATTTCAGGCAGTTTGGAAATGCAGACATGATCCACTTTCATAGCAAAAACAAGAAGGCACAGCTGAAAATCAAGCACCAATTAGGCCCATTCATTTTCAACAAAAGAGAAGAAGCCTGGGAAGAAGCAGATAAAATTCTAAAGAGCTTTCGGTTACAAACAAGCTTCCTTTGGTCACCCTATGACCCTAATCATTTTATAAGTCTTAGAAGAGTCAGATACAGACTTGCCAGCTATGACCATATCAGAATTCCACACATTGAAAAATATGCAAATCAGTTAGAGTGGAAAGAGGGCACTCTAGTGGAAACAAGTTCTAAGGAAGAAACAGCACAAAAAGCAGCAAAGAATCTTGAAAAAGCAGCTGACTTGGAATATTTTGGACAGGTTTTTTCTCCAGATCCTAGTCATCTTGGAGTGGCTGCTTCCTCTTCTACTGCTCCCCAGCAATCCGCCCAAGCCACTACTCAAGCAGTAACTACAGATAAAGGAAAGGAGATACAGCAAGAGGAGCCACTCCCTAGTGCAGAACAACAAGCAGAACAGCAAGAAGAGATGGTTGAGGCACCTACAAATACAGAGAAGCAAACCCAGGAACAGGTCCCTCCAAGGCAAGAGACAACAGTGGAAACCTCGGTGCTACAAACTCCAATTAATGAAGAAAGAATCAGAAAAAGGGACAGGCAGGAGGAAACTCCCCTCACTACCTCAACAAATCAGCAAGGGGAGAAGAGACAAAGACTCAACCCTTTTTCTGAGGAAGAAATGCCTATCAAACCATCCATGGGTATGGGCCCTCCTAGCACAGAGGCATCAGCCAGTTCCTTTCAGCAGGAACAAGAAAGACAACATGGAGGAGAAGTTAGCTCATCAGGCCAACAAACAAGAGCAGAACCAAGCATCAAGAAGAAATTTATGGAAATAAAGGCAAGAAATGAGCCAATTAGATTTCAACTCTATAATCAGCTGCTCAAGATGGCGCCAACAAATCAACAAAGGCTCATGGCAGCCTATGATATTGCAGAAGGAAAAATGACTCTAAGCCATTTCAGGCCCACCATGTTGCAGCCCCAGTCAGCTGCTAACTATATCAGGACCAACCTGGAGGTATTTGCTAAAGACATCCATCCCATGGATCAGATAGAGCTGCACAAACAAACAGGGGAGATGGTTTATTCCACTTTGGCCGATAAGACACTGCTGGCACATAAGTTGCAAAACTCCCTGCATAACACTACTGCCCAATTAGAGCTAGAGAAGGCTTCCTCCCAAGCCAAGGACAACAGAATCAAATCCTTGGAAGAAATCATCATAGAGCTTGGGCATGACCCAAATGACCCCAAGGGAGTGCAGGCATTAATGAAGAAGAAGGATGAGGACATAGTAGCATTGAGAAAGTTAGTCAAACTACCACCAACCCTTCACCCCCAAACTGAAGGTGTGGCCCAGAAAAGAAAAGATCAAGATGTAATGGCCATGCTGTTGGCCGTGCATAAAAGGTTGGTAGAGACAGAGGGTGCCTTGGAGGCAGCCCTAAAGCAAAGAGAAGGAGAACAGGTGTCACAACCACCTCAGCCAGTTATAAATGTTGAGGATGCTCCTCAAATAATAGCTCCTCCCACTGAAAAAATATCAGAAGTAGGCCCTTCAGCACCAGCACCAGATGAGGCAGCACAAGGGGCAGCAACAGAGCAGGCACCTAGCCTCAGTATGCAGAACTTGATGAAAGAACTGGAGCTCCTAGAAACACAAATGGAATATTTAAAAGATGCTAAGGAAAAACTGGCCCAGCTTGAAGAAAAGTATGACAAATCCAAGCAGCATGTGGCCGAGAGGACAAGAGAGGTAAGGGCTCTGGAGAAGAAAATAAAGGAGCTGGAAAAAGAGTTGATCATGGACAAAATTATAGTTGATATAAAGAAAATTCTGTGGGCCAGAATTGGCCAATCTATTACAGACCATTGACAGTCCATTGAGACCATTCATGAGCAAATGGATCTCCTGAGCAGAGCACAAGCTGAAAGCCAAAGAGTCAGGGCTTCTCTAGGGAGTATGCCTGAAATAGTTAACAGGATGATCAATGTCCTTAACAATCGGACTGGCCTTCAGCTGGCAGCAATGGGTATCAGAGACAGGACTGACACTATTCTGTTAATAAAAAGGGTGCTTACCCTAAAAAATTATGTACAAACATTGGAGAGAAAGTGCCAGGATATACAAGCAGAAGTGAATGTATTTATTGAAAAATCACAGCATTTCATAACAAAGGACTCCCTAGCCTAATAACTAGTGCAGGAAGGTTATTATCTCATGAAAATTATGCCAAGAGGGTCAACAACTATGAAACAAATCAGATAACAGCATCTGCAAGCAGTCCTGTCATGCGGAAAGAGTCGATTTTGCGGACAAAACCGACCTCCCTAGAAATTAAGGCTTTTCTAGTGACAAACAAGACAATTAAGCATTATCTTTCCCTAAATAAGTATTTAAAATAAAAGTAACCAGGTGTTTAAGGCTTACCTTTAGTCCAACGTTGTTTGTAGTAGCCAAGCCTCTTTGATCCAGATGAGCTTCTCTTCTTGAAACCTGCATACACAAACAAGCAAACGATTACATAACACCTGAATAACTCATATAATAAAACATATTTATCATAAAGACCAAGGAGTTTATGAAACAAATTATATATAACAACTTGTTGAGAAAAATGAACTTAATTGTATTAATTGGAAACAAAAGAAACCTTACAACCAATGCCTTGGTGTTGTGCAGGTCCCTCCCAGGGTCCAGCAAGAGTTCTCCTCTACTTTGATCAGCTCACCCACTTCCAAATGAAGCTAAGAAAGGAATGTGATCTCTCCTCTCAAGCTCTATAAGGGAGTCCTAATTTCAGCAGCATCTACCCTTAGGAATGTTTAGATTTTTAACCTCCTTTGCCTCTAGCCCAATGCCTGTATTTATAATGCTTTAGAGGAAGTTAAACAGGTCCACCATCAATGGGATAAGCCCCTCTTTCAAAGGGATAGCTCCCCTCTTCATGGGATAAGTTCCTCTTTTATTGGGATGCATGAACCATCTGGAGGCACTCAATCCACGTCAAACCATCTTCTAGAATGTTCTAGAATCGACCGCAAGTAAGTTTTTTAAGTAAAACATGTGCCTTTTGACTTTTACAGGGGTACGCACCCACCCCTTTACAGACAGAGCATACAAGTACGTAGGTGTTATGAACTTCAGGTGCGGGCCCGCAGGTAAGAGTAAGAGAAAGTGCGGAACCAGAGTTATATTGATTTTTTGAAGGCTTTCTCTCTTTTTTGGAGTTTGACATGAGGAGCAGAGGCTTAAGACTTGCCAAGGAGGACAGCATGGTTATTGATGGAGCCATACTGACTGCAAATAGTCATGGTGACAAATTTTAGTGTAACAGATTGCCCCCTAAAGTGCGAAGTCTGTAGTAGATCAGGGTTTTATATCATCTAGGAAGGGTGAAGCACTTTATCATTTCGAGGATTATCTCGTGGAGAGCCCAGTTGGAACCTGCAAATATTCAACACAAAATACATATATGAGATCATATCATCGCTGAGGTAGGCATTCCCATACTCAGATCAAAAACTTAACTAACAAACTAACTACTGCTCTGATATAGGAATGAATTTGCAATACATCATAATCATAGACACATGTAGACACAGTATGGACGCAGCCATCTGTTTATAATTAGTCTACTGTATAATGAATGCAAAACTCCTTGCAGCCTAGATGGTGGAAACTAGATCCAGGGCCTTCATTTCTACTTCCCAAAATAGTACGATTCTATCCATGTGAATAAATGTATTGATGTCGAACATGGTAGAAACCACTTGATTACCAGTCAATGATATAAACTGTTAACAAGTGTGAGAGAAACCACCAGTGATGTCAATGGCTCTTAAAGTACCCAGTACAATCCATGAGATGTGAATGAATGTGTTGATGTCGAACATATCACGGAATCCTTTGATCGAAGGTCAATGATGTAACCTGTCATCAAAGGCGAGAAACCTGCCATTGAGGCATGCAGATCCCAAGGTACTGATGATTTCTAGATCATATTTCTAGATAGTGAGCTGAAGTCGATAGAAAGCGATCCGTCGCAGGCAAGCCCACAACACGAAATCATAGATCAAGTTGAAGAAATGTAGCTGTAAGGACTGACTCAGGGATGGTCAAGATGGATGACAGATATTTTGCAGATGAATGGTTTATTTGCAAGACTCCTCTTGAACACATAATGACACAGCAGATGGTTTGGTGACAATTGACCCAAAGTTAATACCCAGAAACCAGCTGAAGACTTTCAATGTGGTTTGATCAACTGTTAGGCAAAGGATTTCCCAACCCAGGTGAATGAAAAGTGTCGTGTTCAAGAGTGGTGATAAGGTTTTTCTGAGACAAAGTATAACAAATAGGCTCATTTTCCTCTCTTTCCCCCACCATTTCTGGCAAGTACCTCTTTATTTTTTAACAAGCTTGAGGAGGATAACATTTGCTTGATTATAAGCTCATCCTTCAGATGAGTCCAACTTAGTTTAGATTCGAACCCTAAGAAGGAGTGGTCCGTTCCTGTTTGTAATCGAACAGGTCCTTTATTGTGAAATTTTAACAAGTCCAGTATAGGAGAAACTCAGAGTTTTTCAATTTTAGAGAGTCTGAAAAACTTAAGAAGACTCCAGGATTGAACTTTTTCGTAGATTTGTGTCTCCCAAGCCCGAAAAAGTATAAAATAATACTTGAGAGAACCACTTGATCTTTATGACCAAGGAGTACTTTCATAATTAGTGTCTCTGATCTGAAAAGTAAAAAGCGATCAAGGACACGTCATTTTATTTCCAATATCGAATTTGAAACGACAAAAATCCGGCAATCTTTTCATGTTTTTACGGTTAGAAAAGGGCTGTAAGAGGACCGTCTTTTTGATTCCGTTTTAACGAGCCCAAAAGAAAATCTCGGCAATCTTTTCACATTTTAGGAGTCAGAAAAGAGCTTAAATATGACTCTGATGTTTTTGTTTGTAAAAAATGATGAAATTTTCCCTGAAAATCCTTTATCCTGCACAAAAACCAGCACATTACTCATACCTGTTGAAGATAGATAAAAATACTTTGAAAAATACCTTTTCATGGTGAAAATTAAACAAATTTACCATTTATTTACCCAAAAAACCAATAAAAAGGGCTTTTACCAATTCATTTTTACCATTTTACTGTTTGAGGAGAGAAAAAGGGCTTTTGGCAAGAAACTTCCCGTGGACTTTGCGGAGAATCCGACCGTTGAAATTGAATGCCGTCTCTTCCAGGTAATCTACAAAATCCTCCTCTTCAATTTCATCCATTTAGAATTCTTTTTTAGGCCCCAGATTTCATTTTTGGGAGGTTTTATGGTTTCAAAAACCGCCTCTCGGGGTACGCAGGCGCCACACTACGGACCCGCATACCCCGACATTTTCTCAGTTGGGAAAATGTCAGGGGTACGCCACCTACCTTCAGAGACCCTACGTACATACGCTCTGTTCCTAAAGGCGGGGTGCATACCCCGCGCATTAATCATCAACTGTCAATTGATGCTTTGAAGGCATGCAACCTTTATAAATATTGGGCCATACCTGGCATGAGGGCCCAGGTGAGATTTCTAGAGTGGCTGGTAGAAAGATGGAACGTTCAGGACCAGTGTTTTTACATTGGAGGACACCAGCTTCAGATGGAGCCGGCAGATATCTATTTTGTCACTGGTTTTCCCAAGAGAGGCGAACACTTGACTCTGTTCGGGACTAGGCCAGGTGGCCAGTCTATCGCTAATCTCCGACTAGAATGGTGTAACACTCGTCTCAGGAGAAGGGGATAGATATCAAAACTATATCCCATCCTGAACTTATGGTGATTGCTTTTACAGTTACCAGACTTTGCGGGGCTGCCGCTTTACACATTGCCACTGGATCCCAGATGTGGATGGAAATTGATTGCTATCAAGGTACCATCTTCAACTGGTGCGATGCTGTGTTGGCCAATGTAAAAGGCCAACTGACTAGAGCCAAAAACGGAGAGCTAAAGACTTTTGGTTATGGGGCTTTAGTCGTGAGTTTTGGCTTAGAGAGGGTTCCGATGCTGATCCCACAGCAGCTCACTGTTGAGGTTGGGCTTCCTCGAGAGCCCAAGTTGATGCGATGGGTTGCGGTTATGGCCCGTCATCCTGATGAGGGGACGGAGGTCGTTCGATTTACTCCGGAGTACTTTCGCTGGTTGGAAGACCAGGTCTTTGCTATACAGGATTTTCCTTATGCCAGAGTTGATTTTCGTGGAGATCCGGACATGGTTCTTCCACCGGGAGAACAATGGGATGATACAGGTAACTTCATTTTTCACAAGTTTTTTAAATTATCTATTATTTTTGTTTGTTTTTTATCGTCTCAAAACTGATAGTAATAATTTTCAAGATGCAGATGTAGGCCCACGACGTCCAACCAATCTCCGACCTTACGAGAGGAGGCTACCAGCTGTAGCAGCACCGGCCCCACAGGACGAGGCCACAGAGACTTTGGCTGATTTGGAAAGTCATCTGGAGCGTCTTACATCAGATATATCGGAGACTACCATAGATGATATTCCAATCAGACTTCAGCGCTATGTAGTCGGGGTCCTAGGACCTTTTAGGAGGTTCTTGTGTAGGGTGGCCCATACAGTGGTGTCATATAGAGATCATCACCAGTGATTGGATGGTCGTTTTTGTAGACACATGTGACATTTTGGTTTTTTGTACTTATCATTTTTGCCGATCATAAGGTGTTTTTCAACCTATGATCGAAGACGATGTATTTTTTGACACACTCCTATATATATATATATATATATATATATATATATATATATATATATATATATATATATATATATATATATATATATATATATATATATATCTATATATATATCTATATATATATCATTATTACCGTCTTATCTTGTAAATCATGTTATGAAATGTTTTTAAATTTACATGTATGATTATTGCAAATGTCTATTTAACATTCGAGAAGCAATTGCATCTGCTAATGTATTTAAAGACCTTGGAATATGTTGATATTCAATATAATCAAACTCACGTTCCAAGAGACGCACTCTCAAAAATAACCTTAATAACACTGGCTTTCTAATGGCATACACTCTATTAAGCTGTAATACAACGAGTTCAGAATCTAACCTCACTATCAAACTCTGAATCCCAAATGAAATAGATTCAGACAATAACTCAATCACTGCACTGTATTCAGCAATGTTGTTTGTTGTTTGACCGAGGCTCACCCCATGCATAGATACTAACTCGTCAGAGGGCGAATAGATAACCCAAGCTACGGAAGAAATATTCCGTGTACTACGACAAGCACCATCAGCAAAACCAATGTATGTTTGGAGAGGCATTGACATATGCAACATCAAGAGTAAAACCAAGATAAGCAGGGATAATGACGAAAACACACTCTCTAAGCTAAGCACACTGTCTAAACTAACAAACACACCAGCTAGAAAGAAAACTATCCTAACTAAAAATTCTCCATACCCATCTTTTAAGCATAATACCTCTTTAGGTAAAGTCCATTTCTGGGTTTACCTAAAGAGTCCCCATCAAAGTCTACCAGTTCATAAGCCCCTTTGGCTAACTTTCGTTTGACAACAAAGGGATCATGCCACATAGGAACGAATTTTCCAGCTCCTAATTTATCATTAGCTTGATCGTAAACCAAGACTAGATCTCCTTCCGAAAAATTTCGAGGGGTCACATTTTGATCATACTGAGCTTTCATGCGTTTTGCGTGAGTCTCGATCGCTAATGTAGCATTTCGTCGATTCTCATCTAATTGAGCTAAGTATAATAAACGCTTCTCCTCTTCGGAAGTGGATGGAAGTAACTCGACGACCATTTGCAGTGACGGGATTTCGCATTCAATGGGCAACACTGCTTCCAAACCATAAACTAGTTGGAAAGGAGTGAACCCTGTTGATGTTTTCACTGAGGTTCGGTAAGCCCAAAGCGCTGAAAATAGCATGTTATGCCAGTTCGATCGATGAATTCCAATGATTCGTCGAATCATGATGACTAAAACTTTGTTGATGGATTCAACCAGACCATTCGCTTGTGGATAATAAGGAGTTGAACTATCGTGACGTAAACCAAGCTAGCCTGTAAGTTCGGTCATCATAACGTTTCGAAAATGACGCCCATGATCAGTGATTATCGCTTGTGGGACACCAAACCTAGTAATTATATGATTGAACACGAAAATTGCGGCTGTTTTTCCATCTGCGTCAAATGTAAGCATCGCCTCGGCCCACTTAGTAAAATAATCTACCGCAAGGATGATATATGCATGCCCCCCGGCCGAGTGAGGGTTACATGTAATAAAATCGATACCCCATTTGGAAAAAGGACCAATGGCAATTATAGGGTGGAGAGGAGCAGGTGGAGCACGCATCTTTCGATCAAAAATTTGGCAGTTGTGGCATTTTCAGACCGCAGTGATACAATCTTTGAACAAAGACGGCCAGAAATAGCCAGCGCGCAATATCTTTTGGGCTATGGCAAACCCAGACATATGACCACCACATGCTCCAGAGTGGCAGTCATTAAGAACCCTTTCAGCTTCTTCGTGAGTTAAACAACGGCGAAAAATAGAGTCCGCCCCTCGGCGATAAAGAGTATCTCCAATGATTTTGAATTGTTGGGACTGAAACCGTATTTTCCGACGTTCAGACTTTGAAAGCTCTGGCCGAAAGGATTGGGTCTGGAGATAGACGATGATATCTCCATACCACGGATCTGAAGTACTGATAAGAAACAAGGATTCGTCCGCAATGGGCTCCTCCGCCACAGTTTCCGTATCAGTACGCGGGAAATCACACATTAACTCCGCAAAGACTAAAGATTTCTTAGACTTAGATTTTTCAAACTCCAAGTCGAACTCTTGCAGGATAACGATCCATTTAGAGTACTTGCCCCCTATCAATTGTTTAGTCAGAGTATAGGTCATAGGGTTGCAATCCGAAATGACTGTAGTTTTACACAGTAAAATGTAGTGACGAAAACGTTGGACAGCTGCCAGTGCCAATTTCTCCACATGTGAGTATTTTAGCTCAGTAGGATTTAAAGTTCTACTAAGGTAATATATCACATGTTCATTTCCGAATTCATCTTCCTGAAATAAGACCATCCCGATGGTGGAATGAGCGGCGGCGAGGTACAAGAAGTAATCCTGGTTGTAGTTGGGAGGATGCAATAACGGCGCATGGGTCAACGCGTGTTTGAGTGCATCAAAATATTTCTGAGCTATCTCATCCCAATAGAATGGAATATTCTGTTTCAACAACCGAGTAAAACCCTTTGTAACCTCGGCGTAGTTAGGAATGAATCGTCGTAAAAAGTTTGCTTTCCCCTGCAAACTTTGGAGTTGGCGAAGACTCGAAGGAGGAGGCAATTTGATGATAGCTTCGACCTTCGAGGGATCGACGCGAAGGCCGGCTTTCGAAACTACAAATCCCAGCAATCGACCCGTTTCTATACAGAAAACACATTTGTGTGGATTCAACCGAATCCAATAATGCCTACACCTCATAAAGATTGCGCGTAAATGGACAAGGTGATCAGCTCGATGTAACGAATGAGTAGGCAGATCATCGAGATACGGTTGCACAATGTGCTTGATGTCATGAAACGCGTAAGACATGGCCCGTTGAAAAGTTGCTCCGGCATTCTTGAGCCCAAAGGGCAATTTGCAATAAGCAAATGTCCCCCATGGACAAATGAAAGCCGTTTTTTGTTGATCGGCAGGTAGAATATTGATTTGATTGTAGCCGGAAAATCCATCCATAAAAGAAAAGATTTCGCTGCCAGCACAATCGTCAATTATTTGATCGATATAAGGAGTTGGATAGTTGTCCTTTGGACAAGCTCGATTAATGTCCCTATCATCGATGCATATTCTTATTGTTCCCTGTTTTTTATTAACCGGAACAATATTCGATACCCAATCCGTTAACGAGATCGGATAAATGAACCCTGCTTTTAATAATTTTTCAACTTCTGCTTTTATTGCAGCAGCTTTTCTTGGGTGAATCTGACGCAAACGTTGCCGGACGGGTTTAGCGTCCGGGTAAGTCTTGATCTCTTGAACAACAATTGTGGGATCAATTCCTGGCATTTCCTCATAGGACCAGGCAAACATGTCGCGGAATTCTTGAAATAGGGCCTTGTATGTTTGAATTTCGTCATTTGTACATGAGGCACCTATATGAATGTTTTCAATTATTCCGGGCTTAACCGAAATGTCGATAGGAATAGTTTGAGAAATATTTCCCAAATTCAACTCTGAATCAGGATGTTGCATGGGATTCTGAGCTTCCTTGACATATTCAGCTGTAAAAATTGATGAGAAATCTTTTTCAAAACGATCGTTCTCGGGTAAAAACGAAGATCTGTGATGGAGATCGTCCCATGGTAAATCATCTACACACAGGACTTCACGAAGTTGCTCGTTAGATGACACAACTTTGGGAATCGCGTTTAACTCTGAGGTTGATGTGAAAAGTGATTCCTCACGGACCACATTCATTAAGTCGATTTTGGTTGAAAAAGAGTCGGCAAACGATTGCACGGCTTGATAGGCAATTTCATATGGACTCAAAGGCATAGAATCACCAAATGAGTCTATCTCAGATTCAGAAGGGATGATCCAAGGATCATCATAAACAATGGTGTCTGATGTAATCATATGAATGGATGCAAATGAAGACGATGCGTTGATTGGAGGAAAAGGAAAAGTTCCTAGTAAACCGGCATCTTTAACTAGTCCTACTCCAACATCCTTATACGGGATAACCGTCTTACCAACATGCTGAATACTCTCTGAAGAGGCTGGGTCGGATGAAAAATAAGCCAGCTGGTCTACTGTTACGATCTTTCCGTTATGTGGAAACTTTATTACTCGAAAAACCGATGAAACGACCGCTGTCATAGCGTAAGACCAACTTCGACCCAACAGAAGGTTGTAATCTAGAGGGGCATCAACCACTTCCACATCTAGATTAACGGTTTTTCCTTCAACCCCTATAGGCAAGTCCTGTAGAATACCAAATGGATGAAACCCACGGCCATCGAAGGCCTTAAGAATCGTCGGGGATTGATTTAACTAAGGAGAACGAAGAGATCTCCAACACTGTATCGACATAATACACGTTGAAGCTCCCTCATCAATTACAGTCCGATGAATAAGTCTGTTTTTGACTATCATTGGAATCTGGAAAGCCATTTGATGAGGTAAGCGCGATGTACTATTTTCTAGATCAAATATTATTAGGTTCGGGTCCTGAACGTCAACAGCTCCTATAGCTGACAAGAGTAATTTGCGCTGTGCTGGACACGATTGCAGCACCTCCAAAGCCGACATTGCTGAGGGTGAAATAGCTAAGTCCTCAACAATGTTATAATTCTGAGCCGCTCTCGCATGTGGATTGAAAGCGGACTTTCGAAGTATACCCTTGGCGGGCAGTTTGATTACCAAGTCTGGATTAGGTTTCTCGATCTGTAGTGGATCGGAACCGGGAGTTGAGGTTGATGGATTCGATTGAGAATATTCTGCTTCTTTGCCATCAACAGGACTTTTACTACCATAATCATGTGATCGAGTCGCAATCCTAACATGTGACATCATCAATATGGGTTCTTCATTGGCATTCAAGGAAGAACCTATCATCTTGCTGTCTTGAGCTGGAAAAGGATCCTTCAAGACAGCAGGAGTTTGGGAACCTTTGACAATTTTTGCAACCTCTGCTCGATGTGGACAGTCTCTTGTAAAGTGTTCCTCTTCACAAATAAGACAAGGATATTGAGGTTTGCGTTTTTCGTCATTGGTTTCTGATTTTTCAGTTTTCTCCTTTGGAGTTTTGTCTGCTTTATTCTTCTTCTTCCCTTTCTTCTTGCCACCGGATTTTGATTTAGCTGTAGATGATTCTACAACATGAATATCGGCGGAGAGTTCAGCGGAAGAATCTCCGGTCAGGGAATCTGGTAAGGTTATAATAGGAGAAGAATTCTTAGAGGATTTCTTCTTGCTTTTAGTGTTCACCATACCAATCAAGCCATCAGCAGCATGAGACCCTGACGGAGCAGCAGCTATTTGATTTCCCTTGGGAAGATCTGGGATTTTTTCATGTAACGTACCTGACTGAGTATAAACCAAGTCAAGGTACTGGGCTTGAGCAATTACTTTCTCCTCAGTAACTACTTCGGCTTTAGTTACATCTTCAGTAATCTTCGGTAACAATGATTTAACAAACCATTCAGCTAAGATCTGGTCCGGGATAAAAACCTTCACTAAACGCCTTCGACGTCTCCATTCATGAATATGATCGGAAATATAAGTGGACCTTGATTGCTTTAATGAAGTTAGTAATTCCATGCCATTATCATATCTGACCGGCAACTGAAAATGAGTTAAAAACGAGGTAGCTAACTGGCTAAAATTATAAAAAGAGGCCCGTGGTAACTCAATATACCACTTGGCCGCAAGACCAATGATAGTGCGCTGGAAAAGACGTAAGCGGATCGAATCATCCGAGATGGAATTAGAGGCACACCAGAGGTGATAAGTCATCACGTGATTTGATGGGTCCTCTCCTGGCTTACCTTCGAACTTGGGTATCTCACTAGGCAACTTATTTGGCATTGCCGGCCAGAACGGAAGATAATTGATTGGATCGTTCGTCAGGCGCGACAAGTCAGGTAGATCCAAAGTTGCAATGAACGGTAACTGACGGTTAGGGTCCCTAAAAATCTGAGTCATTATACCAGCCCCAGGAGGAGGATATCCAGGATAACTAGGGATGGGAATCGCATTAGGAATATTATATCCTCCTGGGGAACCAGGACTAACCGGACCATACTGAGGTTGCTGAGGTTGTTGATATGTATACCCAGGGTACGATTGATACTGATATACTAGTTGTTGCACAGCAGGACCGTATTGGTACTGCCCCGGGTACGGTTGTGTTGAGGGGCCCAAAATCGGGTCAACAACAAGGGGGATACCCACCCGGTCCGGAACCTGGTTGGCGGCTCCTTGCCCGTTTGGTGTAGCGGTTTCGACTGGGGATGGTGGGACCAGTTTCCCAATTTAAGGGGTATGTGTGTGTGTGTTGAGTTTGATGATGCTAATCTAGAAATGATTTTAAGCTAATTTAATTCTAACTTCCTAACTGACTCTATGCTATTGTAGTCTAACAAAAACAACACATCTAATCTATGCTAACCCGGGGATGGAATTTCTTGTATTGTGCGATCTAAAAAGATTTCATACAATAACTAGTAATAAAGATCATTCAGCTATTATAAGAATATAAATCAAATAAGATAAACCATTCTGCATAAGAAGTTAGACAAAACAGTTGTGAACAGCATATCGCACAATAAGTTATTCATAAGTTAAGCATAAATAAATGATTCCACCATACAAAAGTGCCAAATGGTAACCCAGACATTCATACGTTAACATACAAACAACTCGGCTGCATATCACTCTCAGAATATGAGCAGAAATTAATCAAGAGATAAAAGTACAATTTATGACTGATTTCACTCACAAACTTCAAGCAATAATGATTTATCTCTACTTACTTCTAACATCTACTAAGAGTATAGAAGTGCAACATCAGTAGCAGACATTAAAATGTAAACACAAATAAATCTCGGTCCATCCATTCATCAAAAACCACCACAGAGGGTATAGAAGTGCATGTTCTGAAGACAAGTTTTTTGACAAATTTCCGGACCCTTCTCTAAATGCCATGAGAAGGGTTAAATACTGCTAGCTAATCAATCTTAGTTACACAAATTTAGGAAACGGCTTCAAATGACCGCCCTAAAACTAAAGCAAATTTATTTCTAAAAATGAATCTAATTTCTAACCATTTCTGTATGTACTCCTTAGTGCTGTAAGCAGTGCAACGTTTGCCTAGAAAGAGTCGGTTGATCGTCTTTTCCTTTTGCTTGAGCGATGAAAGTAGAAATACCAAGCGCTGGCACCTCTTTCTGACAAACTGGAAGATATTTTTAAATATCTTCCTCTAGATGAGTGTCTTTGTCATATGTATTCTTAGTATAACCCAGATTTCTTTCAAATTGATGGTGCTATTGCTATTTCGTTTCTCGGCCGTGCGAATGACTCAGCGAGTTAGGGACTTCGTTGCCTGGACAATCTTTTGTATTGAAACTTGCTTCCGTTCTTTGTTCCAGGCTTTTCTGGAGCCTCCTCCCTCTATAGCGTTTTTCTTTTTGCTTTACCTAGAATTAGCTTTAGGATCTTTTGTAAACACGCTGCTTCTGTGCGCCTTTGACTCTGAGTCTTGGATAGTCTATTTTCATCAGCATCTGTTGAGTGATACGCTGGAATCCGCGGCCCTGCTGCATGCGGTATCCACGTATGAAGGCATCTCATCTCTGTGTACTCCGAGTATTGGCGCTCTCCCCTTTTCCTTAGATGTTTCCTGCATATAGATTTATATTAGTTGCCGCCTTACAGTTTACGTAAAGGAAAAGAGAAATGACGAAGAGATTGACATGAAAGCTTTAAGTTCTAATGAATGCATAATCATGACACTCATAAATGACTTGACTCTTCGAAAAATGCAACATAATCATCGTTGGATACTCCGGCGTGCGACCATTAATTTCCCTTAATGTGTGTGTTAGATACCTATACCAATAGGTTTCATATTTCATGATTGGCAAAGAAGTGCCAAAAAATGTTCATCTTTTGTGGCACTAAGTTTCCATTTTTGTGAAAGAATCAGACACTTGAAAAATGTAAAGAGGGTATGCCTTAAAAGAATAATCAAAAGGCAAGGAAATGAACTGGTCAAAGAAAAAATAAATGAAATGAACCCCAAATAGAGACCATGAAAGTGGCTAATCCAAAAGGCCACTGCTATTTTGATGGGTGGTCCAACAGCTCAAGTTGGGCCATGCCATGTTTAAATTGCATGTTTTAGACTAGGAAGGAAGTACCTGCTCAAATAGTTCAAGCTTGATAGATGACTAGGTGGATAGAGAAATGAAGGAGCCCAACTGCTTAATCTGGGCCCTTGGAAGTCATAAGGGTAGACTTAGATAGGAGGGCAGCAAAAAGAAAAGAGAATTATCAGAGTTTGCAAGGCTAAGTGCACCTATCCAAAGGAAGAAAAAATGTTAGGCATACTAGGCAGGGTAGGTAGTTGAAGGTTGCAGAATACAAGATCCAAGCACATGACATGAGAAAGCCACATCTGATCTCAACAGTAGGAGAAAGGCAAGGGCAAGGGCCTATTTGGTAAACTACTAAACCATCACTAACATCCCTCATCCCCTTCAAAAGTTTCTTACTAACATCCCCATGAGCACTGCAGGATCTGCCTGATCAGTCCTCCTTTCATTTCTTATTTGTGAAAATCTCATGGCAGAACTGACTTCTCTTCCTGAAAAGAAGCCACATTTCTTGTGCAAAATTCTTTTCATTTTGATCTACTCCCTAAACTAAGTTAATTTCATATAAACTTAGTGCATTCCCCCTCATTCACCTCTTCCATTCTTATTAACTCCTAATGTTTATTATTTAAATCCCCTATGTTTCCCTTTCCCTATTATTATAACACCATGGTGTATAAAACCCCATAAAATGTGTAAATATCCCCCCTTTAGCATTATAGCTAAGTAGCACTTCTATGGGAGACATTAGTCCACCAGGGACTATAGTCAACCCTTGTTTTGGGATTACTCTAACCTCTGGTTAGGGTAATAACCTACAATGAACCCTCATCTACCCATTTTCTGACAAATACTTATGAAAACCCCTTCCCCCCCCTCTCGAACCTGGCATTCAAAGCTTTTCTAACCCGACAGATTAACCCGCAAATGTCAAACCCTTTTAAAAAACCCCCTAGCCCAAAGTTTTCAACCCAAAATATTAAAGTGAATATTTTAATCAGCTGCGGGCCCCTCCAAACTAGCGCGACAGATCGGGGCGCCCGCCAGCCGTCGATCATCCGTTACCCCTGATCTAAAGGTGGGCGGTCATTTTCACCTGTCGAACTGCAAATCTTTAGCGTCCGGGGAACGGTGGTTTTGGCTCCCGTACACGGGACGCGTGGCGATCATTGGAGTTGTTCGGAGCCCCCCTCCCTGATACTGCCTTTCCCCAAAAGCGGTGCGGGGAAACCCTAAACCGCCATCCCCGATACCACCTCCCTTGTCACATCATGCTTCCGTCACAGGTGACATCACACCATCGGCCCCGCTACCGCGCCCCGTGGCCCTCCACATCATCTTGCGGCCCCCACATCTTGCCACCGTGTCCTGCCATGCTGGCCTCCAGCTCAGCGTCCACGTCACCATCCGTACCTGGGCCCGCCATGACGTCATGCTGATGTCATCGGCGGAAAAGAGCCAATAACCTATTTTTGCCAAATTTAGCCATAAAACGCGCTATTGGTCCATTTTGTGTTATTTTTATTGGACGACAGAGAGCCGTTTTGCTGGTGATTTTAAAAAATTTACCTCTACATTGCGAATTTGAAGGATTGGGATGCCGCCATTTGCCAAGTCAGTTGTGTTCTTCACCCATTGTCCAACCCGGCGGCTCTCGGCGTCGTTTATCCAGGTATTTGCCAGAATTCACCTGTTTTACCCATGTTTATGCCATTTCTCTACAATATTGTAAATTAAACACCTGATAATTCCCAAATTGAAGGTTCTCTCTCAGTCACTTTTGGACCAAAACAATCTGCATTGCCCTCTTGCTCTAAAATTCACTGTTAAAATCATTTTTGCCCCCAAATCGCATTTTGTCTTCTGACTGCACGGCATTGTTCCCTTTTGCCGAGCAGGCAATTCAAAAACTCTGTTTCACCAGCAATTTAGTCTTGTCCACCGTTGCAAATCATCCTCAGTATCCATATTTCATTTGAAATTTCCAGGGCCAACCAGAGGCAAGCCTGTTTTTCTGTTATTCCTTCACTCAAGATATATATCTCATCAACTGCTTTAAGTTAGTCACTTGACTTCCAAAGAGCCTTGCAAACTATCATATCCACTCTGTTACACTCAGAAGCTGCCTTCTAAGTTCAACACTTGCAAATTATACAATGGCTGCACCTGCAACTGCACCCACAGCTCTCAGTATTGCTCGCATGAATCCACCCAACAAAGAACTTGAGGCTCTGCCTCTTGCTGACAAAGATTACCTCATCCAAGACCTTGTGGGTTGCAGAAATCATTTGAAGACCTTTCGGGAGTTAAGGGATAACTACTTGAACAACAATGACACCTTTGGGATATGGGAATCCAATCTGCCTCACTATTTCCTCCCATCTGTCAATATTTTCCCAAAGATCATCCACTTGTGTGCTGAGAATTATGATCCTAATGAAAGAGCTGTTAAGTCTCCATCTGGGAGCATACTCTTCCAAATCAATGCTGAGTCCATTAACCAGATGCTCAACTTCAAACAAACTCAGCTGCTGTTTCCCTTCTCCATGAACTATCTGTTGGACACAGGTGCCAAGCTTTCCACTGCTGACATCCAGAAGATTGCCAAGACATTCATGAGAGCTGATTGCCAACCCACAGGGCCACCTCCTTTCTTACAAGTCCATTTTACTGATGTAGGCCAACTTTTGATTGACATGATTTCTTATGTGCTGGGCTATAAAACCAGTGAGCACGTTGATGAGACAATGCTGGTATTATTGGCTGCTTACAGCCCAGGCCAACCTCCTGCCTACAAATACAATTTTGCTAAGTTCATAGCCAATAAAATACATGAACAACTCTACAAAGTGGATAGGGAGGGTATTTTCAAATATTCATCATACATCTACCACCTGTTCCTGTATTATCTATCTGATGCCTTTTAGTGCCCTATCAAGAAGCTGGATTCTAGGGGAGAAAGGAGGGCTGTCATATTCTGGTCATCAATCTTCCACCAAGTCCAAGATTCACCATATTCATACTGTGAATTCGTTGACCAATTTGTCTACCCAGTCTCTTGTTTATTAATGAGGTCTCCTCCTCCCAGACTTTCTTTTGATATCCAGAAAACTCTGCAGTTGTCCAAAAATTATAAGATAGGTGATTGGTACCTATATGAAAATCATTCAATCATCAGAATTTATGGCTGTGAGCTCTGTCCATATAGGCTCCCCAGATATGTACCAATGAGACTCTTTGCATTGGAGTACTATAGGTAGCTGATTAATTCTGACCTCACCCATTTTCATAGTGCCAAGAAGAAAGCCCACCTCAAGTTCAAAGACCACCTGGGCCCCTTCATCATGAACAAAAAAGAGGGATGGCAAGAGGCTGAGCAAATCCTCAGAGATAAATATAAACTATCAAGGGGCTTCTGGTGGGTCCCTTATGACCCTGAAGGCTTCATCAGTGCTAGAAGAATCAAGTACAGATTGCTAGGCTATCAGCACTGTAAAATTCCACAAATTGAGCAGTATGCCAATCAGCAAGAATGGTCACCAGATACATTAGTTGAAGAATTAACACAAGAAGAAATAATGCAAAGAAATGTCAAGGATTTGGAAAAGACTCTTGACTTAGATTCTGTGCAGCAGGTGATCTTCAAGCAACCACATCCAGTGGTTGAAGGGACTTCAGCATCTACAACAGCACCAGCCACCCAGGCGCCATCTACAGTAGCATCAGGCACAGATAAGGGTAAAGGAATAATGGGTGTTGAAGAAGAAATAGTGTTAGAACATCTTGCTTGAGCAGCAACAAGAGCAGACCCCTCCACCACAAACTGAACCACCAGCAGCACCCATATTGCAGACTCCTGCACCTGAAGAGAGGGGCAAGAAAAGAGATAGAGAAGAGTCCACTCCTGTTAGTGGATCCTCCCAACAACCTGAGGCCAAGAGGCAAAAGGTTGACTCCCCAATTGTAGAAGAGATCATTGAGGAAATCCTTGACAGTCTAAGGAAAGAAGGGGGAGACAGTCAGCAAATAGGTACAAGCTCTTTTCAACAAGAGCAAGGATTACAGCTTGGCTTGGAGGTGTCCTCCTCCACTCAGCAGACCAAGAAGCCTTCCAGCACCAAGGCTACTTTTAAAGAAATAAAAGCACAAAATGAGCTATTAAGGGTGGAGGTATACAAGCAATTTCTCAAGGCAACACCCACCAAGCAAGAAAGGTTGATGTCTGTGTATGACATACAGGAGGAAAAGATGATCCTCAGCCACTTCAAACCCACGGTACCAGACCCTCAATCAACTGCAGATTTTGTGAAAACAAGGCTGGAGGTCATGGCAAAAGACATTCACCCCATGGACCAGATAGAGCTGCATAAGCAAACTGGGGAAATGGTCTATGCTACATTGGTAGAAAAGGCCACAATGGCCCATGAATTAAAAGAATCTCTCAAGAATACTAATACCCAGCTAGATTTTGAGAGAATGTCCTCCACTGCCAAGGACAACAGAATTAAAACTCTGGAGGACCTCATTGTGGATTTAGGACATGATCCTAAGGATCCAAAGGCTATGAGAACCCTCATGAAAAAGAAGGATGATGACATTAATGCATTAAGGAAAAGGCTAAAATTTCCTCCCACTGAACATCCACAAACAGCAGAATTGCAGAAGGAAAAAAAATCTGAAGATCTGATTGATCTAATGATGCAGCTGAACCAAAGGGTTATTGACCTAGAGAAGGAACTAGAAGGGGCCCTGCAAGCTAAACAGGGAGAATCATCCTCCCAACCTCCTTAGATTACCTCAACCACTGCCACAGCTACAGAGGCAACAACAACTACAGCAACTACATCAACACAAGAAGCGACAACAGCAACAACAACAGCCCCTGACTCCAGCTTAAACATGGATGAGTTGACAAAGGTGGTCAAAGACCTGGAGCTACAGGCAACTGAGATCAAGCAAGCAAAAGAAAAATTGGCAGAAGTGGAGGCCAAATATGATAAGTCAAAGATGATTGTAGCTGAGCAAAATAGGGAGATTAAGGCCCTCAAAGATAAAATAAAGGCCTTGGAGAAAGAGCTCAAGCTGGAAAATACTTTGACAGAAATAAAAAGAATTTTGTGGGCCCGGATTGACCTCTCCCTTACCAGACAATGGAGGGCAATCAAAATAGTGCATGAACAAATGGAATTAATTGGCCAAGCACATTTTGAAATGCAGAAAGCCAGAACAGCACTGGGCAACAGGCCTGAGCAAGCTAGCAGAATGATTAATTTTCTCAATAACCAGACCAAGGAGGAGCTAGTAGCCATGAATATCATCAACAGAACAGATGCTGTCCTTACAGCAAAAAAGGTGCTCACCCTCAGAAATTTTGTACAAACAGTGGAAAGAAAATGCCATGAAATGCAGGCTGAGGTGGATGAGTACAAACTCAAAATGGGAGCACTGCAACAAAGGGGATTGCCCAATCTACTGACCAACGCAGGAAGACTGCTCACCCGTGAGAAATATGCTACCAGGATGACTACTTTTATTGAAAATCAGATCACTGCATCCTCCAGTACCTCTGATGAAGCAGGGCCTCCAACAGGACAGAGCCTCTATGACAAGCTAGAAAATCTATTTTTTATTGAGCATGAGATTAACCACCTTTTTGAGGTCCCACCTAATTTTTATACATATACAGAAGCAGATGAAACTTTGGTGAAAATAAGAAGACATCAAATGCCTCAGGAGGACTGGTGGCAGGCAATGTTGCAAATTTTGCCTCAATGATCTCAGCTTATCAGTCCCAGTCAGCTACAGCTCAGCCAAAGTCAAAAAGCAAAATTGGGACAGCACACAGGGCAGCCAAAGAGAATGACTCAGCAGAAAGATAACGACAGCAAGCCAACAGATAGGAAATGCGCAAATTTTGGGCAGCACTCCCTCAGCCGACTCTATCGGTTGTCAAATCAACATTCTCTGACAGTTTTTGACAGCTAAAGTACTAAGCAGTTAATGTAGCATTTACTCTCTCAGCTACAATCCTCGAGGGGTTGGCAGAATATTAATGAGGCATTAACTCACCAGCAAGATATTTTCTGATGTAAAACTTTGTATATATACCTCCCCTTTGCAGTGTATAGGGGTTGGTGATTTTCTCTCTTAAGCAATATGTTGTATATTTTCAGTTGATTAATACAAAAGGCTGGGAAAGATCAACGTTTCTTGGAAGTTTGATGTTTCAAATGATGCTCCGCGTGCTGTTTCAGAATTCCTGTGCTGTCTGATGGAACAATAAGTTTACTCTCTCTGCGTGTTATTCTCTTATGTTTGTTTCAGTTATATACATGTTTTCACTAATCTAACCACAGAGAAAAAGAATAATACAGGATTTGTTTGCTTACACCCTATATTCAGTCTCTGTTGTTGTAAATGTTTTTTCTTCAGAATTAAATCATGAATATGGATTCTTAATTGCCCATGTTTATATTAATTCTATAAATATGAATGTTATACAGGAAATTCTTCACTGCTCCTGAGTAATATTCTCACTTTCCTTTATATCAGCATACTGAAAGATCCTTAGTTGCCTTTCAGCCTCTGGTTTCATCATATCCATTCACAGATTTAAAAGATTATTCCTCAGATACTTATCTGGCTCTGTAACATCACTATTGCATCAGTACAGACATATAAATCCATTAAACATCATTTAACTCCATGCCCAATGGTCTAGATCATCCTATAAACATACATCTGTTCTGATTAAAATCATCATCCAACAAAACTCAAAACAAACCCTTGAACATCATAGCTAGCCTAAAATATTATACAAACAAAGTTAAATCAGAAAGAGAGAGCCCTCTCTGGTTGCAGGTAGGCTAGAACCTGTGGCCCAAAGATTGGTTAGTGGTTACCCCGGCCGTATTCCCTTGGGAGTCAAAGGGAACAACCTGGGTGTTAACATAAATGGTGACTCCACTGGGGACGATCAATTTCATAAACCTCTGTTTGGTACTTAATGCTGTAGATAAAGTCTGAAGGAAAGCCAGAAAGCCTTGGAAACTACCTCTGCTTTGCATTTGCAGGAGTATATAAAAGCTTCCTCAGTCAATCTTTATTCAGTCTTAAGTCTCATATAGTTGGTCTATACCTGATTAGTCCCTTTAAACATTCATACATCTTAGTAAACTTTCCATAAGAAGATCTTAGAAGGTTGGCTCCTGAAAAGAAAACCAGTCATACAAGATCTAATCCTGATCCAAATCCATCACCTGAGTTCCAAAACCCAAATCTGATTTCAAGAATTCATAAAAAACCAAAAATAGAAGAAACACTTTTAGATTCAGGTTCTGAAACAGATATTCACACTGAGATTCCAACCCCTGCTAAGGTTTCTCTCCATCCTCCTACCACAGTTCAACAATCTCCTAGTTCTTCATCCACTTCACAAACTGCCTTCTCAACACCTCCAGTCACTACACACATCCATCCCATCCCATTTCCTCCACTTGTTCCATTTGTTCCTATTATCCCTATTGTTCCACCAAACATGGCTAATAGGTATGCCCCATTACAGTTACCAGCCAATCCAGGGGCTATGCTTCAGGATTACCAAGCCAAGATATCATACTTTGATGGTACTGGACCTGATTCAGCTCGCCAGCATACTAAGAAAATGCAAGACTACTTTGAAAATTATGAAATTGATGATGATGGTGTGAGAATGAAGATTTTTGTCCAAAGTCTGACTGGGGATGTTAGGACATGGTTCAGATCTCTCCAAGCAAATTCCATAGGTGATCCTGAAGCATTGTATCAAACCTTTATCAATAGATGGGAGAAGAAAAAGGACCCACTTCATATCTTGTCTGAATATAACACTATCAAAAGAGGTCCCCAAGAAACTGTCCTGGATTATTGTGCCTGGTTTAACAGTATCTACAATGCTATTCCCCAAAACCTGAGGCCTCCACCTGATCTAGCCTTGTACACTTTTCCTGATGGATTTGATTCAGATATGGCCTACCAACTGAGGGAAAGAGCTCCCCAGACTTTGGCTGAAATGAAAAATGTAGCAGTTAGTGTGGAAGCCAATCTAATAGCCAAAAGGAATAGGGCTAGAGCTGAAAGAAAAAACACCTTCAAAGAAGAGCCTTCAGGCTGGGATCAAAAGTTAGATGCAATAATTAATGGCATGCAAAGATTAGGTGAGAGAGTGGATTCAGTTGAGAGAAAATCATCATGGGAAGGCCCACAAAGCAACCCTGTCAGAAATCCAAATTTTAGGAGAAACCAAAATCAAAATGCTGGAAGGGCAAGCCCTGAAAATGAGGTCAGACCTCCTTTCCAAGAAAATTATGTTGAGACATCTACTTCTAATGAGCAAATAGATGACACCCACATCAATTTGATGGGTTTGAACAATGAGCAGCAAGTTTTCCTGACTCAAGAAGATCAGGAAGAAGATGAAGTAAAGCAATTTCAAACAAAATCAGGTGAGTCTTTTGACTTTAAACAAGGATATGATACAACTATTTTTGAAGTTCATAAACAGTACAATCTAAGAAGTAGAACCATAAATGTGTCACAGCCTGAAAAAGTAAAGGATGACCAGCAATCTAAGAAAGCTGCCATTTCAGAATCCGAAGACAAATCTGACCCTATCACTAATGAAGTTACAGTTGAGGATATCACTGAAACATATGCCTCAAATCAACAGCCAACAGTTGCATTTCCTTTACATACCAATTCAAGCAATCCTCCTCAAAATATGGGTAAAAAGGACAAACCCCAAAATCAGACAGAGAACCAAGAGGAACCTTCTAAAAGGTCAAATGACAAAGAAAAAGTGATCAACCAGAATGCTAAAATTCAAACTGAAAAACCTTTTGACTTTGAGTTTGAAATTGGTAAATTGAAAATAGCTATACCTCTTGCTGAATTAGCCAAACATGACATTTACAAGCAACAAATTAAAAAGTCCCTTCAATTGACAAACAATAAAGATGATGTAAATGTGTTGGATGATACCCCAGAATTACTTTTTTGCCCTGAGGTTGATGGAAAAACAGCAGGTAATGGAATTCTACCTTTTTATGTCAGCTTGAACATCCATGACAAGATATTACACAATGCTATGTTTGATTCTGGGGCATCCCATAACCTTATGCCCAAATCTGTGATGGAGAAACTGAATTTAGACATAACAAGGCCATACAAGGACCTATTTTCATTTGACTCCAGCCAAGTCAAGTGTTTAGGTTTGATAAAGGATTTATGTGTTTCCTTGGTTCAATATCCAAATAAAACAATTTTAATGGATGTGGTGGTTGCTGATATTCCACCAAAATATGGAATGTTATTATCAAGATCATGGGGTGCTAAACTTCAAGGCTCCCTTCAATTAGACATGTCCTATGCCACCATCTCTGTCTTTGGGCAACCAAAGAGATTATACAGAGAAACACTCATGAAATACATGGTGAGCAGTGAAGAAAAACCTCAAAACTTTCCCATATATGCTATCCATTCTGACATAGACTCCTATATTCTCTTCAATGATAATACAGGTCCTGCAAATGATGATGAAACCAAGACACCCAAACAAGATCAGCATATAAATGAACAAAATGGTGCCCTAGAAATAATGGTTGAGCAATCAACAAACAAAACTGTTCAAGCAGAAAAACCAAGTGTAAACCAAGATCTCAAGTTGTTGATGCCAAGTCCCATAATAGTTGACAGCTCTTCCCTTAACCAAGAAGTCCTCTGGTTTCTTGAATTTGATGGGTCAGTCAACAAATTAGGGGCAGGAGCAAGGGTTTGGATACATAACAAACAAAACATTCATGCAGAGGGACAAGCCTATAGGCTAAACTTCAGGTGCACCAATAATATGGCAGAGTACGAAGCTCTTTTACTAGGCCTCAAACTAGTAAAATCCTTACGAGCCACAAAAGTTTCAATCCTAGGGGATTCAGACCTTATTATCCAACAAGTAAAGGGGAATTTTGTCACCAACGAAAAAATACTGAGATCCTATAGGTCTGCTGCTGTTGAAATACTAAATTCTTTCACTGAGTTTCAAATTACCAAAATATCTAGAACCCATAATCTTCATGCACATAGTTTGGCCACATTTGCAAGCACTTGTAAACTACCTTTTGAACCCAAACATTGCTTTACAGCTGAGATAAAACACAGACCTTCTATCCCAAACAATGTCAAGGATTGGCAAGTGTTTGAGGATGATACACAAATAAATAATTTCTTGACTTTGCAGCAAGAATTTTCTGGTCTAAACATTGATGTAGAGGTTGCTAATGATTCACAAACACTAGGTGAACAGCACCAAACAATTATTTCACCCAAGACAGCAAACCAAATGCTACATCCAACAATTTTTAACAAAGAAAACATACAAGAACTTAAACAAATCAATTGTGAGGAAATAGCTGATGCTGAAGCTGAAGTTATACAATTGAAAGACAACTTTCTTCCAACAGGCCTGACTCCTTTGGAAGACATTTTTGACTCAAATGATATTCCTAGGAAGCCAAAAATGTAGCCCCTCAATGCTGCCATAGAAGAATATAATATTGGAACTGCTGAACAACCCAAGATAATAAAATTGTCTGCTTCCTTACCTCCTGACCAAAAGCCCAAATATGTTGACCTTTTCAAAGAATTTCAAGATGTCTTTGCATGGAGCTATGAGGATTTGAAATCATATGACACCTCTGTCATTCAACATACTATCCCCCTCAAGCCAAATCAAAAACCCTTTAAACAAAAATTGAGGAGAATCAATCCTATGCTTCTCCCATCAATGGAGCAAGAGGTACAAAAACTGTTTAAAGCAGGCATCATAGCACCAATCAGGTTTTCTGATTGGATTTCAAATTTGGTCCCTACAAGAAAGAAAACTGGTGAAATAAGGCTTTGTGTTGATCTAAGGAATTTGAATCAAGTGTCCCTAAAAGATAATTACCCCTTACCCAAGATGGATCACATCTTGCAAAGAGTAGTGGGGGCCTCAAGAATTTCTTTACTTGATGGATTCTCAGGTTTTAACCAGATCCTAGTTCACCCTGATGATCAGGACAAAATAGCATTCACAACCCCATGGGGAACCTTCAAATATGTCAAAATGCCTTTTGGGTTGAAAAATGAAGGAGCTACATTTCAAAGAGCAATGGATATTGCTTTTGCCAAAGAGATTCATGATTTCCTTGTGGTTTATTTAGATGACCTTACACCATTTTCAAAATCTGATATTGAACATTTGAAACATCTAAGACAAATATTCATAACATGCAAGAAGTATGGAATTTCCTTAAATCCCAAGAAATCCCTGTTTGGTTTGGAAGAAGGTAAGTTATTGGGTCATATCATTTCAAAGCATGGGATTAGAATTGATCCAGACAGAATACAGGCCATCCTACAAATGCCTCATCCAAGAAATATCAAAGAATTGCAAGCCTTCTTGGGTAAGATCAACTTCCTAAGGATATTTATCCCAAACTTAGCAGAACTGATCAGATTACTTAACAACATGCTTAAAAAGGATTCTAAGGTAAAGTGGACGGTGGAAGCAAATCAGGCTTTTGAAGGAATCAAACTAGCCCTCACTCAAACCCCAGTCTTGACAAATCCTCAATTTGATAGAGACTTCATCATATTTTCCTTTGCTTCCCAACACACAATTGCTGCTGTCTTGTTACAAAAAGATGATCAAGGGAATGAAAAACCAATTGCTTTCTTTAGTAGAGCACTTAGAGATGCACCTCTCAAATACCAGATCATGGAAAAACAAGCTTATGCTTTAGTAAAATCCATCAAAGATTTCAGGATCTACATCCTATACTCCCATGTCATTGCCTATGTACCAAATGCTATTGTCAAGGATATTTTGACTCAAGAAAATTTAGAAGGCAGAAGAGGAAAATGGATTGCAAACATTTTAGAATTTGACATTGAAATAAGACCTACAAAACTGATAAAAGGCCAAGGTTTGGCAAAACTAATGTCTGAAACAAATTTCCAAGCCTTAGACATAAATCAACTGGACAATGAACCGGAGCTGGCGACTCCAAAGATCAATGTAGCCTTTGAACAATCCTCTTGGTATTCTGATATATGTTATGTGTTACAAAACCTGTGTGCTCCCCCAGGATTGTCCAGAACTAAATGTAGGTTCCTAAAAATGAAAGCCTCAAGATTTTGTGTCATGGATGGCAATTTACTTTGGAAAAACCATGAGGGTATATTGTTAAACTGCTTGATTGAGAATGAGACTGACAATATCATGAAAGAATTTCATGCAGGTGATTGTGGTGGACACTTGTATTGGAAATCCACTGTGGACAAGATACTGAGGGCTGGGTACTATTGGCCCACTTTGTTCTCTGATGTTAAAAATTTCACTACCTCATGCCATAAGTGTCAAATATTTGAGGGAAAGAGAAAGTTACTGCCACTTCCTTTGAGGCCTATTGCAACAGAGAGACCTTTTTAGCAATGGGGCTTGGATTTTATTGGGGAAATTCATCCCTCATCTTCAGGCCAACATAGATGGATCCTCACAGCCACAGACTACTTCACCAAATGGATTGAGGCCATCCCATGTAGACAGGCAAATGATTCAACTATCATTCAGTTTTTGGAGAATAACATATTGTCTAGATTTGGCTGCCCCAACAAGATAATAACAGACAATGCTGCTGCTTTTAGATCCAAGAAAATGGTGAACTTCTGCCACAAATTCCATATCACTTTGGGACATTCCACTGCATACTATCATCAAGGAAATGGCTTAGCTGAATCATCAAATAAAAGCCTTGTAAACATCATAAAGAAGGTGTTGGAAGAGAATAAAAAGAATTGGCATAAGAAGCTTGTGAATGCCTTATGGGCAGATAGACTAACAACCAAGAGATCCATTGGGGTCAGCCCATATGAGTTAGTCTATGGATTAGAAGCCAAATTTCCTTCATCATTGGGGGTACCTGTTATGAAATTACTTCAAGAAAGTCAAGCTGAGCCCAATGACATGCAAAGAAGAATCAATCAAATAATATGTTTGCAGCAAACTAGAGACCAAGTTTATAGCAGAGTTCAAGTTTTACAAGAAAAGTTAAAGAAAGCTTTTGATAGAAGGACTAAGGTTGAAGATTTTAACATTGGTGACAAAGTCCTCAAGTGGGATTCAAGAAGGGAAGATAAAGGAAAACATGGAAAATTTGATTCTCTTTGGAGAGGACCATTTGTTATACAAGAAGTGCAAGGAAATAATACTTACTTCCTAAAAAAATTGGATGAAACTGATTTGGATGAAGGTCCTGTGAATGGCGGGATGTTGAAGCACTATTTTGACTACTTTCCATGTATGTAGTTTGACTATCCCTTGTACATTATAGGGTGTATATATTATTTTCTGTTCACATGTAAAAACTGTAGCTTCCCAAGTTTTGTGAATAATCAGCAAAAGGCAAGTAAGTTCAGAGATCTGTCAAGATAGAAAGTGCACATTTTTGAGATTTCAAGGAGGAAAACTCCAAGTTTTGAGAAAAGAAGTCAAGGGCCAAGGCATTCTGACCTGCTGTTCTTGGTCTTTCAAATGAAAAAACCATCCCCATGTGGAGCCACTGTTAGATACCTATACCAATAGGTTTCATATTTCATGATTGGCAAAGAAGTGCCAAAAAATGTTCATCTTCTGTGGCACTAAGTTTCCATTTTTGTGAAAGAATCAGACACTTGAAAAATGTAAAGAGGGTATGCCTTAAAAGAATAACCAAAAGGCAAGTAAATGAACTGGTCAAAGAAAAAATAAATGAAATGAACCCCAAATAGAGACCATGAAAGTGGCTAATCCAAAAGGCCACTGCTATTTTGATGGGTGGTCCAACAGCTCAAGCTGGACCATGCCATGTTTAAATTGCATGTTTTAGACTAGGAAGGAAGTACCTGCTCAAACAGTTCAAGCTTGACAGATGACTAGGTGGATAGAGAAATGAAGGAGCCCAACTGCTTAATTTGGGCCCTTGGAAGTCATAAGGGTAGACTTAGATAGGAGGGCAGCAAAAAGAAAAGAGAATTATCAGGGTTTGCAAGGCTAAGTGCACCCATCCAAAGGAAGAAAAAATGTTAGGCATACTAGGCAGGGTAGGTAGTTGAAGGTTGCAGAATACAAGATCCAAGCACATGACATGAGAAAGCCACATTTGATCTCAACAGCAGGAGAAAGGCAAGGGCAATGGCCTATTTGGTAAACTACTAAACCATCACTAACTTCCCTCATCCCCTTCAAAAGTTTCTTACTAACATCCCCATGAGCACTGCAGGATCTGCCTGATCAGTCCTCCTTACATTTCTTATTTGTGAAAATCTCATGGCAGAACTGACTTCTCTTCCTAAAAAGAAGCCACATTTCTTGTGCAAAATTCTTTTCATTTTGATCTACTCCCTAAACTAAGTTAATTTCATATAAACTTAGTGCATTCCCCCTCACTCACCTCTTCCATTCTTATTAACTCCTAATGTTTATTATTTAAATACCCTATGTTCCCCTTTCCCTATTATTATAAAACCATGGTGTATAAAACCCCATAAAATGTGTAAATATCCCCCCTTTAGCATTATAGCTAAGTAGCACTTCTATGGGAGACATTAGTCCACCAGGGACTATAGTCAACCCTTGTTTTGGGATTACTCTAACCTCTGGTTAGGGTAATAACCTACAATGAACTCTCATCTACCCATTTTCTAACAAATACTTATGAAAACCCCTTCCCCCCCCTCTCGAACCTGGGATTCAAAGCTTTTCTAACCCGACAGATTAACCCGCAAATGTCAAACCCTTTTAAAAAACCCCCTAACCCAAATTTTTCAACCCAAAATATTAAAGCGAATATTTTAATCAGCCGTGGGCCCCTCCAAACTAGCGCGACGGATCGGGGCGCCCGCCAGCCGTCGATCGTCCGCTGCCCCCGATCCAAAGGTGGGAGGTCATTTTCACATGTCGAACTGCAGATCTTTAGCATCCGGGGAACGGTGGTTTTGGCTCCCGTACACGGGACGCGTGGCGATCATTGGAGTTGTTCAGAGCCCCCCTCCCCGATACCGCCTTTCCCCAAAAGCAGTGCGGGGAAACCCTAAACCGCCATCCCCGATACCACCTCCTCTGTCACATCATGCTTCCGTCACAGGTGACATCACACCATCGGCCCCGCTACCGCGCCCCGTGGCCCTCCACATCATCTTGTGGCCCCCACATCTTGCCACCGTGTCCTGCCATGCTGGCCTCCAGCTCAGCGTCCACGTCACCATCCGTACCTGGGCCTGCCATGACGTCATGCTGACGTCATCGGCGGAAAAGCGCCAATAACCTATTTTTGCCAAATTTAGCCATAAAACGCGCTATTGGTCCATTTTGTGTTATTTTTATTGGACGACAGAGAGCCGTTTTGCTGGTGATTTTAAAAAATTTGCCTCTACATTGTGAATTTGAAGGATTGGGACGCCGCCATTTGCCAAGTCAGTTGTGTTCTTCACCCATTGTCCAACCCGGCGGCTCTCGCCGTCGTTTATCAAGGTATTTTCCAGAATTCACCTGTTTTACCCATGTTTATGCCATTTCTCTGCAATATTGTCCATTAAACACCTGATAATTCCCAAATTAAAGGTTCTCTCTCAGTCACTTCTGGACCAAAACAATCTACATTGCCCTCTTGCTCTAAAATTCGCTGTTAAAATCATTTTCGCCCCCAAATCACGTTTTGTCTTCAGACTGCCCGGCATTGTTCCCTTTTGCCGAGCAGGCAATTCAAAAACTCTGTTTCACCAGCAATTTAGTCTTTGTCCACCGTTGCAAATCATCCTCAGTATCCATATTTCATTTGAAATTTCCAGGGCCAACCAGAGGCAAGCCTGTTTTTCTGTTACTCCTTCACTCAAGATATATATCTCATCAACTGCTTTAAGTTAGTCACTTGACTTCCAAAGAGCCTTGCAAACTATCATATCCACTCTGTTACACTCAGAAGCTACCTTCTAAGTTCAACACTCACAAATTATACAATGGCTGCACCTGCACCTGCACCCACAGCTCTCAGTATTGCTCCCATGAATCCACCCAACAAAGAACTTGAGGCTCTGCCTCTTGCTGACAAAGATTACCTCATCCAAGACCTTGTGGGTTGCAGAAATCATTTGAAGACCTTTCGGGAGTTAAGGGATAACTACTTGAACAACAATGACACCTTTGGGATATGGGAATCCAATCTGCCTCACTATTTCCTCCCATCTGTCAATATTTTCCCAGAGATCATCCGCTTGTGTGCTGAGAATTATGATCCTAATCACAGAGCTGTTAAGTCTCCATCTGGGAGCATACTCTTCCAAATCAATGCTGAGTCCATTAACTAGATGCTCAACTTCAAACAAACTCAGCTGTTGTTTCCCTTCTCCATGAACTATCTGTTGGACACAGGTGCCAAGCTTTCCACTGCTGACATCCAGAAGATTGCCAAGACATTCATGAGAGCTGATTGCCAACCCACAGGGCCACCTCCTTTCTTGCAAGTCCATTTTACTGATGTAGGCCAACTTTTGATTGACATGATTTCTTATGTGCTGGGCTATAAAACCAGTGAGCACGTTGATGAGACAGTGCTGGTATTATTGGCTGCTTATAGCCCAGGCCAACCTCCTGCCTACAAATACAATTTTGCTAAGTTCATAGCCAATAAAATACATGAACAACTCTACAAAGTGGATAGGGAGGGTATTTTCAAATATTCATCATACATCTACCACATGTTCCTGTATTATCAGTCTGATGCCTTTCAGTGCCCTATCAAGAAGCTGGATTCTAGGGGAGAAAGGAGGTCTGTCATATTCTGGTCATCAATCTTCCACCAAGTCCAAGATTCACCATATTCATATTGTGAATTCGTTTACCAATTTGTCTACCCAGTCTCTTGTTTATTAATGAGGTCTCCTCCTCCCAGACTTTCTTTTGATATCCAGAAAACTCTGCAGCTGTCCAAAAATTATAAGATAGGTGATTGGTACCTATATGAAAATCATTCAGTCATCAGAATTTATGGCTGTGAGCTCTGTCCATATAGGCTCCCCAGATATGTACCAATGAGACGCTTTGCATTGGAGTACTATAGGCAGCTGATTAATTCTGACCTCACCCATTTTCATAGTGCCAAGAAGAAAGCCCACCTCAAGTTCAAAGACCACCTGGGCCCCTTCATCATGAACAAAAAAGAGGGATGGCAAGAGGCTGAGCAAATCCTCAGAGATAAATATAAACTATCAAGGAGCTTCTGGTGGGTCCCTTATGACCCTGAAGGCTTCATCAGTGCTAGAAGAGTCAAGTACAGATTGCCAGGCTATCAGCACTGTAAAATTCCACAAATTGAGAAGTATGCCAATCAGCAAGAATGGTCACCAGATACATTAGTTGAAGAATTAACACAAGAAGAAATAATGCAAAGAAATGTCAAGGATTTGGAAAAGACTCTTGACTGAGATTCTGTGCAGCAGGTGATCTTCAAGCAACCACATCCAGTGGTTGAAGGGACTTCAGCATCTACAACAGCACCAGCCACCCAGGCGCCATCTACAGCAGCATCAGGCACAGATAAGGGTAAAGGAATAATGGGTGCTGAAGAAGAAATAGTGTTAGAACATCCTGCTTCCTCAATGGAGCAGCAACAAGAGCAGACCCCTCCACCACAAACTGAACCACCAGCAGCACCCATATTGCAGACTCCTGCACCTGAAGAGAGGGGCAAGAAAAGAGATAGATAAGAGTCCACTCCTGTTAGTGGATCCTCACAGCAACCTGAGGCCAAGAGGCAAAAGGTTGACTCCCCAATTGTAGAAGAGATCATTGAGGAAATCCTTGACAGTCCAAGGAAAGAAGGGGGAGACAGTCAGCAAACAGGTACAAGCTCTTTTCAACAAGAGCAAGGATTACAGCTTGGCTTGGAGGTGTCCTCCTCCACTCAGCAGACCAAGAAGCCTTCCAGCACCAAGGCTACTTTTAAAGAAATAAAAGCACAAAATGAGCTATTAAGGGTGGAGGTATACAAGCAATTTCTCAAGGCAACACCCACCAAGCAAGAAAGGTTGATGTCTGTGTATGACATACAAGAGGAAAAGATGATCCTCAGCCACTTCAAACCCACGGTACCAGACCCTCAATCAACTGCAGATTTTGTGAAAACAAGGCTGGAGGTCATGGCAAAAGACATTCACCCCATGGACCAGATAGAGCTGCATAAGCAAACTGGGGAAATGGTCTATGCTACATTGGTAGAAAAGGCCACAATGGCCCATGAATTAAAAGAATCTCTCAAGAATACTAATACCCTGCTAGATTTTGAGAGAATGTCCTCCACTGCCAAGGACAACAGAATTAAAACTCTGGAGGACCTCATTGTGGATTTAGGACATGATCCTAAGGATCCAAAGGCTGTGAGAACCCTCATGAAAAAGAAGGATGATGACATTAATGCATTAAGGAAAAGGCTAAAATTTCCTCCCACTGAACATCCACAAACAGCAGAATTGCAGAAGGAAAAAGAATCTGAAGATCTGATTGATCTAATGATGCAGCTGAACCAAAGGGTTATTGACCTAGAGAAGGAACTAGAAGGGGCCCTGCAAGCTAAACAGGGAGAATCATCCTCCCAACCTCCTTAGATTACCTCAACCACTGCCACAGCTACAGAGGCAACAGCAACTACAACAACTACATCAACACAAGAAGCGGCAGCAACAACAACAACAACCCCTGACTCCAGGTTAAACATGGATGAGTTGACAAAGGTGGTCAAAGACCTGGAGCTACAGGCAACTGAGATCAAGCAAGCAAAAGAAAAATTGGCAGAAGTGGAGGCCAAATATGATAATTCAAAGATGACTGTAGCTGAGCAAAATAGCGAGATTAAGGCCCTCAAAGATAAAATAAAGGCCTTGGAGAAAGAGCTCAAGCTGGAAAATACTTTGACAGAAATAAAAAGAATTTTGTGGGCGCGGATTGACCTATCCCTTACCAGACAATGGAGGGCAATCAAAATAGTGCATGAACAAATGGAATTAATTGGCCAGGCACATTTTGAAATGCAGAAAGCCAGAACAGCACTGGGCAACAGGCCTGAGCAAGCTAGCAGAATGATTAATTTTCTCAATAACCAGACCAAGGAGGAGCTAGCAGCCATGAATATCATCAACAGAACAGATGTTTTCCTTACAGCAAAAAAGGTGCTCACCCTCAGAAATTTTGTACAAACAGTGGAAAGAAAATGCCATGAAATGCAGGCTGAGGTGGATGAGTACAAACTCAAAATGGGAGCACTGCAACAAAGGGGATTGCCCAATCTACTGACCAGTGCAGGAAGACTGCTCACCCGTGAGCAATATGCTACCAGGATGACTACTTTGATTGAAAATCAGATCACTGCATCCTCCAGTACCTCTGATGAAGCAGGGCCTCCAACAGGACAGAGCCTCTATGACAAGCTAGAGAATCTGTTTTTTATTGAACATGAGATTAACCACCTTTTTGAGGTCCCACCTAATTTTTATACATATACAGAAGCAGATGAAACTTTGGTGAAAATAAGAAGACATCAAATGCCTCAGGAGGACTGGTGGCAGGCAATGCTGCAAATTTTGCCTCAATGATCTCAGCTTATCAGTCCCAGTCAGCTACAGCTCAGCCAAAGTCAAAAAGCAAAATTGGGACAGCACACAGGGCAGCCAAAGAGAATGACTCAGCAGAAAGATAACGACAGCAAGCCAACAGATAGGAAATGCACAAATTTTGGGCAGCACTCCCTCAGCCAACTCTATCGGTTGTCAAATCAACATTCTCTGACAGTTTTTGACAGCTAAAGTACTAAGCAGTTAATGTAGCATTTACTTTCTCAGCTACAATCCTCCAGGGTTGGGAGAATATTAATGAGGCATTAACTCACCAGCAAGATATTTTATGATGTAAAACTTTGTATATATACCTCCCCTTTGCAGTGTATAGGGGCTGGTGATTTTCTCTCTTAAGCAATATGTTGTATATTTTCAGTTGATTTAATACAAAAGGGTTGGGAAAGATCAGCGTTTCTTGGAAGTTTGATGTCTCAAATGATGCTCCGCGTGTTGTTTCAGAATTCCTGTGCTGTCTGATGGAACAATAAGTTTACTCTCTCTGCATGTTATTCTCTTATTTTTGTTTCAGTTATATACATGTTTTCGCTAATCTACCACAGAGAAAAAGAATAATACAGGATTTGTTTGCTTACACCCTGTATTCAGTCTCTATTGTTGTAAACGTTTTTCTTCTTCAGAATTAAATCATGAATATGGATTCTTAATTGCCCATGTTTATATTAATTCTATAAATATGAATGTTATACAGGAAATTCTTCACTGCTCCTGAGTAATATTCTCACTTTCCTTTATATCAGCATACTGAAAGATCCTTAGTTGCCTTTCAGCCTCTGGTTTCATCATATCCATTCACAGATTTAAAAAATTATTCCTCAGATACTTATCTGGCTCTGTAACATCACTATTGCATCAGTACAGACATATAAATCTATTAAACATCATTTAACTCCATGCCCAATGGTCTAGATCATCCTATAAACATACATCTGTTCTGATTAAAATCATCACCCAACAAAACTCAAAACAAACCCTTGAACATCATAGCTAGCCTAAAATATTATACAAACAAAGTTAAATCAGAAAGAGAGAGCCCTCTCTGGTTGCAGGTAGGCTAGAACCTATGGCCCAAAGATTGGTTAGTGGTTACCCCGGCCGTATTCCCTTGGGAGTCAAAGGGAACAACCTGGGTGTTAACAGTGTGCATTCAATTTTGGGTTTACAGAAAATTGCGATGCCGTGGAGTGACGTCGCAACAATCGCAGATCGCAAGATCGCAAGGTCGCTGGGTTGCAAGGTCGCTTGTGCCATGATGTGATATGCGACGATGCGACGATGCGATGATGTGATATGCGATATCGCATATCGGCCTTCGGCGATTTCTTAAGTTTGTTATTTAAGAGCTCCCCCCATATATGCGATGCGATGGATTTCGCATCGCTCCTTTGTGGCTTGCTTATGAGCGTGGGAAAGCGCTTCACTCTCTTCTTGCGATGCGATATGGCCTTTAGGGAGTTAAATACGAAAATTTATTAAAAGCTATATTTTTTGAATTTTTTCTAAGGGTCCCCCTTTGCTTGATGTTATTGCTAATACCAAGTAAAGAGGGGGGTTGTTGGTGACCACAACAATGGCGATTCACTGTGAAGAACCAGTTATCTCTGCTTTTCTATTGACATTCCACTTCCGAAACAGAAATATTTTTCATATGTCTAACTTTTGTTATGGACAGATAGAGTAGATTACCCCTTACCCTGTCAACGATGCTTTGTCTCAACCTTTTTATATTCTAATCGTCAGCTTCCTCAGGCTTATTTTTTTGTATTCACACCAGACATTACTTGGTCTTTTTGTTAAAGATAAAATAAGGTCTTCTCTGCGTACTGGCTTTAAATTATGCTCATTTGTCGTAGGTAGAGCCTTTGCTGCCCGCAAGCGTCCATAGCCTCGACAGGGTTACCATGTTATCCAGCAATGATCCTTTTTCCTGCTTGAGGGTATTTACAACATTTCAGAGAGAAATCCTTTTTGACACTTTTTCCTTTTTTATTCTCTAAAGAACAATGTCTTGGTTTGGTAGCCAAATTATGACACAGTCATTCACTTGATTTACACTTTTGCTAAACAAGTTGGCTCGTGATGAGACCCCTTGTCTTTTGATTGCAACAATCTTAAGTCGTTGCCCTGTTTTAATAGACAGTATTGGCAAAGTCAGCAAGTTATAATATCTGTGATCATGATAAGCCGGCTCGTGATGAGACCTCTTATTCTTTGAGATATAGTGTTTCTTGGATTGTTTCTCTGAATGCTGCGTTTTCCTTGTAGCAGGGAGGAAGTCATTGTTTTTCCTTAAGAAAGCTCTGGACGACAATAATAGAGTTTTTTGAAAACAGCAGCTTTTACAGAGAATATTTATTTTATTGTTAATGATACCTTTCATTGTGCTGATATAAAACAATATTTTTACCAAAGGTTGCTTTCATCAAGGTTTGTAAGGTTGAAACTAACATCATATTCAGGCCAAAGTTAACTCTATTTGTCAATAATAAAAGTCAGATTCTTCGAAAAATTTAACTATTTGTACAAGTGAAATCAAAATCTGATAGAGACTTGGTGTGCTCTTTCATGAATCCTTTTAAATGGTCGTTCACAACTGGTTTTATCTATAAGAAAGGGAAAACAAAAATAAAAACTAAAACTATCCTACAAAAAATAGAAGAATGAACTTCTATGGAAAATACATCTTAAGGATCTGTCCATTTACAGGCAAAGAATCTCTTCTACCTGCCAAATCCTGCAACATGAAAGTCGATGGGCCTATGACTTCTACAATTTGAAAAGGACCAAGCCATAGTTTCTGAAATTTCGTATGCTTGCCTTTTTCTTCGTGAGCCTTATCCCATTTCAAGACTAAATCTCCCATCTGAAAGTTTTTTCTGGTTATTATGTTTGAGTCAAAAGAGGATTTTATTAGCGCTTGGTGGTGAGCATGGGTTTTCTTGGCTTGTTCTCGTCGTTCTTCTAGCTTGATTATTTCCATTTGTCTTAATTTTAATGAGGAAGTAGATACTTCATCGATGTATTGTACTAAAGACAAAGAGGGAATGACCAGGTGAGTTGGAAGAACTACTTCTTTCCCATAAACTAAATTAAAGGGAGAAGTACCGATTGAAGCTTTCTTTGTAATTCTATCTGCCCATAAGGCATTTACCAGCGCTTTGTGCCAATTCTTTTGATTTTGGTCGACTGTTCTTTTAATGATCCTAATTAGGTTCTTATTCGTTGATTCAGCCAATCCATTACCTTGTGGATAGTAGTTGGCAGAATATTTCAGTTTGAACCCTCTTTTGAGTGCAAACTCAGTCATTGTATTTCCAAAAAAATATGAGGCATTATCAAACATTAAGGCTGTCGACAATCCAAACCTAGTAATGATAAATTGGTCTATGAATTCAATAATGTTTTCAGAATTAGCCATCTTGAGAGGAACTACTTCTACCCATTTAGTAAAATAATCTGTGGCTGTGAGGATATACCTATGCTGCTTAGAAGAGTGAGGAACGATCTCACCTATTATGTCCAAGCCCCATTGGCTGAATGGTTGCTCGATGTTAACCGGCTATAGTGGCATGGACGCCTTCTTTTGTTTCCCCGCAGCAGTCTGGCAGACTTGGCATTTTCTTACGTAATCGTATGAATCTTTGAACAACGTGGGCCAATAATATCCTGCACGTAAGATTTTGTGTGCGGTAGCGTCTCCAGCATAGTGTCCACCTGCTGGTCCGTCGTGGAGTTCCTGCAAAACCTTTTCGGCCTCAGTTTTCTCAAGACACCTAAGAAGCACAGAATCATAATTCCTTTTAAACAGAACATCATCTATGAGCTGGTATTGTTTAGCTTTTAATCTCAGAGCTCTTTTCTTGGTGTGGTCCAAGCGTGATGGAGCATACCCGTTCTTAAGAAAATAGATGATGTCAGCATATAATGATTCTACGTCGTTTAGGCTTACCTCATACGTGTGTACCTCTTCAGATGAGCTTTCAGGAATTTGCGATGCTCCGGCTAACATCTTGCAGAAGCCTTGGCCTCTTACGATGCTTGCTGGCTTGATCTCAAGATCGTATTCTTGTAAAGCGGTGATCCAATTCGCTCTCTTCTCGCCCACATCCTTCTGTATCAGAAGATTTCTGACCGCTGGAAACGGTACTACGACTTTGGTATGGGCTTTCAGTAAAAAAGGTCTGAAATATTTGATCGCTTTGAAAACAGTATATGCCTGTTTCTCCACGTCTGAATAATTAAGTTCAGCACCTTGTAGGTTCGAGCTAAAAAATGCGATTGGAGCTTCCGCCTTCTCTTGATTTGCTTGAGTTAAGATCGCGGCATAAGATTTCTCTGAGGCAAATGTGTATAAGGTAAAGGGTTCTGAAAAATTTGGGGTTGCTAAAGATGGAGCGTTGATGATAGCTTGTTTAATTAAGCTGAAGGCTTCTTGCTCATCTTGTCCCCATTTGAAAATTGAATTCTTTTTTATCATATTTTGTAAGGGAGAAATAATACGTGAAAAATCCGGGACAAACCTTTTTACAAAATTGATTTGTCCTAGGAAGGATTGCATGGTCTTTTTGTTATGGGGCATGGATATTTCGGAAATTTCTTTGATTCTGTCAGGTTCAATATGAATACCAGATTTTGACACTATGAATCCTAGCAATTTCCCTTCACTTAATGCGAAAAAAGATTTCTTTGGGTTAAGTGAAATTCCATACCTTAAACATCTCTGAAAGATTTGTTTCAAGTCTTTGAGATGGTCGTTTCGTTTTTTGGAGTACACTGTTATATCATCCAAGTAAATCACCACTGATTTATTGACTAAACCTTTAAATGTGATGTCCATGGCTCTCTGAAAGGTAGCGCCGGCGTTGATCAGTCCAAATGGCATCTTCCGATATGCGTATGTGCCCCATTTGGTTCGAAACGTTGTTTTCAACTGATCATCGGGATGCACTAGCACTTGATTGTATCCTGAAAATCCATCCAGGAAAGACATTAATTCTGAGCCTGCTACTGCCTGTAATATTTGCTCCACGGGTGGGAGGGGAAAATTGTCTTTCTAACAGGCTTTGTTGAGATTCCGGAAATCAATACAGATTCTGATATCTCCGTTTTTCTTTCTAACGAGCACCATATTGGATACCCACTTGGAATGCCTAATGGGGAAAATTATTCTGGCTCTCAGCAATTTATTTAGCTCAGTCTTTATCTGATTTTCTAAGTTGGGGTGGATTTTTCTGAGCTTCTGCTGGACAGGTTTTTCATTGTCAATCATAGGGATAACGTGTTGAATGATAGAAGTGTTGTATGTCTTCAGCTCGTCGTAATTCCAGGAAAAAACGTTTTTGTATTGTCTCAGAAGACGGATATACGCTGATTTTTCTTCAGGGGCTAGGCCGTGGCCTAGATTGACGTTTTGTGGCTTTTCATCGGTCCCTAGGTTTACTAATTCATAATTCAAAGTAGAACTGTAGAGTTTAGAATTGGCAGACCTTTTGAACCGACTTTTCAAATCATACAAGTCTTCTAACTTGACCACCGATTTAGGTATAGCATTATCAGTGCTATTTGGTTGTATCTGGTGATCATGATGGTCTTCATCAATTATTTGGTTTGAGTATGATCCTTCTGAAGTGAGGAAATTTACAATATCAGGATCATCGTTGAATACTCTCCAATTGGTAATGTTGTCAGGGATGGAAGGTTTAAAGATTAATTCTATTGAAAATCTATCTGGACTAAAATCTTCGGAGGGGATAAGTCTAGAGGCTACGTTGGCTAACAGGTCTGCGCTTGCATTCTGGAGTCTTGGAATTGACGAAATATTGAATGCTATAAAATGTGCAGTGAGATCTTGAACTAACGATTGATAGTGCTTTAAATGACTTGACAGGCAATGTATGGTGTTACGTACCTATTTGACGACAATCTCAGAATCTCCAAAGACTTGAAGATACTTAACATTCAATCTGATTGCTTTATATAGGCCTTGAACCAGGGCCTCATATTCCGCTGTATTGTTTGTGCAATCGAACTCAAGTCTGCACGTAAGCATGATCTTGTTTCCGTCTGGACTAATCAGAACGCATCCTGCTCCTGCTCCCTCGTTGGATTTAGAACCATCGAAATATAATTTCCAAAACAAAGATGTATTTACAAAACTATCTAAAAAATTAAAACATTTTGAGTCATCAGTTTGTGAAAAATTTTCAACTTGGGACACAACTGAATTCTCTAAGTAAGGTGAAATATGAGCATTGAAATTTCCGAGGAAAGAATCTACCGAGTAATTGCCTATGATACTACTATTGTACGTTATTGCTTCATTTTCTCCTTCTAATTCCGTCACTATGTACTTTTGGTGCAGCTCTCGTTCGACCTTTATTTGATTTGGTTTACCATTGTAGGGTAACCACATGTGCGACCAGTCGGTTGAGAAATATCCGTGGAGTTTTTCGGACCAGTCCCTGCTAAGAATCAAACCATAGAATTGTTACACTAAAAAATGTCACCTTGACTACTTACAGTTAGTATGGCTCAAATCAACAGTCATGCTACCCTCTTAGGCAAGTCTCATGCCTCTGTTATCCATCTCAAACTCAAAGAAGAGAGAAAGTCTTGTAAAAAATATGTTTATCTCTGGGGTCGCAGGTTCTCTCAAGCCTTACCTGCGGGGACGCTGACAATGTTCACAAAGTCTGCGTCTTTAGACGCTCTGTATGTCAAAGGACAGGTGCGTCCTTCTGTAAAAGGCAAAATGCGCAAGTTTCATCTTAAAAAAGTTACTTGTGGTTACTTCTAGAACATTCTAGAGGTCGGTTTGATGAAATGGATGCGCCTCCAGTTGGTTCATGTATCTCTATTAAGGGGGAACTTATCCCATCAATAAGGGAGCTATCCCACCCAAAGAGGGGGATGATCCCATTGATGGTGGACCTGAATAACCTCTTTACAGCACTATAAATAAAGGCATTGAGCCAGAAGGAGGGGAGGTTGGAGCTATACATTTTCTTTGGGTAAATGCTGCAGGATTTAGGTCTTCCATTAGAGCCTTTGTAAGGAGAGATTGTCTTTACTTGATTCTACTTGGAAGAGGGTGAGCTTTGTCAAAGTAGAGGAAACCCTTGATGGACCCTGGGAGGAACTTGCACAACACCAAGGCCAGGTTGTAAGAGTTTCTTTGTTTCGTTATTAATACAAACTGGTTTATTTTTCTCAATAGCTTGTGTTAATGAGTTATTTCATGTGTTCCTTGGTCTGCATGTTGAATATATGTTTTATTATATGAAATGCAAGTGCTTGGTAATTGTTTGATTGTTTGTGGTTGCAGGAATTGACTTGAAGGAGGAGCTCATCCGGATCGTCAAGAACGAACTTCAACAACAGCGTTTTGGAATAAGGTAAGCCTAAACACTTGTAGTTTTCATATTGTAAAAGGTGTATTTAGAGAAAGATCACTCCATTTTGTCTTGTTTGTCATTAGAATGTCTTAGACTTCTAGGAAGGTCAGCTGTGTCCGCACCCTTGACCAATTCCGTGTGACAAATTGGCGACTCCACTGGGGAATCCATTAATGAGAAAGTCTTTTCCTTTATGTGAACTTTGCTCTGAGAAAATCATTCTTATTTTCTGGTTTTTGACTGTGAGAATTAGTATTTGGGTGGCTTAGCTTTAGATTTAGTTAGATTTGGTTTTTCTTCATTTTTCCAGAGAGACGCACCCTCTGAGTGCTGCACAGTGCGTCTTTGGACGCGCTGTTGCCGTCTGCACAGAGCGGGCCCGCGCCTGTTCTAACGGGTTGCCTGCGTCTTCCTGTAGAATTTAAGAAAACTCCATTTTTGCTTTAAATTGCTTTTAGATTTTGATTTTCCTTAGTGTTTCCTGCCCAGATCCTTTAGTACCCTGTCAAGAATTTTCACCTGAACTTGTTTTGTGAGCTTTGAGTGTTTTAGTGGATTTCAACGAAGTTTAGGCCTAGGGTTTGATTTTTGAATAGGTCTTGTAGTGACTTTGATAGTAGAAAGTTGTCCAACCTTAGATCTCTCTGGTTAGTCAACCTTCTTAGAAGTCGGGCCTGTCGTAAAGTCTCCTTTTGTGAGCAACTTGCCATTTGAGTTGTTTTGGGTCAAATTTCGATTTGCTTGTTTATAAAGTATTGATTTCCATTTTACAAAAAGAACAAAAAGATTAGAATTTTGTTTTGACTAGTTTTTGGTTCTGCAATAAGCTAGTCCTTGATTTGATTGTGATCAAGTAAAACACCTTAGAAATAATCATTGTTAGTTTTGGCCTCGTTAAACTTGGTTATATTAGATTTATTTGCTTTATTAAAAGAAAAATACAAAAACATCTTCTTAAAAAGTCTTGTTTCAAGTAGCTTTTTGTTTTCGAAAGAAGAAAAGAGTTTTTTCGTGCATGTAAAGAGAGGTTATGTTTTTATGCTTGGAAAAGAAAAACGAATTGTTTCTTTGATTGTCTTCAATTAAGAAGTTGCTTTTATAAAGATTGCATTCTCTCAACTTTTTAGTTAAGCAATTCATCGAAAAAGTAAAGTAGTGGGTAAATCATCCTAGGTGCATTTTGTAGTGGTTTCGAGTCGAGTCAACACACCACTGGTTTCACTTCCATCACCTTTTGACTTAAGAAACAACCTTAAAAGTAACGCTTAAATTAAAATCAATCTAGTAATCTTTATTTTTCTAGGGCTCTGAAACACCAACATAGCTTAGGCTAGGGTCTTGGAGTAGGTGAGTACTTAACTCTCCAAGACTACAAAACCAAACAGATAGTTTATCTTGAGTAGATTAAATCCAATTGTTTCAGTTACATTCTGGGAAAGCTCCTCTTAAAGGAGAAGCACGAGCTCGTGTCCGAACCAGTGAGGGGATCATTCCTCCCTCGTTGGGAACGACGCCAGACAGTACGTATTACAAACGGTAAACCTCGGATTAACCATTGTCGAGGAGCCAGGGGTCACTTATCGGTAAACCTTGGATTGCTGTCAAGGAGCCGGTAAGGGGATTGGAGCTTGTTACTCTGCCCTTGCGTGCTGTCGGAGTTTAGACTGTTCCCCCAGGTGTAATTGTTGTGATTGGTAACTTTAGTGACCATAATCTTTAGGGTTCTACCAAGGTGACGGTGGAGGGAAGGTCCCACTGTACCTGGAGCAGACGTCGGTTATACTCACTTGGATTTTCCGGGGGGTTCACTTCACTTCGAGACGGTTAAAGTGGAGGAACTTGTGCCGGTCTATTCATTAAGCAGGTTGCCGGGGTAACTGTTCCACCCGCCATTTCTGTACTGAATCCAGCGAGGTTGGATTTCATCACCAACTAGCGCTTTTGGTCCGGAAGACTACTGTTTGTGTGTGGTTTGACGCTCTAGATTATTTAGGCGTGTGCTTCAAAATTGTTTGGTTCTTTAGAAGACTTTAGGTGGTTTGATTTGAAATTTTTTACTTTGTTTTCGTGTGTTGTAGTTAAAATCTTTAATTGTGGCGGAATTACCGAGACAGTCCCGTAGACTTCGGGGCAAGTCTCCTAAGATTGTTACCGGAATAGATTTGTTAAGAAAACTCCGTAAATCGCGGGGTGAATCTCCTGAAGACATTCCGGGTCATTTAGAAGGGTTAAAGGTCCTTGTAACTCCTCCTAGTGGCAGTAGAGTAGGTTCACCTGAAGAAGGAGAATCTTCCTTGGTAGTCCATCCAGATTACCAAAGTTTAGAAACAGGTTACAATCCCGAAGCTGTTACAGTTTCCGAGCTTGCTGGTAGTTTTTCATCTGCCAGTGAAACAGGCGAAGAACCTGAAATTTCCGAACCTGTTACTCCAACTCCTAGTGTTCCTGATTCACCAAGAATAGAAAGAATTATCACCGAAAATCTTCCTGTTGGATTAATTGCTATAGAAGAACTTGTTCCAGAGGAAGAAATAGGCGTTTCTGATTCTGAAGATCTAATTACCCTTGATCTAAGGGAGCGTGAATCCATCTTTTACAGTCCTCCTAGAAGTGAATCTTGGTACCTTGCATTAACCAATTTTTTAGACAACTCAGTAGGTTTTTCTACACCTCGTACTCCTTTTCCACCTAGAGGAATTCATTCTCCTGTAAATATGTCTGGTCAGTCATCTGTGTTTTCGCAAAGTCCCGAATCATTTTTACATGGCGGTCCTTCTGTTCCTACTGGGTATCAATCACTTTCTGGTACCTTTGCGGGAGCATCTCCTCAACCCATTGATCATGGGTTATTAGTTGGAAACAGTGGTAATGTACCATTGAGTATAGGTGACGTTTATATGATGTCAGGTTCAACTCCCATTAACCAACCTCAAGGTGGCCAATTACCGCCTGGGGGGCAACCTTCGTTAATGCCTGGGGGGCAACCTCAAGGTACTTCATTCGTGACTGGGGGGCAACCTCAAGGGTATCAACCCCAAGGGTATCAACCCCAGCCTCAATATGTACCCCAAAGTCAACCTCAGTATCAATATCAACCTCAAGGATGGCAACCCCAAGGGTATCAACCCCAAGGGTATCAACCTCAAGGATACCAACCTCAAGGTCAAGGTCAACCCCAGTACTCGTATTTACCTCAAGGTTATCAACCTACGGGTCAATACCCTGGTCAAGGTTATCAACCACCTCAAGGGCAATCATATGGGACTGCACCTTACAATTATCAACCCTATCCTCAATACGGCTATGGATCTCAGTATCCTCAACCTGTTACGAGTCAATACCCTGGAATGTTAACATGGGATCCGTCACAGGGTCAACAGATGTCGCAACAGTCGGTACCTCAAGCAGGACAACCTGCAGTTCCTGGTCCACCCCAGCAACCGCAACCTGTCCAGTCAAGTGTTCAGACCCCTGTAACTTCCGTAGTTTCTCAGCCGCCAATTGCACCTAGTACTCCACCTCACACGGCTGCAGCAACTACCGCTTCATCTACCATGCTTACTTCTGGAGTATCGGCAGCTCCGGTTTCTACTGTCCCTGTAACCACTCCTCAGACATCTGTACCGTTGTCTGGACCTACGGTTCAAACCACAGTCCAGATGCCTGTAGGCCAACCTGGTACAAGTACGGTTGTTACTACTCAACCTCAATTTGTTCAACCTCCGTACCAGGGACAGTATCAACCTGGGCAAGCTGCCCAACAACCGGTTTACCAGTATCAACCGTATCCTGGGTACACTTATCAACAACCTCAGCAACCCCAGTACGGTCCGGTTAATCCTGGTTTTCCAGGAGGATATAATATCCCAAATGCGACTCCTGTTCCTAGTTATCCTGGATATCCTCCTCCTGGGGCTGGTATTGTGACTCAGAGTTTTAGAGATCCTAACCGGCAGTTACCGTTTATTGCGACTTTAGATTTACCCGACTTGACGCGCCTAACGAACGATCCAATTCAATATCTTCAGTTCTGGCCGCCAATGCCAAATAAGTTGCCCAGCGATATACCCAAGTTCGAAGGTAAGTCTGGAGAGGATCCGTCTAATCACGTGATGACTTACCACCTCTGGTGTGCATCAAATTCCATCTCAGATGATTCCATCCGCTTACGTCTTTTCCAGCGTACACTCATTGGTCTCGCAGCCAAGTGGTACATTGAGTTACCACGGGCCTCTTTTTACAACTTTAGCCAGTTAGCTACCTCGTTCTTAACTCATTTTCAGTTACCAGTCAGATACGATAATGGTACAGAATTATTAACTTCGCTAAAACAATCGACATCCACGTACATTTCTGATCACATTCATGAGTGGAGACGTCGAAGGAGATTAGTGAAAGTTTTTATCCCGGACCAAATCTTAGCTGAATGGTTTGTCAAATCATTATTACCAAGAATTACTGAAGATGTAGCTAAGGCCGGAGTAGTTACTGAGGAGCAAGTCATTGCTCAGGCACAATACCTTGACTTAGTTTACACTCAGTCGGGTACGTTACACGAGAAAATTCCGGATCTTCCAAAGTCAAACCAAATCGCTGCTGCTCCTTCGGGATCTCATGCCGCTGATGGTATGATTGGTATCGTGACTACGAAGAGTAAGAAGAAGTCTTCCAAGGCTTCAAATACTCCAATTATCACTTTGCCTGATTCTCCGACAGGAGAGTCTTCTCCTCCTGAACTTACCGCCGACATTCACGCTGTAGAGTCATCTACGGCCAAATCAAAAAACGGTGGAAAGAAGAAAGGAAAGAAGAAGGCTAAAGCAGACAAGGCTCCAAAGGAGAAAACGGAAAAGTCGGAAACCAATGACGAAAAACGCAAACCTCGATATCCTTGTCTCATTTGTGAAGAAGATCATTTTACGAGAGATTGCCCTCATCGGGCCGAGGTAGTGAAAATAGTCAAAGGTTCTCCCACTCCTGCTGTGTTAAAAAATCCATTTCCAGAGCAGGAGAATAAGATGATAGGTTCTTCTTCGAATGCCAGTGAAGAACCCATTTTGATGATGTCTCATGTCAGGATTGCGACTCGATCGCAAGATTATGGTAGTAAGGCTCCTGTTGATGGTAAGGAAGCAGAATCTTCTCACTCTAACCCATCAACCTCAGCTCCTGGTTCCGATCCACTACAGATCGAAAAACCTAACCCAGACTTAGTGATTAAGCCGCCCGCCAAGGGTGTACTTCGAAGGTCTGCTTTCAATCCACATGCGAGAGCAGCCCAGAATTACAACATTGTTGAAGACTTAGCTGTTTCACCTTCAGCAATGTCGGCACTCGAAGTGCTGCAATCATGTCCAGCACAACGAAAATTGCTTTTGTCGGCTATCGGAGCTGTCGATGTTCAGGACCCGAACCTAATGATCTTTGATCTAGAAAATAGTACACCGCGTCTCCCCCATCAAATGGCTTTCCAAATTCCAGTGATAGTCAAAAACAGGCCTATTCATCGGACTGTGATTGATGAGGGAGCTTCTACGTGTATTATGTCGATTCAATGTTGGAGATCGCTTGGTTCTCCTTCGTTGAACCAATCCCCCACCATCCTTAAGGCCTTTGATGGCCGTGGGTTCCGTCCGTTTGGTATTCTACAAGAATTGCCTATAGGGGTCGAAGGTAAAACCGTTAGTCTGGATGTGGAAGTGGTTGATGCCCCTCTAGACTACAACCTTCTTTTGGGTCGAAGTTGGTCATATGCTATGACAGCGGTCGTTTCATCGGTCTTCAGAGTCATTAAGTTTCCACATAACGGTAAGATCGTGACTATTGATCAGCTGACATACTTTTCATCCGACCCAACCTCTTCAGAGAGTATCCAGCATGTTGGTAAAACGACAATCCCTTATAGGGACATTGGTGTAGGTTTAGTTAAGGATTCCGGTTTACTGGGAACTTTTCCTCTCCCTCCACTCAATGCAGACCCTTCGTTTGCAACAATTCATATGATCACGTCAGAAAACATTATTTATGATGATCCTTGGTATGTTCCCTCTGACTCTGAGCTAGACTCACTCGGTGATGTTATGCCGTTGAGTCCGTATGAGATTGCTTATGAAGCTCTTATGTCTTTTACCGACTTTCATTCAACCGAAACTGACCAAATGAATGTGGTCAGTGAAGAGTCACTTTTCACCTCACCCTTAGAACGGATAACGTTTCCCGAAGAAGTGTCATCTGACGAACAACTTCGCGAAATCCTAAGTGTAGATGATCTACCATGGGAAGATCTCCATCACAGATCTTCGTTTTTACCTAAGGATGATGCATTTGAAAATGATTTTTCATCTATCTTTACCGCTGAATATGTCAAAGACGCTCAGGATCCAACGAAACATTCTGATTCAGAGCTGAATTTAGGGAATATTTCTCGTACTATTCCCATTGATATTTCAGTGAAGCCCGGAATCGAGGAGAACATTCATATAGGTGCCGCATGTACTGAAGAAGAAATCCAAACTTACAAGGCCCTATTCCAAGAATTCCGCGACGTGTTTGCCTGGTCTTACGAGGAAATGCCGGGAATTGATCCTGCCATTGTTGTTCATGAAATCAAAACCTACCCGGATGCTAAACCCATTCGGCAACGGTTGCGTCAGATTCACCCTCGAAAAGCGGCTGCGATTAAAGCAGAAGTCGAAAAGCTGTTGAAAGCAGGTTTCATTTATCCGATCCCGTTAACGGATTGGGTATCGAATATTGTTCCCGTCAATAAAAAACAAGGAACAATAAGAATCTGTATCGACTATAGGGATATCAATCGAGCTTGTCCAAAAGACAACTATCCTACGCCTTATATCGATCAAATTATTGATGATTGTGCCGGAAGTGAGATGTTTTCCTTCATGGATGGTTTCTCAGGCTATAATCAAATCAATATTCTACCTGCCGATCAACCAAAAACGGCATTCATTTGTCCATGGGGGACATTTGCTTATTGCAAATTACCTTTTGGACTTAAGAATGCCGGGGCCACTTTTCAACGGGCGATGTCTTATGCATTTCATGACATCAAGCACATTGTGCAACCCTATCTCGATGATTTGCCTGCTCATTCTTTACATCGAGCTGATCACCTTGTCCACCTACGAGCAATCTTTATGAGGTGTAGGCATTATCGAATTCGGTTGAATCCCCACAAGTGTGTTTTCTGTATAGAAACAGGTCGATTGCTGGGATTTGTTGTTTCAAAAGCCGGCATTCGCGTCGATCCCTCGAAAGTCGAGGCTATCATCAAATTGCCTCCTCCTTCGAGTTTGCGCCAACTCCAAAGTTTGCAAGGGAAAGCGAACTTTTTACGCCGATTCATCCCAAACTACGCCGAGGTCACTAAAGGTTTTACACGGTTGTTGAAACAGAACACACAATTCTTTTGGGACGAGATTGCCCAACAATCTTTTGATGCACTTAAACACGCGTTGACCCATGCACCGTTATTGCATCCTCCCAACTACAACCAGGACTACTTCTTATACCTCGCAGCTTCGCATTCCACCATTGGAATGGTGTTAGTTCAAGAAGATGAATTCGGAGCGGAGCATGTGATATATTATCTTAGTAGAACCTTAAATCCCACTGAGTTAAAATATTCGCATGTGGAGAAATTGGCCCTGGCAGCCGTTCAAGCTGTCCAGCGTTTTCGTCACTACATTCTTCTCCGCAAAACTACAGTTATTTCGGATTGCAACCCTATGATTTATATTTTGACAAAACAACTGCTAGGGGGCAAGTACTCTAAATGGATTGTTATCCTGCAAGAGTTCGACTTGGAGTTCGAGAAGTCCAAGTCTAAGAAATCTTTAGTTTTTGCGGAATTGATGTGTGATTTCCCGAGTGCTGACACAGAGACTGTGGCAGAGGAGTCCATTGCGGACGAATCTTTGTTTCTTATTAGCACTTTAGATCCGTGGTATGGGGATATAATCATCTATCTCCAAACCCAAACCTTTCGGCCTGAAGCTTCCAAGGAAGACCGTCGAAAAATTCGGTTTCGATCCCAGCAATACAGAATTATTGGAGATACACTTTATCGCCGGGGGGCAGACTTAGTTTTTCGACGTTGTTTAACTCACGAAGAGGCTGAGAGAGTTTTGAATGATTGTCACTCTGGAGCATGTGGCGGTCATATGTCTGGGTATGCCACAGCTCAGAAGGTGTTGCGCGCTGGCTATTTCTGGCCGTCTATGTTTAAAGATTGTATCCTTGCCGTCAGAAAATGCCACAACTGTCAAGTGTTTGATCGAAAGATGCGCGCTCCACCTGCTCCTCTCCACCCTATAATTGCCGCTGGTCCATTCGCCAAATGGGGTATTGACTTTATTACTTGTAACCCTCACTCGGCCGGGGGGCATGCGTATATCATCCTCGCGGTTGATTATTTTACAAAATGGGCCGAGGCGATGCCTACATTCGACGCAAGCGGCAAGACAGCTGCAGTTTTCGTATTCAATCATATCATAACTAGGTTTGGTGTCCCACAAGCAATCATTACTGACCATGGGAGCCATTTTCGAAACGTCATGATGACTGAGCTTACAAGCCAGCTTGGTTTGCGCCACGATAGCTCTACTCCTTATTATCCGCAAGCCAACGGTTTGGTTGAGTCAATCAACAAAGTTCTAGTCATCATGATTCGACGGATCATTGGTATCCATCGAACGAATTGGCATAACATGTTATTTTCGGCGCTATGGGCATATCGAACTTCAGTGAAAAATTCAACAGGTTTCACCCCTTTCCAGCTAGTTTATGGCTTAGAAGCTGTGTTACCTATTGAATGCGAAATCCCATCACTTCAAATGGCTGTCGAATTACTTCCAGCTACTTCCGAAGAGGAGAAACGGTTATTATACTTGGCTAAATTAGATGAGACTCGACGTGACGCTACTTTAGCTATCGAGACTCACGCGAAACGAATGAAAGCTCAGTACGATAAAAATGTAACCCCTCGAAGTTTTTCGGAAGGAGACCTAGTACTATTATATGATCAAGCTAATGATAAGCTAGGTGCCGGAAAATTCGTTCCCATGTGGCATGGGCCCTACATTGTAAAGCGAAAGCTAGCAAAAGGGGCTTATGAGTTAGTTGATTTTGATGGGGACTCTTTGGGTAAACCCAGAAATGGACTTTACCTAAAGAGGTATTATGCTTAAAATGGTGGATGGAGAAATTTTTAGATAGGTTAGATTTCTTTTCTAGCTAGCAAGTGTGTTAAGTTTAGTCAGTGTGCTTAGCTTAGCGAGTGTGGTTTTTCGTCATTATTCTGGCTTATCTTGGTTTTACTCTTGATATTGTAGATGTCGACGCCTCTCCAAACATACATTGGATTTGCTGATGGTGCTTGTCGTAGTACACGGAATATCTCTTCCGCAGCTTGGGTTATCTATTCGCCCTCTGACGAGTTAGTTTCTATGCATGGGGTAAGCCTCGGTCAAACAACGAATAACATTGCAGAATACAGTGCAGTGGTTGAATTATTATCCGAATCTATTTCATTTGGAATTCGACGTTTGATAGTGAGGTTAGATTCTGAACTTGTTGTATTACAGCTTAATAGAGTTTATGCCATTAGAAATCCTGTGTTATTAAGGTTGTTTTTGAGAGTGCGTCTCTTGGAACGTGAATTTGATTACATTGAATATCAACATATTCCAAGGTCTTTGAATACATTAGCAGATGCAATTGCTTCTCGAGTGTTGGACAGACATTTACGATAATCATGCAAGTAAATTTAAAAACATTTCATCATACATGTTAAACAAGATAAGCCGGTAATAGTGATATATATATAGGTAGAAGTGTGTCAAAAATATATACATCGTCTTCGATCATAGGTTTAAAACACCTTATGATCGGCAAAATGATAGTACAAAAAGTCAAAAATGTCACATGTGACTACAAAAGTGACTAGTCAATCACTGGTGGTGCTCTCTGTACGACACCACTGCGCGGGCTACCTTACGCAAAAATCTCCTAAACGGTCCAGGGACCGCGACTACAAAGCGCTGAAGCCTGATAGGAATGTCGTCCATAGTAGTCTCAGGTATATCTGCCGTGAGACGCTCTAGATCATGCTCCAACTCAGCTAGTACTTCTGCTGTCGCATCCTGTGGGGCCGGTACCGGTGCAGCTGGATGTAGTCTATCATAAGGCCGGAGGTTGGCTGGACGCTGTGGACCAACATCTGCATTTTGAAAGTTTTACTATTAGTTTTGAGACGATATATATAAAAAATACAAAAAATACATAATTAGGAAACTTGTGAAAATAAAAGTACCTCTGTCGTCCCATTGTTCTCCCTGTGGAAGAACCATGTCCGGATCACCTCTGAAATCCATTCCGGCATAAGGAAAGTCCTGTATCGAAAAAACCTGGTCCTCTAACCAGTGAAAGTAACTATCTGAGAATCGAACCACCGCTGCGCCCTCGTCAGGATGCCGGGCCATCACCGCAACCCATCGTATCAGCTTTGGCTGCCGAGGACCCAACGTATCAACAGTGAGTTGCTGAGGGATCAGCATTGGAACTCTCTCCAAGGCAAAGCTCACGACTATAGGCCCATATCCAAAAGTCTTTAGTCGTCCGTTCTTTGCCTTGGTCAGTTGGCTCTTCATATGAGCCGACACAGCTTCACACCAGTTGAAAATGGTGCCTTGGTAACAGTCAATTGCCATCCGCATTTGGGATCCGGAAGCAATGTGTAAAGCGGCCGCGCCGCAAATTCTGGTTACCGTGAACGCTATGACTTTGAGTTCCGGTAGAGTGATGTGTTTTATCTCTATGCCTTTTGAATGGTGAGCCCCACGTGTGCACCAATCCTCGCGGAGACTATCAAGGGATTGGCCACCCGGCCTAGTCCCCGCAAGACTAAGTTGCTCACCTCTGTTTGGCAAGCCAGTGAGAAAGTATACATCCGAGGGCTCTATCTCGAGCTGGTGCCCTCCTATGTAAAAGCATTGTTCTTGAACGTTCCATCGCTCAACCAGCCATTCCAAGAATCTTACCTGGCCCCTCATGCCCGGTATGGTCCAATATTTGTATAATCCGCATGCTCTTAGGGCATCCAGGGAAGGTTGATGATTTATTGCAGCTTCATCTTCCTCTACATGCTCTCTTTCTCTCCAGTCTAACATGATTAATGCCCTGCATATCAAAAATAGCAATTAGAAATTGATTTGGGAATTTTTGGTGATTTTTTGAGAGAGTTGGGGTTTTGAAATGCGCACTTCTCGGAAGACGCACCCCGGCTTTGTAGCACAGGGCGCCCGGACGCGGCTGGCCTGAAGGCGGACCGCGTCTTCCGACCGTTTTCCCGTATGAGAAAAAGTCGGGGGACGCGGTTCACCCGAAGGGCACCCGCGTCCGCCGAGAGGCGCATTCCAAAACCAAAACCCCCCCAAAAAATAAAACTAAGACCTAAAAATTAATTCTAAACAGATAGAAATGCAGAGTAGGATGTGTAAAATACCTGGATGAGACGGCATTCGATTCCGACGGTCAGATTTTCCGCAGCGACCACGGGAAGTTTCTTGTCAAAAGCTCCTTTTCCAACCTCAACAGTGAAACGGTAAAAATGACATGGTAAAAGGTCTTTTTATAGGTTTTTTGGATGAATTAGTTCATTTTTTACCATGAAAAGATGTTTTCAATGTATTTTTGCCTATTTTAAACAGGTATGAGTAATGTATTGCTTTTGTGCAGGACAAAGGGATTTCGAGGGAAATTGTAATTTTTCACAAACAAAAATATCAGAGTCATCTTTTAAGCCCTTTTCTGACTCCTAAAACATGAAAAGATCGCCGAGTGTTTCTTTTTCACTCGTTAAAATGGAATTAAAAGACGGTCCCCTTTTAGCTCTTTTCTGACCGCAAAATCAGGAAAAGATTGTCGGGTTTTTGTCGTTTCGAACTCGATAAGGAAATAAAACGACGTGTCCTTGATCGCTTTTTACTTTTCAGGTCAACGACACTATTATGAAAGTACTCCTTGGTCGCAAGATCAAGCGGTTCCCCCAGGTATTATTTTATACTTTTTCGGGCTTGAGGGACACAAATATACGAAAAAGTTCAACGTGGAGTCTCCTTTAGTTTTTTCAGACTCTCTAAAATTGAAAAACGTCGAGTTTCTCCTATACTGGGCTCGTTAAACTTTTACAGTAGAGGACCTATTCAATTACAAACAGGAACGAACCACTCCTTCCTAGGGTTCGGATTTAAACTAGGTTGGACTCGTCCGAAGGATGAGCTTATAATCAAGCATATGTTATCCTCCTCAAGCTTGTTAAAAATAAAGAGGTACTTGCCAGAAATGGTGGGGGAAAAGAGAGAAGAATGAACCTGTTTGTCACCTTTTGTCTCAAGAAAAACTTTATTACCACTCTTGAACACGACACTTTTCATTCACCTGGGTTGGGAAATCTTTTACCTCACAGTTGACCAAATCACTTTGAAAGTCTTTAACCAGGTTTCGGGGATTAACTTTGAGTTATTCGTCACCAAGCCATTTGTTGTGTCGTTATGTGTTCAAGAGGTCTGCAAGCAAAACTTTCATCTGCAAAATACTTGTCGTCCATTTGACCATCCCTGAGTCAGTCCTTACAGCAACATTTCTTCAACTTGAACAATGATTTCGTGTTGCGGGCTTGCCTGCAACGGGTCGCTTTCTATCGACATCGACACATTATCTAGAAAGATGACTTAGGAATCGACAGTACCTTGAAGTCTACATGCATCAATGGCAGGTTTCTCGCCTTTGACGTCAGTTTACATCATTGACTTTCGATCAAAGGATTCCGTGAAGTGTTCGACATCAAAACATCTATTCACATTTCACGGGTTGTGCTTGGTACTTTGAGAACCATTGACATTAATGGTGGTCTCTCTCACGCTTGTTAACAGTTTACATCATTGACTGGTAATCAAGTGGTTTCTACCATGTTCGACATCAAATCATTTAATCACATGGCTAGAATCGTACCAATTCGGGAAGTAGAAATGAAGACCCTGGATCTAGTTTCTACCATCCAGGCTGCGAGGAGTTTTGTATTCATTATCTATGTAGACTAATCATAAACAGATGGCTGCGTCCATACTGTGTCTACAAAAGTCTATAAAAATGATGTACTGCAAGATCATTCCTGTATCAGAATAGTTAGTCCATTAGTTAAAGTTTTGAATCTGAGTATGGGAATGCCTACCTCAGTGATGATATAATCTTATACATGTATTTTGTGTTGAAAATTGCAGGTTCCAACCAGGTCATCCACAAGACAATCCTTGAAATGATAAAGCGCTTCACCCTTCCTAGAATTACAAAACCCTACTCTATTCCAGGCTTCGCACTTTAGGGGGCAATCTGTTACACTAAAAAATGTCACCTTGACTACTTACAGTTAGTATGGCTCAAATCAACAGTCATGCTACCCTCTTAGGCAAGTCTCATGCCTCTGTTATCCATCTCAAACTCAAAGAAGAGAGAAAGTCTTGTAAAAAATATGTTTATCTCTGGGGTCGCAGGTTCTCTCAAGACTTACCTGCGGGGACGCTGACAATGTTCACAAAGTCTGCGTCTTTAGACGCTCTGTATGTCAAAGGACAGGTGCGTCCTTCTATAAAAGGCAAAATGCGCAAGTTTCATCTTAAAAAAGTTACTTGTGGTTACTTCTAGAACATTCTAGAGGTCGGTTTGATGAAATGGATGCGCCTCCAGTTGGTTCATGTATCTCTATTAAGGGGGAACTTATCCCATCAATAAGGGAGCTATCCCACCCAAAGAGGGGGATGATCCCATTGATAGTGGACCTGAATAACCTCTTTACAGCACTATAAATAAAGGCATTGAGCCAGAAGGAGGGGAGGTTGGAGCTATACATTTTCTTTGGGTAAATGCTGCAGGATTTAGGTCTTCCATTAGAGCCTTTGTAAGGAGAGATTGTCTTTACTTGATTCTACTTGGAAGAGGGTGAGCTTTGTCAAAGTAGAGGAAAACCCTTGATGGACCCTGGGAGGAACTTGCACAACACCAAGGCCAGGTTGTAAGAGTTTCTTTGTTTCGTTATTAATACAAACTGGTTTATTTTTCTCAATAGCTTGTGTTAATGAGTTATTTCATGTGTTCCTTGGTCTGCATGTTGAATATATGTTTTATTATATGAAATGCAAGTGCTTGGTAATTGTTTGATTGTTTGTGGTTGCAGGAATTGACTTGAAGGAGGAGCTCATCCGGATCGTCAAGAACGAACTTCAACAACAGCGTTTCGGAATAAGGTAAGCCTAAACACTTGTAGTTTTCATATTGTAAAAGGTGTATTTAGAGAAAGATCACTCCATTTTGTCTTGTTTGTCATTAGAATGTCTTAGACTTCTAGGAAGGTCAGCTGTGTCCGCACCCTTGACCAATTCCGTGTGACAAGAATTCAGGGATATCAGCTACTAGAGTGTCGATAACCTGACATACCTTCAGGTTAGACGACAGTCTTATGGTCACTTGATTAAGTTCACCAATCACTTCGACTTGGGATTGATCAAGTTGAACTATGCGTACTGCAGATTTTTGCGGTTGAACATTTAATTTAGCACATATTGATCTGGGTAAAATATTCGTTGAAGCGCCAGAATCAACCAAGCAGTTGTGCACGTTTTTATTGAAGATTTCATAAGTGAGGAGAAAAGGAGGAGTATGAGACCTCGATCTTCCTCCAATCAAGGCGATGTCATTTGGATCAATTTTATTGATCGCGTTGGTTGGAGGTATTCCCATATTGTGGGAAGCTACAGATGTAGGTAAAGATGTAGTAGGCACGGCGTGCAATTCTTTCATCATTATTTTCTGTTGGTGTTTCAATTTGCTCAACTCATAAAGAGTGATATTAGCCCGAGTCTTTTTCATGTCATCAATAATGTTATACTCCATTTCATCCGACACTATTAGTGTTTTTGATGGAGGTGCTTGTTCTGATTGGGCTGGGCTAAATTGGGTCGCTCTAGCGGTTGCTTTCTTTGTTGCGACCTTTTCTTTTGTCACAGGGCTTGCGCCCTTCTGTTTTTGGGTAGTTTGGGGAGGATCAAGTTGATTCTTGCTTCGTGTGCTAACCGGAAATGCTTCTTGATCTTCTTCTTGTGGGAGGATGAAGTCCCACATTCCTTGTAGTTCCACAACTTCTTCATCGTCGGTTTTCCCTTCAGTGGGGTTCTCTTCTTCTTCTTCTTCTTCAGATTCGACGTTTGAGACAGTACTAGGGGGTTTCACCTCCATAGGAGGATTTCTTTTAAAAGCTCTATAGGGCTTTTTTGAAGAAGTCTCTGCTACTTGTTTCTTTATGTCAATCATCTCATTGGACATGGCCTTTAATACCTTTTGTAATCCTTCCAAGTCGAAAGGATCTTTCGTTTGTTTCTTCTTGGTGTCTTCTTTGAAAGAGATCTTCTTAGATTTACGTTCTTCTATTGCAGATCTCTTTTCTAGGGCAACTACACGTTTTTCTACCGCTAACGCCTCCGTCAAGTTTTCGACTAAGGTTGTTTTGTTTGCCCTATCTACGAAGATAGCCAAGTTGGGTGGTAAAGCCGTGATATACCATTCACATCTTACCTCCTCGCTAGGTTGGGAAGCAGCGGGGATTTTGTTGAGGATCTTGTTGAACCGTAAATTGAAATCTTTAATGGGTTCTCTAGCCTCAGCTTTAAGATTGGACAGGTCGTTGATCAACGTCGCGGTTGATCTGTCATCACCGAATTTATTAAGAAATTGACTTTGAAAAATGTCCCAACTTGTGATGGACCCGGAAGGTAACGAAAAATACCATGACCCGGCTGTCCCTTGCATTGTATAAGGAAAAAGCCGGACAACAGCGTCCTCGTTGGTAACTCCATTGAGATTAACAGAAAGCATAAAATTATTGATATGTTCCTCAGCCAGCATACCTGTTTCAGGGTTGAACTTAGGTAGCCATTTCTCAGGATGGGCCGGTATTGGGCTCAGGGGTGGAGGCATTAAAACTGCCCCAGGATTGTTCCATGGAGACTGGGCCATCGCTGAGCTGCTAGTTAATGAAAGTGCAGAGGGTGATCCTTGATACTGAGAAGACGAAGATATTATGATCTTCGATGATTGAAGAGGAGGATTTGTGGAAGATGGATGAGTGATTTGGGATGAAGATGTGGGTGGCTGACTTCGCGGTGAGGGAGTCGAAATGGACGAAGTAGATGAAAGAGTCTCACTGTCAGACTCTGGTGGGGTTTTCCTTGCTCTTTTTCTGGTGGGAAGAGGGAGTTCACTTGGTTTGATGCCAAATTTCTCACTCTTCAATCTGGTCAGGGGATGAGCAGGATTGTACTGCAAAGTCACGCTGCTTTGAGATTTATCAAACCTCTAAGTAAAAATAGAGAATCCTTGGAGTTTACGAATCAAAGTTTGAATCTCAGGGGGCTCAATGATAGGTTGGTCTGATGTATTGGGGTATGTAGCAGCGGTGGATACTCGAGCGACTTCAAACTCCGGAGTTAACCGTATCGGAGAAGTCGAGGGAGTTGGTGAGGGTGATTTACTCTCAGAATGGTATTTAGATTTTGACTTAGGTGCCATTCATAGTTCGTGCCCTCCTTCTAGCGCCAAATATGTTGAGGGGCCCAAAATCGGGTCAACAACAAGGGGGATACCCACCCGGTCCGGAACCTGGTTGGCGGCTCCTTGCCCGTTTGGTGTAGCGGGTCCGACTGGGGATGATGGGACCAGTTTCCCAATTTAAGGGGTATGTGTGTGTGTGTTGAGTTTGATGAGGCTAATCTAGAAATGATTTTAAGCTAATTTAATTCTAACTTCCTAACTGACTCTATGCTATTGTAATCTAACAAAAACAACACATCTAATCTACGCTAACCCGGGGATAGAATTTCTTGTATTGTGCGATCTAGAAAGATTTCATACAATAACTGGTAATAAAGATCATTCAGCTATTATAAGAATATAAATCAAATAAGATAAACCATTCTGCATAAGAAGTTAGACAAAACAGTTGTGAACAGCATATCGCACAATAAGTTATTCATAAGTTAAGCATAAATAAATGATTCCACCGTACAAAAGTGCCAAATGGTAACCCAGACATTCATACGTTAACATACAAACAACTCAGCTGCATATCACTCTCAGAATATGAGCAGAAATTAATCAAGAGATAAAAGTACCATTTATGACTGATTTCACTCACAAACTTCAAGCAATAACGATTTATCTCTACTTACTTCTAACATCTACTAAGAGTACAGAAGTGCAACATCAGTAGCAGACATTAAAATGTAAACACAAATAAATCTCGGTCCATCCATTCATCAAAAACCACCACAGAGGGTACAGAAGTGCATGTTCTGAGGACAATTTTTTTGACAAATTTCCGGACCCTTCTCTAAATGCCATGAGAAGGGTTAAATACTGCTAGCTAATCAATCTTAGTTACACAAATTTAGGAAACGGCTTCAAATTACCGCCCTAAAACTAAAGCAAATTTATTTCTAAAAATGAATCTAATTTCTAACCATTTCTGTATTTACTCCTTAGTGCTGTAAGCAGTGCAATGTTTGCCTGGAAAGAGTCGGTTGATCGTCTTTTCCTTTTGCTTGAGCGATGAAAGTAGAAATAACAAGCGCTGGCACCTCTTTCTGACAAACTAGAAGATATTTTTAAATATCTTCCTCTGGCTGAGTGTCTTCGTCGTATGTATTCTTAGTATAACCCAGATTTCTTTCAAATTGATGGTGTTGTTGCTATTTCGTTTCTCGGCCGTGCGAATGACTTAACGAATTAGGGACTTCGTTGCCTAGACAATCTTTTGTATTGAAACTTGATTCCGTTCTTTGTTCCAGGCTTTTCTGGAGCCTCCTCCCTCTATAGCGTTTTTCTTTTTGCTTTACCCAGACTTAGCTTCAGGATCTTTTGTAAACACGCTGCTTTTGTGCGCCTTTGACTCTGAGTCTTGGATAGTCTATTTTCATCAGCATCTGTTGAGTGATACGCTGGAATCCGCGGCCCTGCTGCATGCGGTATCCACTTATGAAGGCATCTCATCTCTGTGTACTCCGAGTATTGGCGCTCTCCCCTTTTCCTTAGATGTTTCCTGCATATAGATTTATATTAGTTGCCGCCTTACAGTTTACGTAAAGGAAAAGAGAAATGACGAAGAGATTGACATGAAAGCTTTAAGTTCTAATGAATGCATAATCATGACACTCATAAATGACTTGACTCTTCGAAAAACACAACATAATCATCGTTGGATACTCCGGCGTGCGACCATTAATTTCCCTTAATGTGTGCATTCATTTTTGGGTTTACAGAAGATTGCGATGCCGTGGAGTGACGTCGCAGCAATCGCAGATCGCAAGGTCGCTGGGTTGCAAGGTTGCAAGGTCGCTTGTGCCATGATGCGATATGCGACGATGCGACGATGCGACGATGCGATATGCGATATCGCATATCGGCCTTCGGCGATTTCTTAAGTTTGTTATTTAAGAGCTCCCCCCCCCCATATATGCGATGCGATGGATTTCGCATCGCTCCTTTGTGGCTTGCTTATGAGCGTGGGAAAGCGCTTCACTCTCTTCCTGCGATGCGATATGGCCTTTAGGGAGTTAAATACGAAAATTTATTAAAAGCTATATTTTTTGAATTTTTTCTAAGGGTCCCCCTTTGCTTGATGTTATTGCTAATACCAAGTAAAGAGGGGGGTTGTTGGTGACCACAACAGGTTTATAAGTGAACTGAGGTTGACTTGTTACAACCGTACTTGGACCAGGTTGCCCTACCGGTATCTGAACCGTAGCCTGAACTGTAGGTCCGGACTGAGGCAAAGATGCTTGAGGGACTGACGCAGGAGTAGTAGAAACCGGGGCTGTAGATACTCCAGACGTAAGTGTGGTAGATGGAGTAGATATTGCAACAGTTGTAGCAACTATTTGGGGTGGAGTATGAGGTGTACTAGGCCCTAGCTATGAAACCACAGAAGGTGCAGAGGTTTGAACGGTGGACTGGACAGGTTGCTGGATTGAACCAGAAACTAAAGGTTGTCCAGTTGAAGATGACGACTGCACGTTCTTTTGCAATACTGGTTGAGGTTGATTCCACACTAACGTCATTCCGGGGTATGGACTCATAGCAGGTTGACCATATTGAGGACCATAACCTAGTTGAGGGTAGGGTTGATAATTCAAAGGTACATTTTCGGTTCCTTGAACAAAAGATTGACCGTAAGGTGGTTGATAACCTTGGGGTTGATAACCCTGAGGTATATACTGATACTGAGGTTGACCTTGAGGTACATATTGATACTGGGGTTGACCTTGAGGTACATATTGGGTTTGGGGTTGACCTTGAGGTATGTACTGTCCCGTAGGTATGTACTGACCTTGAGGTTGCCCCCCAGACACAAATTGAGTACCTTGAGGTTGCCCCCCAGGCATGACTTGAAGACCTTGAGGCTGCCCCCCAGGCGGTAACTGACCACCTTGAGGTTGCTGACTAGGAACGGTACCTGACATCATAAGAATGTCCTCTACACTTAACGGTTTAGTTCCGTCATTTCCAGTTAATAACCCTTGTTGACTGGGTTGAGGAGATGCTCCCGAAAAAGTACCAGCAAGGGACTGATACCCAACGGGAACAGAGGGACCACCATGAATAAAAGATTCAACTGATTGAGACATCACGGTTGACTGTATCGATATATTAGACGAAGGATAAAAACCTCTAGGTGTCGGGTGAAAAGGAGCTCGAGGTGGTGAAAAACTTAACCCTGGGTTTTCTAAGAAATTCGTTAAAGAAAGATACCAAGTAGTACTCCTTGGTGGACTGTAAAAAATTGATTCACGCTCCCTTAGTTCGATAATAGGTTGATTTTCAGGGATAGATAAACCTTCCTCCTCTTCTGGAGAAGCAAGTTCTTCAATAGCAATAAGCCCAGAAGGAAGATCTTGGGTAATTACTCTTTCTACCCTAGGTGAATCAGGAGCACTAGAAGTCGGAGAAGCTACCGGTGATATAAGAGTAGCAGCAAATTCACTTTCAGGTTCTTCACCTATATCACTAGTAGATGAAAAGCTACCAGTTACTTCAGAGACAGACACTGACTGTGGATTATACTCTGCTACTGACGATTGAAAATCAGGATGAACTATCACAGAAGATTCTCCTTCTTCAGGTGATCCAACTCTACTTTCACTAGGAGTTACGAGGACTTTCAAGCCTTCAAGCTAGCTCGGGACTTCTTCAGGAGGTTGGCCTCGAAGTCTACGGGACTTCCTCAACAAATCAGCCACGGTTACAACCTCAGGAGACTGGCCCCGAAGTCTACGGGACTATCTTGGTAATTCAGCCACAGTTAAAAACTTTTAACTACTGCACACGCAAACAAAGTAAAATCTCAAAGCAAACCGCCTAAAGTCTCTAAAGAACCAAGCAAATTCGAATCACACGCCTAAAGAATCTAGGGTGTCAAAATACACACAAACAGTAACTTTCCGTACTGAAAACGCTAGTTGGTGATGAAATCCAACATCGCAGAGTTCAACACAGAAATGGCGGGTGGAACAGTTACCCCGGCAACCTGCTTAATGAATAGACTGGCACAGGTTCCTCCACTAATAACCGTCTCGAGTGAAGTGAACCCCCCAGAAAATCCAAGTGAGTCTAGCCAACGTCTGCTCTAGGTACAGTGGGATCTTCCCTCCACCGTCACCTTAGGAAGAGTCCTAAAGATAATAGTCACTAAGGTCACCAACAACAACAAATATACCTGGGGGAACAGTCTACGATCCGATACACACGCAAGGGCAGAGTAACAAGCTCAATCCCCTTGCCGGCTCCTTGACAATAATCCAAGGTTTACCGACAAGTGACCCCAGGCTCCTCGACAATGGTTAATCTGAGGTTTAGCGTTTGTAGTACGTGCATATCTGGCGTCGTTCCCAATGAAGGAGGATTGATCCCCTCACTGGTTCGGACACGATCTCGTGCTTCTCCTTTAAGAGGAGCTTTCCCAGAGCATAAATGTAACAATTGGATTTATCCTACCACAAGATAAGCTACTTGTTTGTTTTTACTGTCTTGGAGAGTTAATTACTCTCCTACTCCAAGACACTAGCCTGATCTATGTTGGTGTATCAGAGCCCTAGTAAATAAAAAGTTACTAAGTTAATTTTACTTTAAGCGTTATTTTTTATGGCTTTTCTTTAAGACAAAAGGTAGCGGAGATGAAACTTATGATGTGTAGACTCAACTCAAATCCACTAAACAGATGCACCTAGGATGAAAAAACAATATTTCCTTTTCAATGAATTCCCTAGCTAAGAGAGTTGGAGAATGCAAAATTTATAAAGACAACTTTCTTAACAATGAAAATCAAAGAAAAACTCTTTATCTTTTCCAAAGCACACAACACAAGACCACTAATTATTTTATGAAAACTTCCTTTTTCTTTTCAAAGAGCTCAAATGCTACTAAAACAAACTTTCTTCAAAAGAGTTTTTATATTTTTTCTATTTTAACAAAGCATATAAAACTACTTAACAAAAATCAATTTTAAGATCTATGAAAATCTATGAGAAATTTACCTAAAAACAAATCTAATGAGGCAAAAGCCTACAAAATATAATTCCAGGTTGTTTTACTCAGTTACAATTCAACCAAGGACTAATTCATGTAGAATCATAAATCAGTCAAAAACAAAAATAAAAAGCTCTTGTACTTTTTCTTAAGAATGAAATTCACAGCTTAACAAACAAGCTTTTTCAAAATTCCGCAAAGAGACAACACAAAGGTAGGTTTCTCAAGAAAAGGTGGATTTTACGAATGGTCTAACTCCTAAGAAGACTGAAAAGACCAGGGATATCCAAGATTTTTACAACTTCTAAATCCAGAGTCACTACAAGACCAATGCAAAAATCAAACCTAGGGCTAGAACTTCTATGAACTTCACTAAAACCCTTGATGCTAATGAAACAAGTCTAGATGAAAACTTCTGACAGGTAACCAATGGATCTGGGCAGTAATTAACAGGCTATCAACAAGATCTAACAGGTAAAACAAGAAAAAATTGAAATTTTCTAAACTTTTGACAGGGTACGCAGGCAGCCCGTTTGCATAGGTGCATCCCCACTCTGTGTGTAAAGTAGAAGTGCATACAGGTACGCACTGTGCTTAACTCAGAGGGTGCGTACTTCTCTCAAAAGCAAGAAAAATAAAAAATAAAAAACTAACTCAACCCTAAGCTATTCTACCCAAATTCACAGTCAATCAGTCAAAAACTAGAAATAAATCAACGCTTCTCAAATCAAAGTATCAATCAAAAGAGAAACCAATCAAATCCATGGATTCGCCAGTGGAGTCGCCATTTTGTCATGCGGAAAGAGTCGATTTTGCGGACAAAACCGACCTCCCTAGAAATTAAGGCTTTTCTAGTGACAAACAAGACAATTAAGCACTATCTTTCCCTAAATATGTATTTAAAATAAAAGCAACCAGGTGTTTAAGGCTTACCTTTAGTCCAACGCTGTTTGTAGTAGCCAAGCCTCTTTGATCCAGATGAGCTTCTCTTCTTGAAACCTGCATACACAAACAAGAAAATGATTACATAACACCTAAATAACTCATATAATAAAACATATTTATCATAAAGACCAAGGAGTTTATGAAACAAATTATATATAACAACTTGTTGAGAAAAATGAACTTAATTGTATTAATTGGAAACAAAAGAAACCTTACAACCAATGCCTTGGTGGTGTGCAGGTCCCTCCCAGGGTCTAGCAAGAGTTCTCCTCTACTTTGATCAGCTCACCCACTTCCAAATGAAGCTAAGAAAGGAATGTGATCTCTCCTCTCAAGCTCTATAAGGGAGTCCTAATTTCAGCAGCATCTACCCTTAGGAATGTTCAGCTTTTTAACCTCCTTTGCCTCTGGCCCAATGCCTGTATTTATAATGCTTTAGAGGAAGTTAAACAGGTCCACCATCAATGGGATAAGCCCCTCTTTCAAAGGGATAGCTCCCCTCTTCATGGGATAAGTTCCTCTTTTATTGGGATGCATGAACCATCTGGAGGCGCTCAATCCACATCAAACCATCTTCTAGAATGCTCTAGAATCAACCGCAAGTAAGTTTTTTGAAGTAAAACTCGCGCCTTTTGACTTTTACAGGGGTACACACCCACCCCTTTACAGACAGAGTGTATAAGTACGCAGGTGTTATGAACTTCAGGTGCGGGCCCGCAGGTAAGAGTAAGAGAAAGTGCGGAACCAGAGTTATATTGATTTTTTGAAGGCTTTCTCTCTTTTTTGGAGTTTGACATGAGGAGCAGAGGCTTAAGACTTGCTAAGGAGGACATCATGGTTATTGATGGAGCCATACTGACTGCAAATAGTCATGGTGACAAATTTTAGTGTAACAAGTCCAAAGGGAGCAGGGCCACCATCAGGGCAGGATCTTTATGACAAATTGGAAAATTTGTTTTTTATTGAGCATGAAATTAAACACCTTTTTGAAGTACCTCCCAATTACTATAAATATACTGAAGCTGATGAGATCTTGATCAAAATGCAGAGACACCAATTGCCCACTGAAGAATGGTGGAGGAGTATGATAGAAACTTTGCTTTAATGAATTGATTTTGGTCTAAACTCTTTGATCAACCATAAGTCAGCATTTTCAAATGATTCATGTATTGAATCTACCCGGAGCAATAGTGAAGGACAGCTGGATGGGGAGGACAGTGACTAGGCATAACCAGATAAAGCAACTGAGGTGTCCAATGCAGCAGTACCGTGCCAGGGTAGCGTAAAGGCGAGAATTGTCAAAATCAATGCAAAGGTGCTAAACCGGCCCAGTGAGCGCCGAAAGTCAAAATATCTCTGACAGGGTTGGAGAGCTGTGATCTATCTACTTTAGTATCAATAACTATTGTAACAACTATCTTTGAGAGTTGGTAGGAAAAGTTATGAGTCAATGACTCATCTTTGAGATATTTTGTAAAGTATTTTTGTATATATACGCCCCCGCTTAGCTTATTTGGGGTTGTTGTTGATTTCATTATGGAGAGCTCCACTGTATATTGACAGAGTTTTATACAAGAAGCTGATGGTTTTCTCAATTTGGCTTTGCTTGGACCTCTTGTGATGAGATTGTTGGCTGCTGCAGGATTCCGGTGTTATCTCATGGCTCAATAAGTTTTTCTGAACCGTGTTTACGTTTTCTTTGTTTACAGAACCTATTATGCTCTATATTTAATGTTCTTAGCAATAGGGAAAAGGAATAGTTCAATATTTGTTTGTTCAGACACCCTGAGCTCAATCTTTGCTGTTATTTATGTTTTCTTCAAAACTGGTTATGAATGTGAAACTCTTAAAGGCTCACATTTAAACTAATTTTCATGGTGAAAACTGTCCAGGAATTCAAATTTTCTCCTGAATAGTATTCAGTTTTATTAATAGCATAGTGAAATAATCTTAATTGCCTTTCATTATCTAAATTCGCAGTGTTTCTTTTCCTCAAATCAAAATGTTTGTTTCATGAATACCTGTCTGGCTTTGCAGCAACACTATCATTATCACATGCCTCAAGTAATACTCAATCATGGACTCCAATTGCCCAATGGAATAAAATCTTCTAAATATTACTGGCCCCTCTATCAGAAGTCATCTCACAACCAAATATCGAACAAAATTTCAGTACTTCATCGCTAGCCTAAAACTCCCAAAACAAAGCTAAATCAGAAAGAGAGAGCCCTCTCTGATTGCAGGTAGGCTAGAACCTATAATCCAAAGTTGGTTTGTGGTTACCTCGGCCGTATTCCCTTAGGAGTCAAAGGGAACAACCTGAGTGTTAACATAATTGGCGACTCCACTGGGGATCGAACTAATTTCCCAGACATTGACTGATTCCTATTCAATTCCAAAAAAAGGTAGAAGCTGGCTCCTAAGAAGAAGGCATGGTATACTAGATCTAATCCAGATCCAAACCCTTCACCTGTTTTTGAGAATCCAAACCTAATTTCGAGGACTCTTAGGAAACAAGAAGCAGAAGAAACTTTCTCAGATTCAAGCCCTTAGGTAGGATTTCAAAGTAATATTCCTACCCCTGCTAAGGTTTCCTTGCATCCCCATATCACAGTTCCATAGTCTCCTATTTCCACATCCACTTCACATAGTGTTTGTTCCACTCCCCCACCAAGTACACATATCCCTCTAATCCCATTCCCTCCACTTGTTCCATTTGTTCCCATTCTCCCATTTATCCCCCCAAACATGGCTAATGGGTATGCCCCTTTACATTTACCAGCTAATCCAGGGGCTATGCCTCAGGATTACCAGACCAAGATCTCATATTTTGATGGTACTGGTTCCTATTCAGCCCTGAAACATACCAAAAAAATGCAGGACTACTTTGAAAATTATGAGATAGATGATGATGGGGTTAGAATGAAGATTTTTGTTCAAAGCTTGACAGGAGATGTAAGGTCCTGGTTCAGATCTCTTCCAGTAAATTCTATTGCTGATCCAGAGGCCCTCTACCAAACTTTTCTAAACAGATGGGAAAAGAAGAAAGACCCACTTCATATATTGTCTGAGTATAATTCTATCAAAAGAGGCCCTCAAGAAACTGTCCTGGACTATTGTGCTAGATTCAACAATGTATACAATGCCATTCCCCAAAATCTGAGACCTCCACCTGATCTGGCCTTATACACTTTTCCTGATGGGTTTGATTCAGACATGGCATACCAATTAAGAGAAAGAGCCCCCCAAACTTTAGCTGATATGCAAGATATAGCAGTCAGTGTGGAAGCTAACCTGATAGCCAAACGAAATAGGGCAAGGACTGAGAGAAAGACTACCTTCAAAGAAGAGCCTTCAGGCTAGGATCAGAAATTAGATGCAATAATCACTGTATGCACAGATTGGGAGATAGAGTAGAATCAGTTGAAAGGAAATCATCATGGGAAGGACCACAAAATAACCCTATCAGAAATCCCAATTTTAGAAGAAACCAAAATCCAAATGCTGGAAAGGCCAGCCCAGAACAAGACATAAGACCTCCTTTCCAAGAAAACTATACTGAAGCATCTACCTCTAGCGAACAGATAGATGACACTCACATCAATTTAATGGGGGGAAATAATGAACAACAGGTTTTTCTAAGCCAAGAAGATCAGGAAGAAGATGATATTGATCAATTTCAAACCAAATCTGGTGAGTCATTTGACTTCAAGCAAGGCTATGACACAGCTGTTTTTGAAGTTCATAAGCAATACAAGCTAAGAAGCAGGACCATAAATGTGCCACAGCCTGTAAAAACAAAAGATGACCAACAGCCCAAGATGATAAAAGAGAAGGTCACCTTTACTGAACCAATTGACAAGACTGATTCAATCTCAAAAGAAGTAACAGTGGAGGATGTGACTGAAACATACCCCTCAAGAAAACAGCCACCAGCAACATCCCCTTTAGAACATAATCCAAATAACACTCCTCAAAGCACTAACAAAAAAGGAATATCCCAAGATGAAATTGAAAATCAAGAGGAAACCTCCAAAAAGCCAGTTGAAAAGGAAAAGACCGTTAACCACAATGCCAAAACCCAATCTGAAAAACCTTTTGACCTAGAAGCTGAAATTGGCAAATTGAAGATAGCCATTCCTCTTTCAGAACTGGCGAAGCATGATATTTACAAACAGCAAATCAAAAAATCCCTCCAATTAACTCAGAGTAAAGATGATGTCAATGTACTGGATGATACACCTGAGTTACTTTTTGGGCCAGAAGTTGATGGAAAAACAATAAGCACAGGGGTCTTACCCTTTTATGTTAGCTTGCACATTCATGATAAGATTCTACACAATGCAATGTTTGATTCGGGCGCCTCACATAATCTCATGCCTAAATCAGTAATGGAGAGACTGAACCTAGACATCACAAGGCCATATAAAGACCTATTCTCATTTGATTCCAGCCAAGTTAAATGTCTAGGCCTGATCAAAGATTTGTGTGTTTCCCTTGTCCAGTATCCAAATAAAACTATTCTAATGGATGTGGTGGTAGCTGATATCCCACCTAAATACAGAATGTTATTATCAAGGTCATGGGGGGCCAAACTCCAAGGTTCCCTACAATTAGACATGTCTTATGCCACTATCTCTGTCTTTGGGCAACCAAAGAGGCTATACAGAGAGACACTCATGAAATATATGGTGAGCAGTGAAGAAAAGCCTCAAAATTTTCCCATTTATGCAGTCCATTCTGATATGAATTCCTTCATTCTGTTCAATGATGACACATGTCCTATAGATGATAACAAATCTTTCACTCTTGAACAAAATATCCATACAAATGAGCAATCAGCAGCTCAAGGTCTTAAGATTATGCAATCAACTAATGAAGCTATCCTAAAAGACAAACCAGATGAAAAGCAACACCTCCAACTCTATATTCCAAATTCTAATGAGTCTCCTAATTCTGTCCAAGATCAGGAAATCCTTTGGTTTCTTGAATTTGATGGATCAGTTAACAGGTTAGGGGTAGGAGCAGGAGTGTGGATTCACAATAAACAAAAAAATCATGCAGAGGGTCAAGCTTATAGGCTAAATTTCAGATGTACTAATAATATGGCAGAGTATGAAGCTCTCTTACTAGGCCTCAAACTGATCAAGTCCTTACAGGCAACAAAAGTGTCAATCCGGGGAGATTTAGACCTCATCATCCAACAAATGAAAGGAAACTTTGTCCCCAATGAAAAAAGACTGAGATCTTACAGGTCAACTGCTATTGAAATCCTCAATGCCTTTACTGAATTTCAGCTCACTAAAATATCTAGAAGCCACAACCTTCATGCACACAGTCTAGCTACCTTTGCTAGCACTTGCAAATTACCCTTTGAACCCAACCATTATTTTACAGCTAAGATAAAACACAGACCTTCTATTCCAAACAATGTCAAAGACTGGAAAGTATTTGAAGATGACACACAGATAAATAACTATTTAACTTTGCAACAAGATTTTTCAGGTTTAAATATTGATGTTGATGCTATGGAAGATTCCCAACAGCAAAGCAATCAAGACCAAAAAACTATATCAGTCAAAACAGCAAGTCAAATACTTCACCCAACAACCTTTGATAACAAGAATTTGCAAGAGCTTAGGCAAATTAATCTTAATGAAATAGCTGGAGCAGAGGCTGAAGTCATACAACTAAAGGACTATTTTTTACCCGCAGGCCTTACCCCTTTGGAAGACATCTTTGATTCAAATGACATTCCTAGGAAACCAAAGATGCAGCCCCTGAATGCTGCGATTGAAGAATGCAACATTGGAACAATTGAAAAACCCAAGATAATAAAACTATCAAAGTCTTTGCCCCCTGACCAGAAGCCCAAGTATGTTGACCTCTTTAAAGAGTTCCAAGATGTGTTTGCATGGAGTTATGAGGATTTAAAATCCTATGATACTTCAGTCATTCAACACACTATTCCTCTCAAACCGAATCAAAAGCCTTTCAAACAGAAATTAAGGAGAATCAATACTATGCTTCTCCCATCAATTGAGAAATAGGTACAAAAAATGTTTGAAGTAGGTATTATAGCACCCATCGGATTTTTAGAATGGATTTCAAATCTGGTTCCTACAAGGAAGAAAACTGGTGAGATTAGGCTTTGTGTTGATCTAAGAAATTTGAATCAGGTTTCCCTCAAAGACAATTATCCCTTACCCAAAATGGATCACATTCTCCAAAGAGTGGTGGGGGCTTCAAGAATCTCATTACTTGATGGATTTTCAGGTTTTAATCAAATCTTGGTCCACCCCGATGATCAGGATAAAACAACATTCACAACCCCATGGGGAACTTTCAAGTATGTTAAAATGCTTTTTGGGTTGAAAAATGCAGGGGCTACATTTCAGAGAGCAATGGATATGGCTTTTGCCAAGGAGATTCATGACTTCTTAGTTGTTTACCTGGATGACCTCACACCTTTTTCAAAATCAGACCAAGAACACCTTAAACATCTGAGGCAAATATTTATGACATGTAGGAAATATGGCATTTCATTAAATCCCAAGAAGTCTATGTTTGGCCTGGAAGAGGGTAAGTTGCTAGGTCATATCATTTCTAAAGAGGGAATTACAATTGACCCTGACTAAATTCGAGCTATTCTAGAAGTCCCACAACCAAGAAACATAAAGGAGCTGCAAGCATTTTTGGGAGAGATCAACTTCCTAAGAAGATTTATCCCAAATTTAGCAGAATTGATAAGGTTATTAAACCACATGCTGAAAAAGGAATCCAAAGTAAAATGGACATTAGAGGCCAAACAGGCCTTTGAAGGCATCAAGTCTTCTTTGACTCAAACACTCGTTCTTACAAGTCCCCAATTTGATAGAGACTTCATTATTTTCTCTTTTGCCTCCCAACATACTATTGCTGTTGTTTTACTACATAAGGATGATCAAGGAAATGAAAAACCCATTGCCTTCTTTAGTAGAGCCCTTAGAGATGCACCCTTGAAATATCAGATTATGGAAAAGCAGGCCTATGCCCTGGTTAAGGCCATCAAAGACTTTAGGATTTACATCCTATATTCTCATGTTATTGCTTATGTGCCAAATGCCATTGTGAAGGACATATTGACTCAAGAAGGGTTAGAGGGAAAAAGGGGAAAATGGATTGCTAGTATTTTGGAGTATGACATTGAAATAAGACCCACAAAACTGATAAAGGGACAAGGTTTAGCTAAACTCATGTCTGAAGCAGACTTTCAAGCCTTAGATATCAATCAACTGGACAATGAACCGGAGCTGGCGACTCCACAGATCAATATAGCCTTTGAACAATCCCCCTAGTATGTTGATATCTGTTATGTATTGCAAAACCTGTGTGCTCCCCCATGATTGTCCAGAACTAAAAGCATATTTTTAAAAATGAAAACTTCAAGATTTTGTGTTATAGATGGCAATTTATTGTGGAAAAGTCATGAAGGTATATTGTTGAATTGTTTAGTAATGAAGGAGACTGACAATGTTATGAGAGACTTTCATGCAGGTGATTGTGGTGGACATCTATATTGGAAATCCACTGTGGATAAGATATTAAGGGCTGGCTATTATTGGCCTACTCTATTTGCTGATGTCAAGAGATTTGTTACTTCATGTCATAAGTGTCAGATGTTTGAGGGAAAAAGAAAATTACTGCCATTACCCCTAAAGCCTATTTCAACAGAAAGGCCCTTTCAGCAATGGGGCTTAGTTTTCATTGGGGAGATTCATCCTTCATCTTCAGGTCAACACAAATGGATCCTAACAGCCACAGATTATTTTACCAAATGGATTGAGGTTGTTCCATGCAGACAAGCAAATGATTCCATTATCATTCAGTTCCTTGAGACTAATATTTTATCCAGATTTGGTTGTCCTGAAAAGATCATTACAAACAATGTTGTTGCTTTCAGATCCAAGAAAATGGTCAATTTTTGCCACAAATTTCATATCACTTTGGGTCACTCCACAGCATACTACCCTCAAGGCAATGGTTTAGCTGAATCATCCAATAAGAGCCTTATCAACATCATTAAGAAGATATTGGAGGAAAATAAGAAAAATTGGCATAAAAAGCTTGTAAATGCCTTATGGGCAGATAGACTAACAACCAAAAGATCTATTGGGATCAACCCATATGAGTTGGTTTATGGAATGGAAGCCAAATTTCCTTCATCACTAGGTGTTCCTGTCATCAAGTTGCTCCAAGAAACCCAAGCTGAACCCAATGATATGCAAAGAAGGATCAATCAAACAATCTGTTTGCAGCAAACTAGAGACCAGGTATACAATAGAGTTCAAGTTTTACAAGAGAAGCTAAAGAAAATCTTTGACAGAAGAACAAAGGCAGAAGATTTTTTCATTGGTGATAAAGTGCTTAAATGGGATTCAAGAAGAGAAGATAAGGGAAAGCATGGAAAATTTGATTCCCTTTGGAGAGGACCCTTTATTATTCAAGCAGTGCAAGGAAATAACACATATTTTTTGAAAAATCTGGATGACACTGAAGTTGAAGAGGGCCCAGTGAATGGTCGGATGTTAAAGCACTATTTTGACTATTTTCCATGTATATAACCTGACATTTCCTTGTACACTATCAGTTGTTTATAGTATTTTGTTTTCAGCAGATAAATAGTGTGACAGCGTCACAAGTTTTGTAGAGAAAGCAAGAAAAGGCTATTATTTCAGAGATCTCCCAATTGTGAAAAGTCCCAGTTTTGAAAATTCAAAAAAGCAAAGCTCCAAATTTGGTAAAAGTCCAAGATCAAGGCATTCTGACCTGCTGTTCTTGGTCTTTCATATAGAAAAACCATCCCCAAGTGGAGCCATTGTTAGCCTCCTATACCAATAGGTTTCATTTTTCATGATTGGCAGGGGAAATTCCAAATATGTTCTACTTTGGTGATGCAAAGATCTCATATTTCTATGAAGGAACATGTCTGTACATAGTTTTGATGGTGTCCTACTTCTGGATGGGTGATCCAACAGTCTAATCTGGATCATGCCATGTTTAAATTGATGTTGTAGAATAGAGAAAGAGAATCTGTCCAAACTGTTTAATCTTGGCAAATTAGTAGTTAGGTAGAGAATAAAGGTTCCCAACTGCTTAATCTGGGGCCTTGGAAGTTATAAGGGTAGTCTTAGATAGAAAATGAAAAGAAAAGAAAAAATAGAAAAAAAAAAGAGCAATTGAGGGTTTGCTAGTCTAAGTGCACCCTCCTTGAAGTAATAAAAAATGCTAGGTACTAAGATGGTTAGGTAGATAGGGGTTGCAGAAGTTTGATTTCTTTCATAAGGTTGGCTTTGATAGAAAAAGCACCTATTGGCTACAGCAGATCCACCTATTCAAAATTTTGGTAACAACAGAGTGAAGCATGTCTAGCTTCCTCATCATTCCCCCTAAAAATTCTTTCTAACATCCCCTCAGTGGACTATTGGGCTCTCCCAACAAAGTCTTGCTTCACCTGCTCTTTTGAGAGACATCCAGTCAAAGAGTCGGTTACTTTCATACAAAAAGCCACATTTCTTGTGCAAAATCATTCTTCACCCTCATCTGCCCCAAAACCTAAGTTTACTCTTTAAACTTAGCTCTGATTCCTCTTTCACTATCCACATCCATATTGACTACTAATTTTACTATATAACTCCCTAATTTTTCCCCTTTCCCCTAGTATTATAACACTTTGTGTAAAAAATCCCCAAAAATATATATATATCCCCCTAGGCAATATAGCCTTAATACTCTAAAGGGTGAAGGCATGAGAAATTCGGGCACTAATGCAAATGTGTCTTTATATTTTGTTTTTGGGAATTAAATCAACAACTGGTTGATTTAATAGCCCTAGCGTGCCTTGCAAATGCATATGTTGTTCGCCTTCCTATTCTTAAAAAACCTCACAAAACCCACAAATCCGCTTATCCAAAGTTTTTATGCGGCGCTGGTTTCCAAAATAATATTTTTTTATTCGGTCAGGCCCCGCCATATCTCTCTCACATCTCCGCGCCCCGTCGCCCGTCGGATCCGAGCCCTCCCATCCGACGGCCCTCGGCGATTTCGGACCGCCCCCGATCATCGTCTTTTAGCGCTTGAAATGGTCAGAATGGTGACGTCTATCCGTAGACGCGTGTCGCCTTTTGATTGCATCGGGCGGCCTCCTGCAGAAACCGGGCCCGTACCAAAGGCGGTCCGATATTACCGCTTACCGCTCTCCCCTTTCTGCCTTGCGTCATAGCTGCGTCACTACCGCATCAGTGCTACGTCGGATTCTATTTCGCCATCGCTCCGACCTGTCCGCCACGTCGACCCACTCACCAGTTGACACGTCATCCCTTCGTACCCGACCCTAACCAATGACGTCATGCTGACATCATTCGTCAAAAAGGATCCAAATAACCAATTTTTCTATATTTTTATGCAAAAAACGTATTTTTCTCATTTTTCGTCGAATGAGCACTCTATCGCCTGCATGTGATTTCACGTCGTTTTTCCGCCAACTTCAAAAATTTCAACTTCGAGCCACTGTTGCCACAAACTCCACGCGGTCATCCTCCCCCCCATTGCGCTAGAACCAGGTATTTACCATCTTTTCCGCGTAACCTGGTTTCTTTCAGTCTTTCATTGTAAAAACAATACAAAATTACCATATTGCCTGGCATTCTCAGGCACCTTAACTGAACAACCAAATTTGTGTCCATAGAAGTGTCCAAATTCACCCAATTCCTGCACTCCCTGCATTCTTTCCAAGCTCATACTCCGTAGCTAGCATTTCTCGCCTTGCATGCATCCACAGTAAGAGAAATCATCCTGTTTTGCCTCCTTTGAAAGCATTTCACCTCATTTTCAACAAAGCTGCCCTGTTTCCCCCTGTAAATTTCTTTCGCTATCAAAATTCACTGCTCTGTGTCGCATTTATCCATAATTCCAGTACATTTCAGCTCAAAACACAAGTGAAGCATGGAGGCCCCTGTAGCCTTGAACATTGCACCTTTGAATGCCCCACACAAAGAACTAGAATGGCTGCCCCTGGCTGACAGAGACTATCAAATGGTAGAGGTAATTGAAGTGTCCAGCAAATACCACATTCCAGTCATCAATGAGTTGAGAGCCAAACATTTAAATGGGACTGACATCATAAGAATTTGGGAGTCTCACTTGCCTATCTTCTATTTTCCTCAAGTGAATGTCTTTCCTAACCTAATTCATCAGTGCTGTACAAATTATGACCCAAATCAAAGGGTTGTCCTCAGTCCTTCAGGCTCTGTTTTATTCTATGTCACCCCTGAAGCTATCAATCAAATGCTTCACTTTCAGTCAGCTAAGCCATTGACTCCTCTGTCTATACAGCACTTAATAGACCAAGCTGCCAAGCTCTCCAGTGCCCAAATTACAAGAATTGCCCAATTGTTCATGGATCCAGATGCTCCTTAGAGGCCTCCTCCTTTCCTGCATGTGTGGTTCAATGACATAGGCAAGGTCCTAGTTGGTATGACTACCTACATCCTAGGATACAATACTAATGAATATGTGGATGAAACCATCTTGGTTATGCTGTCAATGTTCACCCCAGGAAAACCTCCTAGTGTTCAATATGATTATGCCACATTTATTGCTAATAAGATTCATGACCAGTTCATGAATCTGGAGAGGGAGAGGGTGTTCAAGTACACTTCCTACATCTATCACTTGTTGATATTCAATCACCCTGACATCTTTCCCTTTTCTCTCAAGAAGTTGGATGCACAGGGAAACCAAAGGTCTGTGGTGTTTTGGTCATCACTCTTTCATCATGCCTCCTATTCTCCATACAGTTACTGTGATTTCATTGACCTATTCATCCATCCAGCCATGTCTTTGTTGTTGAGTTCTCCTCCTCCCAGACTCACAGATGAGATGCAAAGAATCCTACAGCTCTCAAAGAGCTATAGCATTGGAGATTGGTACTTCTACCAGGACCATAGAGTGATCAGAATATATGGCTGTGAGTTAGCCCCATACAGGCTACCAAGATATGTCCCCATGAGGCTTTTTGCCTTAGAATATTTCAGGCAATTTGGAAATGCAGACATGATCCACTTTCATAGCAAAAACAAGAAGGCACAGCTGAAAATCAAGCACCAATTAGGCCCATTCATTTTCAACAAAAGAGAAGAAGCCTGGGAAGAAGCAGATAAAATTCTAAAGAGCTTCCGGTTACAAACAAGCTTCCTTTGGTCACCCTATGACCCTAATCATTTTATAAGTCTTAGAAGAGTCAGATATAGACTTGCCAGCTATGACCATATCATAATTCCACACATTGAAAAATATGCAAATCAATTAGAGTGGAAAGAGGGCAATCTAGTGGAAACAAGTTCTAAGGAAGAAACAGCACAAAAAGCAGCAAAGAATCTTGAAAAAGCAGCTGACTTGGAATATTTTGGACAGGTTTTTTCTCCAGCTCCTAGTCATCTTGGAGTGGCTGCTTCCTCTTCTACTGCTCCCCAGCAATCCACCCAAGCCACTACTCAAGCAGTAACTACAGATAAAGGAAAGGAGATACAGCAAGAGGAGCCACTCCCTAGTGCAGAACAACAAGTAGAACAGCAAGAAGAGATGGCTGAGGCACCTGCAAATACAGAGAAGCAAACCTAGGAACAGGTCCCTCCAAGTCAAGAGACAACAGTGGAAACCTCGGTGCTACAAACTCCAATTAATGAAGAAAGAATCAGAAAAAGGGACAGGCAGGAGGAAACTCCCCTCACTACCTCAACAAATCAGCAAGGGGAGAAGAGACAAAGACTCAACCCTTTTTCTGAGGAAGAAATGCCTATCAGACCATCCATGGGTATGGGCCCTCCTAGCACAGAGGCATCAGCCAGTTCCTTTCAGCAGGAACAAGAAAGACAACATGGAGGAGAAGTTAGCTCATCAAGCCAACAAACAAGAGCAGAACCAAGCATCAAGAAGCAATTTATGGAAATAAAGGCAAGAAATGAGCCAATTAGATTTCAACTCTATAATCAGCTGCTCAAGATGGCGCCAACAAATCAACAAAGGCTCATGGCAGCCTATGATATTGCAGAAGGAAAAATGACTCTAAGCCATTTCAGGCCCACCATGCTGCAACCCCAGTCAGCTGCTAACTATATCAGGACCAACCTGTATGTATTTGCTAAAGACATCCATCCCATGGATCAGATAGAGCTGCACAAGCAAACAGGGGAGATGGTTTATTCCACTTTGGCCGATAAGACACTGCTGGCACATAAGTTGCAAAACTCCCTGCATAACACTATTGCCCAATTAGAGCTAGAGAAGGCTTCCTCCCAAGCCAAGGACAACAGAATCAAATCCTTGGAAGAAATCATCATAGAGCTTGGGCATGACCCAAATGACCCCAAGGGAGTGCAGGCATTAATGAAGAAGAAGGATGAGGACATAGCAGCATTGAGAAAGTTAGTCAAAATACCACCAACCCTTCACCCCCAAACTGAAGGTGTGGCCCAGCAAAGAAAAGATCAAGATGTAATGGCCATGTTGTTGGCCTTGCATAAAAGGTTGGTAGAGATAGAGGGTGCCTTGGAGGCAGCCCTAAAGCAAAGAGAAGGAGAACAGGTGTCACAACCACCTCAGCCAATTATAAATGTTGAGGAAGCTCCTCAAATAATAGCTCCTCGCACTGAAAAAACATCAGAAGTAGGCCCTTCAGCACCAGCACCAGATGAGGCAGCACAAGGGGCAGCAACAGAGCAGGCACCTAGCCTCAGTATGCAGAACTTGATGAAAGAACTGGAGGTCCTAGAAGCACAGATGGCAGATTTAAAAGATGCTAAGGAAAAACTGGCCCAGCTTGAAGAAAAGTATGACAAATCCAAGCAACATGTGGCTGAGAGGACAAGAGAGGTAAGGGCTCTGGAGAAGAAAATAAAGGAGCTAGAAAAAGAGTTGACCATGGACAAAATTATAGCTGATATAAAGAAAATTCTGTGGGCCAGAATTGGCCAATCTATTACAGACCATTGGCAGTCCATTGAGACCATTCATGAGAAAATGGATCTCCTAAGCAGAGTACAAGCTGAAAACCAAATAGCCAGGGCTTCTCTAGGGAGTATGCCTGAAATAGCTAACAGGATGATCAATGTCCTTAACAATCGGACTGGCCTTCAGCTGGCAACAATGGGTATCAGAGACAGGACTGACACTATTCTGTTAATAAAAAGGGTGCTTACCCTAAAAAATTATGTACAAACATTGGAGAGAAATTGCCAGGATATACAAGCAGAAGTGAACGTATTTATTGCAAAAATCACAGCATTGCATAACAAAGGACTCCCTAGCCTAATAACTAGTGCAGGAAGGTTATTATCTCATGAAAATTATGCCAAGAGGGTCAACAACTATGCAACAAATCAGATAACAGCATCTGCAAGCAGTCCAGAGGGAGCAAGGCCACCATCAGGGCAGGATCTTTATGACAAATTGGAAAATTTGTTTTTCATTGAGCATGAAATTAAACACCTTTTTGAAGTACCTCCCAATTACTATAAATATACTGAAGCTGATGAGACCTTGATCAAAATGCAGAGACACCAATTGCCCACTGAAGAATGGTGGAGGAATATGATAGAGACTTTGCTTTAATGAATTGATTTTGGTCTAAACTCTTTGATCAACCATAAGTCAGCATTTTCAAATGATTCATGTATTGAATCTACCCGGAGCAATAGTGAAGGAAAGCTGGATGGGGAGGACAGTGACTAGGCATAACCAGATAAAGCAACTGAGGTGTCCAATGCAGCAGTACCGTGCCAGGGCAGCGTAAAGGCGAGAATTGTCAAAATCAATGCAAAGGTGCTAAACCGGCCCAGTGAGCCCCGAAAGTCAAAAGATCTCTGACAAGGTTGGACAGCTGTGATCTATCTACTTTAGTATCAATAACTATTGTAACAACTATCTTTGAGAGTTGGTAGGAAAAGTTATGAGTCAATGACTCATCTTTGAGATATTTTGTAAAGTATTTTTGTATATATACGCCCCCGCTTAGCTTATTTGGGGTTGTTGTTGATTTCATTCTGGAGAGCTCCGCTGTATATTGACAGAGTTTAATACAAGAAGCTGATGGTTTTCTCAATTTGGCTTTGCTTGGACCTCTCGTGATGAGATTGTTGGCTGCTGCAGGATTCCGGTGTTATCTCATGGCTCAATAAGTTTTTCTGAACCGTGTTTACATTTTCTTTGTTTACAGAACCTATCTATGCTCTATGTTTAATGTTCTTAGCAGTAGGGAAAAGGAATAGTTCAGGATTTGTCTGTTCAGACACCCTGAGCTCAATCTTTGCTGTTATTTATGTTTTCTTCAAAACTGGTTATGAATGTGAAACTCTTAAATGCTCACATTTAAACTAATTTTCATGGTGAAATCTGTCCAGGAATTCAAATTTTCTCCTGAATAGTATTCAATTTTATTAACAGCATAGTGAAAGAATCTTAATTGCCTTTCATTGTCTGAATTCGCAGTGTTTCTTTTCCTTAAATCAAAATGTTTGTTTCATGAATACCTGTCTGGCTTTGCAGCAACACTATCATTATCACATGCCTCAAGTAATACTCAATCATGGACTCCAATTGCCCAATGGAATAAAATCTTCTAAATATTACTGGCCCCTGTATCAGAAGTCATCTCACAACCAAATCTTGAACAAAATTTCAGTACTTCATAGCTAGCCTAAAACTCCCAAAACAAAGCTAAATCAGAAAGAGAGAGCCCTCTCTGATTGCAGGTAGGCTAGAACCTGTAATCCAAAGTTGGTTTGTGGTTACCTCGGCCGTATTCCCTTAGGAGTCAAAGGGAACAACCTGAGTGTTAACAATATACACAGTGCAGAAACAAAGTTTCTTTCCCACAATCTCCCAGAAGTTACAAGCCAGCCAACAAAATTGCTTTGCAAATGGTTTGCATACAATATATAGAATGTGCCATGAAGAGATAGAATGCCCAAGGGTCACAAAATGAAGGTGGAGAGCCAAACATCAGCTACAGGTTCAGCTTCAAAAACATGACAAATGGCTTGGGTGACCCTTTGCCTTCCTTTGCCACTTGTATAACTGACCATATGGAGTGAAACTATTTATAAAACCGCCATGCTCCTCCTCCTGTGTGTCGCCCTATTTTTCAGGTGGCTTTTTAAGGACTTTCCTGTGTCAAAATTGAGCAAAGGATATCTCATTGGAAAGGTATTTTTGTCTAATTTCCAACCCAACAGGAATGTTTCGATTTGGAGTTCATTTGCCCTCTCAAAAATCAAATCTCCCAAGACTGGTCGAACTATGCCAAATGAGGCTGCCTCAAGGCAGAGTTCTATTGCGGTCAACTTTTGAATGCCTTCCTCAACCCCAAATTGAGCTCACAATAGCTCATTGAAAAGTTAGATGAGTCTAATTTCTGACCCAATCATAATTTTTTGATTTGGATTTCATGTGCCCTATCAAAAATCAAATCTCTTAAGACTGGTTAAACTGTGCCAAATGAGGTTGTCTAAAGGCAGAGTGCTATTACACTCAACTTTTGAATGCCTTCCTCAACTTACAATTGACCTCATGATAGCTAATTGGAAAGGTCCTTGTCTTTAGTTATCGTTTGGATCATCAAGCAAGTCATTTGGCCAACCAAGTTAGGAGAAAATTAGATTTTCCCGAGGTCGCTCCAGAGGTGCATCAATTCTCTCGAGACAATTGTATTTTTGACATTTCTTCAAAACCATGACACCCGTGTAAAAAGTGAAGGAGGTTTTTCTTCCTTGCTCTGTTTTGGACAAACACATCTCTCAGTTTTCCCGAATTCATCTTTGATTGCTCAAAAACATCATTTGAGTGAAACATATCCCAATGTGTGGGACAAGGGATTTGCAGAAATGAAGCGAAATGAATGGGATAGGTAGCTTCTAAATTCTTGAGGAAATTTTGGGAGGTATGGAGGGATGTTAGGAAGTAGGGGAAATTGGAATCTCAGAAATTGAGTGAGGGGAAGGGGTCCAAAAAGGCAAAACACAGGCCCAACCATAGAAAATCGCCCGGTTGTAGCAAGAAACTATGGTTTGTGCAAAAATGAGGAATTTGGGGAATCTCAGTGAGAGGAAGTGTTTGATAGGGTACATTATGGATAGGGGAAGGTGTATCAACATCAGGATACACGTTTTTCCGATGATTTGACCATGCAAGAGAAATTAGCTTCAAAACCTTAGGAGAGGGAAATGAACCTTGCCTAGGCACAACTAAAACATGAACAAGGTGTGAAATGACCCAATGGAACTTGACATGATGATGACAACCCTATGAATTATGGTAGACTCAGCTGAATAGTGACATAGACCGACGTCTGGACATCTTTGAAAGGAGTGTAAGCAAACCCTAGACTTAATGCCTAGTGACCAAATTTTGCTTGAAGACTCACTGAAATGACAAAATTTGACCTTGACACCTTAAAATCACTTGTGTAAGAGCATGTTTGATCATTGGAGGAAGGCTGCAAAGACTTACACTAATAGGGTCCAGTGCAGCCACTTGTGTGAACTGGCCTCTTCACACACTCACTAACCTCTGATACAACTACGCAGTCATGAAGGAGATAAATCCTCATCATGGATGAGCTTCCTTTATAGGAAAAATATTCATCCAACTGATAATGCATTGTCCCTTCTCTGATCTCAATTGGGTCTTTGTCTGAATTGACATGCATGAGTTATTCATGAGAGAATCTTCAATTATCTAAAGTACAGCAGCTATATGCTAGCATGAATTAACTAACTGAACTTACTTAATTTAAACAAACTGTTTAAATAAAATATAACTGGACTTGACTCAGTTAACTAAGCCAACTAATTACTACTCAAATTAGAACTCATCCTTATCTCTTTAACTGATGGATAAATTCCTCAATTAATGAAGAAATATTTGCATGTCCTCACATAGACTTCATGTTTGATTTTTCACAACTAATTAACTCATGGTGAATTAATTAATTTATTTTCAAACAACTATTAAGTTCAAATTCGAATTTTAATTCCTATTTTTAGTCCAGGGACTGAATAAAATTGGAATCTATCCCAAACTGCTAAAAATAGAATGCTATTTTTAGCACTTCCATTTTTCATTCCCTGTTGCCCAATCCAGCACTGTTACCCAAACCACTATTTTTAGCACTTCTATTTTTAGCATTTCTTTTTCCCATTTCTCAACACTCTCTCAACAAGAAAGGCTTCAACTCGAACCCGATCCTGTACCTTTGGAATGTTCTGCACGCAACACATCTACCAAGTGTGGTTGCTCCAACAACTCTCGGAACAAAAAAAAAAAATCTCCCAAATGACCTCTCTGTTGGGCTAGAAACATACTCTGATGTTGAAGTTCTACCTGCTGCTAACAAGTGCTCCCTCTCTAACCTCTGAGTTGCTGCAACACTCCATGCATCTTGCACCGTTTCACACCTCTCTGTGCCATCCTGCATTGGTGCAACACTCTTGTGCCTCTTGTATCATTGCAACCTACAAGCTCTGCATAGTCCTAGGACTCCTACACTGTAGCTCTCTCTGTCACTCCATCCGCATCTGTCTCTACCCAATCAGCTAGTCCAACTACTCCTCGTCGGGGCTCCTGCAGCAAAGTCGAATCAAAGAGGTTAGGTACCTCAAGGATCCTACCCCTCCTCCTTGGGACGATCACTCCACATCGCCCCACCTCCTACCTAGAGGTATAGCTGCATGTGATCCCTCTACCCACCTGGCTTGGAGTTTCCCCCTACTGGAGGTCTCTGCATGAGTAGATGTCTCTAATTGATCTCCTCTTAGCTTCCCCTGTTGTGGCTACTCCATAACCTCCTGAAGCTGCTGCACTAATCGTGGCTCCTCCACAATCATCTGAGACTTCTTCTGGTGCTGCATGTTGAGTGGTAATATACTCTCCCTCTCAACCACCAAGTCTCCATCAATTGCCTTGCTACTCAAGGCTTTGCATTAATTCTTGAACCTCAATAGCATACAAGTTCTTAACCCTTGAACCGATCTGCTTCAACTGTCTTGTGATGATGTGCCTAAGGAAAACCTTTCCCTTACTGAAGACTACATCATAGCCTATGTCTTCTAGCATTCCGATCGACACCAAGTTTCTCTTTAGTCCTGGTACATACTTGACGTCGGTCAAGGTAAGGTGAGCTCCATGCTCCCTCTGAAAAATAACCATTCCTACACCCGAGACACTATACTTTTCATCATTACCCATCGCTATGAGTATCTGGAGATCTTTCTCCTCCAAAGTACTAAACAAACTCTTGTCTCCGGTCATGTTGAAAGAAGCTCCACTATCAAGAAACCAACCACTTCCCACCATGGAGGAAACCATGCATGTGAACAGTGTGAAATCCAACTCGAACTGTGAGGCTAGTGCCTCACCTTCTAATCCTTCCACGGATCCCTTCTTGGATTTCCTCAGTGGACAATTTGTAGCAAAATGGCCCACCTCATGACAACGAAAGCATCGCACTTTTGATTTGTCAACCTTCTTCCCACCATAGGAAGAACTGGATTTGGAATGAGAAACCTTCTCCTTCCCCTTCTTCACCTTACTTGCTAAGGCACAATTTTCTTCATCCTCCATGGATGAAGAACCATCTCTAGTGCTTCTTCTTATCTCCTCCTACATCAAATCTGACGAAAGTCGTTCAAAATCTAGCATTTTCTCTCTTACATTAACCGGGTCCTGGTAGCTATGCCATCCCTTAGGAATACTGAGGAGTGCAAGACTCACCATGTCATCATTAGCTGTCACAATCCCTACACTTCCAAGATCATCCCTGCATGTGGTGAGCTTGTTCAGATACGAAGAGATCATGTCTCCCTTTTCACACTTGATCTTTCGAAGCTTGTCTTTCAGTGCTAGTTTCCTCTCATCACTGCTATTTTGATATAGATCTTTCAATTTTTTCCGCATTGAAAATGGTGTCTCCTTCCCATGGAGACTCGAGGCTATGTGATCTCGAACTCCCTCCAGAAGGATTCTCCTTGCTCTAGCCACACATTTCTTCCATTCATCCAACTTCGCAGCACCAGTCGCCTTAGGGACTTCTTGATCAATGAAGTCCTTTAGACTGTTATCCTCTAGTACTGCTTCCATGCGATTGTTCCAGGCTATATAATTCGAACTGCCATCAAGGGCATATTCGAGTCTCAAACCATTGAATGCCATAAGTGAAATAGAGATGTGATAAGAACTCGATTTCTATATTTAGGAATCACAAACTTCAACTTCTCCCTTCTTGTATATTGTTCTTCCTTGATCACCTGTGCTCTGATACCATGTAGAAATTCCCAATGTAGATCACCTGATAATGCAATAGACTAAAGCAAAATACTTGATCTACTTCTACAACAAATTTAGCGAAAGCTTAATCGAACATGAGTACCATCAATAAGAACACATATAACTGATAAGAAGCAATCAATCACATAACGTAGAAGAATTATCCCAGGGAAAGCCTCAGACTAAAACCCTAACTCTGTATTATCATACAAGTGGAAATATAGCCAATATTACAAAAAGAAACAGCTCAAAATCTATCCTGCTCTCTCTGCAATACCTCTGCTGCTCATAGATAGTCAAAGGCCTCTATCTAACCTCTGGTCTGCCCTCCAAGCCTCCTATTTCTTTGGGCAATTCTGATTAGGGTCCAGTGCAGCCACTTGTGTGAATTGGCCTCTTCACACACTCACTAACCTTTGATCCAACTACGCAGTCCTGAAGGAGATAAATCCTTATCATGGATGAGCTTCCTTTATAGGAAAAATATTCATCCAATAGATAGTACACTATCCCTTCTTTGATCTCAACTAGGTCTCTACCTGAACTGACATGCATGAGTTATTCATGAGAGAATCTTCAGTTATCTGAAGTACAACAATTATATGCTAGCATGCATTAACTAATTGAACTTACTTAATTTAAACAAACTCTTTAAATCAAATATAACTGGACTTGACTTAGTTAACTGAGCCAACTAATTACTACTCAAATTAGAACTCATCCTTATCTCTTTAACTGATGGATAAATTCCTCAATTAATGGAGAAAATGCTGCATGTCCTCCCATAGACTTCATGTTTGATTTTTCACAACTAATTAACTCATGATGAATTAATTTATTTATTTTCAAACAGCTGTTAATTTCAAATTCGAATTTTACTTCCTATTTTTAGTCCAGGGACTGAATAAAATTGGAATCCATCCCAAACTGCTAAAAATAGAATGTTATTTTTAGCAGTGCTATTTTTAGCACTTCTATTTTTAGCATTTCTTGTTGCCATTTTTCAACATATGTAGCTGAACTACTTCCCTAAACCTGTTTATAGTCCCGCACCTTCTTTTAGGTGCCTAGAGTGCTAAGACTGTGCTTCTGTCAGCTAGTGAGATAGTTGAGCCACCCGTGTATGGCTTCAACCAACTGCCATTCAATATTCCTGGGAAAGGTTCTCCATTTAACTTTACCAAATGCACTATGCCTCTGTCTATGACTTCCTTAATAACATACGGTCCCAGCCAATGCATTGTGATTTTTCCCGGGAATTTATCAAACGTACTATCATACAGTAACACCAAATCATTCACCTAGAAGGTGCACAACTTAATATGTCGATCGTGCCAAGCCTTTTCGCGCTACTTTTTTACCTGTTGGTGAAAGCCAGCCAAAAATCATTCTTCCTCGAGTTCCTCTAACTACGTGAGCCTCTCCTCTAGGGCTCCACGTTCCGTCATACCTATGAGCACTGCTATGTGCAAACTAGGCATGATGTATTCCATCGGAATTACAAATTCCATGCCATAAACAAGCCTAAAATGCGTCTGTCCCATCAGCTTCTTGCATGTCATCCGATAAGCCCATAATATTGCGGGTACATAGATCCCAATCACTTTGCTATGCGTTGCATACTTTGGTCAGTGCATTCTCCAGTACTTTGTTAAATTCTTCTACTGTCCCGTTAGCTTGTGGGTGATACGGTGTGCTTTTCTGATGATACACCTGAAATTCTTCCGTCAGCGTGTTGATTGTCTTGTTCAGGAAATGTGTACTGGGATCGCTCATCAATATCTTCAGACATCCAAATCGCGTCAAGACATGTTCAAATAGAAACTTCACAGTCGCTGTGGCCGTGCAATCTTTTACTAGCTACGCTTCTACCGAATGAGTCAAGTTCTCAGTCGCAGTGACAACATATCTCGCACCTGTCTTTCCCTGAGGTTTGATAGGTCCTACAAAGCTTATTTCCCACTTTTCAAAGGGTTGCAACGTCATTTGCAGATTCAAAGGCATCTTGTCCCTCCGCGATGGTTTACTTGTTCTTTGACATACATCACAGGCCTTACAATGTTCTTTTGAAACCTAATGAAGGGTCGGCCACCACAACCCCACGTGGAGAACCTTTTACGTAGTCGCTCTCCTTGCATAATGTCCTCCCACAACACCCCTATGAGTGTCCATGAGGATATTGCTTTGTTTAAATTCAGGTACATACCCTCACAGTATCTCATCATTCCCCATCTTATATAGGTGCCCTGCAATGACAGAGAAATCTATCGCGTGCACCACTAGTTCCTTCTTCTTCTAGACAGAGTATCCTTTTAGCGTAGTTCCAGTCATGAGAAAGTGAATTATATCTTCAAAATTTCCATCCACTATGTGCACAGCTAAGAACTGTGTTTCAATTAATCCTTCCTCCAGACTAGTAGGCTCCTCTTTTGTCTCAATGCACGACAGGTGATCTGGTCCCACGTTCAATCATCCAGGCTTCACAACAACTTCAAAGTCATATTCTTGGAACAATAAAAGCCATCTGCATATGCGCCCCCCCAACACAGGCTTATTGACCAAGTACTTCAGTGTGGAATGATCTGTATACATCTTAAAGTGACCTCCTAGCAAGTAGTGTTGATACTTCTAGAGCACATACACCATAGCCAGTCCCTCGTGTTCAGTGGTGGAATAGTTCTTTTCTGCTTTAGACAATCTATGACTTGCGAACGTAATAGGGTGATCCAAGCCCTCTCCACCATCCTGTGTTAGTACCGCTCCCAACGCTATACACGATGCGTCAACATGGACATGAAACTCTTTGTTCCAGTTTGGGAAGACAAGAATCGGTGCAATGACCATCTTTTCCTTCAATATATCCAGGCTTTTCTTGTAGTCATCATTCCAACAGAATGTAACATCCTTCTTCAACAATTTTTCCATCAGCACGGTGATTTGAGCATAAATTTTGATAAACTTTTTGTAGTACCCTATATTTCCAAGAGTAGTGCGCAGCTGTTTCACACTTCGCGATGGTTCCAAATTCACAATCACCACAATATTCGCAGGATCTGCCATTAGTCCCTGTCTGAACACCGCATGTCCCAATAGGTTCCCAAAAGGAACAAGAAACACACACTTCTTGAGGTTAAGCGTGATTTGATATCTTCAGCAGGTATCCATCATCAAGTGTAAGCTCGCTACATGGCGCTTAACCAGCCCAAATACAGTCCAATCATCAAAATAAACCTCCAAGAACTTATAAATATATTCCTTGAATGCTGCAACAACCACATGCGAAAAGATGACCGGTGCGTTCTTCAACCTAAACAACATAACATTGTATTGAAAGCAACCCCACTCAGTCATGAAGGTTGTCTTTCTCCTATCCTCCAACGCGATTTTAATCTGGTCATACCCTGAGAACCCGTCAATGAAAGAATATGCTTCCTGCCCACCGACATTGTCCAACACCTCATCTGTGAACGAAGTTGGGAATGGATCATGCACACAAGCGTCATTCAATTTTCTGATATCCACACATATTGTTATCTCATCCTTTTTCTTCTTTTCCTACACCACCATTGGACATACCCAATTAGATTCTTCCACCAGCTCAATGATTCCTGCTATGAGCATTTTGTCTAGTTATTCGTAGACCTTCTCCTTGTATTTCAGATTTAAGCGGTAAGGCCTCTACTTAACTAGCTTCACTCGGGTTTTAATGTGATCCTCATCATTCCTAAATCTTTGATGATTCCCTTTAAATCCATAAACTTGGTCGGGAATAAGTCCTGGTACTCACGGAGTAACTTAGTGACCTTATCCACCATCACGACATCCCAATAATCACCAATCTTGGCAAACCTAGGTTTAGCTTTTATACCAATGTTCACCTGCTTCGTTTTTATTGGTGCAGTTATATCAGGGTTCTAAATTTGTGGTCCTTGAACCTTGTGATGACCTTCTATTTCTGGAATGTTAATATTCCTTGGATCCTCATCCTCCTCTTCAACAGTTACATTATAACATTCTAGCGCGCAACTCAGCTGAGTAGCCCATTCAGGCTGACTCAGGTCTAAAGGCTCCTGCGGTATCCTAAAGATGGCTGCTTTTATCACTTATAACGCTTCATCAATACTGTCCCCCCATCCATCCTCAAAACTAAAGGTCATCATGAACCCTTCGCACAAGATATCCCATTCACTTGTCCCATGGTGGAGCTCCGTCTCTATATACCAATTCATTGGTATAACATCTAGGGTATGACAAAACAAGTGCACCCACTCAGGTTGTGGATTTTCTCCATAGGCCTTCATCCACTTAGCCAAGTGTGCACGCAGATCATCCTGTCCATCATAATTGTATGTTAGTCGCATCTTAGGATTCCCAAATCATGTGCACATCATTCTTAAACATCCGCGCCAGTCATCAAAGCTCCCTTTATGCATACCCCACCACCTTATGGGCGTAGCTCGCAGTACCCAATTCAAGGCCTGGAAGCATTTCTTTTCCAACACTTCTCTTTCAAGTCTATTGAAGAAGGTATCTAACTCACTTAACCCGTCATAAGTAGGCAGGTCTCTTGCTCTTGTCGGTACACAGTGCAACAACCTTGTCATCATATTACAATTCAGTGTAGTCACCTCATGTAATCAATTCTGCCATCACTCTGTCTCTTCATAAGAATCCGAGGTACAGGAGCTCTCGCGCTCCCATGAAATTCGCCCATTCGCAGTGGGGTGCACCCAATTCTAGTCTCACACTATTATCTTATAGATGTAGTCCAATTCATCATCACTTTCATAGTTGCGCAACAACTTTGTATAGTGTGATCCTTTAGCAAGGTCCAGGGGTATAACTATGTGTAGAGACTTCTTCTCAAAAATCATCTTGCACTTCTTCAAATTAATCACCCCGTTCATGTCAGTGGCCCAATCAATTCCTAAGAGAACGGAGTAGGGATTGCTATCATCAACAATCTCTATCACTTCAAAGTCTGCTAGCGTGCTCGCTCCCTCAATATCCATAATGATTCCCTCTATATCTTATGTTGGTTCGCTCTTCGTAGCCGAATAGGAGACCACTACAGCGTAGGCCTCCCCATGTGCTCCCAATCTTCTTCGGCAGAACATTTGCATCCAATCCTAAATCCAGAATTACTTGGTCCATCTCATATTCTCCAATCTACATGGTTAGCCTCATTTCCCTTCTTGTCCTTGTCTTATGCTTTCCAATCTTTCCGACCACGCGCGGTTCTCCTGGCGCGGTCCCAGCGCATCTATTAATGAGTTCCTATGACACTTTTATAGCCTTTCTGTCACGCAGTAACTTCATGCATGTTTCCAGGAATGTCGTAGGCATAGATGGGTCCATCTCTGGCTCTGGTCTATCTTTGCTTCCTGAAGTGGAGGCATTAGTGAAGCTCTTCTTGGCTTCCATAAAGGTTTCCTGAGCACGCTCCAAATCAAACTTCGCTTCTTTTGCCAGAGCTTTGCGAACCTGAGTACTATCTTCTAGCTGTTTTCCCTTATCATCTCCCATTACGATTCCACTTCGGAGAACAATTTTCACATTTGGATCTTCCTCGAGTGGCTCAGACCTCATTATTTGCAGGTTCTGAGTCGGGGGAGGTGGTAGCGCTCCCTTGTCATGTATCCTAGCTATCAGCGTAGGGCAATCTTCTGTCTCATGATCAAACAAGGTACAATATAGACATGATAGACGCGTTGGGTTCGTACAATCATGGGCATAATGTACTGGCCCTTCGCAATTGTAGCATATCAAATGTCCGCGATCTCTTCCAAGTCCTCTTCCACCTCGGCCTTGTCTACGCCCCTGAAATCTTGTTCACGCTACTCCTGCCGTTTGGTTTAGGGGTCGTGTTTCAGCCTGAACTCTATAGGTGGGAGTCCTATCCATCATTAACTCATAGCTTCTACAAGTGCGCTTATCGTGTCCCACCGACCTACAAAAATTACAAAACAACTGTTGTGAATTCTTCATGTACTTCTGTAACAAATGGCAGTTTTCCGTACTATGCTTTCCACCTATTTGACAAATCGCGCACCACAAAGCAAGTGCTATGCTAGGTCCTTCTTGCACTTCTGGCCTTAATGGCATCGATCCTCCTCCCATGAGGTAATTTACGAACACCGGGCAATGGTCCTTGTCATGACCTTGACCTTTGCATCTTACGCACCACACTTCTTTGCACACTTCTGGTTGAGCTATCCTGTCCTGTTTCAAACTCTGCATTTCCAAGCATAAGTTTTTCAACTGTGCGTGGATCTGCTAAATGCCCAAGTTAGGATCCTGCATTTTGGTTTCATGAAGCCTCATCACGATCTCTAAGGCCTTTACCTGAGTCGTTAACTTTTGCTGCGAGAGCGCACTCCTCAAATGTGGCATTAGCGATGCTACAAACCATTTGCAGTGTTGTCCATCTGTCAGATTCATATTAGCTTCACGAATCGTACACTTCAGCCTTTGATCCAACTCCCAAGGAGTCTCACCTGGAAGCATTGTGATATCTTTGAATCCGATGATCGACTATGCTTTTGACTTTGGCCTACTAAATTCTCTGTTTAGTGTTGCTTAGATATTCACGATCCCCACATTCAGATTATCATTTGAGTGCTTAATGTACCAAGTTAGCGTGTGATCTTGCAGAGTGCTAACTAGTGTCGTCTTCTTTATATTTTCATCTGTAACCCCCTGTGCTTCCCATACAGCTCTTATGACGAACCAAAATTTGTCTGGATCCTCATTTTCAAATCCCTTGACCATAGGCAACTTTATTGTGTTTGCCATATTGAATCACGGTGGTGGCGGAGGTGGTACAGTTGAAGATGGAGGTGAAGCTAGTGGCGGTGTGGGTGGGGGTGGTATGCACAGAATTCTCTGCCTTATCAAATGGATCGCACTTCGTGGAGAGACCTTCACGAGCTCTTCCTTGTCTCCTTGCGGAGATGAAATAAAAGGGTTATTCTCTAGTCCCTTACTTCCTTCGTTCCTGTAGGTTTTCCACTTCACGTAGCTTCGAACATCAAGGTAATTGCATAACCCTCTTTTCACACAATAACATTTTAATCCAAGTATTCAGATAATTTACGTACTTACCTCACGGTTCTTTGAGAAAGCATCGCTCTGCTTCGCTATAGCTAACTGAAGTATTTACCGTTAACGCAGTAATGAATCCTCATATAATTCGATCGAGCCGGTGGTTAATAGTGCACATGATCTTATCCTCTGATGCTTCCACTTTGCGCACCAACTCTGGGGTCCACACAATAGGACCATCGATCTTCCACCTTCCTTAGTTATCTGCGAGCTTCGTGATCCACTTGTACATCTCAGTAGGGAAATATGCGAAGAAGATCTCATGGATTTCTATGTATAGGTAGCAGTCTAACCACTCTTCTTTTGTCAGTCACTGGTTCCTGTTCTCCTGCGCTGCAAACTCGTGAATTCCTCTATCCAACCAGCATTCAATTTCCTTCTTAGTTGGACTCCATTGATACGACATCAGACATATCTATGCAGATTCTGGTCCTGGCAATGGAACCATTTGTTGGCTTGAGGGGGCCTAACCCAGGTTTAGAGTTAATTAGCCAAACAAATCCCTACACTACTGGCCCTTTTAGCATCAGCCCACAAAGCGTAGACTAAAGTCTCACATGAAACAGTATGGGGGGATGCTGGAACCAAGTTTCTGCACCTTTGAGATTTCTGAGGGGTCGATTTAGTCCAACTGTGCCTACCTTTGCGCAGGTCACTTCACGCACTGTCCTAACCTTCGAGCCCTTTACGATCTGTTGGGATCACCTTTCGTGCAGACCTACCCAGGGGTTGAGATGATTTTGCACTGCTAGGGCAACAATCTGCACTACTTCCCCAAGTTACACCACGTATCTTACTTATCTTCTTACAAATGTCAGTTAACTTTGCTTAAACAGATAATTTATCTCACATTTACTTAATCTACCTCCTGGACTCCAAAGAAACATTTGGATCTTTTTACAAATAATTGTTTCTCCTCCAATAGTTGTAGCACCTTGTCAACATGTTCAACATGATCCTTCCAAGGCTTGTTGTAGATTAGTATATCATCAAAAAATACTAACACAAATTTTCTAAGGAATGGTTTGAAAATTGAATTCATCAAACCTTGAAATGTTGAAGGTGCATTGGTAAGGCCAAAAGGCATGACCAAAAATTCATAATGACCCTCATGAGTTCTAAATGCCGTTTTCGGAATGTCTTATATCTTCATTCTGATTTGATGATATCCCGAATGGAGATCCAACTTGGTGAAGTAAATTGATCCATGCAATTCATCCAGTAATTCATCAATGATAGGAATGGGGAACTTATCTTTAATAGTAAGCTTGTTGAGCTCCCTATAATCTAGACACATGTGCCATGATCCATCCTTTTTGTGCACCAATACTACTGGAGCAGAGAAAGAACTTTGACTTGGTTGAATTATACCTGCCTCTAACATTTCTGCAACCATACGTTCAATTTCACTTTTTTGGACATATGGATATTTGTACGGCCTGATGTTTGGAGGAACACTTCCTGGAACCAGATGAATAGCATGATCATGGTCACGCATAGGTGGGAGACATTTGGGAGTCTCAAATACCTTGGAATGATTGTCCAAGACTTTTTGGAGATCTGGAGAAATAGATGATTCCAATGTGGAAACATCTAGCGAACATAATTGTGCAATTACACCTCTTTGCTCCTATTTTAGAAGCTTTGTCATACCATTAGAGTTGATTATCTTTCATGGTTTCCCTGCAACACCCCTTAATTCAACTTCCTTTCCTTCCGTAGAAAATCTGATGAAAAGTTCTTGAAAATTAAAAGCTATTGTACCCAAGGATTGTAGCCATTGGACTCCTAGTACAACATCAGCACCTCCCATTGGAATGGAAAGCATTGGGCTAGTCAATACATATTCTCCCATGGATAGCTTGATATTATGGCACCTTCTAGAGCAATTTATTGTTCCTCCATTTGCAATCATCACTTGACACTTTGGTGCTGGATATAGGAAGCAATTCAATTCTTTTGCTACCCCACAATGAATAAAATTGTGTGTGCTTCCTGAATCAATCAACACTATTACCCTTTTCTTCTTGATTTGTCATTCTATCTTGATGGTTTGAGGAGTGGTAATTCCTACTAATGCATTACAAGATATGGTTGGATTTATTATTTCTTCATCTAGGCTTTGTTCCTGGAGTATATCCTCTTCTTTTGACCTTTCTTGCTCCCTTTCTTCTTCCTCTTCACAATCTATGTAGAATAATTTCTTCTCAGCACACTTATGGCCTTTAGTGTATTTGCTATCACAACTGTAACAAAGCCCTTTTGCTCTTTTTTCTTCCAATTGTTGTGGTGTCAACCTTATAGGTTGTGGAAGACTAGGGGCAACAACACTTCCGTCTTTATAGTTGTGAGTGGTATGCTTCCTGATTGCCATAATTTTGCTTTCAATTTTTCTTGCTAACCTGAATGCCTTCTCTAATGAATCAGGTTCCCAAAGGCGAACATCATGTTGGATATTATCCTTTAAAGACCCTATGAACACATCAATCCTATGCTCCTCTGGAATATCTTTTACCCTTATGTTCAATTTTTGGAACTCCTCAATGTGCTCCATTATTGAACCCTTTTGTTTGAGACTTATCAATTGGCTAAAAAAAGTGTTGCTTTTTGTATCCTCATAATGTGCTACCAATTCTTTCGTAAAAATTGCCCAAGTGATAAATTGTTTATGAGAGCAAAGCCATTGACACCATACAAACTGATTTGGTTCCAAATATAAAGTTGCCATACGTACCTTTTGTGTGTTTTGCACATTATTGAGATCGAAGAATTGCTCCATCTGTAATATCCATGTGGCAGGATCCTTGCCATCAAACTTCCTCATATCGATTTTTGGAATATGGTGAGTCTTCGATCCAACATTAGCGTCTATGGAATCATGATTAACATTTCTTTTATTCTCATCATGAGTTTCCTTTAGTACCCTTTCACCCTTAGTGCCCATTTCTTGTAGCAACTTATTCATATTTATCTTCAATTCGTCCATGTCTGTCTTCAAATCTGTCTTCAAATCTACCATGTCTCTCTTCAGCTCTGTCTTTGAATCATCCATCTTAGCTTTCATGCCCTTTATCTCAGATTCCACGCCATTTATCTTAGCTTCTGTTAGCTTTTGTGAGCGTGACATATGTTGCACTTGTTCTTGTAATTTTGATATATCATGTAGCATTTCTTCCTCTTCTTCATGAGTCATGCTAGAGCTTTCAGGTTCCTTACTAGGTGTTTTCATTTTCTTTCGGGGCATCAATTACCGATAATAATGCTTTACTATGCCCTTTGAATTTCGCTAAACCAAGCTTACGCAAAAATAAAAAAAAAATAAAAAACTACATACCTTTTTTCACTTTGTAGAAGCCTGATATTGAATCTGATGTATCTCTATAATTTCAGATCATCCAGCTCCGAAATTGTGACCTGTAGTATCCTTCTGCGTCCTCTTTCCAATGCCGCAAGTCTGACCCAAATTGGATTCTCCAAGGAAGAGTTATGTGAAATCTCCCACAGTGACTTGCTTCTAGACTAGTTCAGTAAAGCGAACTTGTACGACGTGCCACGAGTCACTGTTTCAACCTTTGGATCTGAAACATGCATACAAGAAACTAAAGTCCGTCCTCTTTTTGTAACTTCTTACGAAATTTCAATCCGATCCCCAGAGAGAAAGTTATGACGATTTTTCCCAGGTCACCTGTTTTGAATGTAATTCAGGAGTCTGCAAAAAGACCAACTTCCTCAGATCATATCTCCGCAAATATCACGCAAAAAGTTCTGAAATTTGGACCCAAGCTTCAGCATGATTTCTTCTCAAATGGGTTTTTTTTACAACTTTTGAAACATCACAGAAAAAAATTTATAGCGAAACTGCCACGATGACCTGTTTGGAGCAGCGAAACCCTAGAATCCAAAGCTCTGATACCAAATGTTATGAAACCAGCTCAAGAAAAGATAGAAAAGATAGATCAACGCCTTAGAATTCAGCCTCTTCGAGGGGGAAACCTCCTTTACATTACATAAATGAACAATTCTTGGATGATTCAAATGACAAAACCTCCTTTCTATATATAGGAGTCTAAGGAGTCACAATATAACCCAGCCGACCTAACAATAATAATATAAAGCCACAAAAATAACAATAGGGGGATTCTATGGGGCACAGAAATAACAACATGGGGGTAATAGGGGCACAACAATATAAATAAGGGGTATAACTACAATAGTAATGGGGTAATCACTAGTATTATATGGACCCAACAAAAGTCATGCTAGAGCTTTCAGGTTGCTTACTAGGTGTTTCCATTTTATTTCTTCGGGGCATAAATTAATGATAATAATGCTTCACTATGCCCTTTTAATTCCTTCAAACTAATTATTAAACCAAACTGATGCAGAGTTTAAAAAACAAACTACACATTTTTTTTTCACTTTGTAGGAGCTCAATATTGAAGTTGTTGTATCTTTGTAATTGTAGATCTCCAAGGTCTGAAATTGCGTCTTGTGGGTGACCTCTGATTCCTCTTTCCAAGCCCGCAAGTCGTATCGAAATTGTATTCTCCAAGGAAGAGTTATGCCAAATCTCCTATGATGACCTAATTATATACTAGTTCAGTAGATCGGACTTGTAATAAGTGCCACGTGTCACATTTTTTGCCTTAGGACGTGAAACCGATACACAGAAAACTACAATTTGTCTTATTTTTGTAACTTTTTATGAAATTTCAATCTGATGCTCAAAGAGAACGTTATGACACTTTTCCCAGGTTACCTGTTTGAGATATAATTCAGGAGCCTACAAAACCCTAAATTCCTTGGATCCTATATCCGAAAAATATAGTGAGAAAAGATTTGAAATTCGGCCCCGACATTCATCGAAATTTCGACTCAAATGGGTTTTAATTTAAACTTCTGAAACATCGTAGAAAACAAGTTATAGATAAAATTCCACGATGACCTATTTGGAGCAGCGAAACCCTAGAGTCCAAAGCTCTTATACCAATTGTTATGCAACCAGCTCATAAAATAGAATAAAAGATAGAGAAACGACCTCCAAATTAGCCTCTTCGAGGGGGAAACATCCTTTACATTACACAAATGAACAATTCTTATATAATACAAATGAAAAAACCTCCTTTCTATATATAGGATTCTAAGGGGTCACAATATAATCAAAGCCGACATAACAATAATAATATAAGGGAAAAACAATAACAATAGTGGGCTTCTATGGGGCACAATAATTACAATATGGGGAAAATAGGGGCACAAAAGTAATACAATGACAATAGTAATGGGGGAATCATTATTATTATAGGGACCTAGCATTATCCCCTATCATTCCTCCTGTAAGGATGATAATGATGACGATCATGATGTCTATCAGATCCAGAACTAGAATAGTACCTGTGCTCATCGCCCCTCCTATCCAAAGTGTCCAACAACCTAACATCTCTCACTGTATTAGATCTATCTGACCTGTGTCTACTAGGAGAGTTGCTGCCATATGCCCTATTAGTTATCCTCATGTCTATGGCTAATCCAAAGTGGCCCTTTTTGCTGCAAGTCTCACAAAATCTAGAGAAGTATAGCATTAACCTCTACTTGTTTCTCTTGTGCTTGTATGATTCAATCATTATCTGCCTTACACCCCTTATCTGTTCCTTCAATATTCTCAATGTATCGTCCAAATCATAAGTATGCCCTGCACCATGCTGCTCATCTGATGCATAGGGAGATTTTATGTAGTCTACCACCTTGCTAGCCATTTCATATTTTTCCTGCAATGCATAATATGTCAGATAAAACAAATCACAATAAATCAATGTACCTTAGTATAGCTTGGGGAGGATACCTTGTTTGCAAGATCACCAAATCAATGTGATACATGTATAACATAAACATAACAACATATAGACATATGCAAATGAATGTATCAACACATAAACATCGCTCTAGTTAGAGTCCAGTCATCAATGCAAGGCCATGTCAAAAATGCATGCTATGACCTTATGCATGACAACAAACATTACTCCATTGTACACATTTCCACATGCAACCAACAATATGCATAAGAAATTCCTAATCAACTGCAAATACGCATAAACACATGTAGTTGAGCATAAGTGATCAATTCTTGTAATCAACCTACAAGACTAATACATGTAATTAAACCTACAAGAATGTAACCTAACATACAAGGATGTAAGTAGGCGACATATAATCAACATGTAAGTGACATATAACAATATATAACTATTCATACACTCATGACAAATGCATTCCACAAAATCAACATCAAATTCTCCATGGAAACCTTACTACAACCATAATAAATCATCAAGCAAATGCAACAAGCACATGGAATGCAAGTGTAAGAGACACACATGCAACTAACATGAATGCATGACCAACACACACTACTCATCCAGTTCGATACCGCTCTGTAACAGCCTCCTCCCACATCTATTGAAGTAACTAGCCAACCAGGGCAAACATGCGACGTGAGGGTACTATGATTGGACTCGACCTCCAATGTGACCTTAGGGAAGTGGAATCGACAAAAACATACCACACAGACATCCAACATCAACTTTAGAACCCACAGGAACCAATCCAATACTTCAGACATCTTCCCCTTGGGTCCTACTCAATATTTGACCAACATAAGCCTCAGTCTCTCTCTTGTTATAGGCATGATAGCATCCAGAAACCCAAAGTTGCTCTCACGGGCTTATGTGCCAGTGTCCAAAGATCCAATTTGCCAGTTCTATATTAGAAACCATAGGATTTGAGCCAATATTTCAGGCCCAGATCTAGGTCACTGCCCAGAATGGAGTGATAGCTTAAGATCAATAAAAGAGCAGGAAAACAATGATGCAAAAGAAATAAGTTAAATAAAACCCTAACCAGACCCCTACTAGCCATGACAGGCATTTCCTCAAACATATCATAAACATGTAACTTACAGGAGTAAACAACATAATTAAGTGTAGGGATCACATATTTATCTAAGAATCGCTATGAACCATTATTCCCTTGTGTCATTTGCTACATTATCATCTATTAGGTCATAGACACATTATCCATTCATTTACAGGTAAAAACATAATAAAAGCCATACATAGTTGTTGTCATAAGACATACATATAACCAACATAATAGGGACAAAAATATCATAAATATATCAACCATAAAATCCACATACATATCAGTACATTCACACATGAAAATCAAAGGAATGAATTTCTCATTAATGAATGCAATAAACCAGCTAGAGATGGGACTACCACGTTCCACCCAACCATAGATTAGCTAAGCCAAGTCTCTCTTCAGCCAATCACCCCCATGTCATATTCCAAGCATGAATGTGGGACTCATAGAGCACACCAAAAACACCAATAAGCCTGGATGCCACTAGAGTTCTCCGCCTACACCGTGAGAAATTTGAGTGCCTCCTAGTCTCTTAGGCTTTACCGCAATCCACATTCTAATGCAAGGATCAGTAGGCCCTACACCGAGACACACTCTCCAAGATTTACCGTACATCCTATCCAAGGACTACTAGGCCCAACGGAGGGAAAACCCACCTCTTGGTTTTACGGTATATCCCGCCATTCACTAGTAAGGATTCCTAGGCCCATTGAGACACATAACATGGCTTTACTGCAACCCATAGTCTGATTCAGGGGTTACTAAGCTAGTGGCTTTACTGTGATCGAAATTTTGGTTCAAGGACCACTAGGCCATATGTTTGTTAGTTCGGAGATCCACCCTACTTAGCTTCGAATCCAATTCGTCCATCCCACATTAACCGAATATAAGAACCCATATCATCGAAGCTATCAGTAAATGGGAAATCTAGGCTAAAGGACACTCTCACACCTAGAAAAACCCATGCCATGGTAGAAAATAACCTCATGCATGCCAAATCTATCAAGGAAAACACACATTAAAGTCGATACCTGCAATGAATCCTATTGTAGCTACTTGATCCTGCCTTTCCCTGCTTGATCTTTACTCCCTCCTGCCTTCTTTTTATTTCTTCCTCTAATGCCAAAGTGATCCAAGAAAACTCTATGTGTCCAAGAATATGAGAGAGAGAGAGAATAATGAGAGAGCTCCAAAGCCAAATTGAAAAAAGGTTACCAGTTGATCCTAAAAATCCTTTTTATGAATGAGGCCTCTATTTTCTTCATTTTCTATTATTTTCCTTCGTTTTCCTCCTCACGTGCAACCTGTGACCTTTCACCTCCTTTTTCTCCTAATTTCCATTATTTTCATAAATAATTGTGCCAAAAATGCCATTTTGCCTTTCCAAAGCCTCAGTCATTGCCTTTGTCAATTTCCTTAGCCATAAACAACCAAATTAACACCCATTAGGATGTCTTTCCCAACATTTAGCTTAGAATAAGTGTCCCATCAACCATGGTTATTGTTTTTAACTTTTATTACATGGAATTTTCACCAAGGCTATTACAACTATCTGTGACATTGCCAAAGTGACAATAAAGAAGGCCTGTATACTCCTCTTCCTACTCCTAGTCAAACTTGGGAATCCATATCCATGGATTACATGTTGGGCCTTCCTTCTACGAAGCATGACAATGACTGCATGTTCGTGGTCGTTGACAAATTCTCTAAGATGGCCATTTTGGCGGCCTGCGAGAAGAGTATCACTGCAGAAGTCACTACGAAGCTCTTCTTTGAATAAGTGTGGGTACACTTTAGGATCCCATAGTATATTATCTTAGATTGAGATAGTAGGTTTCTAAGTACATTTTGGTCAAGCCTCTAGTCAATGCTGGATTCCAAGCTCACTAAGTCCAGACCTTCCATCCCCAAACTGATGGAAAAACAAAGGTCATCAACATAATGATCGTGAACATTATATGCATGTACAAATCAAAGTATCATCGCACATGGCATGAAATCCTCCCCTATGTCCAAAAAAACTACAAAAATGCCCTCCATAGCTCATCTGGCCACAACCCTTTCAGGTAGGGTTGGGATTCCAACCACTATGTCCCATTGATGTAGCCATACCAGTTGCAATTACTCAAGTAGATTCTTCACTTGTCTAGATCGACGCTGACAGGGCTAATAAATTCATTGAGCACATTCAACACATTTTCCAATAGGTCCATGACATATTGGACAGAACCAATGCTAAGTATAAGCAACGTCATGATAAACATCGACTACCACACAACTTCTAGGTGAGCAGTAAAGTTTGGTGACATTTGCAGAAGGAGCACCTCGCTAGGCCCAGCTGCAAGCTTCGCTTGCTCTAGTATGGGCCATACACAATCATCAAGGCTAAAGGGGACAATGCCTTTGAGCTCAACATTCCATTGTTCTTTGGACTGTACCCAATATTGAATATGGATCGACTGTGACCTTACTTCCCCCCATTGTTGGACACATCCGACATTGTTGAGCAACTGAAACCAACATAGCTCAACCCGAGATGCATCAAACATGCCACAACTGACAAGATCATGGAAACAAAGATCAAGAGACCTCACCAATAGAGAATCCAACTCCTTCACTAGGGCAAGTGGTTCACCAGGGACCAAGTTCAACAAAAATTTCCTCACCTCATGGAGGCTCTTCATGCAATGAGGACCATTGCTTCCTAAGGGGTGAAGAATGGTCTAGGTGGATATTTTTAGACACCTATCTATTCCACCTAGACCCCCAGTCGGTTTCATTCATTTAATTGATTATTGCAACATTTACTATTTTTAGCAGCTTTTCGGATCTTGAACTTCCGGAGCTGTTTTGACCCCTTAAACAATGTTTTTTTGAGGTCCACAGTAGGTACATAGCCATAGGAAAGGGCCCATGGTAAATCTTGTAGTACTCGGAGAGAACTTTCCAACGAGGTATGGTACGCTGCAAACATAGATCATATGACCAAGTTACGACCCCAAGAAGTTGGTTACCCAACTAACCCCAACGGAGCCCACAAGCTCTTGTCATTTCATCTCCAAGGAATAGGGTTATGTTTGTTTAGGGTTTTTCCTTTGATATTCAATAACAAAATTCCTTTTAAGCCTCATTGTAACACAGTTTAGAGGCATGTAGACGCCACATCTCTTATCAGAGATAAGCTTCCATTGCCCAAGCTAGTTTATTTCCATTCCGTATGTAAGCATATTTCAATTCTTTGATATTAATGAAATGAAGTTTTATTTTTGTCGCATCTTTGTGTTTATGTTTATATCTATATTTTATTGTGTTCCTACATAAGTCTAGATCACTAAAAAATAGTCGTGAAAGCATCATTTGGTTTTGTTGTTGGGATTCCCTCTTGAGCTATGGGCAAAATATGTACTTATGAAGGTGTAAAATTCATTGGGTAGGTTCATTTACCTAGATGAAAGTTCTCTCTCAGCGGTAGATAAACATATGGCATGGGTTCTAGTTGAGATGGAGATTGCTGAGGTATTGGCATGGTTTTAATTTTTTTTGGGGGCGAGAAAGAGATCATTCAGATGCTAGATTACTAGATGACTCACTTTAGAAATTGAAGAGGTGTATGTCATCTATCTAGTTCTTGTGAGCCTCCTCTACGTCATAGTATTGGTACCCACACCCATCAAAAAACCTTGAACAAGTTGGTTCAACAGTTTATTCCTCAAAATTTGACCTCATATACTTCTGTAGGTTTCAAAAGAAAGGTCAGAGTTTTCCTTGGAGGAGTTAAAGGAGTTTAGTTTAAGCAAGTTGATAGAATAGAAGCTCAACCTTGAGTTTTCATGGGAAATGAACCTTCTGATAGATGACCTTGCTCAAGGGTTTGCTAAAGGATCAGTATCTAAGGACATTGTTGATGTTGTCACTGAAAAAAAGTTGATAGAGTGGTGGAAGACATATCGCCCAGTCGATCACCTAAAGTTTCTCTTCTGCTCGACCACTCTCATGATATGGTTCAAAATTGGTAAGTCTCTCTTTGATCTGATTCTCTTATTCAAAATATGTCTACTTAATATTCCATACTTATGGATCAAATTACACTGGATGCACTTAATTCTATAACTAGATGGTCTCTTTCACATTTTAGTAGACAATCTTTTCCACAAAATTTGGCAGAAAATTCCATGAAACCTATAACATCCACCAAATTTCCAGACAACCTTGAAAATCAAAGTCAACAATTTACATGTATCAATCCAACTCTAAAAATTAATGGATTCCCTTAAACTTCCCTATTGAAATCTAGTTTTACAAATTCAAAAATAGAGCACTTTGGTGTGCCTATCTCTCTTTTTAACCTAGACACCCTTGCTACCTCTGTGACAGTGATCTCATATAAAGATGCACTTAAGATTTCCCCCATTTCCACATTCACAGGGATTAATCCTATTGATAAATGTCAAATAGGCCCTAGCTACTCCTTTCAAAACATCACTATTAGAAAGAAGAAAAAAACAAAAAAACAATTCTAAGAGAAGTCAATCATCCTGAGCCTATCCAAGGTGGAATCAGTCTCTCCCCACTTGATGATTTGGTTCTTAATTTAAGGTAACTTAGAGCACAAACACACATTTTATCCCCTAAATAATGATATTTTTTTCTCTCAACATCTGAGGGTTTAGGAGTCCCTCTAAATTTTCCTCTGTTAAAATACTTTCAGTACCCACTGCCCCTCTATCATCTATCTTCAAGAAACCATGGTATTGGGAGGAAAAACCAGAAACTGCTTCTAAAAGCTTTGTCTGGGCTTGAATTCATGTGCTCTAGACTCAAATGGCTTGTCATGTGGTCTACTCACTATATGGGACCCAAAATATGAATCACTTCAGGATTTCTCCTCCTCATTGGGTACCATTCTAGAGGATCACTAAGAGGATGTCCTTGTCCCATAAAGTTAATCAATTGCTATGGACATTACTTTGACAGACCTGATTTCTGGAACTTGGTATGAGCTAGGAGCCTTCTCTTGGATCAAGCCCTCATCATGATAGGAGACTTTAACTTCACTACATCTATAAGAGATACCTGGTGTCTTCAAGCTAAACAATATCCTCTAAGCTCCTATATTTCATCGATGTTGCAAAATCATAAACTTCGAGAGACAGTTCCCTTCCTATTAAAATCTACCTAAAGAAATGGTAGGCAATGTGCGGAAGGGATATCCAAAAGAATAGATAGGTTCCTAATGGACGACCATTTGGCAGAAAGAGTAGGGAGGCTCATATCCTAGATAACATAAGATAAGCTATTGGATCACATGCCCATTTTTATGGAGATAGAATTTGATCCTATAAAAAATAAATATCCTTTTAAATTCAACCATTCATAGTTGGAATAAGATTCTTTTAGATTGTTGGTAAAGGTAATCTAGCAGAAACAACCAGTCTCAAAATATTCAACATTAATGATTATCTTGGCTAGAAAGCTCATGGAGCTAAAGAAGGTAGTTTTGGAGAGAAAAAGGAAATCATAACAGCAAAAAGAGCTCACATAAATAGAATATGAATATGAACACCTTTCTCATATTTTCTCCTTATCTTTCATGGTAGAAATAGCTCAGAAATTGAGTGCTTTGGAAGATGGGAAAACTCAGATCCTCAAGATGGAGGAAGAAGCTCAGAGACTAAAAAGTAGGGCTACTTGGATAAAAAAGGGAGATTCCAATACTAAAATTTTCCACATCAATGCAAATCATAGGAGGAACATAAATACTATATGGGAGCTTGAGGTAGAAGATGGAAAAATGGTGTCTTCCACTAAAGATTTAAAATTTGAAGCCTCCTCCTATTTCTCCTCTCTCTTCAAAGATCTGGGGTCCTCAAACATTAGATCACAACTACAATTAATCCAACATTATCCATGCTTCTTCACTCAAGAGGAATCAAATCTGATTGGTAGCCCTGTCTCCCTAGAGGAAATTGAAGGAGTTCTGAAAAAATTCTCTAAAGACAAAAGTCCAAGAACAAATAGCTGACATTGGAAATATTACTCTCCTTTATTTATATCCTGAGATTAAATCTCTGCATGATTGTACCAGAATCTAGAATATCAGGTAAAGTATCGACAAACATCAATGATACCTACATAGGCTTGATCCCAAAATGCTCAAATCCAAAGCCCTTTTTGGACTTCAGGCCCATTTCCCTGTGCAGCCTGGTATATAAAATAATCTTCAAGATAATCTCAAATAGGATCAAGATGCTACTAGCAAAAAATATATCACCAAATGAATTCAATTTCCTAGCTAATAGGCAGAATCATGATGCCATAGGCATTTCTCAAGAAGCCATCCATTCTATTAAGTCTAAAAAACCGAAAGCTTTTGTACTTAAAATGGATCTTAATAAAGCTTTTGATAAAGTCAACTAGACTTTCCTCATACTTGTTCTCCTTCAAATTGGGTTGAGCTTGGAGGTTACAAAGTGGATCATGGGTTGTGTATCCTCAACCAACTTCTCCATCCTTATCAATGGTTCTCCTTCCAACAAAATTGCAAATTCACCAACTCACGGGGTCTTAAGCAAGGATGCCCTTTGCCTCTGTTGTTGTTTTTAATTGTGATGGAAGGTCTAAATTTCTTTATACTGAAAGAAAAACATGATGGAAATATAAAGGGCATAAAAGTCTCCAAAAATAAATTCATTACCCATCTGCTCTTTTTGGATAATGTAATTCTGTTGGGTTTAGGCATTGTAGATGAATGGAAGGCATTCCACAGAATAATAATCATTTTTTGTAGTGCCACTGGAATGGAGATCAATATTAATAAATCCTCCTTTCATTAATCGGTTGTCATCTAAGACACACTTTCACAGATTCATTATTTCTTTCCATTACAAATTGTCTCACTAGAAAATGGTATCAAGTATCTTGGCTTCTTTCTTAAACCAAACAATTATCATAAAGAGGATTGGAAGTGGATGATAAGAAGAGAGGAGAAGAAAATTAATTTATTGTATAAAAATTGGATATCACATGGGGGCATATTGATCTTGGTGAAATCTGTTCTGGAAAACATTCAAGTCTACTTGTTGTCTTTAGCTACAATGCCCTTTGTTATCCTCAATACCATTAGATAGACAATTTTCAATTTACTGTGGGCTGGAAAATCCAGTAAATAAGGAGTACATATTGCAAAATGGTACTCTCTATCTATTGCAAAAAGTCTAGGAGGTTGGGGATTTAAAAATATGATCTGGTTTGCCAAAGCTTTAGCCTTAAAAAACCTATGGAGAAGTCTATTTGGAGAGGGACTTTGGAGTCAAATTATTATGGGAAAATATTTAAGATGCCTGTCCATGGTGGATTGGATTAGAGGACATGCCTTTAAACCTGCCAAAAGAGGCTCCATAGCATAGAAAGCACTCATTAAAGCTTTCCCTATTCTCTATAAATGGCCAATTTGGAAAGTGGGAGATGGAAAGCAAGTCATCCTTGACAAGGACCCATTTATAGATGGTGGACATGCCTATAAGTTTTCCACCAAATTAAGACAATGGTTATATTCCAAAGGATTGTACTACATGTACAACATAAGGAAAACAACCCCATCTCAACCCTCCAACAACTATTAGTTGTGCTCAGTTGAGCTTGGTCTTATTGTCACTCAGATTGTATAGGTACCGTGACAATGCTCAGGACTTAAGTTGTCACTCTGATCCTCGCCCACTCCATTCTAGTTGTCTCCCAACAACAAGTTATGGGCGGTAGTCCCTATGGAATGAGATGAAGGAAAACAAGTTGTTTGGGAGACACAGATTAGTGGCCTAACCACTTGGTTGAATTTGAGCAAGATTATTGATTAAATTAGAATTTTCTGTTATGAGACCAGTGCCTTAATGGAGTCACAATTCTTGATTATAGTAAATTGAGATGAAATGACCAGATGGATACCCACTACTTGAATGATTGGGTAGCTTATATGATATGAAAGTCTGAGGACCTATGTGAGATGTAATGATCTTGGTAAATTTTAATTATATGCCTATTCTAAGTGGAACCTTTCCCCTAACTGTTTTTGGAAGCAATCCTCAAAGTAAGCTGTGAAATGGAAGTCAATGGGAAGCAGACAACGACCTAACTAATGATATCTCCCCCGCTGTTCCAACCACCAGTGCCTCTGGCATTGCAGAGACTGTGGCTCTGACAACTGCAAGGCCACTATTTAACCATTAGGATAAGTTGAATCTCTCAAGCTAGTTTGAAAAGGGTTGCCCTAAATCTATATCAATCTAGCTTATGATAGGAGGTAAATTTTAATGTAATCGAGGACTAGTATGCATGTGCAAAGGATTATGAATGAAATTATCTTGATTTAATATTTTGTGTATTACTTAAGTACTTAATTCAAATTAGCTTATAGCAAGAGTACTTAACAATGAGGAGATGACAATCTTGAACAAGATAAATTTCGTAGAAGTGCAAGTGAAAACTTCAACCAGAGATAAATCTATGAGATTCTTGACTAGTTCAAAGAAGACAAATTTAGCAGTTATCTAGTAATGATTATCCACAAGATGTAATATACCAATGTTTTAGTACCACTTAGGATAATTCAAACACCACTTCTGAGATAACCAATGAGAAACTCAAATGCTTAAGATGATCAATACAAATGCCAAAGACTTAGAGCAGTTATTCAAGTATATGCAAAACACAATGATGCCAATTAGATTCCAAGTATTAGAACAACTTATACCAATCACAAGATTAGATCTTTAGAGCTTATGTGTAGGAGTGCTTGAGGTGTCAAATGCAAGAAATTTCGCAAATTTAGAACAAGGCACAAAAATGTTAGATTTCAACAATCAAATCAGCAATAGTACTTTAGAAAATTCCAGCCACTTATTAGTGTTATCACAACAATAGAAAGTCACTCTAGATTATAGAATTTGCCCAATGCATGAAGCACAAAACTTTCCAATGACCAACAAAAATAAATTTATGTGTTTAGCTTACTTTATGATGATGTATTCAGTGATATTTCAAATTTGTAATAAGTTATTACAATGGAAATTTGATCCACATATCAACAAGCTAGTGATACCAAAACCAATGCCTAATATGCCCAAAAAATAGTAAAAAATCGCCAAACTTGAAAAAAAACTATTTTTAGGGCTTTTAGAAGGTATGATTTAGAAAATTTGAAAACTGATCTATTTATTACAACAGTGAATAACTAATAGATCAACAGGCTAATGAAGCTACAATGCCTAGATCACCCAAAAATTAAGAAGATTTCACTGTAACTAAAAATTTTGAGTCTTTTACCCTTTTTAAGTGTATCCTTCAGAAATTTAAGATCTGAAATCTTCAGTTATGCAATAAATTACAGTAAACATAAAAAGTAGATCTAGGCTATATCTAAGGTGCCCAAGTGACCAAAATTCATAAGGATGAAAAAATTGCAAATTTTAAACAATCTTGACCATTCAACATGTGATTTTAGGGCCTAATTCTTATTGATTTGACTTTTGTAATAAAACAGAGATAAAAATAGGGTTTAGAGGTCAAATCCTATGCCTAAGGCCTTGTAGATGAAGCTACCCAAGTTGCCCAAGAATTTTGGATGAAGATGCCACTTGAAAATCAGAATTTTGGAGACCCTAAACCTACAAAACCACCAAGGAATTAGTCTTAAAAAATCCATATGAGAGTTTGGACCAAATTAGAGTAGAAAATGGCCAAGGAAGGCCAACACTAGGCCAAGGAAGGCCAACGTTGAGGGATAAAGAGGCTGGGAAAGAAGATCAGGGGATGAAATGGAAAGAGGAGGCCAAAAGGATGCAACCTCAATGGTTTGATGTTAGGGCAAAGGAGGCCCAAAAGGAGGACGATGAGGGTTTCAGGGGTTGAAAGTCCACAACAAGCCCTCTAGGGTGCCATCTAGCCTTCTAGAGGGAGGTCAAGGCCAAAAAAAGGCCACGACTAGCCCAGAAAAGGGCTAAAACCCTCTATGCGGAGAGGAAAGGAAGAGGTCGAGGCCTGTAGGCCACATGACCATCCTCAAAGAAGCCTAAAGCTTGGACATAGGGGGTTAGAGGGATGACGCATGGAGGAAAGATGATTTCGTTAGCCTTGGAGGGGTCAGATCTAGTGCTAGGAGGGCTGAAAAGAAAAACCCTTGTCTCGAAAAGTTTTTTCTTCTCAATATTTGAATTCTGTTGCAAAATTTTCAGTGGATAGCCCTGTAAATGTTTTAAGAGGTTAGATCTTACACTCAAAGGCCTAGATCTAGTTCTTCTTCTACTCGATCCCTTGATCCAACCTACAAAAATGAAAAATTAGAACACCCAAACCCCAAATATGTACAAAAATATCTAAAATCCCCAAGCCTCTATTAGAAAAATAATATACAATTTAAATTTACAAAATTATTTTACAAATTATACAAGGGTTTCAAATGAATTTCAAAAAATAATATTTTGTAGTATTTTTTCCTTTGGTGAATGGCTAAAAATGATTCAGAAAATCCATGCACACTATAGCCTTAGTGAATATTTCATCCACTATATAAAAACTTAGGATCTAAGAAAAATGTCCACAATCTGTCAACTTGGAGACCAAGGACCGAAGTACCTACAATCACTATGTATTATCTCAAAATAATCATATAAAGCCAAGCATAGGAAGCTCATTGTCAATATATACCACAAATCAATGAACACGTAAACCTCGAGTTGCACCCCAAAGTTCTTTATTATAGCAGAAAAAATAGTTTACACAAATTCTTCACCAATAGTATTCTAGCCATAGATCAAGATGGCTAGAGACTCAACTAATTCTCTAATTATAGATAAATCTTCCAAATGGAAAATTAATAGCTAATTTCTTTGATACTTGTCAAAATAATCTTGGTCGTTGATAAATACTTCCAGATCTTTTAATCTTGACCCTTCATTTTTTTTTTTTGAGGAATTTTTGAATTTATCATTTAATTCCATTTTAATTAGCCCAAAATTAATTATTTTGAGTTAATTTCCTAAAAAAATGACTTTGACATAACCAGCAAGATCTAAGGCTTCAAATTTTCTTGAAAAATACAATATTCCCTTGGTGGGGGACCTTTATAAATGATTCTTTTAAGACCCACAATTTTTTCCACTTGGAGAATTATTTTTCCTAAGACAACCTTACTTGACTCTAATTAATTAATTTTCTAGATTAAGATAAAATTTATCTTGCCAAAAAAATTAATTAATTTACACAGGAGGGGATTTAATATTTTTCCACCCTCTAATACATAAGATTTCACATTTTCAACCCTCAAAGGGGGAATACACATTTGGATAGACTCTCAAGACACAAAACCGATATGTGACACAATATGATCTAGTAGACCAAGTAATTTGTAATAAAATAATCAAGCCAAATAGCTTAAATTATTCCCAAACCACTTTACATCAAAATTGACTAAAATACTAGGACTCACTTAAGACTTCGACAATAAGTTTCACCCTAGCTTTTGGGTTCAAGTTGGAGGGGAAAAAACTCTTCTAATTAGTTGTGTTTAGAAACACAGATAATCAACGAAGTTAAAAAACCTCCTAAGATGAAATTTGTCACCAAAATCATAGGCTTACCTAGGTTGTTACATATACTCAAGGTCTTACTAATATTATTTACATTACAACTTGCAGAATGGGGTGACCATGACACATGGACTGCTGCTAGGTGATCTGATCCTGTTGAAAAAATTGGCGCTTCCGCTTCCTTGGAACTTTGACAATTTGAGTGCAACAGGTCTATCTGGCACACTTGCTATGGAATGCAATGTTTTCACTAAAGAGTTAAACCTTAATGGGGTAAGTCTAATCAACTCTAGGGATTATTTGGTCTAGAGTTTAGAATTCTCTTCAGGGAAGATTAAAGCATGTATTGGCATTATGATACAAGTGTTGTCCTTGATGGCAACTCACTCAGAGGTTCGTACAAGTGATGGCAACTTAATGAGAGGACAGATCTTAATACAGCAGGACAAGAAAGAGATATATGCAAGTTCATTATGGCAAATCGGCGTATACACGCGGGTTGGGCGTGCCGAAGGCGCGTATGCGTATACACGCACTTTCACGCAAGGAAAAGCGCGTACATGTGGGAAAACTTACCTTTGGTCCGTGGCGGTTAGTCCTTGGAATTTGTGCCTATGGTTTTGGACCATGGTATCTCGACAGACGTGTTGATCCCTAGTATTGAGCTGATGGTATTGTGTTACTATGGTTTTGGACCGTGGTATTGTGAAAGGCCTAAGCCTATATAAGGAGAAGATCATTAGGCCAAATGAGTGTGTGTGAAGTGATGAATATCTGATGAAGTGTGAGATCCAAATGCTGGTTATGGGTTGGTGATCTGAACCAAGGTTTCACTCATGTGGAGGATGATGAACGATGGAACGGGATCTCAAGGCTTGGAATGATTATCTTCATATGGTTTGATTATGGATAGACTAGATCTATTGACGCATGTTTATTGTTATGATCTGGGTATGTTTTGATGTCTGATATAGCTGCAAAGTTATAAGTTAGAATTTGCAGATCTGTACACGGGGTGTCTTTGGTAAAAGCGCGTATACACACAGGTTGGGTTTGTCCGAGTAGCGTATACAATATGAAGTATGATATTTGAAGATGGAGTTGGATCTGGTTGTTGTTCTGTGACTATGTTGTTGTCGGGGTTTCAGTGATTCAGTATTGGGTGATTCAGAGATTGATGATGCAGGTTGTACTACAATGGTGATTGTTTTATGGATCCAGTATGAAAAAGTATGAAACGTGGTCCCGAGAAGATCGTAGAGTTCAGTAGGCCGACACCTACGTACTGGTAAACATATTAGCCAGTACAAGAGCCAGGGGGTTGTAGCTCCCTTCCAGGAGCAGCTGGAAAACGAGTGAAGGTTGGAGCCTTCTGTAGGCTAGCGCCTACGTACTAGTAAATGGATCGGCTAGTACAAGAGGTAACAGGGTTGTAGCCCTCTGCAGGTTGTAGCCTGCGTGCTGGTAAAGCACTGCACCAGTACATTGTAAAAGAAGTTTCTTATTAAAGGAAGATAGAAACAAATTGCAGCAGGTGGTTTTCTCCCACATTGGGTTTCCACCTTATATCATGGTGTTCATGTGTGTGGCTTATGTGTGATGATCTGTTCTGTTATACTGCACCTGTTTACTGTTAATATGGTTAATAATGTTCTGATGCATTTACTGAAGATAAACTCACTGAATCATAAGATTACTGCATGTACGCTAGTTGCCTTTAACACAGTCGCGTATATACGCTGATATACTGAACTGAAGCCACGTATATGAATCTGAGTATGAAATAGAAAAGGTTTTATTGATCTGATAATACTGATTCACCCCCCCCCCCCCCCTTTCAGTATTATTTCCAACAATTGGTATCAGAGCAGGTCCTTCAGAGGAAGCTTGATCGCTTGAAGGAGATTCGTAGAACAATGGGAAAGAAAGCGCGTTAGAAGAAGAAAACAACTCAAAGGAACAATGACAACCTGCCGTTGAGTGGAAGCAAGTATTCAGATCCTGAATCACCTCAGATTGAAGATGGACAAGCAAATGAAGCATCAGATAAAATCATAGATCATCAAGATCTACCTAGCAAAAGGGAGAATGCCCTCAAAGAAGAAATCATCAGCTTAAAAGATCAGCTGGAATGTGCCTCCAGAATTCGACAAATGCTATAGGTGCTGAATGAAGAGCAAGAAAATGAGATTCTCCAACTAAGGCAACAAGTGGAAGAAGGAAGAAAGTCTAAAGAAACCTTGAAGAAGCAATGTCTGGAGAAAGAAGAACAACATCAAGTTGAGGTAAATATCTTGAAAGGTAAATTATAAGAAAAAGATAAACTATTACGATTTCAAGATAGTACTAAGATCTTGGATGATATTCTTAGTAGTCAAAGGTCCCCTGCTATCAAAACTGGTCTTGGTTTTCATGAGTCTATTGAAGGTGAATCTGGTTCACAAAGTAAGACAAGAAAATCTAATGCAAAATCTGAAAGGCTCAACAAGGAGATGAAAGGACAACCCCATCAACAATCAAGGAAAGAGACTCCTCAAAGAAAATCTTTTACTCCTCCTATGAATAATGTTGAATGTTATGCATGTTATAATCTTGGACATGTTGCAGCCATATGTAGAAGAAGAAGGTTTCAAGACCATCATGCAGAAAGATCATCACATTCAAGGTACTTTAATGGATATTGCTTTTCTTGCAATATGTTTGGCCACAAAGTTGCTGATTGCTATAGGAGGAATATGAAACATGTAAGATGCTATGCATGTAACAAGTTTGGACATAGAGCAAAAGATTGCAGGAACAAAGCTCATGATAAGAAGAAATCATCAACATGCTTGAAGATATGGAAGAAGAAGGAAGTTCAGTCAGAAAGATGTGGCACAGCACAGGGTACTCAGCATAGCACAGACATAACAGACTCAGGGGGAGCTGAAAGTGTAAAACTTCAGTGTTCTAATTCTCATACGCAAGTTTCATGAAGGGAAGCCGCGTATATACGTGAGTTTCACACTGCAAAATCGCGTATATGTCAGTCTGAAGAAAAGCAGTGGGGATAGGCTCAGAAAAGGGGTCTGATATGATTCAGTCCAGTATCTGCTCTATTGGTTAACAATTACAGTCTGCTAAGGATGTCTGGAAATGTCTTGATACTTGTAAGATGTTAGAAGTGTTTTAATCCTAACTTGATGATGATGATATCTTGATGCTTATTACTGATGTATGCATGATCAGATCTAACAGAAAACAGATGGCACAGGTTGAGGGGGAGCACATGCCTTTTACATTGTTGGCATTATGGTTAGAAGTTGTTGATAAAGTCTATGAAGCTAAATGATACATCTTGCTGTTTGATCAAAGGAATGGTATTGCAGGCTGATGCTTATGGTACAGATCATATATGATGAATGATAGTCATGGTCTTGAATGAATTGCTGGTCTTAGAACTTGCATCTGCTCAGGGGGAGCATGGATGGATTGATACATCATGGCATATACAAAGGGGAGCCCAATCAGGAACTTCAGCATGTACTCAGGGGGAGTATGGACAGCAAAAGGTATACCAAAGAAGAGAATATCTTGGTCCGCCCTTTGCCCTTGATGTCAAAGGGGGAGAGTGACTTGGTGTGGTGGTTGCCATCAAGTCCAAAGGGGGAGATTGTTGGCATTATGATACAAGTGTTGTCCTTGATGGCAACTCACTCAGAGGTTGGTACAGGTGATGGCAACTTAATGAGAGGACAGATCTTAGTACAGTAGGATAAGAAAGAGATATACGCAAGTTCATTATGGCAAATCGACGTATACACGCGGGTTGGGCATGCCGAAGGCGCGTATGCGTATACACGCACTTTCACGCAAGGAAAAGCGCGTACATGTGGGAAAACTTACCTTTGGCCTGTGGCGGTTAGTCCTTGGAATTTGTGCCTATGGTTTTGGACCATGGTATCTCGACAGACGTGTTGATCCCTAGTATTGAGCTGATGGTATTGTGTTACTATGGTTTTGGACCGTGGTATTGTGAAAGGCCTAAGCCTATATAAGGAGAAGATCATTAGGCTAGATTAGTGTGTGTGAAGTGATGAATATCTGATGAAGTGTGAGATCCAAATGTTGGTTATGGGTTGGTGATGCCTTGCTTGATCTGAACCAAGGTTTCACTCATGTGGAGGATGATGAACGATGGAACGGGATCTCAAGGCTTGGAATGATTATCTTCATATGGTTTGATTATGGATAGACTAGATCTATTGACGCATGTTTATTGTTATGATCTGGGTATGTTTTGATATCTGATATAGCTACAAAGTTATAAGTTAGAATTTGCAGATCTATACGCGGGGTGTCTTTGGTAAAAGCACGTATACACGTAGGTTGGGTTTGTCCGAGTAGCGTATACAATATGAAGTATGATATTTGAAGATGGAGTTGGATCTGGTTGTTGTTCTGTGACTATGTTGTTGTTAGGGTTTCAGTGATTCAGTATTGGGTGATTCAGAGATTGATGATGCAAGTTGTACTACAATGGTGATTGTTTTATGGATCCAGTATGAAAATGTATGAAACATGGTCCCGGGAAGCTCGTAGAGTTCAGTACGCCGGCACCTACGTACTGGTAAACATATTAGCCAGTACAAGAGCCAGGGGATTGTAGCTCCCTTCCAGGAGCAGCTGGAAAATGAGTGAAGGTTGGAGCCTTCTGTAAGCTGGTGCCTACGTACTAGTAAATGGATTGGCTAGTACAAGAGGTAAGAGGGTTGTAGCCCTCTGCAGGTTGTAGCCTGCGTGCTGTTAAAGGATTGCACCAGTACATTGTAAAAGAAGTTTCTTATTAAAGGAAGATAGAAACAAATTGCAGCAGGTGGTTTTCTCCCACATTGGGTTTCCACCTTATATCATGGTGTTCATGTGTGTGGCTTATGTGTGATGATCTGTTCTGTTATACTGCACCTGTTTACTGTTAATATGGTTAATAATGTTCTGATGCATTTACTGAAGATAAACTCACTGAATCATAAGATTACTGCATGTACGCTAGTTGCCTTTAACACAGTCGCGTATATACGCTGATATACTGAACTAAAGCCGCGTATATGAATTTGAGTATGAAATAGAAAAGGTTTTATTGATCTGATAATACTGATTCACCCCCCCCCCCCCCCTCTCAGTATTATTTCCAACAGCATGTTCAGCGTACAAAGCAATAGCCCGTACTAAGATAGCAACAAACAAGAGATGGTGAAATAAACTTATCTAGAAATGGCATATCCCCATCAAATTAAAATGCTTTATTCACTGGTCCTTAACAACAAGATTTTCACTTGGGATAACCTACTAAAAAGGGGCTTTGTGGGTCCAAATGGATGTGCTTTATATAGACAACAAGAAGAATCAGTTGACCATTTACTAATTAACTTCCTTGTTGCCCATAATGTTTAGAAGATAGTTATACAAATCCTATGCATCAAAGAAGACTTGAGCAAGACCACCTTTGAAGAAGTGTTATTGTTTTGGATGAAGAAATACAAGCACATTAGAGCCCTCCCTATTTTTGTAACATGGGGCATATGGCTCCTAAGGAATAAAGTGATATTCAACAATGAAAGGAAATGTATTCTTCTCCAAACCACAATGATCATTTCCTTCTTTAGGGAATATCTTCAGCAACATAGATTAAAAACTCTGAGAATAGCCCAATTTCCCATTATCCCATAGGAGCTACCTATGGAGTTGATTAAGGGAATGTTTATGGTGGAGGAGGAATGATAAAATTAAATACTAACATATTTGTCCATTTTAGAATAGTTCTATTGGCTTCTTTGATGGAGTTGATTAAGGGAATGTTTATGGTGGAGGAGGAATGATAATTAAATACTAACATATTTGTTCATTTTAGAACAGATCTTGGTACGAGAGCAAATACTAAAGCTGAGCTGATTGTAGTTTGAGCCCTCGTGACTCTTTCGTACATGAAAACATTCAAATTCTGAAAATCTTCTTTCGTACATGAAAACATTCAAATTCTGAAAATCTCTAAATACTTCTTAGATTGGTTGGCAGACAACACTCAATTAGAGGTATTAAATCTTGTTACGTGAAAACTTAGAATTGAAGAAACAAAATCCTTTTTTAGGCAATTAGATTCCAATCTATATACCAGGAGTATAATAAAACAACAGACAAGCTTTCCAAAAGCGTTTTATTTTTGGATCCAGGCTATATTTTATATGAGGACTACATAAACAACAAAGTCCATTCCCATAGTAAACATGAGTTAAATCGCACTCCAGCAACAACAGTGGCAACCAGTAAGAAATTCAAAAGTCATTTCTGGAAGAATGCTTCTCACAGTTTGATCAGATTAGGTTCCAGTCCTAACAAAAAGCATATGAATAAATGTCTGGATCTCCTTCCTATTTTCTGACTCTATTCTTGTACATATTTATTCTTTGTTCACCGTTTTACATTCAGTCTACTGCTGTCCTTTTTGTATGTAACAGGCAGCCTGTTTTAGTTGTATTGCTTCATTTTATTCCAGTCCTTTTGTATTTTGGAAATTTTAGACAACTGTTGTTTTTTTTGTGTCACTGACAACGAGGCCTTGTGGTGCAGCTATAGTTTTTGACATCCCTTCAATGTTCTGTTGAGAAAGTGTTTTTCCCGCGGTTAGTTTTGTACATTTTTTAATTCCTTGGAATAACAAAAACGTATTTTAACAGTGAAAAAAATATGTTATGATAACATGGTAATGACAACTCAGAGGCATACGAAAGTGGGCATGAATTGCCACGATTATGAAAACTCCATAGTGAATCGTTAAAGTCAAATGACAATCCCGGGAATCTAGAGATGGGTTGTCACGATTGTAACTTCTCTATAAATAATACTAACAGTGGAAGGAATCCAGGTTGCCATTAATTCATAAAGTTCTTAATTATTAATAAAATATAAGTTAATATTAACTTTCACGTAGTGCTTCAGAGTTTAGTGTTGCAGTCATTATTGATGCATCTACCCGTCAACACCCAATTCTTGATAACTCGCCATTGAAAACTGGATAGGGTCTCCCCTAACTCCACTCAATTTAATATATTGTTTTGGTTTTTAAACCATTTAATATGTTTTCTGCAGACTTTGGGGTTGGGGTTGGGGTTGGGGTTGGGGTTGCCTAATTTTGTGTTTAGTATCCTTTTCCGGTCAAAGATGGGACAGGAGCTTGGGCGATTTTACCGCTCAACGTATATTTTCTTATTCAACAGTTTTTTCGTTTTTGGGTTCGTTCACTGATCATAGACAACCCAATAACATATTAAATATTTAATATATTTTTGAGACTTCGGGGTCGCTATTGCCTAACTTTCTGTGTTCCTAGTCAACATGGGATAGGAGTTTTCTATTTTACTGAATAGATGTAATATAATTTACAGAAGAAATGAAATAGTTTTTTTAAGGAAATTTGGTAATACAATTTTATTGTAATTTAGTACCCAAAAAAAACTCCAAAACACACTCAATACTACAAATTAAACAATTTAAATTCAACCCTTTAAAAATCTCTATTAAAATAAATAAAAAAAACTTGACTAAGCTAACTGCATTTTTTTTATTTGGAAAACTTGAGTAAACCATCCGCATATATTTTATTTTTCAACTTTCAACGTGTTTTTCTTGGTCGTTCACTAACCCGTGTCAATACCGCTTTAGCAGTGCCATGGTTCATGGTTTTTTTCTGGGTCGTTCACTAATCCCTGTCAATACCGCTTTAGCAGTTCCATGGTTCATGGTTTAACAATTATTTTTTTGGTTCATTGAGAAACCCCACTTCTGCTCACATCAATATAATTTTTTATAATTTTTTAATATTTGGCGTCACCGATTCCACCACTCGCTGCTGATTTGAAAGGTCTATATCTAAATTTTGCATTTTATTATTTTTAAAAGAAGTATATCTAAATTTTGCATTTTATTATTTTTAAAAGAAGTATTAAAACTCATAACGTATAATTTAATGTTTTGTTTCCATATGTTTTTAATCATGTAATGTGTTATCTTTAGACATTGTGATGGCATAAACTCTGTCAAGATATCTTCGACATTTCACTGTTTAACATATATTTTGTAGTACAGTGATGTGCGGTTTGACGGTAGGTCTTCTTGGGCGAAGCCCAGGAGACCTGAGTTCGAATCGCATGGAGTACACTGATCTACTGTGGTGGTAGCTAAAGGAGCAGATTCCCCTTTCCCAAACATATTGGATATTCTACTTAATTTAGAGAAAGCAATTTCATTATATATATATATATATATATATATATATATATATTAAATAAAATGCAAAATACAAAATAAGTTAGTCATTACTTTAAAATGTTTTAATAGTGCTTAGATTTCAAAATAAGCATAGAATAAACGCTCATGGGCCATTGGTATTATATATAAAACACTAAATGGTTGTGTGAAATGACAATTTTTTGTTTGATTTTTAGAGTTTTATGTAGTTTCTAGTGTTGGCACACTAGTGATAGATCTAAGCTTTCACAAAATGGATCAATTTATTGGCTTGATTAGAAAATAAATATTTTTTGTAGTTGGATATGAGAATCTCAAATGTATGGTTACTAGGTTATGATGTCTTTGATACATTCACACTTGAATCTAAACAACATTGGGTATGGATATTTTACGTGTTAGTATGTGTGCCAAAAACTTATGAATTTCTTCAAATTGCATACTTGAGTCTAAACAACATTAGGTTTGGAACTTTTAGGTGTTAGTATGGGTGCCAAAAATTTATGAATTTCTTCAAAATGTATTCCCTACATATTATTATTGTTTGAAATGTTACAATCCTCCTAATTACATATTTAAAAGTGGCTTCAAACTTGTTTTATTATTTATAATATCCTCCTTAAGTCCAGCTCATCAAATAGAAAGCTAAAGGCTTCAAACTTGTTTTATTATTTATAATATCCTCCTTAAGTCCAACTCATTAAATTGAAAACTAAAATGGATTATTTGTCTTCAAACTACATTAATAATTTTGACCAAGTTACTATTAAAATAAGGAATTGTTGAGAGGGGGGGTGAATCAGTATTTGTGAGATTCTTTTTTCTTTTTCTAATATGCTTACAATCCATTTTTATATTCTTTTACTTGTGAGAGCATTCATTCATAAAGGGAGTGAACAACAAGTTCTATCATACATATTAATACAACAATCACATGAGCAACACACACATTTGACACAATGTTTTTTTTTTTTCACGTGGAAACCCAGAGGGAAAAAGCCAACAAAATTGTTGTTTGTTTAGGATGTAAATTAAGCACTCACTTAATTACATATGTTTGTTTGTGAGCACCAACTCACAGGAGGCACCGACCCCCTTTGGTTAGCAAGCACCAACTTGACAAAAGGCACCAACCTCTTCTAAATGCAGGCACAAACCTGCTCTTGCCACTGTTATACTATTTCATACAATTTTCAAACTGAAAACATAGGCATACAAATTATATGTAAAATACCAAATTGGTTGGTTGTAGATTCAATTGTTGCACTCTATCATCTATGCTCTCATGCAATTGTTCTTTACCTATTTCTCACAACAACAACTCCGCAACACTCTACCTCATATCTCAAGAGCTCTCTACTATCTCCTCTTCAGCACTACCCTTGCTATTCTCCACATAGCACAGCTGCTGCACTTGCTTCTCAATCACTCATTCTGCTACTTAGTGCTTAGATGACTCTATCTCTACACACTTCTCAACACTTCAGCTAGAATAAGGTCAATTCCCCCCTTCACTCAATTACCAACAATGGTTTTGATTCTCAGAGGTACTATGTGCAACGAAATATGTGTTGATTGTACTCTAATTATACAAATGTACTTCAACATGGATGTATCTACTGTTGTTACATCTCCTAGTAGTTTCTTGTCATGGTATTAAATCAGAAATGGACCATGGAGATTTTTACTGAACAACTGCGTAATTCTCCATACCAAGAGATTAATTCTAAAATGTCCCACACACTCCTATGAGAGTACCATTCTTAGTTATTGCTCAACAAATCTTGACAGTCCTCAAGGATGGTTATATTGACTTCATTTAATTCTCTCATTCGTGCACACAAAACAGCGACTTGCTCCCTTAATTCACACAATTGTCTTTGTGAAAAGATGTCCTCGAAGCCTTGCTACAAAGTCCTCTGTAGGTTTAGCCCATTTCATCGATCAACACCCCTAATCTTGCATTCAATTCTACAACTGTCGACCCATGCATCCTTTAACTCATTGTACTCTCTTATTGGAACATGCCATATCATAACTAACATAGGCGGGACTTTATGATACTGCACTCCCCGATAACCTTGTCTCCCTTTGCCTTCAACCCCTTTGGAGACTACTTTCTCATAGAACTGAAAGTTGTGACCAGGGCTTAGCACTATATCGAAACCCCTCAACATCGTAACTTTCTCAATTGAAACTTTACATTATTTTTCAATTTAGATATTCTCAGCTCCTTTCAAGCTTAGCTCCTTGAGCATTTTCCTTCTCATATGACCAGACCTATGACCGATGGCTTAGCGCTGCATGCCAAGGCCTTCAATGTCCTACTAAGGGCCAATCTTTTTTGATAACTGCTCTGAGCCCTTGATTCTCCGAGCTCTCACAACCAGGTTCCAACACAAAATTGGAAGCCCCTTCCATCGTAACTTTTCTAAAAACCATTTTCACAGAAGTTATGAGGTCCTCATCCCACGTGTTATGTTGTACTACCACATCATCCTAACATCAAATGCCACTACAGCTTCTCGAAGCCAAACTCATGCCGCCATTTTTCCTACCAGAGGAGAGATAAGTGGGCTCGTCAAACCTTGGTTTTGCAGCATGATCATTTTTTGACTTTTGCCAACATTCATTCATGCTTTTACCACTATCAGGCTTGTTGGACATCGTAACTCTTAAAATTTCCTCTCTTAAGAAATTATGATATTCTGATGCCCTAGACCTCCAATGTTATATGTTCTGATATCACAATGTTTGATATGCTGGAATCCGAGGTTCCAATATCAAGTCCTGATAAGCTACATTAAGAACAACACTTGGGGAGATTACTTGCATGTATGATAGGGTAGTCGGGTAGTACGACTAAGGGTATGGTAGATCCTCCTTAGTTAGCACCCTGAAAGATTGGGCCAAGTACTATTGTTGGACCTTGTTGTAGCGGCTACAACCACCCTCCAAAATTTTTCCTTAGATTCGTTTTGGAGCCTCCCTACGAACCATCCTTAGCAACATGTCTTACACTATAAAATACATAGGCTTTAGCTAGTTTCAGTGGCCTATTGGCCTATGCATGTTAGCTTGTTTGTCTCCCTCCCGCAGGCCAACATTCCAGACTTAGACTATTTGTTGGCTAAGACACTCCCCCATAAAATTGTGCAATTTTGGACGGGAATCTACCTCCCCTCCAGAAATTGCACAAATTAGTTGGGCAGCCTGCTGGGCTCCAGAATTGCGTAGAGCAGTCAGGCAATCCTCCTTATAATACTATGCAATTTGGCACTATATAGTAGCTCAGCCCATAAATTGCACAATTCTAAGAGACAATCACCTGCAGACCCCAGAAATTGTGCAATTCCTTAAGGACAACTAGCCCATAAACTATGCGAAGTTTCATCCCAAGCTCGCAGAGAGATGCGTGTACCTTCAGGTTGACTGGTTCCCTATGAGGCCGAGGAAAACTGGTTCGCATGCATGGGTTTCTTTTCTTGAAATAGAAAAAGGAAGCATGCAAGTGGCATCCCTATATTTGAGGGATCTATTTTTAGCAGTTGGAGGTTACATGCATAGATCATTTTAGAAACCTCTCACCAAGTGTCGTTTTTTCGTAGATTTGTGGCATGCGCGTCATAACCTCGATCTTATCAAAACTTATGAACCAGACACTGCAGAGATCTTTCTTCACATCGATCTTACAACTATAACATCCCACATCACATCTAGGAGTCATCAATACTTTCAACTTAGATATTTCAGGGTGAGTCTGCTTCTCATGTCTTGCACTACGTTTCTGTCACTTTTTGTGTTTCACTTTGTGTAAGTGTTGTCTACTTGATTTCAATGAGCGCTTGCTATTGTTTTGATGTATGTTAGCTTATATAATCACCGTTTTAGTTTTCATTTGCATCTCACTGTTGTCTCATGCATGAAATTTTTTTTGCACCAGCAATCGCCGTTGCGACGACCCGCATCACACACATGCATGTTTTCCCATTCTTTGAATCCTGCACTTACTGTTTGCATGCATGATCATTCACTCTTGTTTACACTCAGTATCACCATGCATTTAGACTTCTCATGTTTTCAGTGGCCTATTGATGGGTCTGGGCTGCCTTAGTCTTGATCTTGCCTTGCCTGGCTAGCATTACGTGTTTCTGGAAGTGAAGGCTTTGCCTTCCCTCCAGAAATTGTGCAAGTCTGGCCCAAAACTAACCTCCAAGCTTGCATTGTGCAATTCTGGGAGGGAGTGCCTTACTAACCCCAGAAATTGTGTAATGCAATTTACTAGTTTTCATGTCACTGTTGACTGAAATCGCACATTGCGCAGTTTCAGTCCTCAACAGGCCAGGCTGGACTATGCATTGCATAGTTCCAGTAGTTAGTCAACCTCTCAATAGCCCGGACTATGCCTTGCGCAGTTCTGATAGTCAGTCTCCTAGCCTCCCAGTGAAAATTACGCAATCTTCACGGACAGTCACACATGTATGTTGCATGTCATTCCTCTAGTTTGTTTTGATTTTCAACTGACAGATTGCTTGCTCTGAGTGTTGCTATGTCTCTAGGTATCACAGGTGTTCGTTTGCCTCTTAGCAGCATAGGTACAATGGCTTCCAAGAGAGCAGATTCAAAGACACTGTTGAGAGCACAACTAGGGATGTAGTCGATCAAGTGTCTATGAACTTGCCTATCTATGAAGACATCAAGTTGTTCATAGACAAGGATGTCAAGATGAAATGACAGCGGCATCACAATGAGTAGGAGCATCTATAGCAACAAAAGGTAGCAGACCTGCATGCGACAAATACAAGAGGAATGTTGTTGATAGCACAGAGGCAGAGCAAAGTTGCAAGTTCAAGCAGATCCACTTGTGATAAAAGAAGCTTTGGAGATTAAGGCTATGAGGTGAATACATGATAAGAGGATCGCGTGAAGGCAGAGACAGAAATGGAGAAGGAGTTGCAGGTGTTGAAGTGACAACTCAAGGAAGAACAAAAGTTGCACAGACGAGAGATGGAGTTGCAGCAGGAACAGGTACGAAAGGAGGCACAACATCCAAAGACTGGTGAAACTACGCCCATACAGGTTATAGACCTAGCTAAGTGGCTGGCATAGAGCAGACAGGGTGAGCAGTGTCATCGATCGCATGCAAGGGTGTTAAGGAGCATGGATGTCATTATGTGCACGCATGATATCCCACCCATTGGCACACTCACCAAAGCGAAGACAAGAACCAAGTCCAACTGGAGCTGAACATGTATTTTGACACATTGGTGCGCATGATCACCAGCACACACTTGGAGATGAACACAAACACTATGCATCAGTATGTTGCTAGTCTAGTTGTACTGAAGACGATGATGCACATATTATTAGACGAGTTGGACGGAGAAGCCATATCAGTGTACCCGGATGCAACAGAGGAAAGAGTTCTCTTTCAGCAAGATATCACCATTGAGCGCGCGAACACCATCACGAACAACCAAGCTTGGCATCAATTCGCCACCGTCGATCATCTCGAGGATGTTGAAGAGTTGGTCATCCCACGACTGTCTGAGTCTTAGTGATAGCTTGTGTTGGGCGCGGGATCCCCCAAGGCAAATTTTGGGGCTTAAAGCCCAAGTTTTGATTAAATCTGATGTAAAGGCTTTGCGTTTTGTGGGTGCAGAGCATGAAGATTGTAAATGAGTCATAGGGTTGTCTGCCCTTATTTTTGTAATGTAATGTTAGCTTTAGAGATCCACCCATGGTTTGTGGACCATGGGATTGTATAAATAGAGCAAGGCTCTAAGTTGTAAGAGATAAGGGAATGGGAAAAAGAGAATTGAGTCTGATCTAAGTCTAGAGTCGAGTATTTTGGGTCGTAGAGTAGGAGAAGGCTCTGCAGCCGAGTGCATAGAGGCCTAGTAGTCCACAACTGAGTGTGCGGACCCCTGGAGCTGATTGCGCATGGTGAGTCGAGTCTGTAACCGATTGGAAAAGTAATAAAGAAGAAGCTTTCATATCAATTCTATGTATCTTTTTCCTGTTTTATGCATCGAGGTATATTGGTTATAACTTACATTTCTACTATTTATATACTGTGCGAACTTATATAAATGTGTTGATTAAGTGAACGTAAGATTAAGTATCTGTTTACATGAAGTTAACTAACATTTATAAGAAGATAAATAAGATCTGTAGTGTAACTTGGGGAAATAATGCAGATCACCGCATTAGCAGCACGAAAGCACCTTAGCCCCTAGTTAGGGTTGTGCGAAGGTGATTGTAATAGAGCATGAAGGTCTCATTGGTCAGGACAGTGCGTGAAGTGACCTACACAAATACATTCCTAGTTGCACTAACTTGACCCCTCAGACATCTCAAGGGTGTGGAAACTTGGTTCCAACATCCCCCTATACTGCTTCGGGTGAGACCTCAATCCATGCTCCGTGGGTTGTTGCCGAAAGGGCCAGTAATATAGGGATTTGTTTAGCTAATTAACTCCAAACCTAGGTCAGGCCCCCACAAGCCAACAAATGGTTCTGTTGCCAGCACTGGAATCTGCATAAAGATGTCTGATGTCGTATCATTGGAATCCAACTCAGAAGGAAATTGAAGGTTGCTTGGACAAGAGAATTCACAAATTTGCGGCACCGGAGAATAGGAATTTGTGACTATTAAAGGAAGAGTGGTTAGACTACTACCTATACATCGAGATCCATGAAATCTTCTTCACATCTTTCCCTACTATGCTATATGAGTGGATTGCGAAGCTAGCAGATAGCCAGGGAAGGTGGAAGCTTAATGAACCTATAGTGTGGACCCCTGAATTGGTGCCCAAATTGGAAGCATCAAAGGATAATATCATGTGTGTTGTTGATCACTGTCTCGATCGGATTATAGGAGGATTCATTATTGAGTTCGCAGTAGATCCTTTAGTAAGTTATAGCGCGATAGAGCGATGCTTTCTCAAAGGACCACGAGGTAAGTATGTAAAGTCTCTGAACACTTGGATAAAAATGATATTGTGCGAAAAGTGAATTATGTAGTTACATTAATGTTCGAGGTTACGTGAAGTGGAAAAACGTAAAGAAACGAAGGAAGTACGGGACTAGAGACTAGCCCCTTGATTTCACCTCCATGAGGGGACGAGAAAGAATTCACGAAGGTCTCTTTGAGAAGTGTGATCCATTTGATAAGGTAAAGAATTCCATGCATACCACCCTCACCCACACCACCACCATCTTCACATCCATCTTCGCCTGTACCACCTCCGCCACCACCGAGCTTTAGTATGGCAAGCTCGATAAAGTTTCCTATGTTCAAGGGATTGGGAAATGAAGATCCGGACCAGTTTTGGTTCATTGTAAAGGCCATATGGGAAGCACAGGGGGTTACAGATGATAATATCAAGAAAGCGACACTGGTTAGCACTCTGCAGGACCGCGTGCTGACCTGGTACATTAAGCATTCGAGTGATAATCCAAATGCAGGAGTTGTGGCTATCCAAACTGCGTTGAATAACGAATTTAGCAGACCGAAGTTAGAAGCACAGTCAATCATTGGGTTCAAGGAGATCATGATGCTACTAGGTGAGACTCCTTGGGAGCTGGATCAGAGGCTAAAGAGCATGATTTGCGAAGCTAACATGACTCTAAAAGATGGAAAACACCATGAATGGTTTGTAGCATCACTAACACTGCATTTGAGGAACACGCTATCGCAGCGAAGGTTAACGACTCAGGCAGAAGCTTTAGAGATCATGATGAGGCTGTATGAGACCCCAATATAGGATCCTAACTAGGGGGTTCAGCAAATCCACACGTAGTTGAAAAGCTTGTGCCTTGAGATGCAGAGTTGGAAATAGGACAGGACAATTTGACCAGAAGTGCGCGAAGAGGTGTAGTGCGTAAAATGTGAGGGGCAGGGACATGATAAGGACCACTGCCCGGTTTTCACAAATTACCTCGCGAGAGGAGGACCAATGTCGTTAAGGCCGGAAGCCCAAGTAGGACCGAGTGTGGTGCCTGCTTTGTGGTGCACAATTTGTCAAATAAGAGGAAAACATGCTACAGACAACTAGCATTTGTTACAAAAGTACACACAGAATTCACAACAGTTGTTCTGTAATTTTTGTAGATTAGTGGGACACGACAAGTGCACTTGTAGAATTTATGTGTTGATGATGGATAGAACCCCACCTACAGGGTTCAGGCCAAAACGTGGCCCCTAGAACAGGGTGCAGAGATGGCGTGCACCAGATTTCAGGGGCGCGGACGAGGCCGAGGTGGAGGAGGACTTGGAAGAGGTTGCAGATAGCTAATATGCTACAATTGCAAAGGGCTAGGCCATTATGCCTGTGATTGTACGAATCCAACGCGTCCATCATGCTTGTATTCTACCTTGCTTGATCATGAGACATAAGATTGTCCTATGCTGATAGCTAAGATACACGACAAGGGAGCGCTACCACCTCCCCCGACTCAGAACCTATAGATAAGGAGGTCTGACCTATGCGAGGAAGACCTTAATGTGAATGTTGTGATTCAAAGTGGAATTATGATGGGAGATGATAAAGTAAAACAACTAGCAGATGGTACTTGGGTTCGCAAAGCTCCAGTGAAAGAAGTGAAGTTTGATTTGGAGCACGTTCAAGAAACCTTTTGGAAGCTAAGAAAAGCTTCGATGATGCCTCCACTTCAGGAAGCAAAGATAGACCAGAGCCGAATATGGACCCATTGATGCTCACGATGTTCTTGGGAACATGTATGAAGCTACTGTGTGACAGTAAGACTATAAAGAGATTACAGGAACTCATTAACAGATGCGCTGGGACCGCGCTAGGAGAACTGCATGTAGTCCAGAAGATTGGAAAGAATAAGACTATGACAGGGAGAGAAATGAGGTTAACCATGCAGATTGGAGAAAATGAAATGGACCAAGTAATTTTGGATTTAGGATCGAACGCAAGCATTCTGCCGAAGAAGACACGAGAGCACATGGGGAGGCCTACGCTGCAATGGTCTCCTATTTAGCTATGAATGATGAACCAACAAAAGATAATACCCTTGGGGCGATTGCAGGGAATCACAATGGATATCGAAGGAGCGAGCACACTAGTAGACTTTGAAGTGATCAAAATTGTTGATGACAATAATCCCTACCCTGCGCTCTTAGGAATTGTTTGGGCCACTGACATGAACGGGGTGATTAATCTGAAGAAGCGCAAGATGATTTTTGAGAAGTATTTGCGCATAGTTATACCATTAGACCCTACTGAAGGATTGCACTACACAGAGCCAGTGTGTGACTATGAAAGTGACGACAATCTGGATTGCATCTCCAAAATAACCGCATGAGAGAAAGATTGGGTAAATCCTACTACGGATGGACGAATTTCATGGGAGCGCGAGAAATGTTGTACAACAAACTCAGATGAGGAGATAGAGCGATGGAAGAACCGGTTGCACACGGTAACCAAGCTTAATTGTAATATAATGACAAGGTCACTACGCTGTGTATCGACGAAAGTGAGAGATCCGCCTACTTATGATGGATTAGGTGAGGTAGATGCTTTCTTGGACATATTTGAAAGGGAGGTGTCGAAGAAGCAACATTTCGAAGCCTTGAATTGGGTACGGCATGCTACATCCGTGAGGTGGTGGGCCACGCAAAGAGGAAGCTTGGAAGACTGGCGTGCATGTAGAAGGATGATGCGCACATGGTTTGGGAAGCCTATAGTGTGATTGGCAGATAAATACAAGGGACAGGATGGCTTGCATGCGCATCTATCCATGTGGGTGCAAGCATATGGCAACCAACCTACGCAGATGCACATGAACTTTGTGTTGAGAGATATGGTCAATAAACATGTGTTGGGGGGGCTAATGCACAACTGGACCATCAAGTTTGAACGACAGAGTGTGGAAAAAACGATTGCGCAAAAGGTTATCCACACGGAAGTCTTTAACGAAGTGTGCGAAGCACTAAACGATGTATGTAATGCGCAACAAAGTGATTGGGACCTATGCGTACCAGCAGTCTTATGGGCTTATAGAGCAACGTGCAAGAAACCAATAGGACAGATGCCTTCTAGGCTGGGTTTCAAAGCGAATGGTGTAATGCCAATGAAGTATGTCATGCCTAGTTTGCGCATAGCAGCGCCTGCGGATATGACGGATCGCAAAGCCTTGGAAGAATGGATCGTTCAGTTGGAAGAGCTCGAAGAAGAATGCTTTGGACTTGATGAAGAGACCCAACAGGGTGATTTTAGGCTCTAAGAACTCATGAATGAAAAAGTTTGCTTGAGGGAGAAAAGCGCCATGGTGGAAGAAGAAGTCAAGAAGCTGGAGGAAGGAATAAAAAGGGATTTTCTTGATAAAAAGACTATGGTGACAAAATAGGATGTGCACGATTACGTTGATAAATTTGGAGACTACTGTTATCACCCAAAAATTCTCTAAAACTTGGACAGTTCACATTCATTCCTAAGTCATAATGTTAGATAGTGGTCAAGTCATTTCTATGTTTTTATAGTCTAAGTCATAGGGTTAGAGTCTCATTTCCATCATCAAATAAAGGTCAAAAACCTGGTTTTACCCATTATGGATCCCACATCATTCCAAAAGTGTCATGTATTTGGTCATTTTAAAATTTGAATGCGCTATGAAACTATCTAGGAGTTTTCATAGCGTGAAACTATGAAAATACACTACATGCGCTACAAAATTAGGGATTCGTAGTTAGGAGTTTTCATAAGACAAAATCCCAAATTTACACTAGATACGCTACGAAATCGAGGATTCGGGCCAAATCTTGTCTAGCTGTCAAATACACCAGAATATGTTAATGTTTCATCATCAGGTGTCAGTCCATGAACCTTACTTATTACATGAAACCATTCACATTCATCATTAGATTTGTTAGGAGTCATTTGTCTGCACCCATTTCAAATTTCAAAAAGAAAAGGTAAGGGTGAATTGGTCTTGGTCATTTTCGTGTCATTTTCATGCATGAGAAACACTTGATGATTTCCTTAAGGTCGAGTTAACAAACCCGGGGTGAACATAGACTATAATTCTTTCGCAGGCTTCAAGTGAGGCAGCTCTTCATCCAATTCAAGCGAGGCATCTCTTAAACTAAACAAGGCAATTTCTTCCAGGTTTCCTTTACAGGGATTTCAAAGAAGAAATGTCTGAAGAGAAGAAGAATCATAGATCGGGCCTGTGTTTGAGAACTGAGCCTGAAGACTTAGATGCTCTCACAAAGGATAAATAAGTTGAAGAAGACTTCAAAAAAGTAGGCTACTGGAGGTTCTACGAAAAACTACAAGGTCAGCCTCGACACAAATGAACAAGGAAGTAAGTGATGAAACCCTAATACAATTTTGGTTGAAACAAAGACACTACTTTTTTAAGATGTCTCAAGGTTGGGTGATTTCAAGTTATGTGGAATATTTACATAATGAAACAGTTGTGAAGAAGCCTTAGAAGGAAAGTTTTTGGAAAAAATTATGTAAATTGATTCACACAGTAGTTTTGTAGTGTGCTACGAAACTGCGTAGGTGCAGTTTTGTTTTTTTTTTATTAATCTTCAAAGGAAAGAGGGAAATATTTTTGGAGAAGGATGTTGCTGGGGAATGTGAGGAGGTAATTTGTGAATGTTTAAAGCTCAAGTAAGGAAGAAACTCAAAAAATAAAGGAGATATGTGAAAACCCTGTTTTGCCCTATGAAATCACTGAAGTAGCCTTTTTAAGCAAAAAAGATGTTTTAAGTAGTCAACATCTAGGGGGTTTCTTGAGCAAATGAAAGCATATTTTGGAAAAATGAAAGAGGTTCTTCTTCCTAACATACCTATATACAAAAACCTCTTTCATTTTCTTTAAATTCATTATGATCTGGGAGAAGTTGATCACTCAAATTTCGCTACGAAACTGTTGTAGGAGTCGTTTTTCAGAAATCAGAATTTTCCAGTTTCCACCTGATATTCAAAGAAATTTTCTGGGTAGTAGGAAAGGTATTAAAAAAAACCAAGAGAGGTTTTTGTTCAGTACAAATTTGTATACAAAAGCATCCTTCAGTTTTGCAAAATAAATTTTTGAGGAAGAGACAAAAGCTCTGTCCCAACACCTATTTTTCAGCCAGAACAAAGCATGGGACAGTTTCCTAGTTTTCAGGGCAGATGGAGGAGAAGCTATTGAAGGCTAGCTTGGGGGTTATGGAAATAACCAAGGTTGAAGTTAAGGAGGAGAAACTGTCAAGAATTGAATTTATTTCCTAGTTTAAGTTTTTACTATCATAATAAGGAGTTGTACTCCTAATTGTATTAGGACTCTAGGACTATTAAATAACTGCTACTTGTAATTAATAGTTTGTTTTAGGATTGAATAGGTGTCAGGTCAAGAAAATTTGAATTCCACTCATGTTGGAGGAAGGAATCCAATATTGTAGTGATGACTTTATACAAGACAAGAGGTGGAATGCCTCACGGTTGGAAATTTTCAAAGAAATAGAGATATTATGTTATTGTACAAGACTGTATGTTTGAAGTTAATACAGAAGCTTGGCTTTACTACTCAAGTTTCAGAGAGGATTTTATGTGTTTGATTTTTCTCATGGCTTTCCTCATTTTCTCACTTGTTGATCTGATAATCACCCTATGAGTGACCTCAGTGAAATATTTATTGAATAAAGGTATTACAAACTCATGTGATGGTGTGTGTGTCTATGTTATTTAAGCGACAGATCGATCAGATTGCAAATACACAGACACTTGAAATGGAAAGACAACAGAGAAATACAACAAGAAAATACAAGAACACAAGAAATTAATAACGAGTTCACCCTATCCTCCAGGGCTACATCTCCGGTCCAGCTCATCAGTGGTGGCCTTATTTTATTGTGTCTTAAGCAGAGAATTTACAATGCAGGAGCTCAATATGAGTCACCTGAAACAAATTTGCTTGGTAGGGTGGTTCTTGGATTCCCCAAGCCACCGGAGTGCATAGACTCTATTCCTACCAGCTCTTTGACCTCTCTAGTCTGATAGATCCTCTCAGGGATGGCTTAAATCTCTTAAGCTCTCTAATGCTCGACGCTGCCTTTGGTCAGCTCAGCCCTCTTTCTTCTTTCTGCTTTTGCTTCACTGTCTTCTTTTGTTCTCTATTCTTCCTCTCTGTGTTCTGTCCTCCTCTCAGGGTTCTGGTGTCTTTTTGCTTTACCTGTGCATGGCTTTAAGGCCATTCATTCCCATGGTTGTTCGATTCCTCTCCCACTCTCATCGGATCGCCTTCTGCAGCTGTGCTTGGAGTTCCCTATTCGGCATCATCATCAGGCTCATAGGGAGTGGCCACATGTCCTCCTGTAAATTGCGCCAGCCTGCTTCATCGGTTCAATTCTTCGGTTACGTCGTGGAATGAGTCTTCCTCCACATTGGTGGTCAAAATAGACCTCAAATTCTTCTAGATCGCGGCTTATTCCCTCATTAAATCTGGTCTTGTCATTGGGCGCGATGTCAACCGTCAGATCTGGATCCCCCAGATCCAACGTTGTCCGCTCATTTCACACGATTGACTTGCTCGACCGTTAGCACGCGATGAGCAGTGGTTTTTTCTCTCCCCCACTTGCCACGTGTCGATCACTGAGTGGAATTGATCCGATTTCACCAAAACTGCTTACTGCCCAAGGAGCCCCCAATCAATAACACCAGTTTCAGAGCGGGTCCCACCTTTTAGCTTTTAGCCTTTTCGCCTTTTGTCCTTCAGTTCTCTGGCTCAAAAACCTCCTCTGTTTTGAGCCTCCCAGGGGCTAGTTTCGCCTCCCGCGTAGTCTCCATGGACCTCGGTCAGCGTGCTTTAACTGAGGTCCTTGTCGTTCCACGTTGGCTGCCACTGCCACTGGTTTGAGGTGTTTTTGATCGCTATTCTAAATTCTTTGATGTTTGTCCCAACCTAATACAGTCATGGTTCTTTTGACAATTCTTTATGGATCTAATTCAGATCATGGCCTTCCCAATGAAAAATCTTTTAGACGACCAAAAGTTGGTTTTCAAGCATCGACTAAGTGAGGATACTACTGTCTCACTTGTCCAATCTCAATCCACTTTGCACTGCTTTTTCCTCACCTTCCTGTCTAGCACGGTGTCTTCATGTAATTCATTAAGATATTCAGGTAGCAGGTCATCTATAAAAGGCAACAGACTTTTCTCTTCAGGGTCATCAATCATTGAAGGTTCAAACAATCTCAAGCAATCCACATTTACGACTGACTAGATGTGCATGTAAGCTGGTAGATCAAGGCGAAAGGCATTTTCACCAATCTTCTCAAGTATCTTGAAGGGTCCATACCTGATAGGCTTTAGTTTTTTTACCTTCACCTTGCATCCTTTCCTTGCTGATATACAACCAAACCTGGTCACCAACTTGAAAACTATGCTCCATCCGATGCTTGTCATGCCTAGCCTTGTATTTGGTTTGGCTCTTTTCCAGCTATTCCTATACTGCTTGGTGGATCTCCTGGATTTGTTCAATGAACCTTGTTGCTCTGTCCACATCACTATGTCCATCAACCATGGTATCTTTACCAAAGGAAAAATCAAAAGGAGACCTTGGTGTGAAACCAAAACAGGTCTCGAAAGGATATCTCTATGTAGAAGAATGTTTTGATCTGTTGTAAGCATGTTGCACATAACACAAGTGTTCATCCCAAAGCTTAGGATGTATGCTGCAATATCCTCTCCGTAACTGGATAACTGTCCTATTAACTACTTCTATCTGGCCACCAGTTTGTGGATGAAAAGTTGTGCTTTTCTTCAGTTTTGTGTCCATCAGTTCCCACAGACTTGACCAAAACTTCCCCACAAATCGAGTGTCTCGATCAGATACAATAGAAGTGGGTAATCCAAAATTAACCCATACATGTTCAAAGAACAATTTTGCAGTCTGTTCAGCTGTAATCTATTTATTACAAGGTATCAAAATACACATTTTGCTTAACCTATCCACAACAACATATAGATAATCATGACCTTTCCTAGATTTAGGCAGTCCTCCAACAAAATCCATGGAAATACTTTCCTAAGGGTGAGAAGGAACTATCAATGGAGTGTACAGGCCTAGTTTTCTATTGCTGGGCTTGCTTTTAGCACACATAGCACACCCTCTTACATATCTAGAAACTGTCTCATTCATTTTTGGCCAATAACAAAACCTTTGCAGCTGTGCAACTTTTTTACTTACCCCAAAGTGACTTGATATCATAGAAGTGTGTGCTTCCCTAATTATCTTTACTCTCTCAATTTGTGGAATGCAAAGTTTCCCACAATGGTATAAGTGTCGACCTTTTACATGATAATCCAATTCCTCTACTCTTTTGCCTTGACTCAAAGTTGCATATACATCTTTAAAGTCCATATCCTGAGCATATTGTTCAATATAGCTTTCATGTAGTACAGAATTATGCTTAAGTATGGTAGATGCATTTATAATGGGTCTAGATAACATGTCTACAACTTTGTTATGTACGCCCTTTTTATATCTGATGACTAAATGAAACTGTTGTAGAAAACCCATCCATCTGTAATGCCTTGATTGCTGCAACTTAGTTTGGGAGTGCAAATATTGAAGTGGTTGATGATCAACATGTATTACTGTCTCTTTGCCCATTAAGTAATGTTTCCACTTTTTCACACTCTGAACTAATGCATACAATTATTTATCATATGTAGGATAGTTAACTACTGCAAAATTAAAAGTCTCAGAATGATAACATATGGGTTTACCATGCTGTGTCAATACTGCTCCCATGGCATAGTCACTGGCATTAATTTGGATCTCAATTGGTCTTTGCAAATCAGGCAGTGCTAGTATAGGTGTTGTACTAATCTTTTCTTTCAAGGTGTCGAAGGCTTTCTAATGTTTTCCTCCCCACTGAAACACCTTGTTCAATCCTGTTAAAGCATGTAAGGGAGCTGCAATTGACGAAAAGTTAGAAATGAACTTCCTCCAATATTGGGCTTCTCCTAAGAAGCTTCTCACTTCTGTATCAGACTTGGGTTTAGGCTAGTTTAAAATGACTGCCACTTTAGAGGGATCTATTTTCAATTCACCTCCCCCTACTATATGACCCAAGTAGTTGAGAGATGTTTTGCCAAATTCACATTTTGAGAGTTTAACATAAAGTTTTTCTCTTTTCAAAACATCTAGTGTCTGCTTAACATGCTTTAAATGTTCTTCCCACGTTTTACTAAAAATCAGAATGTCATCCAAGTACACAATAACAAAATCATCAAGAAAAGGTCTAAGTACATCATTCATTAATCTCATGAAAGTAGCAGGAGCATTAGTTAAGCCAAAAGGCATAACCAGCCATTCATACAATCCCTGCTTTGTTTTGAAAGCAGTCTTCCATGCATCTTGTTCTACAACTCTGATCTGATGGTATCCACTATGCAAGTCTAGCTTGGTGAAATAAATAGCTTCCTTTAATTGATCTAAAAGATCATCTATGCGAGGAAGGGGATAACGATTTTTATTTTTATCTTATTCAGTGCTCGGTAATCAATGCACATTCTCCACGAGCCATCTTTCTTTCTCACCAAAATGATTGGTGACCCACATAGTTGTTAGGATATTCCGACACATAGGATATAGTTAAGTTCAACTTGGTCTAGTATAGAGTTAGGTTAGAGTTAGGTAAAGTGTGTTTCTTTACCGTTGTACATTTTGTAACTTACAATCCGACGGTCACGATATGTAGTGATCCGACGGTTCACTCTCACCTCGGTATTACCGACACTTGATCCGTGGCTTGACACCCGATTGGTCCATGAGTTCTATTTAAAGCGCATGGAGGGTCATTGTTCGGGTAATCCGTGCATGAGAGAAGCTTATGTAAATTTTCATTCTTTGATTAATAAATTGCCTGTAGTACCCACGTTGGGACAGGCCGTGGACTGTTTCCCTCCTTGCACTTTGAGGGTTTTAACCACGTCAAAAATACTGGTGTATTGATTTGAGATCTGGTTGTGAGCGGTGTCCTTTTGGTATTCTTTCTGAGGAACTTACCCTGTAAATTCCTACATGGTATCAGAGCTATTTGAGGGCCGCGTCCGTTGGTGATCCAAATCTGAAGCCGGTAGAACTGCATGCGGCTGTCGTTTCCTAGATCTGCTGTTTCTGACTGCTTTCGGGCCGAGAGGACTGCTCTGTTGCGTTCGGAGCATCTGTTCCAGTGAGGAACCCCTTTCGTTTCACGCGAAAAGGTTTCCGGTAGCCCTAGCTGCGTCATTTTTCAGATCGGGAGGTATACAGTGTTTTTTGCAGTTTACTGTTATTTTCTCTCTGCTTATTTCGGTCTCAGTTTATTTAGCCTTTTTTTTTTTTTTAACCGGATCTATACCTTTCATTTCTGCGTATGCTCTTTGCCCTGCGACTCTGTGCGATCTGGGCAAATCAGAAACAGAAAGGAAGGATTTTTCTCATGCGTATGCTCTTTTCCCTGCACCTTAGTGTGATCTCGGAAAATCAGAAACATTGAGAAAAATATTTAGTTTTTCGGCTAAAGCTAACTTTGAGATTTTTTTTAAATTTCTAGTTTTTTGGCTAAAGCTAACTTCGAGCCGCAAGGTTCGTTTTTCTTTGCATATTCGTGTTGGGTTTTGTGTTTTGTGTTTTGTAGGGAAAAAGAGCTTTCTCAAGGCAAGCACGCAAACCAAGGCCCCCCCCCCCCCCCCCTCTCTCTCTCTCTCTCTCTCTCTCTCAAATTTTTTGTATAGATCAATTGGTTCAAAGCTATTTTAAGAGAGTAGAGGTCTTGGGTTCAAGTCTCCATTTTGTGGGGGCGGATTTTTTCATTCCCGCACATTCGCGCACTTTGCCGGCAACGTCAACAATTTTTTTTCAAAAAGCCATAACTTCTTCATCCGGAAGCCTTTTTCAGAGCCGTTTTTTTTAAAACCGCCTATTTTTTCGAGATCTATCCATTGGAACACTTACTTTCAGCATCTTCAGCTTCAGTTTTTTTTAAAAATGGAAAGTCCATGCCAAGTCATTCTTGACAGCACTAACTACTTCCAATGGGTAGCCTACATGGAAGATTTACTTAGAAGTAAAGGTCTCTTCAGAATAGCCACAGACCAAGAGAAGAAACCAAAAGATGAAGACAAGGCGGCAAAATGGGAAAATAGACAAGATCAAGCACGTGGTTTGATAGGGATGTCTATTTCTCCTGATCTTAGATTCCACATTGCAGAACTTGAGACTCCTCATGAAGCATTAGAAAAACTTGCTAAAGTTTTTGGGATTAAAAATGAAATTAGAGCCCATCAACTTGAAAATGAGCTGCTTACTTTGGATCCTAATAATTTTTCTTGCATTGAAGATTTCTTGTCCAAATTCAAGACCCTTAGATATCTCTTGGAAGGTGTTAAAGTTAAGAAAGAAGATGGTAACCTTATTTATTCCATCCTTACTAAGTTGGGACCAGCCTACTCTGTATTTGTTTCCACTTTCCATTCTACAAGGGAAGCTTTCATTTGTCAAGGACAAGACTACAAGGCCCCTTCCTTTGACTCCTTTTGTGATTCCTTAATAAGAGAACAAGAAAAACTCTTACACCTTGGTCTTCTTAATCTTGGAAACTCTTCCACGAAAGCGTTAGCCGCCCAGCAGCAACCAAATTCAAAGAATCCTAAGAAGTCATATCCTCAAAAGAATGGTCCTAAACCATCTCAGCCTCAAAATGAAAGATCATTTCAGCAAAATGATAAGACCAATAAAAACAAATGGAAGAAGACTGATAGACATTGTAACTTTTGTAATCGAGATGGCCACTTAGAATCTAAATGCTTTAAGAAGATGGAAGCCTTGGAAGCCGCAATGAAGAAACATAACATCCATGTGGAGCCTACTTCAACTTCAACTTCCGGAATGGCACTTTCTGCATGTCATTGTCAATCATCTCAGTCTGGTTATGCATTAAATGTATCTTCTTCTTCTTCTCATTCTCATGAGTGGCTCATTGATTCTGGAGCCTCTTGTCACATGGCCAAAAACCAAGCCATGTTTTCTTCTTTAAATGATTGTAACACCAAAAATATATATGTTGGTGATGATAGATCTCTTAATGTTGTAGGGACTGGAACTGTTCATCTAGACAATGGTCAGTTTAATGATGTATTATGTGTTCCAACCTTATCCTGCAACCTTCTATCTGTCTATCAGATAACTCATTCAGGTGAAGGTAAAATTGTTGAATTTTCACCTCATGATGTTGTAATCAAGGATCTAAAAGATCCTAAACAGATTCTAGCTACTGGTCTTGCTGATGATTCCAAAGGTTGTATAAGTTTCACAACTTTGGGTCATCAAATCTTCCCTCAGTATTTGTTGCTCATAATGATGAAGTGAGCAAACTTTGGCATGAGCGATTTGGTCACTTAAACTATCGCTCCCTTCAGCATCTATGTAAAGAAAATATGGTGACAGGTCTTCCTATGGTATCTTGCAGAGATGGTGTTTGTTCCGGATGTGTACTCGGAAAACATCATCGGGACAGTTTTGACAAACGTGCCTCTTGGCACGCCTCAGCCCCTTTACAGCTTGTGCACAGTGATTTATGTGGTCCTCTTCCTGTTGCTTCATTCTCTGGCTGCAAGTACTTCTTAACTTTCATTGATGATTTCTCCAGACGCACTTGGGTATACTTCTTAAAACTCAAGAGCGAAGTATTTAACACTTTTTTGGCCTTCAAAGCCTTTGTTGAAAAACAATCTGGACATCAAATTCTTAAGCTAAGAACTGATAATGGTGGAGAATATGTTAAAAACACATTCATCAACTTTTGCACCGAAAATGGAATTCAAATGCAACATACTGTTCCATACACTCCACAACAAAATGGTGTAGCTGAAAGGAAAAATCGCACCTTAAAGGAAATGGCTAATTGTATGCTGCAATCTAAAGGACTCAGTCTTAGTTTTTGGGCCGAAGCAATTAATTGTGCAAATTATATAATCAATCGCACTCCTACTAAGGTTCTAGAGAATATCACTCCAGAAGAAGCTTGGAGTTCCATTAAACCAGATGTAAGTCACTTTCGTGTGTTTGGAAGTGAAGCATGGGCCCATATTCCAGATGAAAAGCATAAAGCTTTAGAACCTAAGAGTGAGAAATGTACTTTTGTTGGATATTCTGAAGATGTAAAAGGTTATAGACTTATTCCATTTAAGTCCAAAAATGTTATCATTAGAAGAGATGTAAAATTTGATGAAAATAAATCGGCCTGCGAGCCTAGTCCGGCGGATGTGCCACCTCTTCCTATCTCTTCTACTTTTGAAAACATTTCTTCTTCAGATGATGAAAGCGAGGATGATAATCCTCCCCCACCTTCTCAGGATCCTCAACTTCCAAGATGGGTCCGTGCTACTCGGGATGCAGCAGGTGATCTTGCCGGTGATCCTACAGATCAGCGACGTACACGTTCTCAGTTTGAAAGAGCCTCTTCTTTACTGGCTCAAGCTCCAGTAAATCATGATCCTGACACTTTTGCAGAAGCTTCAGGCCATCCACATTGGGAAGCAGCTATGAATGAAGAATATCATTCATTGATGACAAATGATACATGGGATCTTGTTCCTCTACCAAAGGGACGCAAACTTGTTAGATGTAAATGGGTTTACAGAACCAAGTATGGACCAGATGGGAAAGTTGATAAACATAAAGCTCGTCTCGTTGCTAAGGGCTTTTCACAGGTTGAAGGCATTGACTACACTGAAACCTTCTCCCCTGTTGCCAAAATGAACTCTATCCGCCTTGTTCTTTCCCTTGCTGCCTCTTTAAAATGGGAAGTCCATCAGATGGATGTTAAATCTGCCTTCTTGCATGGGGACTTGCAGGAAGAAATCTATATGGAACAACCCATTGGCTTCATACAAACAGACTCCAGCCTTGTTTGTCGACTTAAGAAATCCCTTTATGGCCTCAAGCAAGCTCCTCGGGCTTGGTATGCCAAAATGGATAGCTTTCTTTTAGAATCTGGCTTTTCTAGGTGTCATTCTGACAATACTGTCTACACCAAGAAAGTGGGCAACTCTCTTATCATCCTTGTTCTTTATGTTGATGATCTTATTCTTACTGGTAGTGATCCCAACCTTATAAACCATGTGAAGTCCAGCCTTAAAAAGAAATTTGAAATGACAGACTTAGGACACTTACACTATTTTCTCGGTCTTCAAGTCTTGCAATCCCAAGAGGGTATTTTCCTTTCCCAGTCCAAGTATGCTTGTGATATTCTTCGTCATTTTCACATGGAAGACTGTAAGCCAGCCCCTTCTCCCTTTCAGTCTGGAGTCAAACTTTCAGTCTCTTGTACTTCTCCTGAAGTTGATGCTACCTTATACCGTCAACTTGTCGGAAAACTCTTGTATTTAACCCATACTCGTCCTGATCTTTCCTTTGCTGTTGGCCTTGTTGCTCGTTTTATGCAAAACCCCCGTGAAAGTCATTGGAAAGCAGCTAAAAGAATACTTCGTTATGTTCGAGGTACAGTACAGTTTGGGATTCATTACAGTGCCAAAGCAGCTCCTCTGTTAGTTGGTTTCACTGATTCTGATTGGGCTGGTGACCCTGATGATCGGAAGTCTACTGCCGGTTATGTCTTCACTCTTGGTTCAGGACCTATTACATGGGCTTGTAAGAAACAGGCTGCCATTTCTCTTTCGTCAGCAGAAGCAGAGTATCGTGGTGCCGTGGAAGCTAGTAAGGAAGCCTTGTGGCTTCGTCAGATCCTATCAGAGTTTGGCTTTGAGCAGCAGCATCCAACCACACTTTGGTGTGATAATCAAAGTGCCATTCAGCTATGCAAAGATCCAGTCCAGCATCAGCGCAGCAAACACATTGAACTACACATGCACTTCATCAGAAAGCTCATTCATGACCATGTTCTTGAAGTGCAATATTGTCCAACAGATGATCAGGTTGCAGACATCTTCACAAAGGCTCTCACAGAGGCGAAGTTCACTAAACTTCGATATATGCTTGGAGTTCAGGAAGTTGTCACTAAGGGGGGATAGGCTCTAGTGCCTCCTTCCTTCTCCTATTGTGTCATATTTGTAAATCCTTCAATCCTATCCCAAGTTGTTCTTAAGGGGGGATGTTAGGATATTCCGACACATAGGATATAGTTAAGTTCAACTTGGTCTAGTATAGAGTTAGGTTAGAGTTAGGTAAAGTGTGTTTCTTTACCGTTGTACATTTTGTAACTTACATTCCGACGGTCACGATATGTAGTGATCCGACGGTTCACTCTCACCTCGGTATTACCGACACTTGATCCGTGGCTTGACACCCGATTGGTCCATGAGTTCTATTTAAAGCGCATGGAGGGTCATTGTTCGGAAAATCCGTGCATGAGAGAAGCTTATGTAAATTTTCATTCTTTGATTAATAAATTGCCTGTAGTACCCACGTTGGGACAGGCCGTGGACTGTTTCCCTCCTTGCACTTTGAGGGTTTTAACCACGTCAAAAATACTGGTGTATTGATTTGAGATCTGGTTGTGAGCGGTGTCCTTTTGGTATTCTTTCTGAGGAACTTACCCTGTAAATTCCTACAATAGTGATGTGCTAGGCCTAATGAATACCTTCTCAAGCAACTCCTGCACCTACTTCTTGATTTCAGTATTCTCTAAAGCAGACAACTTGTACATCCCAATGTTAGGCAATGGAACATCTTGCTACAAAATAATATCATGTACTATTCCCTTTTTGGGTGGCAGACCTTTAGGTTCTTGAAATAAGACATCATACTCTAAAACAACCTTTTCTATATCAGCTTGCTATTCAGCATTATGGCCCTCAAATACATTGGTTTTATCAGTTTTCTTTTCCTTTACGACCATCACTAAGAATTGTTTGCATGAATTTATCATTATTTTCATCTACCCTAAGTTTATGAGAGTATAATTATTCTTGAGCTTATGAGCTCTTACAAAGTATTCGATTCTATCTTTAACAAGTGGATACTTGTTCTCAGCTCTATAGAAAATAGCTTTTCTATCATACAAGTAAGGACTTCCTAAAACAATTCCGCATATATCCAAAGGAATTATGTCTAATTCAACCTCATCTACAAATGCTGACCTAAAAGAAAATTTGAGTTTGCACTGTCTATTCACTTGTAGTTGTGCTTTATCATTCAAGCATCCTAATGGGTATGGTTTCTTGTGAGGTGTAGCTGCTAATCCCAATTTCTTTACAATTGCTTCAGAAATCAAATTTACTTGTGAGCCACTATCAAACAAAGTATCAATCTTTTTTTGTTTGGAAATAACTCCAATATGGAAAAGCTCATGTCTTTTTCTCTCATTTTCTTCATCAATAACAGATTGAGTAGAATTACTAGTAGATGCTTCAAAATTCTTACCTTTTATGCCTGTGGTTGCAATAGTTGTTTCATCTCCTGAGTCTAACCCCAAATCTTTTTGAACAGCTACAGCAGTCTTCTTCTTCTTGCCCTCGGACTTCTTAGCTCTCAGCTCTGGATGCAGAATACAAAAATGCTCATCATCATGCCCATCCTTTTTACAGTGAGTGCATGAAGCTTTTATTTTCTATGCAGTGTTATCCTTCCTTGCTTTCCACTTCTGCTTTCTTTTCTCCTTGCTCTTGCTTGCAGTGGGTTGGCATGGTCCCCCAACTTCTGGATTTCCATTCTTTCCTCTAGCTTCTAGATTAGTAGCTTGTACAGATACCTCATCTATACTAGTGGAATTAAACATGAGGAAGGTATGCCTTGTGTAGTTGTGTAGACCACCAATATACTTCAAAAGAGTTTCTGGTGAGTCTAGTGAGATTCCTAGAATCAATGCTCTCTTTCTAAATTCTTGAGTATACCCTTGCACACTTTGCCCTTTCAACTGTCAAAGAGTTTTCCAACTCATCATGACTTGTTGTATGTAGGCCAATGGATAGAACTACTTTTTAATTGCAAAAACAAATTCACTCCAGACAGAGATGGTCTTACCATGTCTTTTCATATTAGCTTTTGTTCTGCCTTCCCACCAAACCAAGGCAGTGCCTCCTAGGCGTAGGCTTGCCAGCTGAATCTTACTCTTGTCTAAGTCGATGTTCTGTACTCTGTAATACACATCAATTTTTCTAATCCAATTGTCCAACTTTTCAACATTTAGCTCTCCATCATATATAGGAAAATCAAATTTAACATCTAGCTTAATCAAAGATGCTTTCTTATTATGCACAGGGCTATTAGGAGGTGTGAGAAAGCTTTCCTCTTTCCCTTTTCCCTTGGAGTGGTCATGGAAGTGAGACTCATCTTCTTCTTTATCTTGTTTAGAACCTGATGAATCTTCATCCTTATGCTTTCTAAAGTCCCTATACATTTCTTCTACCATAGAATTTATAGCTAGGAAACTTTCTATGAATTGAGGGTCTAGCCCCACAGAATCTTCCTCTGACATTGTCTTCCGAGGATAGACTCTCCCAATTTTAGGATTAGTTTGAGCAACTCTCCTTCTTCTAATTTGAGCTTTGATCTAGTGAGCATTCAACAACTAAACCAACACAAGCTTGTCTAACCTTACAGCCTAAAGCTCTGATACCACTTGATCTGATAATCACCCTATGAGTGACCTCAATTAAAGATTTATTGAATAAAGGTATTACAGACTCATGTGCTGGTGTGTGTGTCTATGTTATTTAAGCAATGGATTGATCAGATTGCAAATACACAGACACTTGAAATGGAAATAAAGTAGAGAAATACAACAAGAAAATACAAGAACACAAGAAATTAATAAGGAGTTCACCCTATCCTCCAGGGCTACATCTTTGGTCCAGCTCTTCAGTGGTGGCCTTATTTTATTGTGTCTTAAGTAGAGAATTTACAATGCAGGAGCTCAATATGAGTCACCTGAAACAGATTTGCTTGGCAGGGTGGTTCTTGGATTCCCCAAGCCACTGGAGTGCACAAACTATGTTCCTACCAGCTCTTTGACCTCTCTGGTATGACAGATCCTCTCAAGGATGGCTTGAATCTCTCAAGCTCTCTGATGCTCAATGCTACCTTTGGTCAGCTTGGCCCTCTGTCTTTTTTCTGCTTTTTCTTCATTGTCTTCTTCTGTTCTCTATTCTTCCTCTCTATGTTCTGTCCTCCTCTCGAGGTTCTGGTGTCTTTCTACTTTACCTATGGATGGCTTTAAGGCCATTCGTTCCCATGGCTATTTGATTCCTCTCCCACTTCCCATCGGATCGCCTTCTGAAGCTGCGCTTGGAGTTCCATGTTTGGCATCAACATTAGTCTCACAGGGAGTGGCCACATGTCCTCCTGTAAACTACGCCATCTTGCTTCGTCAGTTCAATTCCTTGGTTACGTCATGGAATGAGTCTTCCTCCACTATGGCGGTCAAAACAGACCTCAAATTCTTCTAGATCATGGCTTATTCCCTCATTAAATCTGGTCTTGTCATTGGGTGTGATGTCAACCCTCATATCTGGATCCCCTAGATCCAATGCCATCCACTCATTTTGCACAGTTGACTTGCTCAACCGTTTGCATGCGATGAGCGGCAGTTTTCTCTCTCCTCCACTTGCCATGCATCGATCGCTGAGTGGAATCACTCAAATTTCACCAAAATTGCTTACCGCCCAAGGAGCCCCCGATCAATATCACCAATTTCAGAGCAGGTCCTGCCTTTTAGCTTTTAGCCTTTTCACCTTTTGTCCTTCGGTTCTCTGGCTCTCCATGTGACCAAGTGCTCGGGCTTCTCCATTTTGAGGGTTCTCGCCCAACAATGCGCGATTAGCGCTAAGCACTAATCGCACATCAAAAATCTCCTCTGTTTCTCGATCTGGGCCTCATAGGGGCTAGTTTCGCCTCCCACGCAGTCTCCATGGGCCTCGATCAATGCACTTTGACCGAAGTCCTCGTCATTCCATGCTGGCTGCCACTGCCACTGGTTTGAGGTGTTTTTGATCGTTGTTCTAAATTATTTGACGTTTGTCCCTACCTGATACAGTCATGGTTCTTTTGACGGTTCTTTATGGATCCAATTCAGATCACTTGTAGTGGTATGAATGCATATTACTTAGAATTCATTGATAATGCTCTAACTTCCTTCATGTGTTTATGAACTGTGTTTCCTATATTATGTCTTTGTTTTGCTGATAGACTAAAACTCTGTATACCCTGACTTCCATGTAAGCTAATCTGCTGTTGTACTAAAAACATACTCTGACTCCATAGCCCAATGGATGTTTATTGATTGTGTTCAACCATTTATACTTGTCACTTGTTTATTCCATAGAGTTAGCCATCTAATATTTAAACTAAGATCTTTAACCTAGTGAGAGAGCCCTCTCAGGTTGAGGAGGCTAAGCCTCAGCCAAAAGTTTGGTTTGAAATAGTTACTCAAATTCTCCCTAATCAACAGTCTATCAGGGTCTGGTTTTGTGATAACATTTATTGCGTCTGCCGAGAGTCTGAAGATTATACCTATCCCGAAAAATCATGAAGTTGAACTCTTGAAGGTTGCAGGAGCTTCAGAATGTGTTCGAGGCTGCAAAACTACCTTGGTGACTCCACACATCAAATAACAAATTGGAAGGTGACTCCACTGCTAAAAGATCAGAGGCTTGATGAAGTTTCAAGATGAGTGCCATTGCAAGAATAAATGCTAGGTATGCCCCTATGAATCGGTCTCATATCCCTGGTTTTCCAAATCCTATGCCAAAGGTTGATTGGCTAGATGATCTTCCAATATTCAAAGATGAAAATAAAGACAATGCTATTCTTCATTTGGTTAGGTTCCATATGCATGTACGCAGTCTTAAGGTTCAGTTTCCTGAAGATTGTCTCATGAAGATGTTTATGACTACTTTAGAAGGAAAAGTATGGTCTTGGTATAAACTCTTAGAAAATGGCTCATTATATTCTCTTGCTGATTTCCATGATGTATTCTATGAGATGTATAAATAGTGTCATCCCTCCTTATTGCTAGTCAAATATTGTTGTAAACATTCTGTTAGTTTTATTCAATATTTGGAGGATTGTTATGATGATGATGAATTCATGGATGAAGAAATTTTAAAGGCTCTTCATAATAATACATTTCAACACCAAGAAGAAATGATAACATCCCATGAAATGCAACATGAAACCAGCAGGGGTTTACTTATGAAAACCATGTTACATCCTCTGAGATTAATGTAAAGATGTAGCAAACTTGCCAGTCTGTTGATCATAAAGAGTACGAAAATAATTGCAAACACCAAGAAGAAGTACTGGAAGATAGCTTTCATAACCCTCAAGCAGAAGAAAAGGTTGATTTTTTATGTCATACTTTGCAGCAACTTACATCAAAGAATGATCATAATAATGAGGAAAATTACATTGTTTGTGGGAATCATTCAGAAAAGCAGTTGGATAGTATATCAAAAGAATCTTGTGGCTGAGAATCAGTTGTTTGAAGATATAGAATGCTATGATGATCATCAAACTAATCACGTTTTTTTTTACCTTATAGTTGATTACATGAAAAATATTTACTGCTCAGATTTCCAGTTATATTTTCATCTGGAAGATCAGTTACATCTCATGTTGCCTCAGTTATTTTAGTATCATGTTTATTTTTTCTTCAAGCATAGTCAAGAGATTCAAGTGTTAGATCAGATCAATGACTGGCTTCATTGGAATTTTTATGTTCCTTAAGCTACAAATGGAGATTGCAGCTGATAGGGTAGGTAGGAGTGTGTGAATAAGCTTAGGTTAGGTTGACTGAGCATTTTTAGTAGGTGCAGTTTGAGTCCTTCTTGCAGAAATCATTAAAGATTGGGGAGCAGATTGGGCAAAATTTCAGAGTTTTATTTTGAAGGACGGATAGCAGCATTAGAGCTACTGGTTCTTAGTGTACCACTGGGGCACACTATCCCTAGTGGAGCTACTATTATCACCCAAAAATTCTCTAAAACTTGGAAAATTTACATTTGTTCCTAAGTCATAATGTTACATAGTGGTCAAGTCATTTTTATGTTTTTAGAGTATAAGTCATAGGGTTAGAGTCTCATTTCCAACATCAAATAAAGGTCAACAACCTGGTTTTACCCATTATGGATCCCACGTCATTCCAAAAGTGTCATGTATTTGGTCATTTTAAAATTTGAATGCGCTACGAAACTGTCTAGGAGTTTTTGTAGCGTAAAACTATGAAAATACACTTCATGCACTACGAAATCGGGGATTCGTAGTTAGGAGTTTTCGTAGCGCAAAATGTCGAATTTACACTGGATGCGCTACGAAATTGGGGATTCGTGCCAAATCTTGTCTAGCTATCAAATCCACCAGAATTCATTAATGTTTCATCATCAGGTGTCAGTTCATGAACCTTACTTATCACATGCAGCCATTCACATTCATCATTAGATTTGTTAGGAGTCATTTGTTTGCACTCATTTCAAATTTCAAAAAGAAAAGGTAAGGGTGAATTGGTCCTGGTCATTTTCGTGTCATTTTCATGCATGAGAAACACTTGATGCTTTCCTTAAGGTTGAGTTAACAAACCCAGGGTGAACATAGACCAGAATTCTTTCGCAAGCTTCAAGCGAGGTAGCTCTTCATCCAATTCAAGTGAGGTAGCTCTTAAACTAAACAGGGCAATTTCTTCTAGGTTTCCTTTACAGGGATTTCAAAGAAGAAATGTCTGAAGAGAAGAAGAATCATAGATCAGGCTAGTTTTTGAGAATTGAGCCTGAAGGCTTAGATGCACTCATAAAGGATAAAGAAGTTGAAGAAGCCTTCAAAAAATTAGGCTGTTGGAGGTTCTATGAAAAACTCAAGGTCAGCCTCAACACAAATGAACAAGGAAGTAAGTGATGAAACCTTAATACAGTTTTGGTTGAAACAAAGGCACTACTTTTTGAAGATGTCTCAAGGTTGGGTGATTTCAAGTTATGTGGCATATTTACATAATGAAATAGCTGTGAAGAAGCCTTATAAGGAAATTTTTTGGAAAAAACTGTGTAAATTGATTCACACAGCAGTTTCGTAGTGCGCTACGAAACTGCTATAGGTGCAGTTTTGTTTTTTTTATCAATCTTCAAAGGAAAGAGGAGACTATTTTTGGAGAAGGATGATGTTGGGGAATGTGAGGAGGTTGTTATATACCTAGGGGGGATAATATGGGGTAGAAAGGGAGGTACGCAAGAGAATAATGTAATAATGGGATCGGCCATAGTAATAAATAAGGTGGCTAACCCGTATCTTGTAAGGGACCACAAGTAGTTAGTAATAATGTAATGTGCCCATGTTATTAGATAGATGGTATTAAGGGAACCATGGTAATGACCCATGGTATTGTATGTATGAGGCCTATATAGAGGCTAGAGTCTCCACATTGAGAGATGTCAAGGATTATTGTATGAATGGGCATATGTGTAGGTTTTAACCCCGTACAGAAATTACCTGCATACGAATTCTTAAACAAAGAAAATAAACAATGCGAGAGCATAACACATAAAATACATATGCACAAAGATTTTCCCCTGGATCCCAAAACCAGGACTACCAGCTTGATTTTTCATTATATTCCTTTCAATGTTACAATACATATTTATACATGTCGAAGCATCCAATACCATGGACTGAAAACCATCGCGTAAAAAACCATGGACCGAAAAACATATGTAGGTTTGCCCAACCTAATATAGGGTCCAAAAAAAATTTCCCATGGCGTTGCCCCGAACCCTGTAGAGGGGGGCTACCCACCCCCCTCAAACCCCCCAGACAGGGGGGGCTTCCGCCCCCCCTGTGAGCCCCCCGCTGCGCAATCGGCACAATGAAGGGGGCGCTCTGCCCCCCCTCTAACCCCCCGGTTCACTACGTAGGTTAGTCATGGAAAGAATATAACACAACCCAACAATATGGCTTGTGGAGTGTTCTCCTTCCTTAAGGAGTGAATGTATGGTGTTGCCCTACCTTAAGGGTTTTGATATCAATAAAGAAGCATTTCTATCTATTTCTATCTTATTGTTTCCGGGTTTATTTGCATTGTGTTATATTTTTTTATCAGAGCTATAACAGAGGTCATTTGTGAATGTTTAAAGCTCAAGTAAGGAAAAAATTCAAAGAATAAAGGAGATATGTAAAAAATTCAAAGAATAATGATGACTCTATATAAGACAAGAGGTGGAATGCCTCAGGGTTGGAAATTTTCAAAGAAACAGACATATTATGTTATTGTAGAAGACTATATGTTTGATGTTAATACAGAAGCTTGGCTTTGTTACTCAGGATTCAGAGAGGGTTTTATGTGTTTGATTTTTCTCATGGCTTTCCTCATTTTCTTACTTGCAGTGGTATGAACACATGTTACTTAGAATTCATTAATAATTCTCTAACTTCCTTCATGTGTTTATAAACTGTGTTTCCTATATTATGTCTCTGTTTTGTTGATAGACTAAAACTCTCTATTCCTTGACTTCCATGTAAGCTAATCTACCATTGTACTAAAAACATACTCTAACTCCATAGCCCAATGGATGTTTATTGATTGTGTTCAACCATTTATACTTTTCACTTGTTTATTCCATAGAGTTAGCCATCTAATCTTTAAACTAAAATCTTTAACCTAGTGAGAGAGCCCTCTCAAGTTGAGGAGGCTAAGCCTTAGCCAAAAGTTTGGTTTGAAATAGTTACTCAGAGTCTCCCTAATCAAAAGCCTATCAGGGTCTAGTTTTGTGATAACAAATACCACTGAGATTTGGTCAATTTGATGCATTGGATTGGACTGCATATTACCAAGGGGATCATAGATGGTGGCGCGCTGCAGTTGGTAAAACCTAATGGTGCAATCTTCCTAGGAAAAGTAATCAAGGTCAGTTGAAGCCATACACAGGTGTCCCAACCATCTGACTAGCTACAGGAAGTCCATCAGGCGGCCACACGGTGCACAGTCGACCTTGCAGCAGTTCGACTAGAGTTAGGAGGTCTCCACGTGAAGATCTCCACACCAACAGAGTGACTCGAGGGTGATTCATGATGTTTGTGTTGGGGGCCTACTGGGGGAGGGATCCCCCAAGGAATGTTTTGGGTCTTAACGCCCAAGTTTTGATTAAATCTAATGTAAAGGCTCCATGTTTTGTGGGCTTCGCGCGCAAATATTGTAAATAAGTCATAGGGTTGTCTGCCTTCATTTTTGTAATGTAATGTTGACTTTAGAGATCCACCCATGGTTCGTGGACCATGGGATTGGATAAATAGAGTGAGGCTCTAAGTTGTAAGAGATAAGGGAATGGGAAAAAGATAAATGAGTCTGATATAAGTGTAGAGTTGAGTCTTTTGGGTTGTAGAGTAGGAGAAGGCTCTTCAGCTGAGTGTGCAGAGGCCTCGTAGTCCACAACTGAGTGCGTGGACCACTGCAACTAAGTGCGCAGGGTGAGTCGAGTCTATAACCAATTGGAGAAGTAATAAAGAAGAAACTTTCATATCAATTATGTGTATCTTTTTCCTATTTTATGAATTGAAGTATACTGGGTATAAATTACATTTCGATTGTTTATATGATGTGCAAACTTATATAAATGTGTTGATTAACTGAACGTAAGATTAAGTATCTGTTTACGTGAAGTTAACTAATAGTTATAAGAAGATAAGTAAGATCCGCAGTGTACCTTGGGGAAATAGTGTAGATCGCTGCCTTAGCAGCGCAAAAGCACCTCAGCCCCTAGTTAGGGTTGCATAAGGGCAATTGTAACAGAGCGCAAAGGTCTCGCACGTCAGGACAATGTGCGAAGTGACCTACACAAACACATTCCTAGTTGGACTAAGTTGACCCCTTAGACATCTCAAGGGTGCGGAAACTTGGTTCTAGAATCCCCCCATACTACTTCAGGTGAGGCCTTAGTCCATGCTTCGTGGGCTATTGCCAAAAGGGCCAGTAGTACAGGGATTTTTTTGGCTAATTAACTCCAAACCTAGGTCAGGCCCCCACAAGCCAACAACTTGCATGGCTTGCTCAAGCCTATTTTGTCTCACATGGGTACATGTGCATATTGTATGTAACATCTTGTAAAGTGAAAGTCCAAGTGTTAAAAGTTGAATGTAACAATCATGTAGTAGCTGAAGAGTCATGAGGGTAGATGAAATGTCACAAAGGGGAATGCCAAGGGTCACCACACCCTTTTCTATTTATAGAACCTCATAACTAATTGTAGGGTCTTATGGTTAGGCAAGCTTCCAATAGGAGTATCTTAGAGAAAGCTTAAAGAGTATTGTAATGAGTCTTGGCTTCTCCACAGTGTAGAGCTAGTACATATCTTTGGAGGAGCAGGCGACAGTGACTGTAACGTTTTGTTATCAGGACTAGTGGTTGGTCATGGTTGTACTGTATGATTGTAACTTTCAGTTCTTAATATAACAAAGCCAACACAATTCATGCATATGTTGTTATTATATTTTAGTTAACTTGGTTACTCTAATGATATATGTATCTGTTTGCTTATGCATGTATGTATAGACTCTTTCTATATATGTATGTATGAATCTTACCGAGATGTGTTGTTAGTTTAATCATCACTTTGGATTGTTGGTTCACTTTCCTTCGAGTTTGTGATGCATCCTTGCTTGTGTGTTCCCTTCCAAGTTGTGTGTTCACATAGGTTTCCAAGGGGTGCAATCATTCCACCTTCCGTGTGCTAGAACCATTCATAAACCCTTCTTGTTTTGTTGAGCATGTCACACCCTTGCTACTAACAAGGACATCTTACTTACCTCTGCGTGCAACTACGGTCAAGGCGATAACATATGACCCACTATTGGGACTCCTACACCAAATGGTCAAAGGTCTAGTTGGGACTTCTTACTGGGGAGATCCCCTGACATGTTGACGGGTCCAACACCATCAAAATATCCCTGTGTATATTGCGATCTGTAGCACCTGACACTCCTTTGTGACCATAGTTTCCTTTGCTATCTGAATATCACCCACTACCTTATCTTCTAGATCAAATCCAGCAGTTGGGGTTCTACTGCCATAGTGAAATTAGATCCAACAATTGGGGTTCTACTGCCATTGTGCAAATCGGATCCAACAGTTGGGGTTCTGCCGTTGTCGTGCAACTCACATTCAGGAGTTGGGGTTTCACAGTTGTTATAGACATATTTGGGCACTACAACCCCAATCACATATGTCCATAAACCAAGGGCTTGTAAACCCCTAAAAGTGTTGTTTCATACCCTAAAGGAACAAGTTCAAATGATTACATCATTTCCCAGAAGTTCTCCCTGAAAAACTACTCAGAACTGGTCAAAACTAAACCATACAGACTGCTCCATGCTGAGGGTGCGATGCATCTCACCTGTTACACATAGAGGGTGCAATGCATACTAAAAATCCCTTCTGTAGGGTGTGATGAGTGAGATTAGACAAATGGAAAAGGCAGTTTACTAGGTGGAAACCTAGAGAATCTTCTAGAAACTACTCATTTGACACTTGCCTCTCTGAATTCGCCTAGGGATGAGTAAGAGATCATGAAATCTCCAAGTAGAACCAAGAACTATCAGAGAAATGACACTAATCAAAATCCCAGAAGTTGACTCACCCACCTGCAAATATCTATATATGGATCGCTCATCCTAGAGATCCAGAGGCTGGAATTTTGTATTTTGTAAGGAAGTGTTGTTGGTTTCTCTGTGAAACATTGTATTGTTGGTTGATCTAGATTTTCATGAGGTGAAGATGGTTTTCATGCTGGGAGGATGGCGCTGGATCAGACAGCTTGGTTGTAATCCTCTCTTCTACTACTTCTATCAATAAAGCTATTTGAGTTTTCCTCCATATTCTTGTATATTTCTGAATCTTTTATTGGTGTATGCATTTGTATGGTTAATATACATATGATCCTATACTGTTTATGGTTATAGATCTCTATGAATTGATGGTATTATGCTACTTTGACTCTATAGGTGTTCATTGAAGTGGGAAAATTGAGGAAAGAGTGGCAAAGCTCTGTCAAAGGAGGGAGGAAACAAGCAAGGAGCCAAGCGAAAGACTGAGGCTAGTATTGTCTGCTTCTCTCTCATCTATCTCTCATAAAGGAAAAGACAAGTAACTTTAGTTTGTTTGATTCTAATATAGTTACCCGTCTTTGTGGGACTAGTAGCTCTGAGTGGACACTAGTTTTCCTGATAGCAAAATTGCGACTCCACTGGGGAGTGAATAGTTTGTTTGTTTGTTTCTATTTGTTTGCTTTATAAACTACAGACGGAGCCTGAAGTTAAGCCAGCTAGCCTTCGAACTACATTTGCTATGCAAGTGCAAAGTAGATCAATGCTGCTTCGGTCCATCTCCGAGTTTATTTATGAACTGAACAACTGACTTGCAAACATCCTAAGTGCCCTAGTGGTAGCTCAAGTAACCTCATTAGATAAGCCCCTATGCTTTGTGTTTATTGTCTATCATTAGCTCAGCCTAAATCCCTGAACTTAGCTACAAACTGTGAGTGAAAACCAAGCTCAGTCTCATCCCTAGACCATCGCACTATCTCTCATTGGCAACCTGGATGCATCGCACCTCCCATGTGTTGCAAGTGAGATGCATCTCTGTTTCCCTGTGTTACAGGTGCGATGATTGAGTGAGACTGTTTCTGCCTCCAGATTTTGGTTTTTTCTTCATTGTCTTCAGCTTTATTTAGTAGTTTTGCTATCTATGATCAATATATCACTGTTGAAACTCTCTTCCTTTGCATTATTCAGCCTCCATTGATAAAGAATTGTGAATGTTTTTTATGTATTTTTCATCATTTACAGTTCTCCTTTGCAAACAGTAGCTTAATCGAACTGTCGTCTTTTGATTTGAAAGTGTCGCAAGTGTCGTTTTCAGTCAAAGAAAAGAGTGTCGTAAAGTCTTCCTCTTTTAGATAGTCAATTACACTTTTTCCATTGTATTTGATTTGAATCATCAATTCTTTGAAGTGTCGAAAGCAGTTTTCAAGTCGAAATTGAAAGTGTCGTCTTAATCTTCCTTTCATTTTTGAAAAGAAATTGCTGAAGTGTCGCTTTGAAGAAAAGTAATTCAGATTTGTACTTAGTTTTATTTTTGTCATTCACACATTAAGGAAACTGAAAAAAAAATACATGCATGTGCATTTGCATTTAGACTGCATGCATAAATTGATTTAGGAAAAGTGCATCTAGTGTGTGCTCTCTACTCTATGTTGAAAGGATTTTACTTCTCTTTCCTTAGTAGCTAGGATTTTCATTGCTAAAAGAAAGTAAACGACTATTTATCATCTTAGATTGCATATGTAGGAATTGTATATCTACATCACGCGGTGAACCTTAAAGGAAAACTTCTTAAGAAAGATCAACTGTAAAATAAACCTCAATGAACATAAAAATGCTTTGGAACCTAACGCAAAACATCTAGAAGTCTAGGCTAGAGACGTATTCCACCATTGTAAAGCCTGGTAACTATCATTTTCATCGTAGGTTGGGTGATTCCTCCTCTTTGATATGACAAGTGCCAGTATGGAATTGTGCTCCCACGTACCGTCAAGTATATATTGGGAGACCACAATAGGCTATATCCTTTATCCTTAGGAAGCCATGTCTGCCACCCTATCAATCGGAATGCACTGAACACAGCATTCGGGAAGATTGACTGTTGTATGTAAAAAGTATTCTAAAGTTTTGGATTGGTTTGGTAATCCCTCTATCTAGATTTCCAGAGTAGTCCCTTTCGTTCCTTTTAAGACTTCTTAAAAGAAAAGGTCCATATGAGCACTTGTCACTTTAGGCTCATTAAAAATCGAAGGCGACTAGAGTCATCTTTAGCTTTTTCTCGACTCTTAAAAATTGAAAAAGCAAGTTGTGTCAAAGCATCATAAAATTTATTTTAATTGGAATAACATCATTGTTCCCTCGTTGGTCTTAGGTTGAGAAAATGGAGTCCACCAATCAATGATTTCCCCTTGGGGGAAATCCTAGTCCCTTCTCTTCCCGGGGAGATGATGGTGCTCCACATATGGCTTTTCTCGACCTCTGTCGTTCAAAACACCGTAATTCCTCAGCAATCAAATTAGCAACCAGATGATACTGAAGTCGCTCCCCCACCTTCTACTTCGTTTGTTTCTCCCTCTCCTTCTTCCTCTTCACTTGGTGAAGCTAGTAATGCTAAAAACCAAGTAACTGAGAAGAAGAAGAAAGGGAAGGAGAAGAAGAAGAAGAAGCCAATGGTGAAAGGGGGCAACCATGCATTGTCTGGTGAAAATCCACACACTGCACCATCCAAACCTAAATCTCCATGTGTCATTTGCAAAGGAGACCACTATCATCGAGATTTTCCTTGCATCCCATGGATCTTAAGGGACTGGTCTCCCCGCTTGCACAATCCGGTGTCTTCAACCTCTGACGATCATGTTGAGAGCACACCATCAACTAGTGAAAACGAAGTCAATGGACAGAAAAGAAGATCTAAATTTCCTTGTAGATTGTGTGAACGCAATCATGCCCTCCACCGTTGTCCTCTCCTAGATGAAGTTAAAAGAGTCTTGGATAACTGTCCTACTTCACCGCAACGAATTCCTCCTAGATACAAGAAACTCTTGCCATGTCCATCGCCAGTTGAAAATCCAACTGACACACCTTTGTTGTCAGTTGAAACACCTATCATTGAAGATAAACCCTCTGAGTCCACACCGGACCAAAATCAATAGGTCGAGACGGCAATCGACCCAGTCTTGTCTTCAAAAGGTCCACCTTCATATGATACAGTCACCAAAGAGAATGAGAACGACACCGTTCAAATTCTTTTTGTTAACACAGAATCTGATGAATATGGGGGCAATCTACCCATTCCTTTACCATAGGAAGGAAGTTTGTTAGAGATTCATCTGGCCGTTTATTCGGTCCCTCCTCCAAGCAATCTAGTCGTTTCCTTCAATTGGAATCTACTATGGAGACCCCGCCTACAGTCTAATGTGCAATTCCGGATCATAGTACAAGCTTACAGAATGATCATGGCTGGTACTATCATAGATGAAGGTGCTTTTGTGAGTATCCTTTCCTCAACTTCTTGGAAAGCGCTTGGTTCACCATCACTTTTGCCTGAGATTCGAAATCTGTCAGGCTTCAACAAAGGAACCAGTTGACCATTAGGGATCCTTCCAAATTTGCCTATAACTTTGAGAAGGAAAACTATTTATCTGAACATGATGGTAGTCCAAGGGCCATTAGATTACAATCTACTCCTTGGGCATGACTACATTTATAGCATGGGAGCTATTGCTTCCTCACTCTTTTAAGTGATGTGTTTCCCACATGAAGGCAGAGTGGTACAGCTCGTAGACCAGCTTTCATTCCCTGGTTCAAACACAGCTACTAGTCAAGTGCCATCCCTAACTAGTCTTTTTGCACAAGGAATGTCTCATCAGCCTCCAGTTCGTCCACCTGATGAACACGAGTGATTCAATGAATGTGACTAAACCTAGGGGGCATGCACCCTGGTCTGCTTCGACAGGAAAACCCCAGATATAAGGTAGGTTTCCACCTAGGATATATGACTAGTCTGACACACCCATCCATTTAGGAAAATGGGATTAGACTGGAATAAGATTCCCTCATCAAAAGTTATGTGATTGGAAGTGGATTCAACCCTTTCACCTTTGTCTATTTCGATGGACAGAGCCAAGGAAGTGTTTTGTCTGCAAATGTGGAAAAATCAATCTTGCAAATGCAAGAACTTCCATATGGTAGCCTGGAAACTCTAATTTTCTTTATACCTGGGGGCATGAAAACCTTTTGCTTGCAAGTGAAAATTGATCTTTTATTTTCTTAGTTTGTAGGCTTATTTTCTTAGTTTGTAGTCTCTCAACCTTTTAACCTCATAGGTCGGTCGTTTCTAGCTTGCATACAAAAGGCTTTGGAGAAAGGTTGCGCATGGGGAAAGCTCCCTAAAAAGTGAACCTATTGATGAGAGACATCCTTATTATATGACTGGCACGAGCAATGTTTCCGCAAAGTTCAAGCTCGTTAAAAAATAAACCTAGCAATGAGCATATGTTCCCCCAAAGTTTAAGCTCATTAAAAAATGAACCCACCTTTCGGTAAATAACCTTTGTGATTGAATTGCTATCAGCTTTTGAGCCTTGGTCGTGTTCTTATCATCACCTCCACTTTTTAGCTGATCATACACCTCCACTTGATTGTTTACCCCTTTTGAGCAACAGTTGCGATGAGTGATCCTGTTAGCCATATTCTTTACATTGTCATGATTAAAAAGTTCCAAACCTTACCTGGAACCAACTGCTACCCAAAAATATCACTCATTCCTCAAAGACAAGTCTCTTTTAAGCTCTTTTTAGACTAGTAAAATATAAAAATATTACCGAGCAATTGGCCTCTCCAGCTCGTTAAAGTGATTGGAAGTTCCATCCCTCCTCTATATTTTAATATTTTTGGACCTGAGGGATTATTACACAAAAAGATCGAGTGCTTGTCTTTTTCAACTTGTTAAAGTGATAGGAAAAGTCATCGATTTTGTATTATTTTATACCTTTTCGGACTTAAGGGATAATACTACGAAAAAGGATTATTGGAGTTTCATTTTCGTCTCTTTTCAGAATCTCTAAAACTGAAAAAGACCGAGTTATCTTTGTCATTAAACTCGTTAAAATAATGGTGACAAACTTGTCCATTACAGACAAGAGCAAGTTTCATTGTCTCTAGGCTCGCTAAAACATAGTGATAGGTTTGCTCGAAGGGAAAATTATAGAACAAGCATATGTTATCCTCCTCAAGCTTGACAAAAATAAAGAGGTACTGGTCGGCAATGACTGGGGAAAATTTGGGAAGAAAACTTGAAGAACTTCATTGGTAGCTGGTTGCTCTTGAAAATGACACTTTCATTCTGTCACCATGACTGAGTTGGGTTGGGTTATTCCGTTCACCGGTCATATCACCATTGGTCCTCCGCACCATCCATTTTTGGGGTTAATGCTACCAATCCATTTCAGTGTCGCCGATATGTTCAAGAGAAATCGCTCAGAAAATTCACAAGCCCAACTAACATCTCATCCGTTGTAATACCTTCACACTTCATTCTTTCATGACCACCACCCTGAACCTTGTATCATCAGATCATTTTTACCACCACAAAATCATTTGCTCTGTTTCGTGTCATAGATGTGGGATTCATTAAGCCCCTCCTATGATGGGTCACTTCTTGTCAACATCAGCTCATTATCCAAGAAGTCGACTTAGGAATAACCCTTTCAGTACTTTGAAGCTTGCATGCCTCAATGGAAAGTTTCTCACTTCTGGCGACAGGTTTACATCAATGGCCTTCGACTGAAAGATTTTGCGTGGTGTTTGACATCGACTCATGTATTCACACCACGTGAATTGTACTGTAGTACCTTGAGGGTCATTATCATTATCGGTGATTCCTCTCGCACCTGTTAACAACTTACATCATTGGCTGGTAATCAGGCAATGTCTTTCCATGTTCGACATGAGAACATCTTTTTAGATGGATCGACTTGTACTTCGGGTGAAGATTGAACGAGTTTGAAGACCCCGGATCTAGTTTCATCCATCTGGGTTGTGATATATTTAGGAAAATAAAGACATCAAATGTACATCATAGCTGCACAGATAATCATCCAAGCTAAGGGATGATGTCTCTACTAGAATCATCAGTCTGCCACACAGACGGTTGTCTATCCTATGTACATGAAAATGAATTTATAAAGTTGAGCATGGGAATGCCCACCTCAGCTAGATCATGAAAATATTATGAAGATAATGTATTGTATTGTATCTTATTATAGGGCACCTTCCAGTTCGAAAAACCTCGGATCCTCATGATAAAGCATTTCACCTGACATCAGAAGATTTATGACCTCATGCTTTAGGGGGCAACTCTTATAGACATATTTGGGCACTGCAACCCCAATCACATATGTCCATAAACCAAGGGCTTCTAAACCACTAAAATTGTTGTTTCATACCCTAAAGAAACAAGGTCATATGATTACATCATTTCCCAGAACTTCTCCCTCAAAAACTACTCAGAATTGGTCAAAACTAGACCATACAGACTGCTCCATGTTGAGGGTGTGATGCATCTCACCTGTTACACATAGAGGGTGCGATGCATACTGAAAAGCCCTTCTGTAGGGTGCAATGACCGAGAGTAGACAAATGGCAAAGGCAGTTTGCTAGGTGGAAACCCAGAGAATCTTCTAGAAACTGTTCATTTGACACTTGCCTCTCTGAATTCGCCCAAGGATGAGTAAGAGATCATGAAATCTCCAAGTGGAACCAAGAATTATCAAAGAAATGAAACTAATCAAAATCCCAGAATCTAACTCACCCACCTGCAAATATCTATATATGGATCCCTCATCCTAGAGATCCAGAGGCTGGAATTTTGTATTTTGTAAGGAAGTGTTGTTGGCTTCTCTGTGAAACATTGTATTGTTGGCTGATCTAGCTTTTCATGAGGTGAAGAGGGCTTTGATGCTGGGAGAATGGCACTGGATCAGACAGCTTGGTTGTAATCCTCTCTTCTACTAATTCTATCAATAAAGCTATTTGAGTTTTCCTCCATATTCTTGTATATTTCTGAATCTTGTATTGGTGTATGCATTTGTATGGTCAATATACATCTGATCCTATATTGTTTATGGTTATAGATCTCTATGCTTTGATGGTATTATGTTGCTTTGACTCTACAAGTGTTCTTTGAAGTGGGACAAGTGAGGAAAGAGTGGCAAAGCTCTGTCAAAGGAGGGAGGAAACAAGCAAGGAGCCAAGCGAAAGACTGAGGTTGGTACTCTCTGCTTCTCTCTCATCTATCTCTCATAAAGGAAAACACAAGTAACTTTAGTTTTTTTGTTTCTAAGATAGCTACCCGTCTTAGTGGGACTAGCAGCTCTAAGTGGACACTAGTTTTCCCAATAACAATAGTGCCGATTAGACCCTTTGTGTAGTGAGGCTTACTGCTACTATAGTTTCGGTCCTATTTTTGCAGGACATTGGGTAGGATCAAGTTTTCTGGAATTCAACCATTATAGTATTGATCAGCGGGAGTAAAACTCCTTCCAGAGACCATCCCAGGATGCTAGAAATAAAATTAGCCCATAAGATTTAGGACAACGAGATGATCACAGTGGTACCATTCACTTGTCAACCTCAATTTTCTGGCAGTCCCAAATTTTTTCCAAAGTGACTTCAAGTAATCCCCGCCAATAGACTCCTAAAGCTCATCTTCTTTCCAAGATGACTACTCTTAAGTAATTGAGTGTGGTTTGTGTTTGGTAGGTACCAGATCTCAAGTCATGGCCTATTAGAATATCGAGAGCCTTGAAAAAAGGTTGGATGAGTTCCAGGGAAATATGGAACAAATTACCTCACAGCTTTCACTTCTCACCAATATGATGCAGAGGCCTAATAGGGAGGAGCATAGTGTTGATGAACACCTCAAAGGAGAATCTAGCCATCACATTCACTTCCATGGAAATCACCAACATTCCCATCCTCGGCCACCCAAGCTAGACATGTACAAATTTGATGGCTCTAATCCTATAGTATGGGTAACTCAAATGGAACAATATTTCTCCCTTAATGATATCTACAAAGATAAAAATAAACTAAATTTGGCCATGTGGTGTTCGTACGAATGACATGGCACTTTATAGATGTGAAATGTGTCTGATAATGTCAGCATTAACTGGACAGGGTTGACCAACCAGTGGATGACAAGTGGCAATATGGTACTGATGTGGTAGATAACTGAGTTGTATGTCTAGGCTAGTGGTTCAATCATGGGAAGCCATGTGGTGCTGACATCATCAAGTGACTAGTGTATGGTTTTCACATGAGCCAATCACAAGCCACCACATGGGCTAATCATAGGGTGCCACGTGGCCCTATGAGAGGTCACCAAGTCATCCATCAGATTAGACAAAAATTTATGAGACCAACCTCGACAGGGATTGATCACTTGACCTCTCGTATAACAATTTGTTGACATACTATTACACCATGCCACGAGTCTTAACATACAAAGGGCAAAAACAAAATTTATTATTTAATGACTCATTGTTTAGGAGTAGTGGGAGGGTCGGCGGGCACACTTGACTAGCCTAGCCCACAACTATATTACATGTAATGTGACCAGGCGGAACAGAGGTAGGGGCGTTGAGTAGGCCATGACCCCCGGTCCCATAACTGTGCATGGGAACCAAGGGTCAAGGCCAACAACCTGATTAATTTTTTTTCTAATATATATTCAAAACCAAAAAGACTACTAGTGGGTGGGAAGGATCGAACCCCTAACTTGTAGTATGATAGTCCACACACCCAACATTCTGGCTAAGCCATTTTACTGAATGGGATGTGAGACCAGAGGCTTTTGTATCACAGTTTAAAGTTCCTTTTGGAAAATTGAGGATAACTTGGTCATCCTAAGGCCTTTTTGATCACAATAAGAGCCTATATAGGGGTTTTTGGCTCTTCTAAACATGATGACAGAGTAATTTTTGTAGTTTGAGGCTCATAGATGGATGTTTGGAGCATGTCATCCACAGAGACATAATGGTGTCTAACCATTAACTTGTTCATCATCCAGTGAAAAAGATGAAGAAGTTTTTGTACAAAGTCAGAAAGGGTTTCCATTTTATGTAAAGTTTGTAATCATTGGATTTGTACCTTTGCACGTAGGGTTAGAAGTTTTTCCATTGTACTTTCTACTCATGCCTTTTGAGACAAGAATTCCAAAGAGAGGGCCTCGAGGGCTTGAGCAAAACATTGTCGATTATATACTCAAAAGACTTGAAATTTTGCAAGGAAATCATCTATGGATGTCTTTTCCCTCATTTGAGTGATCAATTTTCAGTTTATCTTCAAATGGTGCAAGTCGAGATAAGGCAGTAGTAACACTTCATTGGAAAGTGTTCATGTATATAGTTTTTTTTATCTTAGATTCCATGAGATGATGTTGAGTATGTTTTAAATCTGAGTGGGAGATTCATGGACCTGATGCTATGTTTGTGAGCGTGCTCAGTTTCTGTTTTAGAAATGACTCTAAGTGAAAGTTCTTTGTAGGAGGACATCTTTCTGGAGGAGAGACATCGCCACTCATTGAGAGAGTGCTTTCTTGTTTTGACAAAGATATCTATATATATATATATATATATATATATATATATATATATATATATATATATATATATATATATATATATATAGATATAGATATATATAGTTTATTCACTCAATAAAGTGGCCTCATGATCATTGGAGTAGGTCCTGGAGACGTAGTCCATCATGGACGAACTTCGTTATCATATGGTTGTACTACTGTGTTTTTGCTTTTCTCTTACATCTCATTAGTTTGGTTTTGAGTATCACATGCTTCATGTATATTGTTCAGTTCATTTTCATTTACCTATTCATGCTTGAACACTTTTGAATGAAGACAATTTATAGGACCCATTTCCTTATAACTTGCAAAGCGTCTAAGTTCGATCCTATTTTAAGATAAGGTGGTATCAGAGCCAAGTTTGACCAAGTTTCAATCATGGGAAATAAATTGAAGCATGAAAGACTCCAAGAGTTGGAAGAGATTAACTTATCTCTTCGAATGGAGACTACTAAGCTTAGAACATTTCTCGAAGCAATAGAGAAGGAAAAAAGGAAAATACATCTATAGTTGCAAAATATTGTGGAAGATGAGACTGGCGAGTGTTTCGTCCCGGAAGCAGAAAAGAGAGACCTTTAAAGATGAAACCAGTTTGTGGGCATGGTTAGTAGACAAGATATGAATCTTGTAATGAGAATGATGCTTGTAATTTTTGCTAGCATCTAAAATATTTTCCCCATGTGCCAGTTGGTAAAAGTGGTTGGTTGGAGATATCATCCACTTCGTCATCAACAACTGGAACAAAAAATATGTTTTTTTGGTCAAAGGAGGTAATTAGTATTTCCAATTCTACTCCTTCAGTTAATGTTAAAGACACATCTTTTGCATCTTTTGAAAACCATACCAAGGGAATTGTTATGAAGCTCTTAAGTCAGATGGGTTATGATGGAAGCGGCCTCGGAGTCGATGGCCAATATATGGTTAATCCTATCGAAGCGAAGGAACGACCACAGTATGAAGGATTGGGTTATGGCCATGAAGAAATTGAAGAGAGCTCTAACATTGTTAAGGTAAAGAAATCCTCAATTATGGAGTTCATGCCAAAAGGGCTCTTATGAAGTGATGGTATGTCACACCATGATGGTAGAAATAGTGACAAGTTTTCTTCGTAGAGAGATGAACGTTCCAAAGGACTGCCAGGTCAAATTCTCCTCATCAGAGTCATGACTTAAAGGACAAGTATAAACATTCTAGTACTTTCTTTTCTCATGATAATTTATGGAAAATGGTTTCGTGTACATTTTGTCATGCATTTAACCATTGTGTGGCTGAGTGTGAACAACGGAAGGCATTGATAAAAAAAATGGACCAAATCATTAGGAAGAGACATGAGGAACCTCTCTAAAGTTTGAAAGCTTTATTTCCAAGGAATTTGTTCAAGATTTTTACACCCATAGTGATATAAGTGGGAACTGGATTAAGAAGTGTTGGAAACTCCATCCAGAACTTCATCCTAAGAATGACAAGGATGTCATACAATCCTCTGTGAGGGGAGTGACAAATGACAAAAAAGAAGTTGATGCAATTCCCTAAGCAGCCTTTGAAGCAGAGAAGGTGCAAAAAGAGAACCCATAGGGCAGGTTAGGCAAAGAATGGGTAGACTAAATGTACAACCACTTTGATTTAAGAACTTTAATTACTTGTTCTATATACCTGATTAGGTAATTTGAAAAGTGATGTCATGTATAATTCACTTATATGCAACAATATTTTTGGCATTTTATGCCTTTTCTGGCTTGTTGTTAGGTCAGTATGTATGAAAATTTGAGAGTTAAAGTCTATGTCATGATGTAAGAACTTTTGGAGTCCAAAAGTTCTTTTTGTTTGAAGGTGTGATCGACGTCGATCCTTGCACACCCAAAAATTGATTGTCTTAAAATTCCTTGTAAATGGCTCCATTGTGTATAGCTTGAAATTCTAAATCCATCGCAACTGAGTTTGTATGCGAAAGTTATTGTAGGTCAAAATTTAGGGTTGACTGGAAAAAGGCCTTAAGGGAAATTTTGACTTCATGTGGCAGTACATATTTTTGACGTCAACATGGTGATGTGGTAGCATAAGAGGTTTCCAGGTGTCACTCATTTTTGGAATTTTTGGATTGCTAAATGGACGAATAAAATTTGGCCACGTGGCATTTGTATGGATGATGTGGCACTGTACAAATGTGACATGTGTCTACTGATATCAGAAATGACTGGACAAGGTTGACCTACCAACGAATGACACATGGTACTATGGTATTGACGTGGCAAATTACTGGGTTGTACGTGCAGGAAGGAAAACCATTCGCAGTAAGCCATGTGGCACTAACATCATCGGGTGACTAGGCATATGGTTTTGACATGGAACAATCACAGGCCACCACATGGGCCAATCAGACGACACCACATGGCCCTATGAGAGGCCACCAAGTAGGCCATTGGATTAGACCAAAATTTATGAGACCGACCTCTGCAGGGATCGATCATCTGGCCTCTCGCGTAACAATCCGTCGACTTACCTTACACCATGCCATGAGTCTTAACATATAAAGGGCACAAACCATATTTATTTTTTAATAGCTCAGTGGTTGGGAGTAATGTGTGGGGTGATAGGCGTGCCTAACTAATGCGACCCACAATTATATTACATGTAACGTGATCCAACAGAATGGAGAAGGGGGCGTCAGGTGGGCCATGATTCTTGGTCCCATAATTGCATGCAAGAACCAAGGGCGAGGACCAATGACCCGAGTAATTATTTTTTAATATATATTAAAAAGCCAATGCAACTACCATCAAGCAGGGAAGATCTAACTCTGACTTACGGTATAATATTTGACACTCCCAACCAGTCGGGCTAGGCCATTTTGTTGAATGGGATGTGAGACAAGAGGTTTTTGTAGCATAGTTTACAATGTGCTTTCAAAAAATGAGGATAACTTGGTCATCCTAAGGTCCTTTTGAGCACAAAAAGAGCCTAAACAAGGGTTTTTAGCTCTTCTGAACATGACGGTAGAGTATTTTTTGTAGTTTAAGGCTCATAGATGGATGTTTTGAGAAATTCATCCTGAGATTCATAATGGTGTCTAACCATTAACTTGTTCATCATCTAGTAAAAAAGATGAAGGAGTTGTTTTAAAAGGGCATAGAGGGTTTCCATTTTATGCAAAGTTTGTAATCAGTGGATTTGTACCCTTGCACTCAGATTTACAAGTTTTTCCATTGTACTTTCTTACATGCGCCTTTTGAGATGATAATTCCAGAGTGAAGGAATGGAGGGCTTACGCAAAAGATAGTCGAGTATATATTCAAAAGATTCAAAATTTCACAAGGAATTCACCTATGGATGTTTGTTTTCTCATTTGAGTGATCAATTTTTAGTTGATCTTCAAATGGTGCAATTCGAGATAAGACAATATTGACACTTCATTGGAAAGTGTTCATGTATATAGTTTTTGATCTCAAATTCATGAGATGATGGCTATGATGCTGAGTATGTTTTGAATCCAAGCAGTGGATTCATGGACCTAATGTTATGTTTGTGAGGGTGTCCAATTTATGTTTCTTGGTCATGTTGTAGACTGGTTGTACTGATGTGTTTTTGCTTTGCTCTTACATCTCATTAGTTTGATTTTGAGTATCACATGCTTCATGTATATTGTTTAGTTCATTTTAATTTACCTATTCATTCTTGAAAACTTTTGAATGAAGACAATTTATAGGACCCATTTTCTTATAACTTGCAAAGCATCAAAGTTCAATCCTACTTTTAGATCAAAAAAGAAGGATAAAGAACATAGATTGTGATCACAATTCGATGTAGATACAAGTAAGCTAATACAATCCAATTCTACTTTCAGATTGACTTTAGAGTTACTCTTGGCTTTATATCTACATATAAAAGATACAAATAAACCCCTTCTCCAACATGTACATATAAAATGAATAAAAATAAAATGTTATTCACCTTAATTACTTTCAGGTGAAGCAATTCATAGCCAATTCATATATCTAAATGAAATTCATAAAAGAAATAACAATGAACTAGAGGGAGGAAAGAAGATCAATATATATTAATTTATAAATAGAATTTATACACCAACTAAGAAAAACATACCTGATCTAGTTGTTATATGTCCATGTCTTTGGATGTTGAAATGTGACAACAAGAATATTCCAAATTTCAATTTGTCCTTGAATTAAAATTGAGAATTAAAATTCAAATTTAGTCTCACCAACTGCTTGGAAAATAATTAATTACTTCATCTTGAGTTAATTAGTTGGAGAAATTCAAGCTAGAAGTCTTTATGAAGTCATGCAACAGTTATCCCTTAAATTAAGGAGATAAGGATGTGTTGTATTTGAGTTGTAATTAGTTAGCTCAGTTAATTGAGTTAAGTCTAGTTAAATTAGTTCCAAACAGTTTGAGGAACTAATTGTGAGTTCAACCATTTAATGCATGCATGCATGCAACTAGTGTACTCCAGATAGGTGAAGATTCTCTCATAAATAATTCATGCATGTCTATTCAAACAAAGACCCAGTTGAGATTAAAGACAAGGACAGTGTACTGTTAGTTGCTAGAATTTTCATATAAGAAAATCTCTTGCATGCAAAAGGAATTCATTCCTTGAGATTTGTGCAGTTTTACAGTGTGTTGGAGTAGTGTGTGAGATCAGTGTCACACAAGGTTACAGCTGGATCACCCAGGGAAAACTACACAAGGAAATAGGAGGCTTGGAGGGCAGAGGAGAAGACTTATGAGCAGTCTACTATGTCTATGAGCAGCAGTGAGGGATTGTACTGAGAGCTGGATAGTTGTGAGAGCTAAAGCTATGAGTAATCCTGAGATATTTCCACTTGTATGATAATACAGGTAGTGGGGTTTTTAGCGGAGGCTTTCCCCAGAGTATTCTTCTGTGTTTCATGTGTATTGATTCTTCTTCTAGTTATATGTGTTATTCTTGATCTTGCTCAAATATATTAAGCTTCCGCAAGTTTGATTGTAGAAGTAGATTAAGTATTTTGTTTTAGTTGTATTTCATAATCAGGTTAATCTACAATGAGAATTTCTACATGGTATCAGGACAAAGGTTATCAATTCATTAAATAGTATACGGAGAGGAGAATTTGAAGTTTGAAGTTCGGGATTGCAAGTACAAAATCAAATTCTTATCATACTTCAAAGTTCACCAATGGTGTTCAATGGCTTGAGATTCGAGTATGCTCTGGATGGCAGCTCGAATTACATAGCATGGAAAGATCACATGGAAGCGGTATTAGAAGACAATGGTTTGAAGGTTTCATTAATCAAGAAATCCCCAAGCTAGCTATAGCTAATGCACAAGAATTGGTTGAATGGAAGAAGTGTGTGGTGAAGGCGAGACAAATTCTTCTAGAGGGAGTTCGAGATCATATTGTCTTGAGTCTCCATGGGAAGGAGACTCTGTTTTCAATGTGGAATACATTGAAGAACCTCTATTAGAATAGTAGTGACTAGAGGAAACTAGAGCTCAAGGATAAGCTTCATAAAATCAAGATGGAGAAGGGTGATACTATTTCTACATATCTGAACAAGCTCACCACCTACAGAGATGAGCTTGGTAGTGTGGGAATAATGATTTTTGATGATGATATGGTGAGCCTTGCTCTCCTCGGGCTTCCAAAGAGCTGGAATAACTACCAGGACTCTGTGAATGGAAGAGAGAAATTGTCGGATTGGGAATGACTGTGGTCAGATCTCATGCAAGAGGAGATCAGGAGGAGAACTCAAGATGGTTCTTCATCAAAGAATGATGATGAAGAAAATCTGGCATTAGCAAGTAAGGAAAGGAAAGGGAAAGGGAAGGCTTCCCATTCCAAATCAAATTCTTCCCATGGAGGGAAGAAGATTGACAAATCTAAAGTGAGATGCTTTAATTTTCATGAGATCGGCCATTATGCAACTAATTGCCCATTAAAGAAATCCAAGAAGGGATCCTTGAAAGCATCAGAAGTTGAGGCATTAGCCGCTCATTTCGAATCAGATTTTACCCTCATCAAATGCATGGTTTCATTAATGGTGGGTTGTGTTTGGTATCTTGAAAGTGGAGCCTCATTCCACATGACCAGCAATAAAATTTTATTCAGTACCTTGGAGGAGAAAGACCTCAAGATGCGCATGGATATGGGTGACGATGGAAAGTACAGTGTTTCAGGAGTGGGCACGGTTGCTTTGTAGAGGGAGCATGGATCTCCTCTCACCTTGATTGACGTGAAGTATGTGCCTGGACTGAAGAAGAACTTGGTCTCGGTTGTGATGTTGGATGACAAAGGCTACGATGTTGTCTTTGGTAAAGGAAAGGCATTCCTAAGACACATAGCCATGGGTTAAACCAAGAGGATTGGGATTCGAGTAAAGAATCTTCATAAACTAGAGGTAGATAACTGTGTTGCATTGAGTTCAAAAGTAGAATTGGTGCAAAGGCAAGACATTAGCGATTTATGGCACAGGCGGTTGGGCCACATGCATCATGGGACATTGAAGATAATGCAGCAGATCTCTACTGGACTTCCCAAAGGTAAACTTGAGCAAGTGGACACATGCAAAGGTTGTACCTTGGGAAAGTATGCCAAGTCTTCCTTTCATGATCAAGATAGTCAAGATGAAGAAATCTTAGAGCGAGTTCATACTGATTTTTGTGGACCATTCTCGACAATGTTCACTGCTAAGAAAAGGTATTATGCGATTTTCATTGATTATTTTCTCGTAAATATTGGCTTTATTTCATGAAGAAGAAGGACCAAACCTTCTCAAAGTTTTGTGAGTTTAAAGCTTTGGTTGAGAAAGAGTCAGGGAAGAAGATCAAGGCCTTGAGAAGCGACAATGGTGGAGAGTATGTATCTCAAGAGTTTAAGGACTTCTGTGCAATAGAAGGAATTAAATGGGATTTGACGGCACCTCATAACCCATAGCAAAATGGGGTGAACGAGAGGAAGAACATAATGATTATGGGGACAACTCGAATGATGCTGCATGACCAAGTCCTACTACTTCATTTGTGGGCTGAGGCATGCAACACAATGGTCTATATGCAGAATAGAATCTTGCATCACATACTTGGGATGAAAACACCAGAGGAAGCTTTCTCTAGTAAGGGACCAGATGTGGTTCACTTCAGGATCTTTGGCTCATCGGTATATTGCCATGTGACAAAGGATGCATGGAAGAAGCTTGAGCCAATAGCTGAGTTGGGAATACTTGTGGGGTACATTGATACACCTCACAACTATTGGGTGTACTTGCCTACCAGTCGCAGGATAGTGGTTCGTAGAGATCTCAATTTGGATGAGTAGAAGTCCATGTGAGTTTCCCCTGAGAGGGAGCTCCAACTACAGGTTGTGGACGAACTTTTGGTTCCTAAGGAGGAGGAGCCTCAAACTGACGTGGAGCAGCCACATGCAGAGGTTCCAGGAATAGAGACATCCACTCAAGTAGAGTCTTCCAAAGATGGATGGAAGTGCACAAGAGAAGCTGACAGATTGTTGTCGGATGCGAGAGAGAATGTGGGAGAACCATCTTCTCAGCACAGATAGAGGAGGTCACCTAATAGGTACACTGGATATATGGCCCTCGTTGGGGAATGTATTGAGACTGAGCAATCTTCCTTTGAGGAATCAGTGCAACAGTTGACTTGGGTTGATGCTATGGTGGATGAGTATGACTCCATAGTTCGGAACAGTGTTTGGGATGTGGTTCCAACACCAGAGAACAAGTAAGTTGTGAGTTCCCATTGGATTTACAAGGTAAAGCAAGATGCTGATGGTAGTGTGGAGAAACATAAGGCAAGATTTGTTGCCCGTGGTTTCTCACAGGTCGAGGGGATCGACTATGATGAGAGTTTTTCTCCTGTAGCAAGGTACTCATCTATCAGATTAATGTTAGCACTATCAGCACAAATGGGTTGGAAGATCCATCCGATGGATGTGAAGACTACACTCCTCAATGGCAAGATTGAGGAAGAGGTGTACATAGAGAAGCCAGAAGGTTTTCAGACCTTCGATCATGAGTCACATGTGTTCCGACTCAAGAGAGCCTTGGATGGGATGAAGAAAGCACCTCATGCTTGGTACACCAGGATCAACAACTACTAAATCAAGTTGGGCTTCACAAAGAGTGAAGCAGATGTGAACCTATACCACATCATGGTAAAAGGTAAGTAGTTGATCATTGTACTTTATGTTGATGATCTCATATTGACAAGTGATGTTCAGTTGATCATGTCTTGCAAGGAGGACCTTGCAAGAGAATTTGAGATAAAAGACATGGGTCTTATGCACTACTTCCTTGGCATGGAAGTGTGGCAGAAGGATGGGGAGTTGTTTGTGTCTCAAGGCAAGTATGCCAATGAGATACTCAGGAGATTCCACATCGATAAGTGCAAGCCCATGCAAACTCCTCTAGCAGGTAACTAGAAGAAAGAGGATGCTATTTCAGGAGAAGTAGTAGAAGCTACTATGTGCAGGTAGCTTGTAGGTTCACTGATGTACTTAGTGAACACACGACCAGATTTGTGCTGAGTCAAGCTATGGTTCAGCCTACCAAGATGTTTTGGAAGGCAGCTAAGCATGTTTTGAGATACCTCAAAGGCACATCTCAGTATGGATTATGGTACAAATGGATAGAGGGAGTGAAGCTACAGGGCTTCACTGATGCAGATTGGGCGGGGAGTCCCTCAGATCAAAAGAGCACATTAGGAGGAATTTTCAACCTTGGGTTAGCTACAATTTCTTGGTACAACAGGAAAAAAAGGTTGGTTGCACTCAGCTCAACAGAGGTTGAATACATGGCTGCAAGTCAGGCAACAAGTGAGGCCATCTAGATGCGGAAAATTCTAGTTGGTTTGTTTGATCAGAGGATGGATCCAACCATGATCTATTGTGATAATCAAAGTTGTATCAAACTCTCTGAGAATCTAGTATTTCATGATAGGTCCAAGAACATAGATATTCAGTATCATCATCTCAGAGACTGTGTGGTGAGGAGTATCATGTTTTTGCAGTATATTTCGACCGAGGAGCAAGATGTTGACATTTTGACTAAGGCATTGTCAAAGTGTAAATTCGAGTTCCATAGAGACAGGATCGGGGTGGCAGATAATCCATTTCTTGTTGAGAGGGAATGTTGAAATGTGGCAATAAGAATATACGAATTTTAATTTGTCCTTGAATTAAAATTCGAATTTAGTCTCACCAGCTGCTTGGAAAATAATTAATTAATTCATCTTGAGTTAATTACTCGGAAAAATTCAAGCTAGAAGTCTTTATGAAGTCATGCAATAGTTATCCCCTAAATTAAGGAGATTATCCCTTAATTAAGGAGATAAGGATGAGTTGTATTTGAGTTGTAATTAGTTAGCTCAATTAACTGAGTTAAGTCCAATTAAATTAGTTCCAAACAGTTTGAGGAACTAATTGTGAGTTCAGTCAGTTAATGCATGCATGCATGCATGCAACTAGTGTACTCCAGATAACCGAAGATTCTCTCATAAATAATTAATGCATGTCTATTCAGACAAAGACCTAGTTGAGATTAATGATAGGGGTAATGTACTATTAGTTGCTAGAATTTTCCTATAAGAAAATCTCTTGCATGCAGAAGGAATTCATTCCTTGAGATTTGTGCAGTTTTACAGTGTGCTGGAGCACTGTGTGAGATCAATGTCACACATGGTTACAGCTGGATCACCCAGGGAAAACTGCACAAGGAAATAGGAGGCTTGGAGGGTAGAGGAGAAGACTTATGAGTAGTCTATTATGTCTATGAGCAGAAGTGAGGGATTGTATTGAGAGTTGGATAGCTGTGAGAGCTAAAGTTATGTGTAATCCTGAGATATTTCCACTTGTATGATAATACAGATAGCATGGCTTTTAGCTGAGGCTTTCCCCAAAGTATTCTTTTGTATTTCCTGTGTATTGATTCTTCTTCTGGTTATATGTGTTATGCTTGATCTTGCTCAAATCTATTAAGCTTCTGCAAGTGAAGCAGGGGCTACCCCGCGTATACCCAGAGTATGCATATAGAATGCATAAACTAATTTCCCCAGGAATTTTGGACTCTCTTTTGAGTCAAATCTTCATTTACTAAGGTTTAAGGCCCCATTAATAAATATTTATGAGGAATGTTTGATTAAAACCCAACATAGTTTAACCCTTCCTTCAATATGCATGTATCAGGACTTTGTCACCCCTCAAACCTTCACATATGACTTTATTTAAAGCCTTTCCTTAAATCCTTCCTATCATTACTATCGAGACACATAAACCTTTCTGAAACCTTCATTAACCCTTTATTCACATATATATAGACTTCTCCTCTTTAACATTGGTTATATATATGCTAACACATAAAACCTTATATCAACGCTATTTCTAATATAATGTTTATATAATACAAATCACATAAACATGCATATTCATACCTTTCCACTTTAGTACAGCTTCTGCACATTTATTGATGCATTCTCCTTTATCGCTAATCACAATCGCCATATTCCGTGGGTCACATTAACACATGACTCTTAACACCCCCGATATGCGATTAACATATCCTTCTGGACTTCAAATATCATTAACCGTGCTTAATTACTTATCGGGTCCGCTCCATCACTCATCACATTCCCTTTCGAAGCCCCGAAGCCCCATCACCGATATCTTCGATTGCCAATCGACACTTTATCGCTATCGGCGTATCAGCCCCATCGCTCATCGCTATTTCTATTGTCGTTGTCCCTTGACCTTGTGATCTCCGATTTGCGATTAGATCACGACCGTTGATCTGGTCCCGATCCAATGGTCCACAATCAATCAGCAGTCGCTCATCACTCTTATCCAAGGCCCGATTCTGATAACTCCAAAAGGATTCCGCTGATGTGATTTAATCTTGACCGTTGATCATCCAGATCCAACGGTCACTGTGCATTGACATTTCACTTCTTTGCTCCTCGCTTACTTGGGGTTTTTGCTATTTCTTCAGTATTTCACTATGGTTTTGGGTTTCTTCGATGATCCTAGGTCTTCCGCTAATCTGCTGTGACTCCCTCCTAAGCTTAAACTCTGTGAGTTCTTAAAACACTGCCATTCTAGAGCATTAATTTGATCCTTCGAATGGATCAATGGCATGTTACGAGCCTCTGTCTTGCTCTCTTCCCGTCTATGTGTTCATTGAAGTCCACATATCGAGACTCTGTCTCTTTGGCCTGATCTTCTGATTACAATGGCCTCTAGGTACAATCTCTGCCCATAGGCTTAAATCTCACTCTAACTAATCATCCCTCTCTCTAACTTCTTATTTTCTTTTCAATACATCATTAGCAATTTCTTTACAGTTGAGGAACTATTCCTCAGTTACTTTTCAGTTGTTCAACAGTTTCTTCAAACTAGTTCCTAACTAATCCTAATCCTCTCATGTTCTCCTACATTCAAGAGCATTTACAAATATGTCTCACAATATCGAATTAATTCCTATTCTCATTAAAATCACTCAAAGGCCTAAATATTTACATTAATTCAATACTTAGGAAACCAACTTCCTTGAAATGCAAGACCCCGTATGTCTACTAAAATACAATGATATTGTTGGGTTGAATGCTCCTGCATCAGACTCCCAAGGTAGAAAATATTCATGATCTCCTAATCATGTGTCTTCATATGTTGTTAGGATAAATCTCTAGGGTCCCAAAATTTAGTTTGCAACCACCCAAATTCTTTGTTCGTTTGTTGCTACTACATGTCTGCTGTCTTTTGCTTTATATCTCTCTCCTTGTCAATCAAGTCCATACTTTGATTGATCATCCTTCCTGCTGTCATCAAATTTCTCCCTATGGCCTATTTCATCATTAGCTACCACAATTCTTTAATTTCTTTTTCCAGCACATCTTTGGGTTGGTCCATACTCTTCCACTTACTTTTTCTTCTTTCTCTTTGTTTCAGATTGTTGTTGTTGTCCACCAACTCTTTAATCTGTTCTTCTTCTTCTTGAAGTTGTCGAATGTTATCACTAAACTCTTACTCTTCCTCTCACTCTTACTTGTTCTGTTATTCTTGATGCCTCCCTTTCATCCTTACCCTTTATCAAGATTATCTCTGTCTGTACTAAATCATGACTTTCTAGCATTCTCTCTAGCAATTGAACATCTCTGTTCCATGGATTAAATTCTTCCATAGAATCTTCTTCTTTCATTTTCATTTGGCTGCTCATCTGTGCCAAATTTCTTCCAGCATCTGCAACTATACCTGCACTCATAAAATAATTATTAAAATAGAAAACATAAGGCCTCAGTGCCTCTTCTTCCTTTGGTAGCACATCAGTATGTTGTTTTGAATTCTCAGCAGAATTCACGAGACTGTCAACTAGTCTCTCTTCCACATCATTTGCTCCAATGATGTCTTCCTGTCTTTGTTCACTGTAGTGAACTTCATTCTCATTCAGTTCTGATTTTACAATCTAAACTCCTACCTTTTGGTCTTCTAGCCTTTCTTCCAAAAGACTTAACTCATGCCACAAATTTTCCATCTCGCTTGGAATTTCTCCCAAAAGTTTTATACAATCTTCACTATCTTCTTCTTTGTCACAAACATAACTTACTGGTGACTCCATTTCTTCATTCGAAATACATTCATCATCATACTTTTCTTGGAAACTTTCAGCTTCATTCAAGACAATTCCATAGGATGGTTTGTCTTCTGCAATACCCGCATTCACACACAATTTGTCAATTTTAAACCCACAAGATTTCATGATCTCATTTGATGATTCAATCATCAAATCCTCCTAATTTTCCAAGTCCTCTGTATGACTCAGCAAATATTCATTGGCCTTCTTCTAAGCCTCTTTAAGCCCCCCACTTAGATGCTTGATATCCTTCTCCACTTCTTCTTTCTTTTGGCCATCATCATAAGCCAAACTTTCTTTACTCTTACCCCTTACAATATGCTAAAAAGCAACACTTTTCCCCAACTGTTTATGGACACTTATCTGAAACCTAGCTATCCCATCTTCTTCCAGAACAGAGTTTAGATTCTGCATGTCTTCTTCCTCCTTGATGACAATGTTAGAAAATGGTCCTTCCTTACATGTTCCACTTGCAAACATACACAAGTTATCAAATTTAACACCATAAGACCTCTTGGTCTCACTTGAAGTTTCAGTCTTCAAGTCTTCATCTTCACCCAAAACTTCACCCTGTTCTGGTTCACAAATGGATTCTTCCATTTCCAACTCAGCCTCTCTGAGTTCTTCCACCAGGCTCTTCACTTGCCTCTGTTGTAGTCTTCTATGTAGCTTAGACCACTTCACTGCCTTTTTCCTCAAGGCCCAACCTTGTCTTTGGTTTTCCTCAAGTATCATCCTTAATACATTGAGTTGTTCCTTTATCTCTGCAATTTCCTTGTCAAGCTCCTCTTGACTCATCCTCTTGCCATTTTCCTTGGAAACCTCTTTCTTCATCTTTCTTCTGTTGTGGTCTTCCTCAGAACCTCTGCTATGACTATCAGTAGTCATCTTCTTCTCCACATCTATGAGTTCCTCATTCATTCACTATGAGTTGTATTAAAGCCTCTGCAACAACAAGGCCTCCTTGTTGCAACCTACCTCACCATGATTTCCTCTGTACTTGGTATTTTGGCAAGTACTTGGTTCTCTATCTTTGGAACCTCCTTTAAGCACTTCTCCATACTCTTTCTAGGCTTCAACTCACCTGCACCTTTTAAGAACACAACTGTCCTCCTGTATTTCAATCAAAATGAAATACGTGGGTCTGACCACCTCTTCTTTCATTCAGAAAGTCTTACCAGCTTCTTTCATCCCTTAGCAATTCTACCCACATCCTTTGTGGAATTGCCTTTATGAGCTGCAACATTACCTCTGCAGTAGCAAGTCTCCTCTTTGCTACATATTCCCCACTAAGCTTCTCTCCTTTGAGCTCAGTCTATTAGCATTTCTCTGGTTCTTTCCTCTTGAACCAATTGAGCACTCCTCGCTCTAGATTGCTGCAACCTTCTCACCTTCTTATGCTGTTACCTATGTATTAGTGTAAAAACACACATTCTCCAATCTTAAAATCAATTTAAAACAAAACATGTCATCTCACCTTCAAGATCTCAGCATGATCTTGTTCCACCATTCTGCTACACTTTGAATGGATTGTTCTCTGCCTCCTTTCATTTGCAAGTTCTGTTGCACTTCACCTCTATGTGCTTGCTATTTATCAGATTAAAATTTGATCTCCTCTTGCCTGCACAAACGTCTTAATACATAACTCTGTTCTAAGTTTCTTCAAAGAGCTTTAACCTTCTCTGATACCAAAATTGAAGTAGGGGCTACCCCGCATATACCCATAGTATGCATATAGAATGCATAAACTAATTTCCCCAGGAATTTCAGACTCTCTGCTGAGTCAAATCTTCATTTACTAATGTTTAAGGCCCCATTAATAAATCTCTATGCGGAATGTTTGATTAAAACCCAACATAGTTTAACCCTTCCTTCAATATGCATGTATCGGGACTTTATCACCCCTCAAACCTTCACATATGACTTTATTTAAAGCCTTTCCTTAAATCCTTCCTATCGTTACTATCGGGACACATACACCCTTCTAAAACCTTCATTAACCCTTTATTTGCATATATATAGCCTTCCCCTCTTTAACATTGGTTATATATATGTTAACGCATAAAACCTTATACCGATGCTATTTCTATTATAATGTTTATATAATAGAAATCACATAAACATGCGTATTCATACCTTTCCGCTTTAATACGGCTTCTGCACATTTATCGATGCATGCTCCTTTATCGCTAATCGCAATCACCATATTCCATGGGTCACATTAACACATGACTCTTAACACCCCCGATATGTGATTAACATATCCTTCTGGACTTCAAATATCATTAACCGCGCTTAATTACTTATCGGGTCCACTCCATCACTCGTCACATTCCCTTTCGAAGCCCCGAAGCCTGATCGCCGATCGACGCTTTATCACTATCGGCGTATCGGCCCCATCGCTCATCACTATTTCTATTGTCATTGTCCCTTGACCTTGTGATCTCCAATTTGCGATTAGATCGCGACCGTTGATCTAGTCCCGATCCAACGGTCCACGATCAATCGGCAGTCGCTCATCGCTCTTGTCCAAGGCCCGATTCTGATAACTCCAAAAGGATTCCGCCGATGCGATTTAATCCTGATCGTTGATCATCTAGATCCAACGGTCACTGTGCATTAACATTTCACTTCTTCGCTCCTCGCTTACTTGGGTTTTCTACTATTTCTTCAATATTTCACTGTGGTTTCGGGTTTCTTCAATGATTCTGGGTCTTCCGCTAATCTGTTGCGACTCCCTCCTGAGCTTAAACTCTGTGAGTTCTTAAAACATTGTCATTCTAGAGCATTAATTTGATCCTTCGAATGGATCAACGGCCCGTTATGAGCCTCTATCTCGCTCTCTTCCCCTCTGTGCATTCGTTGAACTCCACATATCGAGACTCTGTCTCTCTGGCCTGATCTTCTGATTACAATGGCCTCTAGGTACAATCTATGCCCATAGGCTTAAATCTCACTCTAACTAATCAGCCCTCTCTCTAACTTTTTATTTTCTTTTTAATACATCATTAGTAGTTTCTTTACAGTTGAGGAACTGTTCCTCAATTACTTTTTAGTTGTTCAACAATTTCTTCAAACTAATTCCTAACTAATCCTAATCCTCTCATGTTCTCCTACATTCGAGAACATTTACAAATATGTCTCACATTATCTAATTAATTCCCATTCTCATTAAAATCACTCAAAGGCCTAAATATTTACATTAATTCAATACTTAGGAAACCAACTTCCTTGAAATGCAAGACCCCCTATGTCTACTAAAATACAATGATATTGTTGGGATGAATGCTCCTGCATCAACAAGTTTGATTGTAGAAGTAGATTAAGTATTTTTCTTTAGTTATTTTGCATAATCAGGTTAATCTACAGTGAGAATTTCTACATTGGAATCTATGATCTTCCCACCTTAGCTACATGTATAAGAGATCTTCAAAAATATATGGATATTTGTTTTACACTTTGAGAGGTAGAACATTATAGATCCACAAAGCACTCTCAAGGCAACATCACTGATAAATAATGAAGGCAATAATCTTCATAAGTAGAGACCACATGACCCAAAGGTAAATCAATGAGAGGCTAGACTAATTCCACCAACATAAGGATGTTATCTTACTTAATCTATCTCAACCACACCATGAACCTTTCTTTTATAGGAAAAACAAAGGCTCACAATAGTTGGCAAGAGAGATCATGCCCCTAAACCTACATGGTTCAAGATCTAATTTGAGAATTGCACTTGCATAGTTTTTAGAACCACTTTTAGAAATATTTTTGCAAATAAAGTTATTTTAAAGGTGTCTCAAGTCTAATTAAATAAGTTGAAGGACTAATTTTGAGACCAACACTACAAATTTAAGAACATGCATCCATATATAAAGTATGTTGGGAATATAAATAGTAAGGAAACACCAAATTTTCAGCCTTATATGTTACCATATTTAGGTTTTAATATCAAAGTCCAAACCTATATTTCTCCCGCACAATCATATGCACCTACCTTTTAGGTGACCAATAGACTGCATCAAAAAGACTAATAAAATCATATCGCAATATATAAATACATATATGAAACATGATCAAACACATCAACATTATTATATTCAATTCCAATATAGGAATATAGATACATTATCAAATTCAACTCTATTCATTTAATGATGCTTTGACAACATATTGTTACAATTTCATGATATTCAAATGTCGATACTAATTGTTAATTAACTCCTCCCAGGAGGCCCACAAATCTAGCCTTCTTGACACAATTCACACTTATTTCATAGCATCAATAATTATTTCCTACCATCATATGATCTCATTACATAAGAAACACATGTTCAACATGGTTCACATATTAGTCAACTCAGAAAGATTGAATACATAATATTATTTATACTAATAATTCTACCTACAACATGCAAAGATAAAGAAACAATATTATGACCATAAAACTTGTCAATAACCCAAGTCTAATATCCTAATCTTGCACAAATCAAAGTTAAGAAAGAATGGGAATTATAAAGGCAAATCAACTTATTGGGATGTGACACTACCCACACAAGCAAGAAGATAGATGGGGTGTGGCAAAGTGATATTAAGGAAATTGCAAGCTTGATAAAATTTGAAACTCTAAAGGTTGCAACCTTGGAAGAAGAAGCTAGAGAAGAAGATAATGTCATTAGAACATCTAGGTTTGATGTAGTTGCTTGAAAATATTCAATAGAAACAAACACAAAATAGAAACATGCCATGCTGGATACATTGTTGTATTGCTCCAAGAGGTTTCTTCTGAAAATTTGTTGGATATAGAGACATTTCACTCCATGAGAACATTTATTGTAGTAGAGAACAACTCCATGAGTCAACAAAGAAACACTTCCATTTGGGAATTAAAAATGGTTCAAGGTGTGGTGTTGGAGAAAGAAGAGAAAGACGTGCACATTTGTTGGCATATGCATGTCAAGGTGGCTTTATCATAAAGAAAGTGACAATAAATTATTAACAAAGAATGAACCTCAACATGAGGTTGTGTTTCTATTTACCTAAAAAGTGTTACATAGGAGCATCACCAAACTACCATATTATACTAGTTTTCACATAGAAAGATGGTCGAAACATAGAACATTGAAGAATCAATGTGATAACAATGGTTTTTAGTCCTATGATTCATCTTGAGCCATTCGATCAGCCAAGTCTTATCCAACAACTAAAATTTTCCCTAAAATGATTTAGGAGAATGAAATACCTTCCATCTTGTTCTTAGGATTATATGGAGACCATCTAACTCATGCATAAAATTATCGACTCTCTTCCACATTTAGCTTTCAATTTTGAGGTGTGCATCTTTACTTAGGAGAGGCTCTATGATCTCTTCCTCCACATGGTTTATGTGTGGTAGATTAATTGGTTGTTAGGTGATTTTTCTAGTGGAATTAATTAACATTTATGTTGGTGGTCGAATCCCACCACTTCATTTGTTTTCATATATTGGACCTTAGTCATGTGGTGGAGGTCATTACAGTTAAAGTGTGGAGATGAAAGTGGGAGTAGGGAGATTTGAGCGAGAATGGTTTCTGGAGATAATATCTTTCATGAAGAAGGGAAGTAGAAAGAAGCATTGAGGAGAGAAGGAACAAAGGAGAATGAATATAAGAGAGGTGACATGAAGACGAGGAAGAATGAGGGGGATAATGGAAGTAGGGAAGATAAATTAAAGCTTTGGAAAATTGAATAAAATTCCAAGTCAAACTTGTTGGGTAGAATCGGGGAGAAGGTAGAGAAGCTAGAGAGAGAAAAGGGTTATAATTATAAAAAATGGGTAGATTTCTAAAAAAAAGAAGAAATAATTTTGAGAAAGAAGGGATATGGGTAGATTTCTTGTCTTTTACATTCTTTACTCCAAAGACGTCTCATCTTGCTATACTTATGTTTTAGTGGTGTTATAAAACATTCTTAATATAACTATGTCCTTTTTGTGTTAACAAATCAAACAATGTAAGCTACTCAAATATTTATAACTTATTGTGTCTTACTTTTTCATAATTTGGGTGATGTAACATCACATGCACCTTATTTTCTTCTTCTTGTTGTGTTGAGAGGTATGACGGAGATGTTGTAATGGTTGTAAATGAGTGTAAAACTTTAGTTGTCTACTCAATATGGGAGAAATGTTGTATTTTTCGTAAAATAAAGCATTAAATCAAATAATAATAATAATAATAATAATAAAATATAATATTGACTCAATTAAAAAAGTAATAAAAAGTAAAAAATATTAAAAACAATAAATCGATTCAATTCAATTTGTTATAATGTAATTTTGTTTTTATTAATAAACTTACAAACATTTTCTATGGAAAAATTCATGCTATTTATATCACACTAAAATAAATATAAATGATAATGATTCATTTTCATAACCATGATATTTGAGAACATATAACCAACATAGATCCATTTTAACTTCATACCTAATAAGAAGCGAGAGGGATCAAATCCCTTAAGATGCAAACTAATTTTTGAGTTACACCTGGAGAGATTTGATTCCTCTTCACTATGTTAGGTCCCTATATTACTAGTGTAGCCCCTCATTTGAGATGAAATCTTGATGAATGTCATGTCCGAATGTAATGAGGTGGTTGCATAACACACTCTTGGTAGATTAAAGTTAAGAATTGACTTCTTTGATTTTTTAAAAAATTTCTTGTACACAACAACTTCAGGTCTAAACCAATCTCCACATTTAGCCTCTACTTAACTCTCCTCTGCACACTTTGTCTCTTATATGCTTTATATTTATGACATTTAGTAGTTTCAACCTCTTCCTAGTCCTATTGTGCACACACTATCTTTTTCATACATTCTTCCTAGTTAAGAACTCAACTTATATAAATTTTTGCATCTTTTCTCCCTCTCACAAACTACCACAATATTGTTTGTCCTTATCAATATTTTCCCCTTCACAATCATGAGAACACGAGTTTATTTAAATTCTCTTATCAAAGTACATTAAAAATTTATATCCTCTAACATCAAGCATAGTTTCATTAGATATTTCATTCATCTTTGAAACTTTAGAGTTTTGGGCATTTTACCATTTAAAAATTTTTGTGTTTAATTGATTTTGGTGCTCGAAAGACACCAAATTTCTAGACTTGGCCCTCAGGCTTTAACCACCTCAAACTATGGTACTGAGGGAAATAACCTAGAGCTTAGGCTCAAAGGTGCTTAGTTGCATATCCTATGTGATCTGGTTAACTCTCGTTATACACCATTTTCTTATGAAATTTGACATCTTGTGCTTACTCCCCTTCACACTAGACTACACAATTGTATGGTAAAATGCCTGGATAACACATCTAAACTTTACGCTTACCTTTGGTTATGAGGATCTACGATCTAGTACCTACTCTTATCATAGAGAAACTACACCGTAGACTAGTCAGAGGACCAAACAACAATGTTAAACCTTGATGTGGGGTCCAACTTACCTTGAGGTTCGTGTTGTACTTTTTGTTCAATAAATATGACATTTTACTGATTGTTAACAGTGCATACTATGTGCACATCTAGACCACTAGATGACCATGCACCTCTAGATTGAAAAACAAAGAAAATCGCAAAAAAATCTTAACACTCTGAGGCCTTGCAAAACAACATCCTTGCACGAAGTTCAAGATAAGCCACATCATTTGCCATATCGCAGCCACATCATCTACTACATTGTCTCTTTGCCATGTCATGCCATGTCACGACCACATCATCACCACATCACTGCCATGTTTCACTCGAAAAGGGGCCACTTGGGCACTCAAAAGAGCTAAATCCACCTGCCACATGTCCTAACCTCAGGGTGCCACATCATCAACTTGCCACCTATTTCTTCCATCTGACACCAGATGTGATACCACATCATATTGGGGTCCCCTTTCTATTTGGCACTAGAAAATTTGAGATCCAATTATTTTCATAAGTGGTTTCCCTATTGTACTCTCATAGGCCCAAATGCCCGAATGCCTTGGTGCCTTTGGATGGGCCTGGATGGCTAGATGAATCTGAATAAATGGTCATCTTCTTGGTTCTCATATTTTCTTAACCCCCATATGGACGAATGATGAGATATTCATTGACCCATCAGAACTTGGACCAGGTCTTTCTACAATCCATCACCTTAAACTCAAGTTTTCTCTTTATTATTAGGGAGCTAGACTAAGCTCCATATATCATTGGAAAGATCTCTAAGAGGGTTATCCAACCAAGAAATTTTCATGGTCTTTTTAACAAGGTACCTATATGAAAAATGCCTTCAAATATAGGCTACTTAGTAAGCAACCAAGACATCAATGACATCATAAGCTTAGCACATTACTAATAGAATCAATAGGCTCCCATAAACTTGGCATCAATGGAAATAACTACCAACACACTCATCACATGATAATAAAATACTCCTTTAAAAAATTATTAATAATTTAACCAAAAAATTGTATCTTTGATTTAAAAATAAATAAAGAATGTTTGAGTATCTTTTTTATTTTCTCAAGGACAAATATCATATATATTCATTTATTGGTTGTGTACATGATTCTGATACTAAATAGACTATCTAATGTGTAACAAAATCATCAAAAAATGATTGGCTTTCACCATATATGTCTATGTCCATTTCATACTTCCCTTCAAACCAAAAAAAAAAATTCCCTTTAACTTATATAATAGACTAATATTGTCAAAATGAATCAGAGAAAGGTCTCCATGGACTTTACCTCAAACCCATCACTAAATTCGCAAAGTCCAATAGATCTAGTAGGAAAATAAAGAGCCTCTTTGGACAAAACATCAAATTCCTCATCTAATTCTTGGAGGATATGGCAATAATAAACCCACTCAAAATATTGAGATGCCTATTGTGTATCATGCATAATACACTCTAAACTAACATTGCTAACTAAGGCTCTATGGATTGCACAACCAATGACCAATTTTGAATTACCCATTATTTGAATTTTTTTTATCTCTTTTTTGTATGCTATTTCCAGGAGGAATGAAAGGGTTATGAACTTAGCCCCATTATTGGATCATCTACCAAGGGAAAATGTATAGGACATAAATGAAAGTGGTTGAAGTATAGTACAAAACCTACACCACACTGAGGTAGGTGGCATTTACAGGCCCCATTGAAAAATCCCCATGGAATGTCAAAATATAGTTCTAACATATGAGGCATCCTTGAATTTTTTTTTCTTTGTCTTAGACTTATATTTTGTGAGGGAGATGATCTTAGTATCACAGGATTCAAGAGAAAGATCCAATTCCTAAAAAGGGCTCGAATTGCAACCTCTCCAAATACAATTGACAAGAATGCATGGCTAGTTGGTAAAGGATCTTACCAACTTATCCGATAACCAAAATTTGATAGAATATGTAAGAACATAACCATCCTAGATAACTTTGGGATTGAATTCCCTCCAAATGAGATATATAATTTGAGATACATACCTGCAGTGGACAAACAAATGTAATGATGATTCTTCCTAAATTTTACATGGAGGGCATATGTTGGGCCCAATCCAACTATGCTTAATAAGTACATCCCGAGTTAAAAAAAATCGATTAAGATCCAACCAAGTAGTAAGTTTCATTTTGAATGGGGCATTGGATTTCCCAATTACCTTCCACCACCATAACTTATAACCATCAAATTTATCTTCAAAACAAGATTTTTACCCCCAAATTTGTCGTGAATTCACCTATCTGTCGCTTAGTTAACCAATAAATTTAGTCTAGAACATTATCCCTAGAAGTGATGAAGTTTGAAATCAAGAGACCAATGAAACAATCCAAGTTCGTAACAACATCTCCATTTAGGCCTAATGAGATGACTGCCTTCTATCCACTTCTATCTTTGAGTTATGGAGATTAAGCCTTCACATCAATCACATAATAAATGTTCTTCTATCAAGTCACTTGTAGAAAGGGATCAGGGATGAGATAATTGTTACCAACACCGATCCAAGGACCTTCGATGATATTATATTATGACCATCCCTGATCCACTAGGTTACCCATTTATCAACTAGGAGAAAATCCCCCACAAGTACTTTCCACAATATATAGTCTTTGGTGGATTTTTGAGGATGTTTGAAACAATAAGGAAATGACATCCCTAGAAAATACTTTTCTTGAGTAACTTTGCGCAAAAAGAGTTTCCTTGGGTGAGTCTCCACAAACTTTTCCTAGAAAGAGCTTGGGAAAACAGATAAATATTTTTGACACCCCAATTTCCAAGGTCATGAGGAGCTACTAATTGATCCTATTTAATCAGACTTATACATTTTGTTTTCCTAGCACCGAACCATAAAAAATGGAAATTGACTTTTTTTACATGGAAAGAATTCCATTAGGAATTGAAGCAATGGAGGTCCAATAGAATTGAATGATTTGTTGTACAAACTTCATCAACACCAAATGGCCTCTATGAGAGAGGAATCTAAGAGGTTAAATGGAGACTCTTTCTTCCACCCTTTTCACCATCCATAGCTAGTCTACCTTCTTGTGTTTATTTGATTTCAAAAAATCCATGGATAATTAAGACCGCCATCCAACTACTTATGAGGACAAGGAAAAAGAGTTATCATTTGAGTACTAATGGCTTCAAAATTTCCATGGGAAATGAGACAAAATCATTGGACATTAATCTCCATTCCAGTGGAAGAGTAAAACAAGTTGATTGATCTTTTGAGAGAGATCAAGTCTCTCCATCCACCATGTTCAGAACATAGAATAACATTGAAAAATAGAAGATTTGAGACTTGAATCGACTTGGAAATTTTGGTTCCTTTTAGAAGATCCAAAGACCTAGGTTACACGATGAATCTGCTTAGAGCTTCAACAATAATGAGAAATAACAAAAGAGAGAAAACAACCTTTACAAATCCCACTAAATGCCCAAAAAATTTCAAAAGAACCCATTTATAAAAACAACAAATAAAATAAACTATGTACAACTCATTATCCAATTTACAAATAATACTACACCACATCTAAATGATAACAAATTAAAAAACAATCCAATCATTATTTTCATAAACTTTAAAATTTTAATATCTTTATTTTTATTAATATATTCTTTACTATTTATCTTTATAAACATATATTTATACATTATTTTCATAAACGTTAAAATTTTAATATCTTTATTTTTATTAATATATTCTTTACTATTTATCCTTATAAACATATATTTATACGTAAGATTCTAAAATATTAAAAATCCATCCATCTTAATTTAAGTTTTATAACCTACAAAATAATTTAAAATAATAAAAAAACCATAATAAGCTCCATCATCCTTGAAAAAAATTACCCAACCCTTAAAAGAGTTTTAAAATTTTTTAAAGGAGAAGACTTTAAAAAATAACTTGCGAGTGAAAAAAGCATTTCCTTGAATTTAGCACTTCGACTATGTTCGAAAATAGAATTCGTATTGAAGGTAACCGGTGAGGACAAGAATAATTATCGGTGTTGTATATGGAAGAATTCATTTGATGCTCAAAAGAGGTAGGAATTTGGGTAAATTTATTTTTATTTTTATTTTGTAAAGGTAGTGTTTGAATTATGTTTTCGATGATGGAAATGGATTTAGCATCATCAAAAATTTATGGGCACCTAATATTTTGAAGTTTGACAAATATAACTTGGATTTACAAAAACCTTACAAGATTTTATCAAAATATGACCATAATTTCCACAACTTTTCATAAATTTCCATAACTTTCCCAGTGAAAAAACAATCTTGTTAAAATAAGCATAATTATCTATTTCAATTTACCTATTCCATGGAAATGGAGAGAAACCACATATATCCAACCAGATTAAATATTATTACTTATGCTTTTCTTTTGCTTTTACTTTTATTTTTGTATAAATAATCTTTACCTTTATTTTTATCTCTGTATAAAGAAATGGCTAGTCTAACTGACTATTTTTGGCTCTAAAACTCATGGATATTTTAGTAATGGAGAGATACAATGTGAAATTTCAACATTTTGGGTATTTTGATTTTTTTTATTATGCTGAATCCATTTCCACCATCATCAAAAACATGATTCAAACACTACTACAAAATTTCATAATCCATTTTTAACCTTCCAATCAATTCCTCTGATTTTTAAACGACTTCTAAAGAATTTGTGAGTTGTACTTACGTCCAAATTGCAGAATAAATTTGATCACTTTCAATTTGCTTATGCATGGAATCCGTGACATTGCAAGCTACTAGATTGAACTTGCCTATATAATACGTTGTGGTGAGTGAATTCAGAGAAATGCTATTCTTCAACTTTCATCGTTCCTTGTTTTTCCTATTCTCATCCTCTAGCAACAATGACCAAGAGAAGTAGTTGCTGCTGCTCCTGTTTTTCTTATTTTTCTGGGAGGAACACTCCTTCTCCCTCTGCCCTGCTAGATGCTTTTGCTGCATCTGTTGATCCAAATTCTCCTTCTGCATCTGTTGATCCAAGTGCTCATTTTTTCAGTGTTTACTCTGTGGTTTCGGGTTTTTTTCAAGGTTTCGTACTTCCGCTTCCGTTGTTCAACTCACTCCTAAGCTTGACGAATTCTCACATCGCAGTCTCTCCAGAGCTTCACTCTGATCTTTCAATTGGATTCAATGACCCATTATGATTCCTCTAAATCATTCTCCTCTCTGTAGTTCTATAGAACTCCGCTTGCAACCTCTGTTACAGAATATACAACTCATACATAATTCAATCATTCAATATTCATTTCACACATCTAACAGTTCTGGAATAAACCTTTATATATATATCTATATATATATATATATAGATATATATGAACAACTGATTACATATCAAGACTCTCTGTCTCTCAGGACTAATCTTTATATATATATCTATATATATATATATATATATAGATATATATGAACAACTGATTACATATCAAGACTCTCTGTCTCTCAGGACTAATCTTCAATATCAGTGACCTCTTCCTACACTCTGCCTGTAGGCATACATTTATACCAGAAAGATTCCGTTGAACTAATTCGGTTGAAAATGGCAACAAGAAATTGCTACAAATAGAAGTGCTAAAAATAGCACTGCTAAAAATAACAGTTTGGGTACTAGTGCTGGATTGGGCAACAGGGAATGAAAAATGGAAGTGCTAAAAATAAAAGTTCTATTTTTAGTAGTTCAGTGTGGATTCCTATTTTAGTCAGTTCCTGGACTAGAAATATGAAGTAAAATTCGAATTTGATATTAATAGCAATTTGTAAATTAATTAATTAATTCAGTTTGAGTTAATTAGTTAAGGAAAATCAAACTTGAAGTCTATGTGAGCACATGCAACAGTTTATCTATTAATTGAGCAATTTATCAATCAGTTAAAGAGACAAGGATGAGTTGTAATATTGAGTTGTAATTAGTTGGCTCAGTTAACTGAGTCAAGTCTAACTAGATTAATTTAATAGTTTGTTAAATTAATGAGAGTTCAGTTAGTTAATGCTTGCATGTATGTAACTATTGTATTTCAGATAACTGAGTATTCATTCATGGATAACTCGTGCATGTCAGTTTAGACAAAGACCCAGTTGAGATTAGATGGAGGGACAGTGTACTATCAGTTGCTAGGATATTCCTTGCATGCAGAAGGAATAATATTCCTTGAGGATTGCGTAGTGGTTACAGCAGGTATTATGTGGCCAATTCACACATGTTATGACATTGGACCCCAATCAAAACTGTGCAAGGAAATAGGAGCTTGGAGGACTTGTGGAGCCTATATATACAGGCTTAGATAGTCCATGAGCTACATCATCAGAGTACAGAGAGAGAAGGATAGCTTTTTAGTTGATTCTTTTTGTATGTTGTTGAAGATTTCCACTTGATTGATAATACAGAGATGGGGTTTTAGGCTGGTGTTTTTCCTAGGTTATATCTTCTGTGTTATGGTTGATTACTTCTCATTCTCAGTTATATGTGTTCATGCTTGATGTTGCTCATGTTCAATTAAGCTTCCGCAAAGTTTATGGTAGATGTAGATCTAGTATTATGCTTTAGTACATTGCATATATTAGTTTGATCTGCAGGTGAAATTTCTACATGATATCAGTGAGCTAGCTAATTTGTAGAGAGAATTCTACATGGTATCAGAGCACAGGTAATCAAGGAAGAACAATATACAAGAAGGGAGAAGTCGAAGTTTGTGGTTTCTGAATATTGAATTGCGTTCTTATCACGTCTATTTCACCGATGGCATTCTATGGTTTGAGACTCGAATATGCCCTTGATGGCAGTTTGAATTATATAGACTGGAAGGATCACATGGAGGTAGTATTAGAAGATAACGGTCTAAAGGACTTCATTGATCAAGAAGTCCAGAAGCCGACTGATGCTACTCAACTGGCGGAATGGAAAAAGTGTGTGGCTAGAGCAAGGAGAATCCTTCTAGAAGGAGTTCGAGATCACATTGTCTCGAGCCTCCATGGGAAGGAGACTCCATTTTTGATGTGGAAAACATTGAAAGATCTTTATCAGAATAGCAGTGATCAGAGGAAGTTGGCACTGAAGGACAAACTTCGAAAGATCAAGTGTGAAAAGGATGACACGATCTCTATGTATCTGAACAAGATCACCTCATGTAGGGATGAGCTTGGAAGTGTAGGGATCATGACAGCTGATGATGACATGGTGCGTCTTTCACTCCTCAGTCTTCCTAAGAGTTGGCATAGCTACCAAGACTTGGTTAATGGAAGAGAGAAACTGCTAGATTGGGAACGACTTTGGTCGGATTTGATGCAGCAGCAGATAAGAAGAAGCACCAGAGATGGTTCTTCATCCATGGAGGATGAAGAAAACTATGCCTTAGCGAGTAAGGCAAAGAAGGGGAAGGAGAAGGTTTCTCTTTCCGAATCCAGTTCTTCCCATGGTGGGAAGAAGTTTGACAAATCGAAAGTGCGATGCTTTCGTTGTCATGAGGTGGGCCATTTTGTTACAAATTGTCCACTAAGGAAATCCAAGAAGGGATCCGGGGAAGGATCTGAAGGTGAGGCACTTGCTTCACAGTTCGAGTTGGATTTCACACTCTTCGCATGCATGGTTTCATCCATGGTGGGAAGTGGTTGGTTTCTTGATAGTGGAACTTCTTTCGACATGACCGACGACAAGAGTTTTTTGAGTACTTGGGAGGAGAAAGATCTCCAGATACTCATAGCGATGGATAATGATGAAAAGTATAGTGTCTCAGGTGTAGGCACGATTATTTTTTAGAGGGAGCATGGAGCTCGCCTTACCTTGACCGATGTCAAGTATGTACCAGGACTGAAGAGAAACTTGGTGTCGATCGTGATGCTGGAAGAAAGAGGCTATGATGTAGTCTTCAGTAAGGGAAAGGTTTTCCTTAGACACATCACCACTAGACAGGTGAAGCAAATCGGTTCATGGGTCAAGAACCTGTATGCTCTTGAGGTTCAAGATGCATGCAAAGCCTTGAGCAGCAAGGCAACTAATGAAGACTTGGTGGTCGAGAGGGAGAGTATATTACCTCTCAACATGTAGCACTAGAAGAAGTCTCAAAAAATTGTAGAGGAGCCACGATTGGTGCAGCAGCTTCAGGAGGTTGTGGAGCAGCCACAACAGGGGAATCTGAGAGGAGATCAAGTAGAGACATCTACTCATGCAAAAACCTCTAGTAGGGGGAAACTTCAAGCCAGGTGGGCAGAGGGATCACATGCAGCCATACCTATAGGTAGGAGGTCGAGTGATGTGGAGTGACCATTCCAAGGAGGAGGGGTAGGATCCTTGAGGTACCCAACCTCTTTGATTCAATTTTGCTACAGGAGCCCCGATGAGGAGTAGCAAAACTGATTGATTGGGTAGAGACAGATGCAGATGGAGTGGAAAAAAAAGCTACAGTTCAGGGAATCCCAGGACAGCGCAGAGCTAGTAGGCTGCAACACAAGTGTGTTGCACCAGTGCAAGGTAGCACAGAGAGGTGTGCAACGGTACGAGATGCATGGAGATGTTGTAGTAGCGTAGAGGTCAGAGTGGGAGCACTTGTCAGTAGCAGGTAGAGCTTTAGCATCAGAGTATGTTTCTAGCCCAAAAAAGAGGTTAGTTGGGAGTTTTTTTGTTCCAAGAGTTGCTAGAGCAACCACACTTGGTAGAAATGTTGCATGCAGAACATTCCGAAGGTACAGGATTGGGTTCGAGAGGAAGCCTTTCTTGTTGAGAGGAAGTGTTGAAAATGGCAACAATAAATTGCTAAAAATAGAAGTGCTAAAAATAACAGTTCAATGTGGATTCCTATTTTAGTCAGTCCCTAGACTAGAAATAGGAAGTAAAATTTGAATTTGATATTAACAACAGTTTGTAAATTAATTAATTAATTCAGTTTGAGCTAATTAGTTAAGGAAAATCAAACTTGAAGTCTATGTGAGCACATGCAACAGTTTATCTATTAATTAAGAAATTTATCCATTAGTTAAAGAGATAAGGATGAGTTTTAATATTGAGTTGTAATTAGTTGGCTCAGTTAACTGAGTCAAGTCTAGTTAGATTAATTTAACAGTTTGTTAAATTAATGAGAGTTCAGTTAGTTAATGCTTGCATGTATGTAACCACTGTATTTCAGATAATTGAGTATTCACTCATGGATAACTCATGCATGTCAATTCAGACAGAGACCTAGTTGAGATCAGATGGACGGATGGTGTACCATCAATTGCTAGGATATTCCTTGGTGAATATTCCTTGCATGCAGAATGAATAGTATTCCTTGAGGATTACGTAATTGGACCTGAAGTTATAGCAGGTATGATGTGGCCAATTCACACATGTTATGACATTGGACCCAAATCAAAACTGCGCAAGGAAATAGGAGCTTGGAGGACTTTTGGAACCTATATATATAGGCCTAGATAGTCCATGAGCTACATCATTAGAGCACAGAGAGAGGGGGATAGCTTTTGAGCTTATTCTTTTTGTATGTTGTTGAGGATTTCCACTTGATTGATAATACAGAGATGGGGTTTTACACTGGTGCTTTCCCTAGGTTATATCTTTTGTGTTATGGTTGATTACTTCTCATTCTCAGTTATATATGTTCATGCTTGATGTTGCTCATGTGTTGAAAATTGGCAACAAGAAATTGCTAAAAATAGAAGTGCTAAAAATAGCACTGTTAAAAATAGTAGTTTGGGTACTAGTGCTGGATTGGGCAATAGGGAATGAAAAATGAAAGTGCTAAAAATAGAAGTTCTATTTTTAGCAGTGCAGTGTGGGTTCCTCTTTTAGTCAGTCACTGGACTAGAAATAGAATGTAAAATTCAAATTTTGTCTTACCAGCAATTTGAATATTAATTAATTAATTCAGTTTGAGTTAATTAGTTAAGGAAAATCAAACTTGAAGTCTTTGTGAAAACATGCAATAATTTCTCCACTGATTGGAGAATGTGTCCTGATTTGCTCCACTGATTAAGGAATTAAGGATGAGTTCTATATTGAGAGAATCAGTTGACTTAGTTTAACTTAGTCAAGTCCAGTTAGATTAATTTAACAAGTTGTTAAATTAATGAGAATCAGTTTGTTGATGCTTGCATGCATGTGACAACTGGTATTTTCAGATAACTGAGTATTCGCTCATGGATAACTAATGCATGTTAGTTTAGACAGAGACCTAGTTGAGATCAGATGAGGGACAGTGTACTATTAGTTTCTAGGATATTCCTAGTGAATATTCCTTGGATGAGGAAGGAATATTATTCCTTCTAGTACTGCCTAGTTGGAACTGAGGTGACAGCAGGTATCATTTGGGCCAATTCACACATGTTATGTAATTGGACCCCAATCAAAACTGCGCAAGGAAATAGGAGCTTGGAGGACTTGTGGATCTTATATATACAGGCCTAGATAGTCCATGAGCTACATCATCAGAGTACAGAGAGAGCAGGATAGCTTTTGAGCTGATTTTTTTTGTATGTTGTTGAGGATTTCCACTTGATTGATAATACAAAGATGGGGTTTTAGGTTGGTGCTTTCCCCAGGTTATGTCTTCTGTATTATGGTTGATTATTTTTCATTCTCAGTTATATCTGTTCATGCTTGATGTTGCTCATGTTCAATTAAGCTTCCAAAAAGTTTATGGTAGATGTAGATCTAGTATTATGCTTTAGTACATTGCATATATTAGTTTGAACTGTAGGTGAAATTTCTACATGATATCAGTGAGCTAGCTGATTTGTAGAGAAAATTCTACATGGTATCAGAGCACAGGTGATCAAGGAACAACAATATACAAGAAGGAAGAAGTTTATGGTTTCTAGATATAGATGTCGAGTTCTTATCACATTTCAGATTTCATCAATGGCATTCTATGGTTTGAGGCTTGAGTATGCACTAGATGGCAGCTCAAACTATATAGCCTGGAAGGATCGCATGGAAGTAGTATTAGAGGATAAGGGGGTGAAGGACTTCATTAATCAAGAAGTCCCCAAGCCCTCAAGATCTAATGCCCAAAAGTTTTCAGAATGAAGGAAGTGTGTGGCTAGAGCTAGGAGAATCATCCTGGAGGGAGTTCAAGATCACATAGTTTCAAGCATCCATGGGAAGGATATTCAATTTTCAATGTGGAAAACATTGAAATATTTTATCGGAATAGCAGTGATCAGAGGAAGCTGGCACTAAAGGACAAACTTTGAAAGATAAAGTGTGAAAAGGGCGACACGATCTCTATGTATCTGACCAAGCTCACCACATGCAAGGATGAGCTTGCAAGTGTAGGGGTTGTGACAACTGATGATGACATGGTGAGTCTTGCACTCCTTGGACTTCCTAGGAGCTGGCATTGCTACTAGGAATCGGTTAATGGAAGAGAGAAACTGCCATATTGGGAATGACTATGGTCAGATTTGATGCAGGAGGAGATCAGACGGAGCACTAAAGACGATTCTTCATTCATGGAGGATGAAGAGAACTATGCCTTGGCAAGTAAGGTGAAGAAGGGGAAGAAGTTTTTCCCATGGTGGGAAGAAGTTTGACAAATCGAAAGTGCGATGCTTTGGTTGTCATGAGGTGGGCCATTTTGTTACAAATTGTCCACTGAGGAAATCCAAGAAGGGATCCGGGGAAGGATCTGAAGATGAGGCACTTGCTTCATAGTTCGAGTTGGATTTCACACTCTTCTCATGCATGGTTTCATCCATGGTGGGAAGTGGTTGGTTTCTTGACAGTGGAGTTTCTCTCCACATGACTAGTGACAAGAGTTTGTTCAATGCTTTGGAGGAGAAAGATCTCCAGATACTCATAGCGATTGGTAATGATGAAAAGTATAGTGTCTTAGGTGTAGGCATGGTTATTTTTCAGAGGGAGCATGGAGCTCGCCTTACCTTGACCGATGTCAAGTATGTACCAGGATTGAAGAGAAACTTGGTGTCGATCACGATGGTAGAAGACAGAGGCTATGATGTAGTCTTCAGTAAGGGAAAGGTTTTCCTTAGACACATCATCACTAGATAGGTGAAGCAGATCGTTTCACGGGTCAAGAACCTGTATGCTCTTGAGGGTCAAGATGCATACGAAGCCTTGAGTAGCAAGGCAAGATGGAGAATTGGTGGTGGAGAGGGAGGGTATATTATCTCTCAACATGTAGCACCAGAAGAAGTCTCAAACGATTGTGGAGGAGCCACGATTGGTGAAGCAACTTCAAGATTTTGTGGAGCAACCACAACTAGAGAAGCTGAGAGGAGATCAAGTAGAGACATCTACTCAGGCAAAGACCTCCAGTAGGGGGAAATTTCTAGCCAGATGGGAAGAGGGATCACATGCATCCATACCTCCAGGTGGGAGTTGGGGCGATGTGGAGTGATTGTCCCTCGGAGGTTGAAATAGGGGCAGGATCCTTGAGGTACCCAACCTCTTTGATTCGACTTTGCTATAGGAGCCCCGACGAGGAGTAGCAAGACTAATTGATTGGGTAGAGATAGATGTCGATGGAGCAGCGGAGAGAGCTACAGTGCAGGGAATCCTAGGACAGTGCAGAGCATGCAGGCTATAGCAATGCGAGAGGCACAAGTGTGTTTCACAGTGCTGGGTAGCACAGAGAAGGGTGCAACGGCGCAAGATGCATGGAGATGTTGCAATAGTGTAGAGGTCAGAGAGGAAGCACTTGTCAGTAGCAGGTATAGCTTCAACATTAGAGTATGTTTCTAGCCCAACAGAGAGGTCAGTTTGGAGTTTTTTTGGTTCTAAGAGTTGCTGGAGCAACCACACTTGGTAGATGTGTTGCATGCAGAACATTCTAGAGGTACATGATCGGGTTCGAGAGGAATCCTTTATTGTTCAGAGGGAGTGTTGAAAATTGGCAACAAGAAATTGCTAAAAATAGAAGTGCTAAAAATAACACTGCTAAAAATAGCAGTTTGGGTACTAGTGCTAGATTGGGCAACAGGGAATGAAAAATGGAAGTGCTAAAAATAGAAGTTTTATTTTTAGCAGTGCAGTGTGGATTCCTATTTTAGTCAGTCACTAGACTAGAAATAGGAAGTAAAATTCGAATTTGGTCTTACCAGCAGTTTGAATATTAATTAATTAATTCAGTTTGAGTTAATTAGTTAAGGAAAATCAAACTTGAAGTCTTTGTGAGAATGTGCAATAATTTCTCCACTGATTGGGGAATGTGTCCTTGATTTGCTCCACTGATTGAGGAATTAAGGATGAGTTCTATATTGAGATGATCAGTTGACTTAGTTTAACTTAGCCAAGTCCAGTTAGATTAATTTAACAATTTGTTAAATTAATGAGAATCAGTTTGTTGATGCTTACATGCATGTGACAACTAGTATTTTCAGATAACTGAGTATTCACTCATGGATAACTGATGCATGTTAGTTCAAACAGAGACCTAGTTGAGATCAGATGAGGGACAATGTACTATCAGTTGCTAGGATATTCCTAGTGAATATTCCTTGCATGAGGAAGGAATATTATTCCTTCTAGTACTGCGTAGTTGGACCTGAGGTGACAGTAGGTATGATTTAGGCCAATTCACACATGTTATGTAATTGGACCCCAATCAAAATTGTGCGAGGAAATAGGAGCTTGGAGGACTTGTGGAGCCTATATATATAGACCTAGATAGTCCATGAGCTACATCATCAGAGTATAGAGAGAGAAAGATAGATTTTGAGCTAATTCTTTTTGTATGTTGTTGAGGATTTCCACGATTGATAATACAGAGATGGGGTTTTAGGCTGGTGCTTTCCCCAGGTTATATCTTCTATGTTATGTTTGATTACTTCTCATTCTCAGTTATATCTATTCAAGCTTGATGTTTCTCATGTTCAATTAAGCTTCCACAAAGTTTATGGTAGATGTAGATCTAGTATTATGCTTTAGTACATTGCATATATCAGTTTGATCTGCAGGTGAAATTTCTACATGATATTAGTGAGCTAGCTGATTTGTAGAGAACATTCTACATCATGTTCAATTAAGCTTCCACAAAGTTTATGGTAGATGTAGTTCTAGTATTATGCTTTAGTACATTGCATATATCAGTTTGATCTGTAGGTGAAATTTCTACATGATATCAGTGAGCTAGATGATTTGTAGAGAAAATTCTACAAATTCTGGTTCAGATCCTTAATCTACTAAACTAACTCCTAAATGTCCTCTAAGTCCACTTCTAACTCCAGTTAATCCCTAAGAATCCTCTCTAGTTCCTCGAATCATGAAACTACCTTAAGAGTTATAATTGACTTATAACTCTCTCGTCATTATTAACCACTCATGTTCTCCTTCATTTGAGAGCATTTACAAAATATCTCACATTATCTAATTAATTCCTATCCTACTCAATCAAAAGCCTAAATATTATATTAATTCAACACTTAGGAATCCAGCTTCCTTAAAACACATGACCCCCCTATGTCTACTAAAATACAATGATTTTCTCTTGGGTTGAATGCTCCTGCATCATGTTGTTACTCCTCCATGTTGTTACTCCTCTGGTGTTGTTACCCATGGTGATGGTGATTTTTTCTAAGTACTCTGGTGTTGTTACTCCTCTAGTGTTGTTACTCTTCCGGTGTTGTTACTCCGTCGTGATTTCGTCTAAGTACCTCGGTGTGGTTACTCCTCCGGTGTTGTTACTCCATGGTGATTTCGGCTAAGTGTTAAATCAGTGTTGTTACTCCCTTGATGTTGTTACTCCCCCGATGTTGTTACTCCTCTGTTGTCGTTACTCCGCCAAGGTAAGTCACCAGGTACATCCCTAATCAACTTTGTGGATTTGAATTGATAATTCATTTAACATGACTCGATATGGCCGAGGACAGTCATCCCTTAGTTGGGGGGGGGGGGGGGGGGGGGGTACTATAATTAATGAAAAAGATGCCATAGTTAAATTACAATAATGACTTGTTATTATTATTATTGAACCTTGTGCTAAGTATGTACACTCCACGATTTCCACCATACTTCACATGGTTATCCATATACATCGGGACTTGAATTTAGTACTATTGTAATAATGAACGACACTTTCCAATGCTACGAAGTAATTACCACAATTACCACTCATTATTACCATTATCTGCCATGGATTTTTCCATATTTCACCGTTACCCTCCCAGATTTCAGTCTCACTACACCCCATCACTATCACAACTCTCTCAATGCAAATCTACCTATCGGTACTCCTCCTCGACAATGTGATGTCACTCCGAAGTGTTGCTACAGAGTCATTGCAGAATGGTGTGCAGGCTGTGAGACATGAACCAAAAAGCACAGAGCAGGTTCGACGCATTGCAGATGTTTGGCAAGTCTTCTTGGATGCAGGATGGCATGTGTATTTTGAGAGGCTACAAGGATTTGATGAAGCTATGACAATTGAATTTGCATTAAACCTGGAAGGAAATCAATCTAGATTTCATGGGTTGGATATTTCTGTCATGGAAGAAGTTATTTTGATTGTTAGCAGGTTGTAGTGAGGAGGTTAGAAATGGTTCTCTCGGAAGTCTCCTCTGCTACTGTTTCAGGAATTGTTTTTGTAGGTTGGGGAGACAATGGTATAGAAAGGAAGGGAGCATGATTTTCAGTCTCTGCCATACCCATGGGCTGAGGTGGCGTATTTTATTATGAGGTATGTCACTTGTGAAGGTCGGTTTTCTACACTATTTAAATACCATTTCAAACTCCTTGCATGCTGTTGTGGGGAAAAATGCCTATGCAGGATGATCCTATCCACCTAAGGTGTGACAGTGCCTTAGCAACAAACAGAAATAGCTATTATAGTATTCTTCCTTTATGAATTAAGAATGAAGAGAGATGGATGGACTAACCAGTGTCTTCTATTTGTCCCTCGATCCGGTTTCTCTTCTCTTTGAGAGTTCCCAGCTACTTGCCTTCTCGCTCGCCCAGCTTCAACAGGTTCCTGCAAGATCACAAGAAGAGAACACTACACAAAGACATAGATTCATATTCATAACTAGTTCAGGATTAGAAATAAACTAAATACACTAATGCAATCATACATCAAAGACACATCAGCATATAGGAGAAACCAAGATAGATTTATTGATGAATAACAAGGTTCAGGAAGAGATACAACCCAGAGGGCTCCAATCCAGCATCTCCTTCCCAACAAATGAAATTCCTATCTTCACCTTCCTTCAAAGCATTAAGCACCCAATGATTCCAATCTCAAACCAACAGAAATTCTTTGCAATAACAAAATTCCAGCCTTTAGATCTCATGGAAGAGAGATCCATATATAGATGTTTGGAGAGAGGATGAGTCAGCTTGAGATCTGACTAGTGTCCTCTCCCTCTGTCAGTTCTTGCTTCCACTTGGAGACTAAGAGCCTCTTACTCATCACTAGTCGAATTCCTTGAGGCAAGTGTCATTGGAGGATATTTTGGAAGCTTCCAGGGTCTTTCCACCTCGTTGAATGAACTTGCCATTTGTCACTTCCCGCTCAGTGCACCCTGGTAGTGCTTCTACCTGCGTTGCAGTGCACCTAGCCAGTGCAATCTCTGCATTTCAGTGCAGACAACTAGTGGAGCCTCTGAATTGATCCTGAATTGACTTGTTTTTGAGCAGTTTCTGGTGGAGAACTTTTGTGAATTTCTGTGGTTTGTTAGCCTTGTTCCTCTAGGGGTAGGAACAACATGTTTAGGGAATTTGGATCCCTTAGATTATAGACATTTCATGCTTATAGCTGTAAGGCACAAAAATGTCTATAACAGTTGCCCCCTAAAGTACCAGGCCGTTTAACGGGTGAAATGCTTTATTAGGAGGATCCGAAGTTCATTCAATGCTGGGAGGGGACCTGTAATAAGATACAATACAATACATTATTTTTCATACTGCTTCCATGATCTAGCTGAGGCGGGCATTCCCATGCTCAGCTTTATAAATTCATTTTTCTATACATAGAACAGACAATCGTCTGATGGTAGACTGATAATTTTGATGAAATTATCATCCTTTGGGTAGGATGATTATCTGCTGCAATGATGTACATGTCAATGTCTTTATCTTTCTTGAATATATATCACAGCCCGGATGGATGAAACTAGATCCGGGGTCTTCAAACTCGTTCGATCTTCACTCTAAGTACAAGTCGATCCATGTGAGAAATGTTCTGAAGTCGAACATGGAAAGACATCGCTTGATTACCGGTCAATGAGGTAAACTGTTAACAAGAGCGAGAGGAATCACCGGTAATGATAATGACCCTCAAGCTACTGCAGTACAATTCACGTGGTGTGAATAAAGGACTTGGCGTCGAACACCACACAAAATCTTTCGGTCGAAGGTCATTGATGTATACCTATCGCCGGAAGTGAGAAACTTGCCATTGAGGCATGCAAGCTTCAAAGTACTGAAGGGGTTGTTCCTAGATAAACTTCTTGGATAATGAGCTGATGTCGACAAGAAGCGATCCGTCAAAGGAGGACCTTAATGAATCCCACATCAGTGACACGGAACGGAGCAAATGATTTTGATGGAGGTGAAAACGATCTGATGACATATGATTCAGGGTGGCGGTCATGAAAGGATGAAGGATAATGTATGACAGTGGATGGGACACGGTTGACTTCTCTGAACGACTTCTCTTGAACATATGGCGACACTTATGCGATGGATCGATAGCATTACCCCAAATATGGATGGTATGGCGAGACCATGGTGATGTGACCGGTGAATGAAACAACCCAACCCGACTATGGTATGGAGGAAAAGTGTCATGTTCAAGAGCGACTTGCTACCATCAAAGTTTTCTTGAGTTTCTCCCAACTTTTCCCTAGTCATTGCTGACCAGTACCTCTTTATTTTTGTCAAGCTTGAGGAGGATAACATATGCTTGTTCTATAACTTGCCCTTCGGGCAAGCCCATCGCTATGTTTTAACGAGCCTAGCGATAGTGAAACTCGTTCTCGTCTAAAGACAAGTTTGTCTCTATTTAATTCTTTTAACGAGTCTAACGACAAGGATAACTCAGTCCTTTTCATTTTTAGAGAGTCTGAAAAGGTACATAAAGTCAACTTCGAAAGTCCTTTTTCGTCATCTAATCCCTTAAGTCCGAAAAAGTATAAAACAATACAGAAGGGATGAGTTTTCGATAGTTTTAACGAGCCGAACAAAACAAGCGCTCGATGTTTTTGTGCAATAATCCCTCAGGTCCAAAAAGATTAAAATCTAGAGGAGGGATAGCACTTCCGGTCGCTTTAACGAGCTGGAAGGCCAAAACTCAGCAATCTTTTCATATTTTACGAGTCAGATGAAAAGAGCTTAAAGAAGACTCGTCTTTTGAGGAACGAGTGATAAAACGGGTTAGCAGCTGATTCCAGGTACGGGTTGGAATTTTCCAATCACGGCAGTGTCACAAGGATGGCTAGTGAAATCACTCTTCGCAGCTGTTCCTCAAAATGGGTAAACAATCATATGGAGGTGAACGATCGGCCAATGGAAAAGTGGAGGTGATGGTGCAAACACGACCAAGGATTTAATGGCTGATAATGTTACATTCACAGTGGTTATTTACAGGAAGATAGTTCATTTTTTAACGAGCTTAAATGCGGAAAAACACTACTCAGTCTTATGTTTATTTTTTAACGAGCATGAACTATGTGCTAAAATTGCTCGGATCTTGCGTTTATTTTTTAACGAGCATGAACTGTGTGCTAAAACTGCTCGAATCTTGCGTTTATTTTTTAACGAGCATGAACTGTGTGCTAAAACTGCTCGAATCTTGCGTTTATTTTTTAACGAGCATGAACTGTGTGCTAAAACTGCTCAATAACCCAGTCATATGATAAGAATGTCTCATGTAAGATGCCATTTTTTATGGAGCTTGCGCCTTACCAAAGCTATGCCCCACATCCTTTCATTATGCAAGTTTAGAAATGACTAATCCTACGAGTTTAAAGGGTTAGACCTACAGGTTTAAAGGGAGGACCTAAAAATTTAAAAAATAAATAGTTGCCCCTTGCTTGCACTCCAAAAGGTTTGCATGCCCCGAGGCATAAAGTACGATTTCAAGGTTACCCCTCAATTTGCAGATAAAACATTTGTTCTACCAAGAAAGGCCTACCTCTTTCAGGTTACCCAAAGATTGTTCTATTAATGTTTCAAACAAAACACTTCTTCAGCAATGTCTACCGAAATAGACAAAGGTGAGAGACTCCGTCTGTCAACTCACATAACTTTGACAAAAGAATCTTATTCTAGAATAACCCTCTTCCAGCATGGGCGGGGTACAGACTAGTCATATTCTCCCACGGAAACCTACCCTATACCCAAAGTTTTCCTGCCGAAGCAAACCAGGACGCATGCCCCCTGGGTTCCAATCATATCTTTCCGAATCACTCGTGCTCATCGGGAGGACGGACCGTGGGTTGAGACATTTCTTGCGTGAAGAGACCATTTAGGGAAGGTATATGACTATTTGCGATGCGTGATCCGGGAAATGAAAGCTGGTCCACGAGCTTGACCACTCTTCCTTCGTGCGGAAAACACATTACTCTAAAGAGTGAGGAGACGATGGCTCCCATGCAATATATATAGTCTCGTCCAAGGAGTAGGTTATAATCCAAGGGTCCTTGAATGACCATCACGTTCATTTGAACGGTCTTCTCTTTCAATGTGATAGGCACATTGGGGAGGATCCCTAAAGGTCGACTGGTTCCTTTATCAAAGCCTATCAGATTTCTCATTTCAAGCAAAAGCGCTGGCGAACCAAGTGCTTTCCAAGCAATATAGGAAAGGATACTCACAGATGCCCCCTCATCGATGATGGTGCCAGCCATGACCATTCTGTATATTTGGACGATAATTCTGAATGGTATGCTTGCTGGTAACCGGGGTCTGCCTAGTTGGTTCCAGTCGAAGGATACAACTAGGTTGCTTGGTGGTGGGACCGAATAGACGGCCGGGTATGACTCTGACGAAGTTCCTTCCTGCGATAAAGGAATGGGCAAATTTCCCCCTTGTTCGTCGGAGTCTATGTTGATGAAGCGAATTTGGACGGTGTCGTCTTTATTCTCTTCTGTGATGGTATCATTCGAAGATAGAACCACTGAAGGCAAGACCGGGTCAACTGCTGCCTCGACCTTTTGACTTTCGTCAGGTATGGATTCGGACGGTTCATCCTCAATGATAGGTGCTTCGGCTGACCACCTGAGCGGGCCAGCTGGGTTCTCAACTGGTGAAGGACTTGGCAGGAGTTTTTGATATCCAGGAGGAAGTTGCGCTCGTAAAATCGGGCGATCTTCCAAAACTCTTTTAGCCTCGTCTAAGAAGGGACAACGGTGGATGGCATGGTCGCCTTCACACAGTTTGCAGGGAAATCTAGCTTTCCCTCTCTGTCCTGTGGCTTCACTTTCACTAGTTGACGGTGTGCTGTCAACATGGCTGTCAGAGGTTGACGCCACCGAATTGTGCAAACGGGGAGACCAGTCCCTTAGTATCCGAGGGATGCAGGGACAATCTCTGTGGAAGTGGTCTCCCTTGCATATGACACATGGCGATTTAGGCCTAGTCAGTGCTGTGTGTGGATTTTTGTCAGACGACACTTGTTTGCCCCCAGTCGCTTTTGGCTCCTTCTTCTTCTTCTCTTTCTTCTTCTTTTCCTTCTTCTCCTTAGGAACTTGGTTTTTTGTTTTACCAGTTCCGTCAAGCGAAGAGGAAGGAGGAGAGGAAGAATTAGATGAAGTAGAAGGCTGGTGGGTAACTCTGGTCTGGTCTAACTATTGATTCGACTGTTCAGGAATAGTGGTGTTCTGAACGACATTGGTTGAGAAGAGCTAGACCGGCAAACCAATTGTCAGTCCTGGAAGCGACAATGTGGCCATATGGGGTGCACCAACATCTCCCCAAGAGGAGAAGGGACTAGGATTTCCGCCAAGGGGAATTCCTTGGTTGGTGTGCTCCATTTTCTCAACCTAAAGATCAACGCAGGAAGAAGGGGTGATTGTTCCGTTTAAAATAAATTTTAACGACGCTTTAGACACAACTTGCTTTTTCAATTTTAAAGAGTCGAGAAAAAGCTAAAGATGACTCTAGTCTCCTTCGATGTTTTAACGAGCCCGAAGTGACAAATGCTCGGATGGACTTTTTCCGTTATAGAGTCTGAAAAAGGCCAAAAGGAACTGCTCTGGAGTTCTAGGTAGAGGGTGTGCCAAACTTTTCACAAAATCGCAGAATACTTTTTAAGGTACGGGTGGTCAATCTTCCTGAATGCTGTGTTCAGTGCATTTCGATCAGTAGGGCGGCCGACACGGCTTCCTAAGGATAAAGGTTTTATGCCTATAGGGGTCTCCCAATATATGCTCGACGGTACGTGGGAGCACAATCCGTACTGGCGCTATCGTCCCTCAGGAGGAATCACCCACCATCAGCGAGATCGACAGTCACCAGGCTTTACGACGCCGGAACACGTCTCTAGCCTAGACCTCTATGTTGTGCGTTAAGTTACAAAGCGTTGTTAAGTTCATTCAATTTATTTTAGGTTGATCTTTCTTAGAAGTTTGCCTTTTTGGATCACCACGAGATGTATGATACAATTCCTAAATGCAGTCTAAAGATGATCAGCAAGCTTTTATATCTTTTCAACAATGAAAATCCTAGCTACAAAGGGAAAAGAAAGACACCATCTTTTCTCAAAGAGCAATCAGCACACTCTAATGCACTTTTCCTAAACCAAGCATGCAAACTATCAAGATGCAAATGCACAATGCAGGTGTTTGTTTTCCGCTTTCTTAATATTGATGCCTAAAAAGAAAGCTTTTTGTACAACTTTGAATTTGCTTTTAAATGACAAGTACAAACAAGTTTACTTTTTTCGAAATTAGAAAGGGTAGAAGAGAATACAACACTTAACGATTTTCGAAATGAATACTTGTTTTGACACTCAAAAGAGACAAACTCAAACCAAAAGCAAAAGTAAATGTATAATCAATTGTAAACAGCGAATGAACTCTCTCCTAAGATCACAATCAACAGATCTGAATCAAGGGCTACAGGATGACTATTTCACTCTTGCAAAGGAAAACTGTAAATGATGCCACAAACACATAAAAACACTCACAGTCTTTTTGTACAAAAGGAGGCGGAATTTAAGCAGAGAAAAGGAGTTATCAGACAGGTACCTATGCTGGTTACAGGTTGCAAAAAACAGAGATCAAAACAAGGCAAAACAGAGCAGAGAACCCCAGCTGCACAAGGCCTAACTGGATCAACGCACCCCTAACACAGAGGTTTTGACATTCAGCGCAGGTAGCCTTCACGGGACCTGCGTTGAAATGCAGAACCTCTTCACAGAGTCTGCGCTGAAGCAGAAACGAGAGTTGTTTCTGGGTTCTGGGTTACAGTTTGCTGATTAATCTACAGTTTCAGGCCAAATCAAAGCAACAAGCAAGGTATAATCAAAGGGATGCTTTGAAGGAGGACTAAGATCTATCACAAAGGATCATCAAATCATTTGTGAATCCATTGTTTAGATCATAGACAACTCCAGTGATTGGATCAAAGCAGCAGTTGTCTACTTTGCATCTGAGAATAGCAGATGCAGTTCGATTGCTGCTCTTGAGTCTATGAAACAAACAATGCAATCTAAACAGATCTCCCCAGTGGAGTCGCCAATTTTTTGTGGGGAAAAATGCCTATGCAGGACGATCCTATCCACCTAAGGTGTGACAGTGCCTGAGCAACAAACAGAAACAGCTATTCTAGTATTCTTCCTTTATGAATTAAGAATGAAGAGAGATGGATGGACTAACCGGTGTCTTCCGTTTGTCCCTCGATCTGGTTTCTCTTCTCTTTGAGAGTTCCCAGCTACTTTCCTTCTCGCTCGCCCAGCTTCAACAGGTTCCTGCAAGATCACAAGAAGAGAACACTACACAAAGACATAGATTCATATTCATAACTAGTTCATGATTAGAAATAAACTAAATACACTAATGCAATCATACATCAAAGACACATCAGCATATAGGAGAAACCAAGATAGATTTATTGATGAATAACAAGGTGCAGGAAGAGATACAACCCAGAGGGCTCCAATCCAGCATCTCCTTCCCAGCAAATGAAATTCCTATCTTCACCTTCCTTCAAAGCATTAAGCACCCAATGATTCCAATCTCAAACCAACAGCAATTCTTTGCAATAACAAAATTCCAGCCTTTAGATCTCATGGAGGAGAGATCCAGATATAGATGTTTGGAGAGAGGATGAGTCAGCTTGAGATCTGACTAGTGTCCTCTCCCTCTGTCAGTTCTTGCTTCCACTTGGAGACTAAGAGCCTCTTACTCATCACTAGTCGAATTCCTTGAGGCAAGTGTCATTGGAGAAGATTCTGGAAGCTTCCAGGGTCTTTCCACCTCGTTGAATGAACTTGTCATTTGTCACTTCCCGCTCAACGCACCCTGGTAGTGCTTCTACCTACGTTGCAGTGCACCTAGCCAGTGAAATCTCTGCATTTCAGCGCAGATAGCTAGTGGAGCCTCTGAATTGATCCTGAATTGACTTGTTTTTTAGCAGTTTCTGGTGGAGAAATTATGTGAATTGCTGTGGTTTGTTAGCCTTGTTCCTCTAGGGGTAGGAACAACATGTTTAGGGACTTTGGATCCCTTAGATTATGGACATTTCATGCTTATAGCTGTAATGCACAAAAATGTCTATAACACATGCCTTCAGTTTCGGCATGTGCAAGTTCATTCTTTAGACACGACATACTTTCTATGGAGCAGCCTTCACTTAATAGCGCAGTCTACCCACCGGTCTCGACAACCATTAGTCGTTCTCACAAATCAAGTGTTGGTTAGATTATTGCTGGTGCATGCTCTATCTCAAGCCTTCGTGGCTTGGCCACAATTCACCACGCTAGCATTGGAAGAACTAGCGGGTATGTTGCCTACAAGGGAGGAGGAAGAAGAATCAGCAGCAGAAGAAGAGGCCACAAACGATGTTGTTATAGCGTCACCTCTTGGCCCAATAGAAATAGACACAATGGTGATAGAAGAGAGTGCAATTGACGCTGCTCCATCAGAACCAACATAGATTGTCAATTTAAGAGGAGAATCACCACCCTTGGATGCAAGTACAGGTGGTGCTAGCACACAAGAACTAGCATCACTTGTCCAAGCAATTGAAGAACCTTTTCTTGAAAATGTAGGTGCTTCTGACACACATGAACCAACACCACTTGTCCAAGTAGTTGAAGAACCTTTGGTTGAAAATGTAGGTGGTGTTGACACACAAGAACTAGCACCACCTATCCAAGTAGTTGAAAAACCTTTGGTTGAAAATGTAGGTGTTGCTGACACACAAGAACCAATACCACCTATCCAAGCAGTTGAAGAACCTTTGGATGGAAATGTAGCTGGTGCTGACACACAAGAACCAACACCACCTATCCAAGCAGTTGAAGAACCTTTGGATGCAAATGTAGGTGGTGCTGCCACACAAGAACCAACACCACCTACTCAAATGGATGTGGAAACTTTGGAAGAAACAAGGGCCGCAATCGACATTGCTCCATAAGAACCAGTGTCAGTAGCTGGGCAGAAGGACAATTTCGAAGAAGCACAGGTAGAAGGAGAAAAAGGGAGCATAGAACAGTCGTGAACATAGAAGAAGAATGAGGAGGGCCTGCGTCAACATGCATTAATAGAATGGAAATTGATGAAATTATTCCTCGCTCTCCTTTTCTTGTGTCTTTGCCAAAAGGGGCAAGGAAATTTCATTCCCCTAGATGCATGGAAAAAGAAAAATCTTCTCCCTTGATCCTAAAATTTGTTGGGATGGTTAGAGGAATCACTATTGGCACTGTTACTCAAAAACTAATGTCGACTGGTGAACAAATTAAGCTAATTGAACGGTAGGTGGTCAACACTACCACACAAGAACCAGTGCTGACGGAAGGACAAAATGAAGAAGCGGTGGCCGATACTACTTCTACAAAACCATTAACATCATCATGGTCTACTTCATCTAAATCTACAAAATCACTGACCTTATCAATATGCTGCTTAGCAGTAACTTCTCCTGTACCATCATATTGGGGAAGCCTTTAACCATAATTAAGAGGCAAATCATGAAGTTGAGCAGGCAAAGTGAGAGGGGCATATCTCATTACCATGACTACTACCTGAGTAGTTGGGTGACTAGCAGACGGTGTGATAGAAACAACAAATGATGGAAAAAATGGATGGATATATGTTGAAACAGATGATGAAGGACCCATAAATGATGTGAAGACAGAACCATAAATTGAACTAGCTTGTAAAGGGCCTGTTTTTTGAGACAAGACTGTCTTTTTAGTAGTTTTCTAGACTTTATTAACCAAACTTTTCAGTTTACTAAATTGTTGAAGAATATTTTGACTGAACTCTTTTTCTGTAAGTGGGGTATAAGGACTAACAACATATAAATCCACTAGTATTTCAGGAATACAGAAGCAGGATTTGGTTTTAGATAAAGAAACTTGAGAATCAATTTCTGGTAAAGAGACAGATCCCCTAAGAGGGATATTACTTGACTTTCCACCATAATCATCTCCTTCCTAAGTAATGTTTCAAGATCACAAATAACCATAGGGGGATTTGGATCAGGATTCTAGCTGGTATACCTCCTAGAGGCCAGATCTTCTCATATCAATTTGCGTGCAACTAATTTGTCACAAGTGTTCACAATCATAAGAGCTATGTAATTAATTCTTGAAGTCAAATGACAATACAAGGAATTTAGCCATTATTCCTTGATAATTGATCAACTGTAGCACTTATTTTGAAAATCCACTAATTTTTTTAACGTCTTATAGTTCAAATTGCACACAACAAGCACTAGCATTTGAAGTCCAATAACAAAGCATTATGAGCAATAAGAATGTAATAAAATACTTTTACTTAGATACACAAATACTTTGTATCGTCCATGGGACCAAGAATTAAAAAAGAAACACCACTTGCATTATCTTTTACATTCCTTATTCTAGAGATGCCTCAACTTGTAATAGGTTTTAGTGGTGTTTTGAATCATTCTTAATATAACTAGTATTTTTTGTGTTAGTAAACTCAACAAGCTATATAAAACACTGAAATATTCATAATGCATTGTGTCTTATGCTCTCTCTTTCTTTCTTTCTTCTCCTTTTTTTGTATATAGGAAGATGTATCATGAAGTGCAATGTATCTTCATCTTCTTGTTTACAAAGTGAACATAGGCATTCTTTTATATTCTTCTATATATATTTTTCCATGTCCTTCTTTTTAGTACTAAGTAATAATATCTTAACTTAAATTAACAAAGTAAATGTTTTCCTTGTAATTAGAGATTTTATTTTTTTGAAATATTAACCTTAAATTGATAAAATCTCATTCTCTTATCTTCACTAACCTTTTTTTTACACTAATGTAAAATAACCTATATTTTATTCAACTATTTTTTTCTTTCCAATTTTCTTATTTTTATTGTATCTTCTGATCATTATACTCACTCTTATTTGAAAATACATTGTATCATTACATTCATGTATGTCCATCATCATAACCACATCTAGCTAAATGCAACTTAATTATGTGATTTTGAATACATAAAACGGATTTAGCCTAAAAGATTCACACACTCAAATGAGGCCAATTACACAACTCAATTTTACCATTTTAAAGAATAACTACCAGATTTAGAGTAAAATTGAGTGAAAAAATTCCAAAAAGATCAAAATATCCACTATGCTCCACCATCGCATCAACTTTAAAAAAATAGTCTATTCACTAAACATTTTTACCTTTACAGTAGAGTAAATATTTTCACAAGATTGTGATTTTTTATTATTTAAAATATGCTTTTAATATATAAATAATTTTAACACTAAAACAATTTCATGACACTGCAATTATGCAATTTATAAATTTTAAACTTAATTTTCAAAAAATCAACCTAAAGATACACTAGAAGGTCAAAAAAGTGGTTTGGAAATTACGTTGTTGTTTCCATATAGCTCCCCAAGGGCAAGTTACAATTGAAGGTCCTGCAACAAAGCATTACAAAAGTCTTGCTGCCCCACTCTGTGGCGTTGTCTATAGAGGCCACAAATTAGTCCGATGGTATCTTTTGTTGGCATTTGGTAAAAAAATTCAAAAAATCAAACTGCTGGAGTGTTTGAATCATTTTTTGATGGTGAAAATAAATTAAGCACCATCAAGACCCTGGGGCACCCAAAACCCTAAAGTTTAACAGCTTAAACCCAAATTTTCAAAAATTTCTACCATATTTTCTCATAATCTTGCAAAAATTTCCATTATATTCCAATTTATTTCCTACTCTAAAGAACCCGACAAAAGATAAACATAGGAGTTACACTTCACAACTTTTACTCCATGTGAAAAGTGGGAACAAAGCATTACATGTATTGAATTCTTTTGAATATCGATGGATCCACCTTATCAACTGTAAGTGGACATCTTAATAACATCCTGGAAACCAATGCTTAATAACACAGCAGGCATGGGATGATGAGTTGATATGGAGGTGTGTCCATAGGATGGTTCAATATCAAAACTAACCTGTCGTGCTCTGGGAGACTGAGAAGCATCAATTCTACAAAGCCTATGACCCAATATAGCTTAAACACACAAGGAACAATTCTACACACAAAAATAAAATTTACTCACATAAACACTCCACACATCACACTAACCGTAATCTATGTACATAGTGATAAAACTCAAGACTCTCTCATCTTCCTGGCCCTAACTTTAGGGAGCAACTCTATCGAAGAACACGATACCTTACTCATCTGATGGACTATTGTTGAGGATCTCTTCCGTTTGATCACTGAGAAAATACTATTTCTTGAGCTAGAGGATTTTATGCAAACGAGTGGAGTTGGTTCATCACATGAAGAAATGTAGACACATCTATCATGGACCACATTTCCAGAAGGAAGAGCATCATGACAAGGGGAGTAACATACCTATGAATAACTATTATTGATAAGAAGTAGCTTGACAAGGGGAGTACTTGGGCACCCCATTTGCCATTGATGTCAAAGGGGGAGAGAATGTTGGAGGGGAAAGAATATTTCCATCAATGACAAGGGGGGAGATTGTTAATGAAGGTTTTCATTGATGTCAATATGGTATTCTCAAATATGGATAAAACCCTAATTATGTCCTAACCGTAATGGCCTGAAAATCCTAAAAATGATGCCTTAAGTATGATTGATGAAACCCTAGGATCATGATTAGCCATGCTGAAGCATACTGGAAAACTATAATATATGATTGCAATCCTAAGTGCCAAAGAGAAAACCCTAGCATTATTAAAGATGATACCCTTGCCCTAAACCCTAGCTGTCTCATGAACAAAAGTTGGCTAGCAAATCCTAGCATAAAAATCCTAATCTAAAATCCCTTTCTTAAGAAACCCTAGAATTCCTAATACATATGCCAGTTAAATCACATATAATTTTAAGCCCTAAATTCCTAAATCTCTAAAACCATATGCCAAATTCATAAATTATAACCATAATTATAAAAATATAAACAATATAATAACCAAATATATACAAGATAATAACCAGCGAAAGAAAAATTGTGTAAATGAAAATAAATGCATATAAAATATTTACTTATATATGTGAACGCTTCACCAATCTATACGTAATTCTCTCATCATATTAGTCACATAATGGACGTTGCATACAAGTAATTGGACTTCACATAATGGATGTTGCATAACAAAATATTTCCAAAACAATGCATTATAGCGATGAACAAATTACACGTTTGACACTAGATGTATAAGTTGAACATTGGACGTATTACATGTTTAATATTAGTTGGCTCCACTAATATTAGTTAGCTTGCTTCAATCTCAGGTCGGTTTCTCCTTCATTGGTGACGGTTCCACTTTTCAAAGTCGTATTAATATAAAATGTATTGAGATAGTTTGAAAATACTTCTTGGTCAACAATTAAAAAGGAGAAGTCTATAGCTTGTGAACTTAGAACAAAGATACAAAGGGAAAAGCTAGAACATAGAGCCAAGGTTATTCAGTTGTGATACGCACTATAAAAGAAATGAAGTAATAGTTCGGTGAAGAAGTAACATTTTCGGTGAAGATAATGACAAGAAGATAGAAAGTTAATGTGAGTTCATATCTCCTGAACTGAAGAGGTTGAGAAGACACTGTTTGGCTTAATTTGGTGTTGGGGTATCTCTACTTCTCAAACGAAAAGGAATAAGTGAAACTAAACATCATATCACCTATAGCACTTTAGATTTGGGTGGCTCCATACCTCGGAATTGTTGAGTACAGACCTCGATTTGTTGTATATACTAGTGACATGTCCAAACTTGTAGTTCAGTGCATTAACTCGTGTTGAGAAGCTCAGATATAAAGGTTGTTAACCAGTGGAGAATCACAAGTATACAATTGTGGTGGCTCAGACTTTTTTCAAGAGCTACATAAACAGGGGGAAGTAGTGTGTGGACCTCAAGAACAAGTATGTGGTTCTATTAACAATGGTTTGGGTTGAGAAGAAGGCTACAAAGGCTTAACACTTATACCCTCGGACAAACCTATACAGTGAATGTGGAACTGAGATTGTAGACATGTGGATGCAATAAGTCGTGGAAGAACCTTATAGAATTATGCAGACCTGTAGTGGGTATTTGGTGAGTTGTCTTGAAGATAACATTGAAGACCATGATGCATCATTGATGTCATCATGAGGTGACTTGGAGAATTTTCTTGGGTACAATGAAGAGAAGTGGTGACACCTTCATGTGAAAAAAAAGGTTTTCATTGATGATGTGACGTGGAGACCAAGTGAAGGCATAGTTGAAGATTGAAAGGGCTTGTTGAAGAAGACATTGGGAGCTGTGAAGAATAACCAAATAAAGTGAGAGTTGGATCCCAATAGGTTGGAGCCTCGAAAATACAAGGTTGGTGCCTTGGAGGATAGGATTGAAGACCTAGAGGATTAGAGTCCTCAAGAAACTTGGTCGGAACCTGAACCAGATATAGGGTTGGTGCCCCAAAATTGACAAGGTTGGAACCTTGGAAGTCCAAGTCGGTGCTTGGAAAAATACAAGTTGGAGCCTAGGAGATTGAAGATTGGAGCCTTCATCTAGGGTTGGAGCCTTGGAGTCCAAGTCGGTGCTTGGAAAAATACAAGTTGGAGCCTGGAAGATTAAAGGTTGGAGCCTTCATCTAGGGTTGGAGCCCTATATTATTATTGTACTTGATTTAGTGTAAAGAAGAAATTAATAAATGTATTTATTCTATTATTTTTCATTTTGTGTTCTAAATATAAGTGATCTAACTGGTAAAAATAATAATTCAAAAGAAATATTGATTCACCCCCTTCTTAGTATTTCCAACAGTCCCATCTCGATGTGCATCTGGGGATATTTCTCCTCCAAGTCACTGAAAAATTCTTTGTTCCCCTTCATGTGGAATGAGGCACCACTATCTAGATACCACACACACCCCATCAATGTGCATTCCATGCATGCAATGAGGTTGAAGTTCAACTCTAATTGTGAAGCTAAAGCTTCACCTGCCACTACTCCTAAGGGCTTCTTGCATGCGTTGTTGTGTGGACACTTAGTTGCATATTTACCAACTTCATGATAGTGAAAGCACTTGATTTTGGACAAGCATTTCTTCTTGCCCCCTTGACTAGATTCTCCTTTGGATTGGGATTTCTTCCCTTTCCCTTTCTTTGCTTTTCCATCCAAGGCACAGTTCTCCTCATCCTCACACTTGGATGAAGTCTCGTCTCTGGTGTTCTGCCTTATTTCTTCTTGAACCAAATCGGACCTTAGGCGTTCCCAATTTGGTAGCTTCTCCCTTCCATTCGCCGAATCCTGGTAGTTGTGCCAGCTTTTGGGAAGGCCTAAAAGTGTTAGGCTTTCCATATCATCTTCTACAACCATAACACCAACACTACTAAGCTCATCATGACATTGTGTGAATCTACTTAGGTATTGTGGTATTGTGTCACTCTTTTGTGTCTTGATATTTCAAAGCTTATCCTTGAGTGTCAAAGTACTGTCGTCACTACTATTCTGGAACAAATCTGTCAATGTTTTCCACATTGCAGACGAAGTCTCTTTCTCGTGGATATTAGAGACAATATGGTCTCCTACTCCTTCCAGTGAGATCGTGCTCACCTTGGATACACACTTCTTCCATTCTGTTATAATCTATGCATCAGTTGTTGTCACTTTCGGGATATGATTATAAACAAATTCCTTCAACCCATTATCTTCCAGTACTACCTCTATGCGGTCCTTATAAGCAACATAATTCAGGCTTCTCTCAAGGGTATACTCGAGTCTTAGTCCATAGAAATCCATCCTGCTGGTTCTGAAAAATTAACCTTGCAAGGTCGATCCTCCTGTAATGACAACTTCGAATTATCTTCTCTACTATGAATCTTGCTCTGATACCATGTAGAAATTTAACATAGATTCAAAAATTCTCATGTAGTTTACTAAAACAGAAGACTCAAATCTATTCTACTCATCTGCAGAAATCAAATCACGACCAAGAAAAAAAATCATAAACATGCATCAAGATTCAACACACATACACAGAGATTTATCTAGGGGAATGAAATTGATCAAAACCCCTTCCTATCTATATTTCATTAATCAAAGAATAGATATGAATACATATGTTTGCTCAGTCTGAGCACAACCTGCACCTATATAGTCTTTCTCTCTACTTCATTGACTGAATCTGGCCAACACTTAGGTAAATCGTGCTATGGGGTAAAATGCATGGTGTATGGAGAATGAAAACTACATCCTAAAATAGTTGCTCAGAGCATCGTTGTATGGATTTAACGAGCGCAACGATGAAAACTCGGAGATGTTTCTTATTTTTTAAAGAGCGATAAAATATCACAAAAAGTGCTCTAACCATCGTCGCAAAGATTTAATGAGCTTAACGATGAAAACTCGGAGATGTTTATATTTTTTAAAGAGCAATAAAATATCTCAAAAAGTGCTCTAACCATCGTCGCAAATATTTAACGAGCTTAACAATGAAAACTCGGAGATGTTTATATTTTTTAAAGAGCAATAAAATATCTCAAAAAGTGCTCTATTTAGAATTGCATAAAATTACACAGCATATGCCTAGTGCAATACTAGGCATAATACTTCTTTAGGTAGAGCCCATTTCTGGGCTCCTTGAACGGGACTCCTTCCCAGTCCTACAACTCGTATGCCCCTTTTGAGATGACTTTCTTGACGATATAGGGACCTAGCCATAATGTTTGGAGTGTGCTTGCCCCCAAGAGATCATGTTTTTTTATCATAGAGCAACACAAGGTCACCCTCTTGGTAAGAACGAAGCTTAACCTTTTTGTTGAATTGGGATTTAACCTGGCACTTGTGAGCTTCAAGTCCCAGTTCGGCATCTCGACGAGTCTCGTCCAGCTAAGCAAGGTACAGTAAGCATTCTTCTTCAGCCAAAGTGTCGAGTAGGAGTTCAACGGCTAGTTTTAGGGAAGGGATCTGACACTCAATGGGTAAAACTACTTCTAGGCTGTACACCAGTTAAAAGAGTGTAAAGCCCATGGCAGTTTTTACTGAAGTTTGGTATGCCCATAACACTGAATATAACATTTGGTTCCAATTGGTTTTATGGTTTCCTACCAACCTACGGATCATGGTTTTTAAGACGCCATTTACGGCCTCCACTTGACCATTAGCTTGGGGGTAGTAAGAGGATGATTGATCCTGATAGAAACCAAGCCGCGATGTTAAATCAAACATCATATGGTTCTCGAAGTGGGATCCATGGTTTGTAATGATTGCATGAGGTACACCAAAATGACAAATAACCTAATTGAACATTAATAACACCGTAGTTTCTCCATCAGTGCTATATGTAGGAAGGGCTTTGACCCATTTCATAAAATAGTCCACAACTACTATGATATAGTTGTGTCCAGCAGAGGAAATGGGATTACAGGTGATGAAGTCTATCCCCCATTTGGAAAAAGGGCCAGAGGGGCGCGCATTTTCTTTGTGAATACTTGACAAGGATGACATTGCCAGATGGCCTTGACACAATCTTTGAACAAGGTCGGCTAGTAATAGCCAGCGCACAAGATTTTCTGTGCAGTAGATATGCCAGAAAGATGACCGCCACATGCCCCAGCATGGCAGTCATTTAAAACGTGCTCCGCCTCTTCATGAGTGAGGCAATGCCAAAGAACTGTATCTGCACCGCGATGATATAACGTATCGTTAATCACTAGATAGTGTTGTGCTTGGTGACGGATGCGACGACGGTCGCCTGTCGTGAGTTCGGGGCGGAACCGTTGTGCTTGGAGGTAGACAAGAATGTCCCCATACCAAGGATCAGTGGTGTCGATAAGATAGATAGCTTCATCCGGGAGAGGATCGTGGGCTATCTCGTTCAAATCGACAATGGGAAGATCCAACAAGAGTTCGACGAAGACTAAGGAGTTCTTTGCCTTGGAAGCTATGAAAACGAGATCAAATTGTTGGAGGATGACAATCCATTTTCAATATTTTCCTCCAGACAAGACAAAATATGTCTCATGGGATTCTCCAAGGCAATGACAGTAGTTTGTTGCAGCATGATGTAGTGTCAGAATTAGTTGACAGCAAAGATGACTGCCAATGACAGCTTCTCCACATGCGAATATCTGAGCTCAGGCCCAACCAAGCCTTTGGACAAATAATAGATCACATGTTCACTCTGGTCATCGTGTGTTTGAACCAAGACCATTCCAAGGGAGGATGGCGAGGCTGCCAGGTAAAGAAGAAAGTTACGGCTATAGTCAGGAGAGCTGAGGAGGGGGGTGATATAAGTACCTTTTTCAAGGCATCAAATGATCGTTGAGCTTGCTCATCCCATAGATACGACACTCCTTTCTTAAGCAGGCACATGAAGCCTTTCTTCAATTCGGCATAATCTACGATAAATCGTCATAAAAGGTTTGCTTTCCCTTGCAAATGTTGGAGTTTAAGAACATATTGTGGTTCTTGCAATTGAACAATTGCTTTTACCTTATCGGGATCAACCCTAATCTTGTACTTGGAGACAATGAATCCATGTAAACGTCTAGATTCAACGAAGAAAATGCATTTATGTGGATTCAGGTAGATGTTGTAAAACTGGCACCTTAGAAATATTGCTCTTAAATGGTTGAGGTGTTGCATTTGTAACTTGGAATGGGCTGGAAGGTCATCCAAGTAAGCTTGAATGATATGCCTGATATCATGAAATGCGTAATCCATGGCTCTTTGAAAATTTGCTCCAGCATTCTTTAAACTGAATGGGAGTTTTCTATAGGCAAAGACACCCCAGGGGCATACAAAGGTAGTCTTATGCTGGTCGTTGGGTTTTATAGCAATCTGGTTATAACCTGAGAATCCATCCATGAATGAAAATGATTCACAACCAGTGCAGTCGTCAATGATTTGGTCGATGAATGGTGTTGGATAATTATCCTTAGGACACATGGTGTTCAAGTCTCGATAATCGACACATACGTGTATGGTTCCTTGTTTTTTATCTACAGGAACTAGATTGGAAAACCATTTCATTAGAGGAACGGGATAAACGAAACCAGTATGTAACAATTTTTCTACTTCAGTTTTTATGGTTTCTGTTTTGCGGGGATGGACCGGTCGAAGTCCTTGATGGACAGGTTTTACATTGTCGTAAAGCTTGATCTCATGCTCGACGATAGAAGGATCTATGTTGGGCATTTCCTAATAAGACTAGGCGAATACATCGCAGAATTCCTTAAATAGGCAGGTGAAGCTTGCAATTTCTTCAGGATTGCAATCAGCTCCGACCTGGATGTTTTCCACGATGCCTGTCTTGATAGAAATATCGATGAGCAATCTCTTTGAAATATTGCCCATGTTTCCTTCCACATCCAAAGTTTGGATGGTTGTATAGGGTGAGGAAACGATTTCTGGTATGTCAGGAGACAGGGTTTGAAGAGGCATCGTGTCTGAATCAGATATCAAAACATGATGATGCCAATCCTCCCAAGGTCGCTCTTCTAAACTCAGGATTTCTCGAATAGCTTCATCCATAGGTAGAACTTGATCGAGTAGATCGAAAGAAGGCGTGATTATGGAAGGGGTGATGGTATCGTTGGTGGTAACCAATGTGACCAGAGATGCGAATGCGGATTGAATGGTTTGGTAGGCCAATTCAGCTGGTGATAGCAACATTTGTTCTCTAAATGTGTCAAGGTCAAAAGGAGCTGGTAGGATCCATGGATTGGTCTGTTCATGAGGAAAAGATGAAATCATGTTGACTGATTCTGAAACCTTATGCGGCTGAAGAGGGAAGCAACCCATGAGGGAAGAAGCCTTCAATAGACCAGTATCGATACTGATGTAAGAGTTAGTTCCACCTCCTACTAGGGGTACGGAGCCACTTGGTAATGGTGAATAATCAGGTGTGCAGAAAGACAACTGATCTACTGTAACTACCTTTCCATCCAATAGGAATTGGATGATGCGAAAGACAGTAGATACGACAGTCATCATGGCATATGTCCAACTGCAACCCATTAAGAGATTATAGTCGAGTTTCTTGTCCATGACTTCTACGTCCACCGTTACTATTTTCCCATACAAAGTGATGGGGAAACTGGCTAGGTATCCTTTTGGGATAAAGGTGTGGCCGTCGAAATCTTTCAGGGAGTTCGACGGTGGGGATAGGGTTGGAGAACCCAGGGCGAGCCAACATGAAGCCGACATGATGCAGGTAGAAGCACCTTCGTCGATGACAGTTCTGTGTATACCTTTACCTTTCGAAGTGATATGCACCTGGAATGCAAGCTGGTGAGAAAGGGGAGGTTTACACTTGTCCATGTCGAAAATAGCAAGCATGGAATCCATTGGGTCAATACCTCCAATAGCTAAAAGCAAATATTTCTGTTGCGTTGGGCATGTTTGTAATACTTCGAGCGCCGACATAGCCGATGGCACTTGCGCCAAATCCTCTATGATGTTGTAGTGTTGGGCGGCACATGTAGATGTATTGTGTGTTGTGCATCAAAGTGCCCCTTTTGGGGGTTGAATTACAAGGTCCTCAAATGGCCTTTCAATTTGCAAATCATTAGGCGGTGGTGGGTTTTGACCTGAGGATGGTTCTGCTACCGAAGCGATAGGAGCTCCATAAGATTTGGCTCTTGTGGTGAGTTCTACCATTTCAAATGCGTAAATGGTAGAAGATCCTTCACCAACCGAAGGATGTTGTGAACCATCGTTGCCCCCTTATGGGGGTTGCGGTTGGTTTGCAATAAGATTTTGCTGCTATTGATTGCGAAAAGGATTTCTAAGGATGGCGGGGCCTTACCAAAATCCCTCTTGGCAAGGTATTCTGTGCATTCCTAAATCCGCGGACATCGCGAAGTCGTGTGGTCTTTAGAACAGAGTTTGCATGGATATCTGGTGGTTTTATCCTTTTCCTCATTAGTAGGCACAGCGGCCTTCCGTTTTGGGTTGGGCTGCTTTGGTGACTACTCTTCAGAAGGAGCGGTCATTTTCTTGTTCTTCTTGTTCTTACCACTGGATTTTTGTGTAGACTACACAAAGTTTACCGCAGTGGCAGGAAGAGCAGTCGTATTGGTAGAGGGATCCACTGCCAGCTTGGCAATGGAACCACTGAGTTGTTTTATATCAGCCACAGAGGTTGCACCGAAAATCCCGTCAGCATGCACTCTAGGGTGCTGAGTTGTGGAAGCATTGGGGTTACCAAGAGCATTGGGGATTATGTCGTAAAGAGTGCTAGACTATGAATATATCAGATCTAAGTGTTGGGCATGACGTATGGATTGGTCTTCTGTGACCGCACCACCTAGCATGACATCTCTAGTGTTTTGCAGGAGTAAGGACTTACAGAACCAGTCTGTTAAGAGAAAGTCTAGGATGGGAGCTTTTACTAACCTCCGCCTACGTCTCCATTCATGAATATGATAGAAGATGTGGGTGGTGGTATCCTAACAAAATGAAGTGAGGAGCTCTATCTGAGTCTCATAACGGATAGGTAACTGGAAGTCCTTTAGGAATTCCATCGCTAAAGTGTCAAAGGTGTTCACTGACGTGCGTGGTAACTCAATATACCATTTCGCTGCATTGCTAGTAAGTGTACGGGGAAAAAGACGTAACCGGACACTATCATCCACCATAGAGTTTGAAACACACCAAAGATGGTAGATGGTGACATGGCTGCCCGGATCCTCCCCTTGTTTTCCATCGAACTTTGGGATGTCCGTTGGTATTTTATGCGGGATCGATGTCCATTGTAAGTTGTGATAGATGGGGTCTTTTGTCAACTTGTATAAGTCGGGTATATCCAACGTTTCCAAAAAAGACAGAGAGTTAGGTGCCCCTGACTCGGACCATGGTGATGATGGATGACTTGAGGAGCCTTGCGCTCCTCCCATCATTTGGTTCCCCAAGGTGTACATGGGTTGTGTGGTGTAGCAGTTGCTTTGAGGTATGGTGTTGTAGAGTGGATTTCCATGAGGATTTTGATACTGGGGTATGGAATTGCCCCCAGTATAAGAGGTGCCCCCTTGACTCATTTTATTATGTGAGTAGGGTGCCCCCATGGACTGGTTGGGAACCCCTTATGGATTCCCACCCAACACAAAACTGACCATTTGGCCTTGATTAGCAGAGGGAACAATCATGTCAATTAGCGACTGACCATGCATGCCTGAGAACGAAGGGGGAACTGTTACGTTCCCTATCGGCATGTGCATATTGGGAACCCCCCCAGGTATGTGAATCTAGGGATTTGAACTATACATTGGTGGCCGAACATGTTGTTGGTAAATGGGAATCGCGCCCATAGTGTCGCATTGAGTGTTATAAGGAGCACTATATGTGGCACTTGTCGAAGGTATGCAGTGTGGCACCATAGGGGTGGAACCTGGCATTTGCTAGGTTCCACTCATAGAGGGTGTCGTGTGAGTGGTTGTACCTGGGACAAACAGAATAGCGGGATTCCACATTAATGATGTTGTGATGATTATCGACTGGGGGAGTGGTGAAGGACCAAAAGTGTCCCTAAAGTTCCACAACCTGTTAGGCATCGACTGGATAGATGGAAATGTTCCAACTACTGAAGCAAGAATTATAGGTACCATGGGAGCCAAGACAAGTTCCAACGGATCTGTGAGTGGAGGGTTAAAGGGGAGAAGAAATCACTCGGTGAAGAAATCCTCTGGCAAACTTGAATCGTCAGTTGTCCAAACAGATCCCGTGTGAGATCTAGGAGACTGATCCCTCAAAGATGAGGAATCTGGTTTAGTGGAACTCGGCAGATCTTCCACAATGAGTGGAGGAAGTCCTAACAATCGTCTAGAGTGACAACGAGGGCCGGATGTAGCCACGGTGACTGTTAATTTTTATCAAATAAATTTTATCGTGATATTCTTTTAAAGTCTCAAAGGATAGCACTCAGGTACCTAAATAAATATAAAAATACAGTAAATAGATCAATCAGCAAACAGAGGGAAATTACCTTGTCTGATAAGCATCGATCACTAGAGATGAAACCTGGTATCTCAATGAATAACAGAGAAGGATGGCCAAATGTATGGTTACGGTTACTCTAGAGCTTCGCTCGAACCTCAGATTGAGGGGCCAAGTACTCTCATGAAGACAAGCACCCTCCCAAAAACCGAAGATAGAGTAGATCTGTCCGTGTTAGGTACCAGGATAGCCTATCGTAGACAACACGCTATGTGGGTATGATACCTAAGTCCCCGACTCAGTTCTGAAATCCCGAAGGGACCCCCAATACACAGAATGCCCAAAGGATTTGTAAGAGAAGGCGGGCTACCTTCAATTATAGTCCGATGTTGTCTCGTATTTCACTCCGTTGTTAGTGGAGCGGCCCTGGTAATATGAGTGCAGAAGGAATTTTTTTCTTGTTAACAACACTAGTTTTGGTTTTCAACCTTGGGCAGTTCACTTACATGCTTATCCCAAGATCTTAGCCTAGCTAATGTTGGTTTGCTCAAAAGAGTAAATGATTGATTTTAATGTAAAGTTTGTGTGTACTTGATTATTGCCTTCAGTAGGGGCATTGATGTATGAAAAATGGTGAGACTCTTGACTTAGTAAATCATGTAGAAACAATGCTTTGAAAAAAAAAATTCAATTTGATGCATACAAGTTGTATTCTACATATTCATAGTTTTGTCTGTGCATCTATGGTCTTTCAACACATGCATAACCAAAAGATTCTTTTCCATTATTTCCTAACAACTACTAAATACCAAAATGAGGCAACTCACAACTATTTAAATAGAAGGATGAACACAAATTTTCAGTCTTTCTTTCAGAAAATATGTTTTTTAAGAGAGAAAAAGCAAAACTTTTTCCTAAAAATAAATTCCTAGGACACCAATTTTGCTGACATAATACAGTTATAGATCTTATTTCAGCCCATGAGAAGATTTTCCATCCCTTTTGGTCCACAAATACTACTAGAAATCAAGGCAAAGGGAGACTAACGCTCTGTAACAGTGGCTACAAAGAGTTAGTAGGGTCACTAATGCTCCCTGTACACAGGAATAGTGCTTTATAAAGCTCTGTGTAGCCTGCTAACCTGCATTAGTGTGGGAAATATTTCACAACAAGGGTTTCCAAGATAAATTTTTGAGATGAATGTATACTAGTAGGATGTAGCAAGATATTTGGTGGATCAAAAAAAGGATTTCTCAAGAATAGGGAGCTCTTGGAAGGAAGAGAGAACAGAGAAGAGTCTGGGTAAACCAAGAACTAGATGTATAGTCCCCAGTGGAGTCACCAATTCTGCTATGGGGTAAAATTCACGGTGTATGGAGAATGAAAACTACCCTCAAAGGCCTTCCCAGGACCTTCGACAGACTGTAAGATTATCTGCAGAAGCTACCAAGTTATACACATGTTCATCTATCAAATATCAATTAACAAAGTATGGAAAGAGGATTACCTCAAGTCTCCTTCTAGATTTGTTTGGAGATCTCAATGCAACCAAGAAGAACTCCTTCAAAGTCGGCTCCAAATCAATTCCTACACAAAGGAAAGGCAAACACAATCACAGCATACAATCTTGAAAACTAATATAAGAATGCACAATGAACATCTATTTGCATACAACTAAACCACTCATCTAAACAAGTATCGAATGAACAAAGGTTACCGAAGGGAAGAGTGATTACAACCATCCGTTGTATCAGCCTTCCTTTGCCCCTTCCACTTCTCTCTCTCTCCCTTTCATCTCACTTCTTCAAGTATGTGACAGTTCACAATAGCTTAGTAGGCTATCCTTTCAAATGCTCTGACCCCTTTCATAATGGCCCTCTCACTGCTTATGTAGCAATCGAGTTAGGGTTGCCAAGCTCTTCATAGAGTTCATTAGGGCAAAAGCAATGAACCTGCCTTGTTTTCTAGCTCTTTCTCATTTTCCTTCTTTTTCAGATTGGAATTTCCCTAAATAGTTTGATTTTTGGGTATTCCCTTGCTTTTCTTGAGAAAATTTAGGGATAAATATCTAGATATTTGTGAGTAGATTTGTTGGTTTGACCCACTAAACTTCTCTTAGTTTCACTAACGCTACCCTTGGTCTAACAACTTGAGTTAGCAAGGTCACTAACACACCCTTAGGCTTGGTAACAAGATTTATAAAGCAGGTTCTCAGTGTACAACCAGCGTTAGTGTGGAGTCAAGGCTTGTAATTGTGGTCTTTGCTTTAGTCATGCTGTCCTTCAGCTCTAAGTTGATGAGGAGGCCATTTTGTTGTATAAAATGGATTCATGGAACTAATGTTATGTTTGTGAGCATGTCTAGTTTAAGTTTCTTTTTCATGTTGTAGAGATGACTTTGAGTGAGAGTTCTTTGTAGGAGAGACATCACTAATCATCGAGAGAGTTATTTCTTGTTTTGACAAAGATATATATATATATATATATATATATATATATATATATATATATATATATATATATATATATATATATATATATATATATATATATATATATATATATATATACTCATTATTCATTTGTTGCACTCAATAAAGTGACCTCGTCATCATTGGAGCAGGGTCGGGACACGTACTCCATCATGGATGAACTATGTTATCATCTAGTTGTACTGATGTGCTTTTTCTTCTCTCTTACATCTCCTCAATTTGTTTTTTAGTGTCACATGCTTCATGTATATCATTATGTTCATTTTCATTTACCTCTTCATCCTTGAACACTTTAGAATGAAGATAACTTATAGGACCCATTTTGAATGAATCTATTTAAGACTTTCATGATCAATTCATTCATTTTTGTTATGAATTTTTGGAGGACATTTATTGGAATTTTATGAAGGAGAAATTTGAGTATCTTGTTCAGATTTCTTAAAATCCACCTGATACTGAATCCATTTCAAATCTCCCAACTTGTTTTCATGATGATGAGTAAGTCTTGTCAACGACAAATAAACATATTCTAAAACACAAGTAAACTTTTCTCCTAATATTGTACCAACTATTGGTCTTTACTCTTAGAACTGCACAATTCCTTGTCTCTGAAGACTATGCAATATGTTGAGCTTTCCAACTGCACAATATATTGAGGATTAGAATTTTTCAACCTTGAATATTAGCAGTCACTGAGCTTGCAAACTATGCGATATTTCCCTTGAAACTAGAACTGCGGAGTTCATTGAGTTAGTGGATTGTGCAATCCCTTGCTGTTGGGAACTATGCAGTCCCTTATGCTAGTGACGCTGCGTATTTTCCAAAAGTAAGCTAATGCACATCCCTAGAAAATAGGATGTGCATAATTAATGTTTGACATGTGGCACAAACTTTCTATTCTGATATAGATGACAAGTGTCATTGCTCCCTTAATTTTAGGCATGTCTATCAGAAACCCTAACCCTAGCCCTGTGAGGTGAAATCTATATAATAGAGGCTATCAGAGCTCATTTTCACACTTAAATTTTAATCTCTAGCCTTCCTCATGAGATCAAGAAGATTTCGATATGGTTTGCACTGCTTTTTTGGTTAAGTTTCTCATGTGTCGCTTTTTGCTAATTTTTTTGTCACTTTTGCTTCTATGATTGTTACTTTTCCCATTTCATTTCATGGTAGCTGGAATTTCTATTAATATTAGCTTGTACAAGTGTTGCTTAGATCTTTCGTTCAATTGTTACAAGTGTCACATCACCTTCTTACTTTTTTCTTAAGAGCAGTTATTGCTATAGGGGCTTTGTATACATGCTTGTTTTTCTTTTCGCATGATCTTTTCTGGGCCATGATTTTCACTGATCTAATATATCCTAAGGTCAATCTAGACTTGTTCCTACCGCAATATCAGATCTCAAGATCTCTCTCTCTCTCTCTCTCAAGATCTCTCTCTCTCTCTCTCTCTCTCTCTCTCTCTCTCTCTCTCTCTCTCTCTCTCAGTTGTTTCCCATCTCCAACTCTACATTTTTCATACTTAAGCCTCAAGCTCAACTCTATGGCCTCTAAGACTATGCAGTACACAATAACTAGCTTGCCTAGTTACGCATTGTGAAGTTTTAGGCCTCATTCCTCAGCCTTGGGCACTAAGACTGTGTAATGCGCAGTCTCATCCCTCTCCTTCCCAAATGAGATTGCACATTACGCAGTCTCAAATCTCAAGCTCCTCCCTTAACTGCTAGAACTATACAACCCCTCTTATCATAGCACATTGTGTAATCTCTAAGCTCAATTTGCCTCCTATAGCTCAATAATTGTGCAATCCTTCTCGTTTATCAGTCTTTTACCAGTTTATGTTTGATTGATGAACAAATTTTCTTGATACGAATTTTTTTCCATGAGTGCCTCTCTTGTTACATCAGTTATCATCATGCCTCCCAAGGGATCAACCTCAAAGGAAACAATAAAGAGTAGTATTTATTTGGTGGTGGAGAGTCATTAAATCATTATTCCTATCCTTTCTGATACTCACCTCATCATTGAAAAGGGTAAGTTCCACAGAAGAATACCAAAAGGACACCGCTCACAACCAGATCTCAAATCAATACACCAGTATTTTTGACGTGGTTAAAACCCTCAGAGTGCAAGGAGGGAAACAGTCCACGGCCTGTCCCAACGTGGGTACAGACAATTTATTAATCAAAGAATGAAAATTTACATAAGCTTCTCTCATGCACGGATTACCCGAACAATGACCCTCCATGCGCTTTAAATAGAACTCATGGACCAATCGGGTGTCAAGCCACGGATCAAGTGTCGGTAATACCGAGGTGAGAGTGAACCGTCGGATCACTACATATCGTGACCGTCGGATTGTAAGTTACAAAATGTACAACGGTAAAGAAACACACTTTACCTAACTCTAACCTAACTCTATACTAGACCAAGTTGAACTTAACTATATCCTATGTGTCGGAATATCCTAACATCCCCCCTTAAGAACAACTTGGGATAGGATTGAAGGATTTACAAATATGACACAATAGGAGAAGGAAGGAGGCACTAGAGCCTATCCCCCCTTAGTGACAACTTCCTGAACTCCAAGCATATATCGAAGTTTAGTGAACTTCGCCTCTGTGAGAGCCTTTGTGAAGATGTCTGCAACCTGATCATCCGTTGGACAATATTGCACTTCAAGAACATGGTCAAGAATGAGCTTTCTGATGAAGTGCATGTGTAGTTCAATGTGTTTGCTGCGCTGATGCTGGACTGGATCTTTGCATAGCTGAATGGCACTTTGATTATCACACCAAAGTGTGGTTGGATGCTGCTGCTCAAAGCCAAACTCTGATAGGATCTGACGAAGCCACAAGGCTTCCTTACTAGCTTCCACGGCACCACGATACTCTGCTTCTGCTGACGAAAGAGAAATGGCAGCCTGTTTCTTACAAGCCCATGTAATAGGTCCTGAACCAAGAGTGAAGACATAACCGGCAGTAGACTTCCGATCATCAAGGTCACCAGCCCAATCAGAATCAGTGAAACCAACTAACAGAGGAGCTGCTTTGGCACTGTAATGAATCCCAAACTGTATTGTACCTCGAACATAACGAAGTATTCTTTTAGCTGCTTTCCAATGACTTTCACGGGGGTTTTGCATAAAACGAGCAACAAGGCCAACAACAAAGGAAAGATCAGGACGAGTATGGGTTAAATACAAGAGTTTTCCGACAAGTTGACGGTATAAGGTAGCATCAACTTCAGGAGAAGTACAAGAGACTGAAAGTTTGACTCCAGACTGAAAGGGAGAAGGGGCTGGCTTACAGTCTTCCATGTGAAAATGACGAAGAATATCACAAGCATACTTGGACTGGGAAAGGAAAATACCCTCTTGGGATTGCAAGACTTGAAGACCGAGAAAATAGTGTAAGTGTCCTAAGTCTGTCATTTCAAATTTCTTTTTAAGGCTGGACTTCACATGGTTTATAAGGTTGGGATCACTACCAGTAAGAATAAGATCATCAACATAAAGAACAAGGATGATGAGAGAGTTGCCCACTTTCTTGGTGTAGACAGTATTGTCAGAATGACACCTAGAAAAGCCAGATTCTAAAAGAAAGCTATCCATTTTGGCATACCAAGCTCGAGGAGCTTGCTTGAGGCCATAAAGGGATTTCTTAAGGCGACAAACGAGGCTGGAGTCTGTTTGTATGAAGCCAATGGGTTGTTCCATATAGATTTCTTCCTGCAAGTCCCCATGCAAGAAGGCAGATTTAACATCCATTTGATGTACTTCCCATTTTAAAGAGGCAGCAAGGGAAAGAACAAGGCGGATAGAGTTCATTTTGGCAACTGGAGAGAAGGTTTCAGTGTAGTCAATGCCTTCAACCTGTGAAAAGCCCTTAGCAACTAGACGAGCTTTATGTTTGTTAACTTTCCCATCTGGTCCATACTTGGTTCTGTAAACCCATTTGCATCTAACAAGTTTGCGTCCCTTTGGTAGAGGAACAAGATCCCATGTATCATTTGTCATCAATGAATGATATTCTTCATTCATAGCTGTTTCCCAATGTGGATGGCCTGAAGCTTCTGCAAAAGTGTCAGGATCATGATTCACTGGAGCTTGAGCCAGTAAAGAAGAGGCTCTTTCAAACTGAGAACGTGTACGTCGCTGATCTGTAGGATCACCGGCAAGATCACCTGCTGCATCCCGAGTAGCACGGACCCATCTTGGAAGTTGAGGATCCTGAGAAGGTGGGGAAGGATTATCATCCTCGCTTTCATCATCAGAAGAAGAAATGTTCTCAAAGATAGAAGAGATAGGAAGAGGTGGCACATCCGCCGGACTAGGCTCGCAGGCCGATTTATTTTCATCAAATTTTACATCTCTTCTAATGATAACATTTTTGGACTTAAATGGAATAAGTCTATAGCCTTTTACATCTTCAGAATATCCAACAAAAGTACATTTCTCACTCTTAGGTTCTAAGGCTTTATGCTTTTCATCTGGAATATGGGCCCATGCTTCACTTCCAAACACACGAAAGTGACTTACATCTGGTTTAATGGAACTCCAAGCTTCTTCTGGAGTGATATTCTCTAGAACCTTAGTAGGAGTGCGATTGATTATATAATTTGCACAATTAATTGCTTCGGCCCAAAAACTAAGACTGAGTCCTTTAGATTGCAGCATACAATTAGCCATTTCCTTTAAAGTGCGATTTTTCCTTTCAGCTACACCATTTTGTTGTGGAGTGTATGGAACAGTATGTTGCATTTGAATTCCATTTTCGGTGCAAAAGGTGATGAATGCATTTTTAACATATTCTCCACCATTATCAGTTCTTAGCTTAAGAATTTGATGTCCAGATTGTTTTTCAACGAATGCTTTGAAGGCCAAAAAGGTGGTAAATACTTCGCTTTTGAGTTTTAAGAAGTATACCCAAGTGCGTCTAGAGAAATCATCAATGAAAGTTAAGAAGTACTTGCAGCCAGAGAATGAAGCAACAGGAAGAGGACCACATAAATCACTGTGCACAAGCTGTAAAGGGGCTGAGGCGTGCCAAGAGGCACGTTTGTCAAAACTGTCCCGATGATGTTTTCCGAGTACACATCCGGAACAAACACCATCTTTGCAAGATACCATAGGAAGACCTGTCACCATGTTTTCTTTACAGAGATGCTGAAGGGAGCGATAGTTTAAGTGACCATACCGCTCATGCCAAAGTTTGCTCACTTCATCATTATGAGCAACAAATACTGAGGGAAGATGGGATGACCCAAAGTTGTGAAACTTATACAACCTTTTGGAATCATCAGCAAGACCAGTAGCTAGAATCTGTTTAGGATCTTTTAGATCCTTGATTACAACATCATGAGGTGAAAATTCAACGATTTTACCTTCACCTGAATGAGTTATCTGATAGACAGATAGAAGGTTGCAGGATAAGTTTGGAACACATAATACATCATTGAACTGACCATTGTCTAGATGAACAGTTCCAGTCCCTACAACATTAAGAGATCTATCATCACCAACATATATATTTTTGGTGTTACAATCATTTAAAGAAGAAAACATGGCTTGGTTTTTGGCCATGTGACAAGAGGCTCCAGAATCAATGAGCCACTCATGAGAATGAGAAGAAGAAGAAGATACATTTAATGCATAACTAGACTGAGATGATTGACGATGACATGCAGAAAATGCCGTTCCGGAAGTTGAAGTTGAAGTAGGCTCCAGATGGATGTTATGTTTCTTCATTGCGGCTTCCAAGGCTTCCATCTTCTTAAAGCATTTAGATTCTAAGTGGCCATCTCGATTACAAAAGTTACAATGTCTTTCAGTCTTCTTCCATTTGTTTTTATTGGGCTTATCATATTGCTGAAATGATCTTTCATCTTGAGGCTGAGTTGGTTTAGGACCATTCCTTTGAGGATAAGACTTCTTAGGATTCTTTGAATTTGGATACTGCTGGGCGGCTAACGCTTTTGTGGAAGAGTTTCCAAGATTAAGAAGACCAAGGTGTAAGAGTTTTTCTTGTTCTCTTATTAAGGAATCACAAAAGGAGTCAAAGGAAGGGGGCTTGTAGTCTTTGCCTTGACAAATGAAAGCTTCCCTGGTAGAATGGAAAGTGGAAACAAATACAGAGTAGGCTGGCCCTAACTTAGTGAGGATGGAATAAATAAGGTTACCATCATCTTTCTTAACTTTAACACCTTCCAAGAGATATCTAAGGTTCTTGAATTTTGACAAGAAATCTTCAATGCAAGAAAAATTATTAGGATCCAAAGTAAGCAGCTCATTTTCAAGTTGATGGGATCTAATTTCATTTTTAATCCCAAAAACTTTAGCAAGTTTTTCTAATGCTTCATGAGGAGTTTCAATTTCTGCAATGTGGAATCTAAGATCAGGAGAAACAGACATTCCTATCAAGCCACGTGCTTGATCTTGTCGATTTTCCCATTTTTCAGCCTTGTCTTCATCTTTGGGTTTCTTCTCTTGGTCTGTGGCTATTCTGAAGAGACCTTTACTTCTAAGTAAATCTCCCATGTAGGCGACCCATTGGAAGTAGTTAGTGCTGTCAAGAATGACTTGGCATGGACTTTCCATTTTTGAAAAACAACTGAAGCTGAAGATGCTGAAAGTAAGTGGTCCAATGGATAGATCTCGAAAAAATAGGCAGTTTTAAAAAAAACGGCTCTGAAAAAGGCTTCCGGATGAAGAAGTTATGGCTTTTTGAAAAAAATTTGTTGACGTTGCCGGCAAAGTGCGCGAATGTGCGGGAATGAAAAAATCCGCCCCCACAAAATGGAGACTTGAACCCAAGACCTCTACTCTCTTAAAAGGTCTTTGAACCAATTGATCTATACAAAAGATTTGAGAGAGAGAGAGAGAGAGAGAGAGAGAGAGAGAGAGAGGGGGGGGGGGGGGGGGGCCACGATTTGCGTGCTTGCCTTGGGAAGACTCTTTTCCCCTACAAAACACAAAACACAAAACCCAACACGAATATCCAAAGAAAAACGAACCTTACGGCTCGAAGTTAGCTTTAGCCAAAAAACTAGAAATTTTAAAAAAAAATCTCAAAGTTAGCTTTTAGCCGAAAAACTAAATATTTTCCTCAATGTTTCTGATTTTCCGAGATCACACTAAGGTGCAGGGAAAAGAGCATACGCATGAGAAAAATCCTTTCTTTCTGTTTCTGATTTGCCCAGATCGCACAGAGTCGCAGGGCAAAGAGCATACGCAGAAATGAAAGGTATAGATCCGGGAAAAAAAAGGCTAAATAAACCGAAACCGAAATAAGCAGAGAGAAAATGACAGTAAACTGCAAAAAAAACACTGTATACCTCCCGATCTGAAAAATGACGCAGCTAGGGCTACCGGAAACCTTTTCGCGTGAAACGAAAGGGGTTCCTCACTGAAACAGATGCTCCGAATGCAACAGAGCAGTCCTCTCGGCCCGAAAGCAGTCAGAAACAGCAGATCTAGGAAACGACAGCCGCATGCAGTTCTACCGGCTTCAGATTTGGATCACCAACGGACGCGGCCCTCAAATAGCTCCGATACCATGTAGGAATTTACAGGGTAAGTTCCACAGAAGAATACCAAAAGGACACCGCTCACAACCAGATCTCAAATCAATACACCAGTATTTTTGACGTGGTTAAAACCCTCAGAGTGCAAGGAGGGAAACAGTCCACGGCCTGTCCCAACGTGGGTACAGACAATTTATTAATCAAAGAATGAAAATTTACATAAGCTTCTCTCATGCACGGATTACCCGAACAATGACCCTCCATGCGCTTTAAATAGAACTCATGGACCAATCGGGTGTCAAGCCACGGATCAAGTGTCGGTAATACCGAGGTGAGAGTGAACCGTCGGATCACTACATATCGTGACCGTCGGATTGTAAGTTACAAAATGTACAACGGTAAAGAAACACACTTTACCTAACTCTAACCTAACTCTATACTAGACCAAGTTGAACTTAACTATATCCTATGTGTCGGAATATCCTAACACTTAGAAATCAGTTGGCACATCATCAAAGATGCATTTACCACTAAGTTAGACCCAATAGATTTGGACAAGAGAGAGGTGTATATCAATGTCCAATGATCAACTTTCCAAAAGGAAACTTGTAGGTTCTCATTTCTCCCTTATGCAGATATCATCAAATGGATCCTGCAAGGCCTAGATACTAAGAGCATGATACTCAGCAGTGTCAGTAAATGATAGCTTGCTTCCTATTTGACTCAATGTCTTCAATTGATGGATGACTTGCCTCACCCAGAGGAGTACATTGATTCACACTTCTATGTTGTTACAAGTTATTCGAACACCAAGGAAGTAATCAAGACATGGGTGAAAGATCCATCTATGTTTTTTTCAGGCCAGGCAGTAACTCCATAAGGTAAAAATGATTCGTGTGTTATATTCCATCAAGTAGGTCTTCATTATATACATGAGGGAGAGACTGTTCAGTCCTCTCCCGATGACTGTTCATATTTCTTATTTATCTATTTACATAAATTCACCCAACCATAAAGATTAGGTGTCAACATTCCCCCCCTTAATCTAAAGGGATGTTGGTGGGTCCAAGCATCATTCTAAATCGTTCAAGCTTTTCTCTTCCAAGCGCTTTGGTGAAGATGTCTGCAATTTTCTCATTTGTGGAACAATGATGGAGATGGATTGTTTTGGCCTCAACATGATGTCGAATCAGATGATATTTAGTATTGATGTGCTTCGTTTGATCATGGAAATTTGGGTTCTTGGCCAACTTTATTGCAGAGGTATTGTCAATCATGAGTGGAGTTGATTGTACTTGTTTTACCTACAAATATTCAAGAATTTTCCTGAGCCACACAATTTCTTTTGTTGCTTCAGTTGCTGCCATGTATTCTGCTTCTATTGTGGAATCTGCTGGAACTGATTGTTTGTGTGATCTCTAGGAGACAACTCCTAATCCAAGACTCATAGCATATCCTGAAGTTGATACCCCAGTTCCTTTGTCTCCATCAAAGTCTGAATTAGAGTATCCAATCAAGCTAAAGTCGTCCACCTGTGTATACTTGATTCCAAAGTCTTGAGTTCCCTTCAAGTACCTTAGAACGCTTTTTGCAGCAGACCAATGTCCCTCACAAGGCTTTTGCATAAACCTGGAGAGGATTCCAACAGCAAATGAAATGTCTGGTCTAGTAGTAGTTAGGTAGTTGAGACTTCCTACAAGTTGTCTATACTTTGTTGCATCCTCAAATTCTTTTCCTTCAATAGATGTGAGCTTTAAGTTTTGTTCCATTGGAATAGTAAGAGGATTGCACTCTGTCATGCCAAACCTATTCAACAGATCTCCAATGTATTTGTTTTGACAAAGAAATATGGACTTCGGATGTTGGGTTACTTCAATGCCAAGATAGTAATGAACATAGCCCAAATCAGTCATTTCAAAACTTTTCCCCAATTCCTTCTTTATGGATGCAATGTAGCTTTCATTGTTCCTTGTCATCAAAAGATCATCTACATATGCCACAAGATATACAACTGTTTTTCCAACTTTCTTGACAAATAAAGTTGCATCATCAAGATCATAATGTTTAAAATTGAGTTTCAGAAGATGCTCAGTTAGTTTTTCATACCAGGCTCGTGGTGCTTGTTTGAGGCCATACAAGGACTTCACAAATTTGCATACTTTATGTTCATGTCCTTTCACAGAAAATCCTTCAGGCTGGGACATAAAAACATTCTCTTTTAGATCTCCATTTAAGAAAGCAGTTTTTACATCCATTCGGTGGAATTTCCAACCGTTCTAAGTTGCTAGTGCAAAGAGTGTCCAGATGGTAGCCCATTTTGTTGTGGGGGAAAAAGTCTCCTCATAATTAACCCCTTCCTTCTGTGCAAAACCTTTTGCCACAAGCCTAACTTTGTGCTTGTCAAGTGAGCCATCAGCTTTATACTTGTTCTTGTAGACCCACTTGCAGCCAATTGGTTTGGTTCCTAATGGAGGATCAACCAACTTCCAAGTGCTATTCTTTATGAGAGCATCATACTCCTTTTGCATTGCTTCTTTCCATTCATCATGAGAAGCAGCTTATTTGAAGGAAGTTGGTTCAAAATCTGTAGACAATTTCAATTCACAATCATAAGAAACATCCATATCAACAGGTGAATTAGAGTCATCCACATCACCTCCATTTTTCCTGTTTGAATTTCTAGTTCCTATTTTTCCAACCTCATCAGGATGAACACTTTCAAGTGTCTTTGTCAACCACTTTGGGGGACCTTTTTCAGATGGTCCAGGCTGCTCTGTTGATTGAGTTGGGACTGAATCAATATTGAGTCTCCCAATTCTATCAATCACATCACTTAAAGCATCATCTGTTGTTGGAGTTTCACGTGGGGGAGAGTGTTCTTCATAAGAAGATTCCACATGTTGATCTAGTATAGGAACCCCCCCTTCAAGATGTGGAATCTAATTATCAAATTCTTGAAATGATTTTGCTTTTGCAAATCTATCCAAGCGATCAAGTTGCCACTCAACAACATTGTCAGTTTTGGATGATTCAAGAAAAATTACATCTCTAGATACAACAAACTTCTTATTTACTTCATCATAGAGGTGGTATGCTTTGGAAGTGTTTGAATACCCTAGAAAGATACACTTACAACTTCTAGCACCAAGTTTGTTTCTATGTACCTTTGGTATCAAGGCATAACAGGTGGAACCAAAGACCTTGAGATGCTTTACCGAAGGAACATGTCCATACCACATTTCATATGGAGTCTTGTTTCTTATAGCATTATATGGACATATATTATTTATATATGTAGCACATAGAACAGCATGAGCCCAAAACATTATCTTTACATTTTTGAAGAAGATCATGGATTGTACCATATTTAAGATTGCCCTATTCATTCTTTCAGCTACACCATTCTGTTGGGGATTATAAGGCACAGTTGTTTGATGTTTGATCCCATGTTGGCGAAGATAGTTTTCAAATTCATTTGATGTGTATTCTTTTCCATTATCAGTGCAAATAGACCCAATATGAGATTGTGCATCATTTTCAATCCATTTATGAAAATTCTTGAATGTTTGAAAAGCATTAGATTTGTTCTTCAATAAATAAACCCAACACATTCTGGTGTAGTCATCAATAAATGTCATGATATATTTATTTCCATTTGCAGAAGGAATAGGCATTGGACCACATAAATCTTAATGACTGAGTTCAAGTTTTCTATGTGCTCTTGAATGTGAATCATGAAAACACTGTTTGCTATGCTTTCCTAGAATGCAAGCATCACATTGCTTAAGTTTTCTAGGAATTGTAGGCAAACTAGCGACACCATTTTTCTTCAACAAGCAGAGACTGTCATAGTTCAAATGTCCAAATCTATCATGCCATAATAAATTTGATGGAGGTGTACCTTCTTCATGATGAGAATTGTATGAGAAATGTTGTGTGCAACCAGAGGTTCCTTGCAGCTTGAGAAGCCTTTCTTCTTCTATTCCCCTCATGACAAGTGAGTGGTCAGATGCTTTTCTTACCTCAAGCTTCCCATCAAACATATGAATGGAGTTACCTTACTGGCGGATGTGGACCAAGGATAGCAAGTTTCTCTTGAGTTGTGGGAGATATAGAACATGATGTAGAAGAAAGTCTCTAAGACCAGGCAATTTAAGCTTGATTGTGCCAAGCCCTGATGGCTTGATTTTTGATTGATCTGCAAAGTATACTACTCCATCAACATTGTCAGTGAAATCTTCAAAAAAATCTTTTCTATGAGTCATGTGGCAGGTTTCTCCTGAATCAAGCAACCAATCATTTTTCCAAGAAACAAGTGAAGCATTAAATAAATCTTCATTTACTCCAATGTTACATTGTGCCACAACATAGTGAGCAGATTCAGGTGCTTTACCTTTGTCTGTATCATCAGTTTTACCTTTCTGTTGGTTTCTTTTCTGCTCAATTTTGTCCCATGGTAGTTTGCATGTAGAGGCATCATGTGATCCATTTCTTTTGCAGCGTATGCAGTGCAAATATGCCTTTTCTCCTTGAGAATGTCTGCCCCCCCGCCTCTGAAATATCTTCCTCTTCCTCTTTGACCACCTCTTCCCCTTGTAGAATCTTGAGCAAGATGATTTTCTTTATGAGCAAGGCACATAGCCTCTTCAGAATATTCAGGGGTTGTCTTCTTTCCAAAAGCCTTCTCTCCTTCAACAAACTTTTTCAAAAGAGAGTCAAAGATTATATCTTTGAGATTTCCATTTGCTTGCAATGACTCAAGGTAATTGGAGCAAGTAGGATAAAGTGCCTTGAGAAAAGCGATAAGAGGAATATCCAATTCAACCTTAGTGGATTTGCTATCATGAATTATAGACTTTACTTCAGATGCAAGAGCAAGAGGATCATTATTTTGCAGTTCAAGAGTGAAGAGTTTAATCATGAGTTGAACAACTTCAAGTGTAGAATGTGAGTCATAGAGTTCTTTCAGCTTTTGTAAGGCTTCAAAGGTAGTTGAATATGACAAAATATGGCAACTCACCTCTTCATTTACAGATGTTGTGATTAATGCATAAGCTTTGCTATTCTTGTTTTCCCAAATGACGAGATCTTTATCTGAGGTAGGCTGTACTGGTTCATTGTCTCCGTCTCCGACACACACTCCTTTCCACAAATCATTGAAAATGAGGGTGTGTTTTATCATCCAAGACCATTCAAGATAGTTCTCCTTGCTAATGAGAACTATTCCCACCATGGATATGATTGAATGCATTCTGTAAAAAAAAACTTCTTCTGATAGAAAAATACTTCTGCCAATATACAGTAAAATTGTACTTCTGGTGGTAATTTTTTTTTTTTACATTTCAAAAGGGAATTTTCTCCATGTAAAGTCTTTGTCTTTAATGAAAATATAAAACATAGATCAGCTATTCATTCTCAAAAAAAATTTAAATTTCATCCTCATCATTTTTCTGCAATGTTCTTGAATTGTTTTACATGAAAAGGCAACAAAGCTATCTGAATTTGGTCTTCACCAATCTAATCTCAACGTATATACTATAAAACTTCAATACAATACATGACATATCCACACTAGAAGTAGCACTCAACTCCACCTATCACTCAAGATTCATGTCGGATTCATCTCCTTTGATGTCGGCCCCCTTATATGCCAACCATCATATATATATATATATATATATATATATATATATATATATATATATATATATATATATATATATATATATATGACAAAATGAAATCTGATATCAATATCATATGCAGTTCTGAAAAATATACCATACGCTGATGCAGAGAAAAAAATGAACAATTAGGAGCACTTGAAAACAGTTCAAATCTCATGAACTCAAGCCAATTTTATGTGAAAAACTTCAAAGCATCATTCACATAGTAGCGTTCTTCAGGCCAATGGGCGAAGACCTCGCAACAAACAACGAACCCTTCGAGATTGGGAGACCAACAATCGACATCCCTCCGAGCACACGTCGAATTATTGAAAACAGTTCCATCTCCACTGTGGGGATTACGGTTTGAATGGGATTCAAACTAGATTCATACCATAGAAATGCTCAATGTGAATCAGCTTCTGAGCTCTTTAAAGCTGTACAGATCTTTAACTAAAAGAAAGGCCGATGGCCTTGGACATGCAAGTGGTAGGCAGAAACAAACTCTGCATTTATGGAACACTGTTGAGGGGACCATCATAAATTAAGCAAGCAAACCCTAAGGAGGAAGCGCTCACGCTTAGGAATTTTTTTACATGAAAAGGCAACAAAGCTATCTGAATTTGGTCTTCACCAATCTAATCTCAACGTATATACTATAAAACTTCAATACAATACATGACATATCCACACTTAGAAGTAGCACTCAACTCCACCTATCACTCAAGATTCATGTCGGATTCATCTCCTTTGATGTCGGCCCCCTTATATGCCAACCATTATATATATATCTATATATCTATATCTATATATATATATATATATATATATATATATATATATATATATATATATATATATATATATATATATATATATATATCTATATCTATATCTATATATATATATATATATATATATATATATAGATATATATATATATATATATATATATATATATATATATATATATGACAAAATGAAATCTGATATCAATATCATATGCAATTCTGAAAAATATACCATACGCTGATGCAGAGAAAAAAACGAACAATTAGGAGCACTTGAAAACAGTTCAAATCTCATGAACTCAAGCCAATTTTATGTGAAAAACTTCAAAGGATCATTCACACAGTAGCGTTCTTTAGGCCAATGGGCGAAGACCTCGCAACAAACAACGAACCCTTCGAGATTGGGAGACCAACAATCGACATCCCTCCGAGCACACGTCGAATTATTGAAAATAGTTCCATCTCCACTGTGGGGATTACGGTTTGAATGGGATTCAAACCAGATTCATACCATAGAAATGCTCAATGTGAATCAGCTTCTGAGCTCTTTAAAGTTGTACAGATCTTTAACTAAAAGAAAGGCCGATGGCCTTGGACATGCAAGTGGTAGGCAGAAACAAACTCTGCATTTATGGAACACTGTTGAGGGGACCATCAAAAATTAAGCAAGCAAACCCTAAGGAGGAAGCGCTCACGCTTAGAAATCCTGAGCCAAAAAACCCATCTAGGAAACCCCTGGTGAGAACCACTATACACGACAGTGAAAAAATGAACCATCACCTACAAACCCTAGCAATGTCGGCCCTTTAATAAAGGCTGCAATAGTGGAGAAAAACTTGGCAAGCGCGACTGATGTTGGCAGTCATCCTCTCTTGTCTAGAGTTGCACTAATTGTATGGAGGAGCAGTGCAGGCAGTGTCAGGAGCAGCTAATTATATGGAGGAGCAGCGCAGGCAGTGTCAGGAGCAACTAATTATATGGAGGAGCAGCGCAGGCAGTGTCAGGAGCAGCTAATTATATGGGCAGCTAATTGTATGGAGGAGCAGCGCTTCTATATGGAGAGCAGACTAGGGAGTTACAAGGGACATAAGAGCTAAAAAAAGGAGCTGGCTTTGATACCATGTCAGGCCAGGCAATAACTCCATAAGGCAAAAAATGATTCATGTGTTATATTCCATCAGGTAGGTCTTCATTATATACATGAGGGAGAGACTGTTCAGTTCATCTCCCGATGACTGTTCATATTTCTTATTTATCTATTTACATAAATTCACCCAATCACAAGGATCAGGTGTCAACAGTTTTTCCAGACACCCAACAAGGCTTATAAGACTAGATGTCTCTGGATAATGTTTCAATACATGATAGTAATACATTTCTGGATTTATGGACAGAAGGACACTTAATCCTTTCTTCAAGGATGGGTTTACATGTTGCACCAAATCATTGCATATGGGAAAGTATTCAATTGGTTTGACCTTTTATCTCAACAACTAAGAATCAAGTTAAACCAAGACAAGAATCCATGAAAGGGTAAGAAAGCAAGGTTATATAAGTATGTCGATCTGTTGAATGATGTTGTGCTCAAAATTATTTTCCTGGTATAAGCTGGAATTGGACACCTAGAGAGCCTCTTCTCCATACCTATTGCAAATTGTTGGTAGTATGCAGTTACAAAGGAGTTATCAACAAGTTGGCTAATCATTTCTTTACATTTTTGTACTGACTAATATTTGAAGAAGAAACCCCTTGCATGTCTCCAAAGGCAATCAATTCAATATCAAATATTGTTAATTTGTTTGCCTCACCAGATGGCACTTACATTAGGGTGTTTGGTTGCCAAAGACCATCTCATTTGTTTATGAGGTATGCCACACATCATTTTTTCATGCAAGAGCTTACTTATCAACTTTCCACAGGGCTGTCAGCAATATTGTAGAGCAAGAAGAAATAGCCTTAGCCCACCTTTCCTCTATAAGTGGGATCTTACATAATCAAGAACCTGAAGGCTACAAAAGCTGAAGTCACAAAGTTGGAAAGTTGCAAGATTGGTACTATAGATTACTAGCAATATGATCCCAAGGGAATTTACTGGAAACACTGTGCCAATTTGCATTTTTCTTGGCCGTGCAGGAACATCATTAGGTCAGATGAGGAAAATATCAAGAATTGTTATAATGCCTCTACGCCTCACACACTAGGTGAATAGGTATGACCTTCCCATGCATCTCCAAAGCATGACATCACTCCGGAAGAAAAGAATTCAGAATAGCACAATATAATGAGCATAAAATATAAAAGGAAACTCACTCATAGTCCAACAGAAGAACAAAGCCACAAATTCAAGGCAGATCCATCTATCGTGAAAGTGGCTATGGTGGGAGAGAAGAAGAGGAAGCAACAACAAGAAGAACATGAGAAAAAAGAAGAATAAGAGAAGGAGAGGCAGGAAGAAGAGCAAATATTGAAGGAAGAACATGAGAAGAAATGTAGATGTAGGAAGAAGGTGAGCTTCGAGTAGCTACACTAATGAAAGGGATGTAACAATATAGTTTGGTTCCCATCACTCTTATAAAACACACACACTACCCTAGCTTTGCTTTAAGAAATCAAAATAATGGTAAACACAAAACACTTGTCTTTCCTTGAGAGATGATGGTAAACCTTACAAATAAGTTCATTTTAATGTAATGTATCATTAAACATGTGAATGATCATTGAAAATTCCTATGAAAAGTGGTCACAATTTGTCACAATTGTAATCTCTATGTAATTAATTTTTTAAGTCAAATGACAAATTCATGTTAATGTAATGTATCATTAAATGTGTGAATGATCACTGAAATTCTTGTGAAAAGTGGCCACAAGTTGTCGCAATCATAAGAGCTATGTTAATAATTCTTGAAATCAAATGATAATACAAGGAATTTAACCATTATCCCTTGATAATTGTTCAACTGTAGCACCTATTTTGAAAATTCACTATTTGTTTTTAACATCTTATAGTTCAAATTTCACACAACAAACAATAGCATTGAAGTCCAATAACAAAGCATTATGAGCATTAAGAATGGAATAAAATACTTTTACTTACATACACAAATAATTTGTACCATCCATGGGACCAAGAATTAAAAAATAAACACCACTTGCATTTCCAAAGATGCCTCAACTTGTCATAGGTTTTAGTGGCATTTTGAATCATTCTTAATAATAACTAGTATTTTTTGTGTGTTAGTAAACTCAAAAAGATATATAAAACACTGAAATCTTCATAATGCATTGTGTCTTACTCTCTCTCTTTCTTTCTTTCTTCTCCCTTTTTTTTGTATATAGGAGGATGTATCATCAAGTGCACCTTATATTCATCTTCTTGTTTACAAAGTGAACATAGGCATTCTTCTATATTCTTCTATATATATTTTTCCATATCCTTCTTTTTAGTACTAAGTAATAATAGCTTAACTTAAATTCACAAAGTAAATGTTTTCCTTGTAATTAGAGATTTTATTTTTTTGAAATATTAACCTTAAGTTGATAAAATCTCATTCTCTTATCAAGTTACTATCATACTTCTTTACTAACCTTTTTTTACACTAATTTAAAATAACATGTATTTTATTCAACTATTTTTTTTTTCCAATTTTCTTATTTTTATTGTATCTTCTAATCATTATACTCACCCTTATTTGAAAATAAATTGTATCCATAAATTCATGTATATCCATAACCATAATCGCATCTAGCTAAATGCAACTTAATTACATTAAAAAAAAACCATGGAAATTATCACAATTATGTTAGGCATAAACCCATACTCAAATAATCTAGTCATTCATCTAACTAATTGACAGACACAACCTAATTAATTGATATTTTGATTTTTTTCATTGGAAATAGGTGATATAATTTTAGTGAGAATGTATTTTTTTGTGGTTTAAAATGTGATTTTGAATGGGCGGGGAGGGGCGGGGGGGACACCATTGGTCGAATGGGTCCAACTGGGAGCTCAACAATGCCACTTCAACTTGTTGGGGTATCGTATGACACCTGTCCTCTGCCTGCAGACACCTATCATGCATATGTGGTGACCGATTCAACCGGTTTACGACACGTTAGGTTAACCTGATGGTCACTTGTTCGAGTCTTCATTCAATAATTGCCTTATTCTGTTCGGACCTGTTTATTGTGCATTTTTGGTCTCGGGTACTTATGAAGCATTGCTGCAATGCCGCTCACAACCATACATGTCCTTGGAGATGTAGATAGCGGGTTATGGGGTATTTCTGATTCTTGTTCGAGAGGTTGTGAATTGTTATCTGGAGTTTGGTTTGGTTTATTGGGCTGTTTTTTCTTCCTTGTATGGTGTATTGGCCTGGGTATTCATCTCTGTTTGTCACTGTGGAAGGTTTAGCTTGACTCGATATTGGTTATCATTGTTTCATGCTCCAAAGGGTTTTATCAAGTAAAACAGTAAGTTTTTGAGCTACATTGGAGAATTTTTCTTGTTTTAAGCAAATTTTTGGATGTCTAACTCCATGGCAAGCCTATATTACAGGTCACTATGTGATTTGCAATTGGAGCTATGGTTTATGGAGCACCTTGGGTTCCTGTGCCACACTGGCATGGAGGAAGTCGATGAAATGAGACCTAAAAGGTATGACACTGTCCTACGAGCCTATATCTACCTGTGTTTTTAAACACATTTAACAGAGTGGATTATTGTGCCTTTGTTCATCTTATCTTCCTGTGTGTTTGAACACTTTCAGTTGTGTTTTTTTTGTGTAATTTGTGGGTTTTGTGCAAATTGTGGGGTTTGAAGCATGAATACTCTATGCATCGAGTCATTTGTGCAACAAAAATGCCTTTTTGAGGCCGATTTGTTGCATAATAGAGGAAGGCCAAATGCTTGTGATAATTTATTATGGTTGTTGTTTTGGTGTTCTGGTTGTGATAATTTATTTTGGTTGTGCGCTCAATGCTGGGGTTTGGTGTATTATACTGCTATGTATGTGAGAATAGGGTTTGATCTTATGTGTCTGTTTGGAGCCATATTTCTTCCAATGGAGTCACCAAGTGAATCTTTTAAGTCAATCCTATGTAGCTTCACAACTTCAAACACATAATACAACCGTTCTCCCCAGGGAAATTCTTCCTTTATGCATCCCTGGCAATGACGCCATTTATGATGTTGTAGTAATTTCTTGTATTCTCTCCTAGAGGTATCCTTGGCTACAAGAGGCACCATGGCATCTTATAACTTTGGTATAATTTCAACTTAGCCTTAAATCCTACTGTGTAGAGGATAATAGCTAATATTTGAAGTATGTGCTTGACTTCACTCTTAGGGGTAGAGTAATTAAGCTTCGAATCTCTTAAGAATAAAGGAATATAGTAAATCATGGTATTGATTGAAAATTTGTAAGTAAACAAGGTTAAATATCTTTTCAGTAACTTTAAACATGTGGAATTAATCCATGATATATCAGATATCTTATTGTTTTCATGAAAGTATGAAAAAATTATAGAATATAATTGAAAATAAGCAAGGCACAAATGTGTTGTCATTTTGGTGTTTTGGTGTTCAGGTTGTCATAATTTATTCTGTTTGTGCGCTCAATTTTGGAGTTTCATGTATTACACTGCTATATATGTGATAAGGGTTATTGTCACTTATTTTAATATTGACATGGGCAGTGTGTAGTCTTTCTGTTTATGGTTGGCATACTTTCTCATCAAGATGTCAAGCAAGCCTTAGGTGGCAAAGCCAGTTAGTGTAAAATATTATGTAAAATGCTCATATCGTCCTAGATCTCTAGTCTTATCTAGATCTTTCAAGGTGGTCCACTGACATTGTGGTCAGATCTGGTGGTGCATTCCAGTTTCTTGGTGTTGTTGGTGTTGCTAATTGGCTTGGCTATGATCTTGTTAAGATTGTTTTGGCGAATTTTTTCTTTTCAAGTTGATATGGTACTAGTTTGCAGTTGATTTCGTGTGGTTATGTTGGCATATTTTTTCAGTGAGTTAGAGTTTCTGGTTTTTGTGATGGAGGGTATGGCGAGTACAAGTTATCGGTAGTTTGGATTACGATTGGCACTTGATTGGATTATGATTATGCTACTAGTGTAATTGAGAGTATAATAATTTTTGTTAACATTTGTTAGTAGTTGTTAGCAATATAATACATTTAAATTGTTAGCAGTTGTCAGCAGTATAATACATTTAAATTGTTAGTAGTAAAATGTTGTTAGCTTGTTTATTTGTTTGTTAGATTTAAATTTTAAAACTACCTAAATACATGCAATTTTCTTCACTTTCTTTAGTCCCTCCCTCCCTCCTTTCAATTCGGGTAATGTCGTCTCTCCCCTAATGGTTTAAATTCTTGCCCTGTGAGTTGTATATTTGTGGTGCCAGAGAAAGGTTTGGAAGTCTCTCTATCTTTTCATGGCCCAAAAATTATGTGACAAGGAGATATAACCACCATATGTGATTACAACAAAGAAAAGTGCTTGCATATTCATCAAAGAAGGTGCTTAGAATTAGCTTTAGGGCTTTAGATTTTAGTATTTTACCTTATTTCCCATAAAGGTAAACTTAATGCATCCACACATGCTTGTATGTTGTTGTATGGAACTGGGTGATTCAAACTAGGAAATATGGTTAGCAATAAGATGCCTAAAAATGTTATTGTCACTGACTCCTAACAAAACCATAAACTAAAGCTTCCAAGGAAAACATCAAACTAGATGATTCAATGCTTTAGAGTTAGTGATTTTATCTAAATAAAAGAGAAGAATTTGATGGTTAAAAAAAGCATAAAAATCTCACATCGAAATAAAAAAAATTTCAGATTAGAATTCAAATTCAAATTCAACAAAGTTCAGATCCTTGAATTCAGTTTATCTAACTTTGATTAAATTAACCCAACAGAGCTCAATTACCTACAGATCATATTATCCCAACAAAGCTCAAATTCTTGAATTCAGTTCATCTACCTTTGTTCCTTGATCATCACAATGCCCTATTGGACATTAGATAAACTGACACTCCCCACGTGTTTCGCAAAATGGACTAACCGCTTCTCGTGGATCCTTATCTCTAGTGATGCGATCGTTGACTAATGCATGCAGGTTTTGGTCTAATGAAAATTGTGATTCCCAACAAGTGGTATCAGAGAGTAGGTTACGAGTTTGATACACACTCGACTCTCATTGGCAGGGAGATTGCTGGACATTGGATAAACCAACACTCCTTGTGTGTTTCGCAACATGGACTAACCACCTCTCATGGATCCTTATCTCTAGCGATGCGATAGACGACTAACACCTGCGGGTTTTGGTCTAACAACAATCGTGATTCCAAACATGACCATTAACAAAAATTCTCCAATCAATTAAAACTATATGTAACTGTGTAGAAGAGAATGGTATTTTTTATCGTTTGCAATCCTCAATCTAATGAACTAGATAATCCTTAAATGTGTAGAAGTGTAGCTTATACTATTAAACCAATCAACATATTTCATCCTTAAAAAATTTACATTGTGATGTGGTTACAAAAATTATGTCATGCCACCCCTATGTTTGATGGCCTCCATTTCCTGCATTGCCCAAAATTGTTGAGTTGCCTACCTGACCCAGGTATTGTGGACCACCCAAGATTGGTTGATTAGAATGTGCCTGAATGTTTCCATAAGCTTGACTCCAATTTACTCCTTGTAGCCATGGAGGTACTAAGTAGCCCAAGTGTCCACTTGTGTTACTAACCCCAACACTGAGTGAAGGTGTCATATAAACATAGTTAGGATTTAAACCTACACTAGTAGGGGTATAAGAGGTGGGCATAACCCCTGGATGATAGCGGGGGACTTGGATGTTAATCAGGTCTTGGTATGATGGTGTGTGCTCTGCAATGTGGTCCAGCATGTTGGACATCATCCTATTTGCCTCAAATTGGCTTGGACCATAGTCTTCCTTGCTTGTCACCCCTCCTCCTTTTTCCAACACCTGTTGAACCTTTCTTGCCTCCCTCTCTTGCCTTGCCAATTGTTTTTGATGTTCCTTATCTTCCCTTGCTTTTTGTCTTTCCAACCTTTCCTTTGCTCGAGCTTATGCTACTGCAATCCTTGCAGCTCTCTTTTCCTTGGCCAAATCTTCTTTCTCTTTTTAGATTCCTAAATTTCATTTTTTTTACGTCCAGACTCAAACAATAAATTCATATAATCCTCATATGTGAGCAACTATGAACTCCTCCCCAAACGAGGAGAATATGATGTTGAGTGCCTTGATGAGGCCTCCACTCTCTCTACTGGTATCTTTAGGAATGCACCAAATATTCTTTGCTTTGATGTCCCATGCTCCTCGGGACCTAACACTTGGATTTCAACCTCTAGGACAACTTACTGGCCCCCATTTTTGTCTTCTTCAGGTACTTCATGCTAAATAGGCTCCTCTTCTAATGATCCATTTTCCAAAAATTAATGAACAATTTTGGTGTTCAACTCTGATGGTTGTGAAGGCATGCCCATGCTTTCCTTATTGGTGGTAGACACATTATGTGTGTTGATATGCATCATGGCCTCTCCCAACGATGATGGTGGGCTTACTTGGGTTGGCATGCTTAATTTCTCATTGTTTAATCATGTTTCATTATCATTTTAAATCAAGTTTTCATTTTCATTTGCTTGATCAACTACCTCATATGGAATATCAAATGAAGAATTGGTTGATGGTTCAGTGGGTGTGACAACCTCCATTATATTTACAATTGGTTCATGATTGAACTGTGTCTCACTCACATGTTCATCATCATCACCATAGAAGTGCCCTTCAAAAAGGGACATTATGCCTTTAGCAACATCAACATCTTCTTTACCATCAACATGGTCTTGTAAGTTCTATACTTCTTGACCTTCCACATCAAATGCTTGGCTATAACCAGTATCATGCATAAGAGCATCAACATTAAGTAGCCATATACTAGTCCTCCTAAGTCCAGCCTTGATATTAGAAGGTGTGAGAGCCCTTTTAACTTCTTTACTTGCAAGCTCAGTTAGCTCAAACCACTTTACTTCCACCCCTGGATTCTTTGCCATCCATGAAGCTCACTCGAGGCTGAAATAGTTCTTGAAAGGCCCAAACACACTGTGAATCAAGGGATTACAATCTGTGAGTGGTATAAGCTGACAATGTTAACAGGTCAATGCCCAAATTGTTGGCCTCCTCAATTTTTTGCACAACCATGTGGCTTCCATGGCCATCTAAAATTAGTAGGTGTCTGTTTTCAAATGAGACACCACTTGGTAAAAATGCAGCAAAGTGACAAAGCCAATTTAGGAATAGTTCCTTTGTCATCCATGCATGGGGATGTGCAACCATGCATGACCCTGGTTCATAGTTCTGTATATAGTTTTTTAGTTGTGTTTTACCTTTAAATAGATAAAATCCTAGGATTGAAGAACCAATTTCATTGATACAACAAAGAATAGTGATCCACTCCCTGCTCTTAGGAAAAATCTTAGGTACATTTCTACTCCCTTTCTTGGCAATTACTCACATACCATAATTCCTTCCTTCCTGTAAGAATGTTTCATCATAGTTCCATATATGGTATGGGGCATATGAGTGTTGCTTATATCCAACATAAAAAGTGTTATCGAACTTGGACACAATTGCAGGCATACATTTCAAGCCCTGTCTTTGTCAAGGCCCTCAGTTGTACTTACCACAAGGCCTGAATGCCTTTTTTTAAACCCACTCCACCATGATTTACCAGGAAACCCATCTTTGAATGGGTTTGACCTCCCCTAACAGATTCGAGCCATGGTGGATTTAAGTTGTATAAGATCTAACCCATGTCCTAATTGGGCCATCTCCTTACACCATTAAACCACCTCTTCCTCCTCCTTTAGTCATAACTCTAACAAGCCCTCTACACTTTGTATTATTCAACCCATTTATGCAATAATGTATGTTAGAGGCAACAATACCATGTTGTTTTGCAGAGGCATGGATTGAATATCCCTTAAACCCATTGTCATCAATTGCAACTAGCATGTCTTGCTTTTTCCAGCCTCTGATGGCACTGATTTTCTTTGTTGAACTTGTAGTTGAAATTTCTAAGTCTGACACATCAGAAATCCCTACTGCATTATCTGGTTTATTATCTCCTACTTCTTCTCTCCATTAACAAGCTATTTATAAATATAAATACCAAAATAAACACAAATGAATCCTCAACAAATATACAGATCAATAACTGAAATAACTGAGACAATCACACAAGGGACACCGTTAGTTTTGGTCAATCGTCCCCGGAAAAACCCAATGCAGGAAAAATGGTATAACAAATATGAGGGTTTATTTATTATTCAGTTTATGAATACAATTAAGGTGCCATCAATGGCTTACCCTTTAGAGAATTTCCTTGGCATAAGTAACTCTCCTCAGAGACACATATTCCAGTTGATCAGCAACTGAATGATTGACCCCACAACAACTTTGATAGTTCCTTAGCTGGAAAGTGAAAGCTTATCCAAGCTTCTCTTTGGAACTACGTCATCATCCAGGGACTGCATCACCATTTGTTTGCTTTGTGTCTGCCTCTCGGATCCCAGTCCACCCACAAAAAATCCCTTAGTGCTACCTCTTCAGCCCAACGTCAGCTCTGCTAGCCTCTGCGTCAGCCTCTTGGCCCTCTACATCTTCTACACTGGCCCACTTAACCCTTGCGTCAATCCTGGTTGCATCTGCGTCAGCCTTCCAAGGCTTTGCGTTGTCTCTCTAACACTTTCTCTACCTCTCTGATATGTATTCTCAACCCTCTGCTGAACTACCCCTTGGTGCAACAGATCACTAACTCAATTTCTCAACAAACCCTACCCCATAAAATCGAATTCTTGATCAACTTCGTGTATCTCCAATTGACTCTCAAGCCTCCTCTTATACTTTTCCTATTGATGATTCAATGATCAAGATTAAGTCCCTAATCAATGATTAAGATTAGATTTGGCTTAATCCTCATTATTTAGAACTTTCTCACCCATATTATATTAATACACATTAATATTTTAATTTTTCTATGTTTAGACTTAGGGTCAAATTAAAAATATTAATTATTTTAATATCTCTCCATCCGGGTGCAATTTCCCCAAATGATTTATGGTTCTTGGAAATCTCATGGGCCTTAGCCTCTCCACCAAGTTTTAGGGATAGAGCACATCTGATGCTACCAAAATCCAACACTCCCTCTTAGTGAGGAATGTGTTCTAGCAATGCTTCACTATAGAAACGTCAGACTGATCTTCCGCATCGGAACCTGTGTTGATGCTTGGCCTGCTGCCTCACTTCCTCTGCATTGCTACTCCATGTACTATTGCCCATGACACTGCCACTACCACTACTACATATGTACTGGAACTCCCTCTCAATATGTTGCCCACGCTGTCGCTAACACTGCCACTGCTAATTGTTGCACTGCAACTCAGTTACCGAGACGTAGGTAACTGACTTCCCCCAAATATTCACATCCTTGGCAATATGGAAGCCTCATGATGTTGAAGTTGCCTCTGTTTCTAACCCGTGCTCCCTCAGTTGCTATTGTGCTACTGCAAGCACCTTTGTGCCTCTCGTACTACTCCAACCTTTGTTGCGCTGCTATGGACTTCTTCACTCTAGCCTTGCCTTGCTGCTCCACCACACTTTGCTTCACCCAACATCTGCCATCATGTTACTGTCATTAAGGGCTCCCATAGATGGATGTGATCCAAGAGTTTGGGCAGCTGAAGGATCTTGCCCCTAGCATGTATTCCTCCTGACTACAACTTGATATCACCCCACCTCTTCTCTAGAGGTTCATAAGCACTCATGGCACAATCATCGTCAGTCTCGACCTCTTTTTCTACCTTAGCTGGAGCTGCCTTTGAATCAGAAGCCTCTCCCTTGTTTTTCTTCCTAGGACACTGGGTTGCATAATGTCTCAGCTCCCCGTAATGGAAGCACTTAACCTTGGATATGTCCTTCTTGTTCCTCTTTCCTTGACGTCCCACAAATTATAGAGTTGCATCCTCCTCCTCCTCTTTCTTGATTCGACCTCCCTTTCCACTACTCCCTACCTTGGTCATCCTCCTGATCTCTTCTTGGCGAAGAGCTGCCCACATCTCCTCCCAACTGGAAAGAGTAGCCCTACCGAAAATACTTTGGAAAAATGTCTCCCACTCCTCGAAGACTACATTCAGGGAAGTCCTGACCATAAATTCTAGATCCAGTGTAAACACCACGGAAGTAAGCTGGTCACAAATCTCCTGCAACCTAAGAAGGAATGGATATATCTGCTCCCCCTTATGCATCATATATGACCATAGCTGATTCTCCAATAGCATCTCACACTGCATGGAAGAGCCCTGGCATAAGGAGGTCAGGGTGTCCCACATCTCCTTTGTTGCATTCTTTTCAGCAATATGTGGTATGACATGATCTTTGATCCTGTCTAGGATCATGCACTTCACCCTCGCCATTGCATCCTCATACTTCTTGTTCTTAGCTGGGTCAACTGGGATAACCATGGTTTTCAAGGCATAGTCCTTGATGCGATGTCGATCTATGACTTCCAGGATCCTGGACTTCCAGATGACAAAGTTGGAAGCCCCGTTCAACCTATCCTAATCCCTTAGTTTGTTCACTATCATTTCAGCTCATCTTCTGGACTCCCTCTGAGTCTTGATTTTCCTTTTGTAAATCCTCTCCAATCCTCCTTGCAACTACAACTCGGATAGAGATTCCTTGGCTAGAAATCCATTGTGGTAGTGACTATCTCTGCCTTGGTGTCACCTCCTTAGACATTGTTCTACTTCAACAGAAATAGTGTCCCACCATCTCCTCAAATTACAATCTGCCCAGAGCTCCCCAAGCCTAGACAACTGAAGAAACTGAGCCTTTAACACTCTGCGCAATCCCAGCAAAGGTTGAATCTTCTCCTCCTAACCATAGCATCGATCCTTCCTAGCTGAGAAAGATTATTGGACAATGCATAGGTTTGATATGCCCCTCTCTGTCTCTATGTTGGCCCTCCTCCTGGCTTGAAATGATGACGCAGGCTCTACGTCACATCTTCTCTTACTGCTTCTACTCTGGAACAACGCTTTCTCTCGAGACATCTAATACTGTTGCAAATTTCATATTTTTGTTGGTGCCTTTAGTCCTCTTGTGATATATAATGCTCTGATACCATGTTGAAATTTCTATGTCTAACACATCAGAAATCCCTACTGCATTATCTGGTTTATTATCTCCTACTTGTTCTCTCCATTAAAAAGTTATTTATAAATATAAATACTGAAATAAACACAAATGCAACCTCAACACATATACATATCAACACCGTTATTTTTGGACAATCATCCTCGGAAAAACGCAATGTGGGAAAACCGGTACAGTAGATATGAGGGTTTTATTATTATGTAGTTTCTGAATATAACTAGGGTGCCAAAAATGGCTCATCCTTGAGAGAATTTCCTTTGCAGAAGTACCTCTCCTCAGAGATAGATATTCTGACTAATCAACAACCAAATGATTGATCCCATAACAACTTCGGCATTTCCTTAGCTCGACAGTGAAAGATGATCCAAGCTTCTCTCTGGAACTATGTGACCCTTTTTCTTCTTTGCATCTGCCTCTCAATTCCCAATCTGCCCCAAAACAAATCCCTCGATGTTGCCTCTTCAGCCTAGCATCAGCTTTGGTAGCCTCTACTACCTCCGCGTCAACCTCTCTGCCCTTTGCATCTTCTATGCTGGCCCACTTAGCCTCTACGTCAGCCTTCCAAGGCTCTACACTCTCTCTCTAGCACTTTCTTTACCTCTCTAATATGTATCCTCATTCTTTTGTCAAAGTGCCCCTTGCTACAACACATCACTAACTCGATTTCTTAGCAAACCCTGCCCCAGAAAATCGAATTTTTGATTAACTTGGTGTATCTCCAACTGACCCTCAAGCCTCCTCTTATACTTTTCCAGTTGATGATTCAATGGCCGAGATTAAGTCCCTAATCAATGGCTAAGATTATATTTGGCTCGATCCTCGTTATTTAGAACTTTCTCACCCATATTATATTAATACACATTAATATTTTAATTTTCCCAAGTTTAGACTTAGCGTCGCATTAAAAATATTAATTATTTTAATATCTCTCCATCTGGGTGGAATTTCCCCAAACTATTTCTGGGTCTTAGAGATCTCATGTGCCTTAGCTGCTCCACCAATTTTTCATGGCTAGAGCACATCCGATGCTACTAAAAATAAACACTTTCACCTTGCACTATGGTTGAAGGTGGCTCTATGGTTGATGGCAGGATAGAATTGCATTAGGAGAATTCATATGTTGCATTGGGAGAATTCATATGTTGCATTGGGATAATTCACATCAACCCCCCTATCCTCATATCATGAACTAGATCGCAGTTGGGCCCCCCTCACCTCCTCCTGTTCCATGTGTGAGGGTCCTATAATTTATAGGATCTCATGGTGATTGAGTATCTCACATTTTGCAGATTTCATATTGTTCATAGATCTCAATATTCAATTGATTTCCAAGAAAAAAAATAGGGTATTTAAAAAAAAGAGGAAAAGAACAAAAGAAAAAAGAATGAAAAGAAAAGTAAACCCCAAATATTTTTCAATTCATACAGTCTAAGCATGTTTGAACAAATTTCAATTTCTGTTGATAGGGTAGAAAATAAAGATATGCCAAACAGTTTAAGCTTGGCAAATCAGTAGCTAGGTAGAAATGAAATTGGTTCAACTACTCAATCTAGATCAATAGGAGAAATAAGTGATAGAGTAAGTTAGAAAAAAAAAAAGTGAAAAAGGGGTCTGCAAGTCCAAATGCATCCTACAAAAAAAAGGACATGAAAAATTCCTTTATTGTTTTATGACATAGTTCATGTGTTTTTCCTATTGTCAAGAAAAAATAAATAAATAAAAAAGGTTAGGGGTCTTATACATTACTCCTAACTTTATCCTATACTCTGCCCCCTTTTCATTTTCCTACCCCACCATTCATGTGCTCGTCACATCAATATTACCCACCCCACACCTTTCATCAAATCCTTGCAATCTATATTTGATCCAATGGCCCACATGAGTTTCTGGTCCCCCCTCACCCTCTGAACATTAATGCTAGGGGGGGGGTTTGAAATGAGTGGTTTCAGACCACTTATGTGTCACGCTATCATGATTTCACATCCCGCCCCCACTCATTCCACTTACCACTCCATAGGCCCTCTGAAAAGTGGTCTTCGTTTTCCAATAAACCACCCCTACATTATGATAATCGATTACACTTTTTCTATTGTATTTGATTTGTGGTAAAGTCTTCCTCTGTAAGATAATCGATTACACTTTTTCCATTGTATTTGATTTGAATCATCAATTCTTTGAAGTGTCGAAAAAGCAGTTTTCAAGTCGAAATTGAAAGTGTCGTCTTAATCTTCCTTTCATTTTTGAAAAGAAATTGTTAAAGTGTCACTTTGAAGAAAAGTAATTTAGATCTGTACTCAGTTTTCTTTTTTGTCATTCACACATTAAGGAAACTGAAAAACAAATACATGTATGTGCATTTGCATTTAGACAGCATGCAGAAATTGATTTAGGACAGTGCATTTTAGTGTGTGCTCTCTGCTCTATGTTGAAAGAATTATTTCTCTTTCCTTAGTAGCTAGGATTTTCATTGCTAAAAGAAAGTAAACGACTATTTATCATCTTAGATTGCATATTTAGGGATTGTATATCTACATCACGTGGTGAACCTTAAAGGAAAACTTCTTAAGAAAGATCAACTGTAAAATAAATTCAATGAACATAAAAACGCTTTGGAACCTAACGCACAACATTTAGAAGTCTAGGCTAGAGACGTATTCCAGCGTCGTAAAGCCTGGTAACTATCGTTTTCATCATAGGTTGGGTGATTCCTCCTCTTTGATACGACAAGTGCCAGTACGGACTTGTGCTCCCATGTACTGTCGAGTATATATTAGGAGACCACAATAGGCTATATCCTTTATCCTTAGGAAGCCATGTTTGCCGCCCTATCAATTGCAATGCACTGAACACAACATTCGGGAAGATTGACTACCGTACGTAAAAGGTATTATGTAGTTTTGTGATTGGTTTGGTAATCCCTCTGTCTAGATTTCTAGAGTAGTCACTTTCATTCCTTTTCAGGCCCCTTAAAAGAAAAGGTCCATCTGAGCACTTTTCACTTCAAGCTCATTAAAAATCGAAGGTGACTAGAGCCATCTTTAGCTTTTCGTCGACTCTTAAAAAATTGAAAAAGCAAGTTGTGTCAAAGCGTCATAAAATTCATTTAATTCGGAATAAAATTTTCCCCTTTTTATTTTGAGTTGATCAAGTAATCTGCAATCGTGGAAGAAAGTCAATCAAAACCCCATCGTTCGCAGAGACTAACGAGTCAACTGTCTTTGACTCCAAAAATAAAACCATTCTAGGCCGAGCGATCTCGTTTAACTAGGTCAAAGGCTCTTGGTTTTGAAACTTTTGTTTCAACATCCTCAGAGACTGCAGTTACTCCAACTATTTCTGGTATCCCTGCCTCTACAGAAGAAGTTTTGCATTTACAAGAGGACATTAGAATTGATCCTAGTGTAATGGTAAATACTTCTATTCCTGAACTAGCTCCATCTACGGCTGATTCGGAAGGTGTCACCCCTCCAACATCTGTCGCTGCAGAGTCTATACCTTCTTCGGCACCAGAAATATTTTACGGACCTGACAGTCTACCTCTTCCGCCTGGACTGATTGCTATAGAAGAGATTTTGGAGGATCTTCCATCCAGTACTCCATTTCATTTTGGAATTGGGATGCACCTACATCCTTCTACTACAGAAGTTAGTCATCCTTCATCGCAAGTTCCTATAGAATTGCTAGGAAGTCTTTTGGATAGACTTGATATGTCTGAACAACCATCGACATCTAGGACTGTGTCATCCGATACAGCAACAGCAGAACCTCCTGCTACTACTCCAACAATGTTCATTGGTGTACCATCTGTCCCAACTAGTTCTCAACCACTAGATGGAGTCCACCTAGGGACTGTTTCGACAGAATGGTATGTTCCTATTTGTTCATCCGGAGCCTTATCTGGAATTTCTTATGTTGAGTGTCAGCAAATTGATCCTTCAACATAGTATCAATTTGGGCAGTCCGGTCTCCAAAGGCCAATTTTCCCTTTGAGCACTGGATTGCCTCCATATGGAGGGTAGTATACCTTTTCATTGTTCCCTCGGGGAGGACAACCATATGAGAGTTCACAACAGAATTCAGGTCAAGCTGGAATCACATCCAGTGGTTGGGTACCAATACTACCTCAATAGCCGAGAGTTTTATATTCAATGCAACAAAATCAACCTATGTCGAACATTCCCACTACACCAGCTATTGTGACGGTGTCGTGAGGACAAGCGCTGCCTGTTTTATGTCAACCTCAAGTCTCTCAGGTCGTAATACAATAGCCTCTTGTCTTCGTGACCCAATCACAACCATCGATTAGTGGCTCCTTAACTGAAGCGACTCAAGCACAAACGGGTACTATAACCCCTCATCTTGGTCAAACATCTAGTATTAGACAATAGCAAATGGTCTCACAACCATGGCTGGTGCAATATAAACAACTCCAATTCCAGCAAGCTTACCAAGGATCTGAGCAACAAATCTTTGCAGGTAATGGGCAACCATATATTCAAAACGGTTACCAACAATCATATTATAATGGTTACGCCCATCAACCTTATAAAAGTTATCAGAATCAAATACATTATGCTGGTATGCAAAGACCCATGGCTTAGGCGATCCCATCTTATCTTGGGTATGCTTCGCCAAACCTGAATCAACAGTTACCTTTTGTCTCAACTTTGGAATTACCAGATCTGAATCAGCTAACAAATGATCCAATTGCTTACGCTCCTTGGTGGCCAGAGATTCCTCATAAACTTCCATTAGATATTCCTAAATTCAATGGAAATCCGAGTGAAGATCCATCGAATCATGTGATGACCTTTCATCTGTGGTGTTCATCCAACACTCTGAATGATGATTCGATTAGGCTTCACCTTTTTCAGCAAGCGTTAACTAGTCTGATAGCAAAATGGTACATTGAATTTCCTAAAGCTTCATTCGATAACTTCAGCGCCCTTGCCACCACCTTTTTAACCCATTTTCAGTTACCAATAAGGTATGAAACACAAACGGAGCTTCTTACCGATTTTAAGCAAATAACAACCACTCACATATCTGATCATATTCATGAATGGCAACGTCGTCGTCGAATGGTAAAAACATATGTTCCTGATCAGCTACTAGCTGAATGGTTTATTAAGTTATTGTTACCTTCTATTACAGAAGATGTGGCTAAGGGGGGATTTGTCACTGAAGAGCAAGTCATTGCTCATGCGCAATATCTAGACTTGATCTATACTCAGTCTGGCACGCTCTATGAAAAAATTTCTAATGCTCCTAGACCAGAGTTTTCCATTCCTCCCCCTCCTATATCAAACAAGGACTCTCATGCCAACGACGGCATGATTAGCACCTCAAATACACAAATTGCAAAGGCCTCATCTAGTAAAGCCCTTGCAGTTTCCAGTAAAAAGGCAAATGACAAAATTCCTGCCTCGGAGGTTAATGTCGTGTCGACCGACAAAGGAAAAGAATCGAAGCAACCAAGGGGCAAGAAGAAAGAGAAAAGCAAAAAGAAGAAACGGGATGATTTGCCTCCTGAAAAATCTTCTGAAAACCCTACTGGGCAACAAAAACCTCGTTATCCATGTTATATATGTGACGACGAGCATTTCACGAAAGATTGTCCACATAAAGCTAAGGTTATGAAATTTTTAAAAACTTCAAATACCCCAGCAGTGTTGACTAATCCGTTTCTGAGCCCAGAAACATACCTAGTTGCTATCGATCATGCTTCCCCATCCCAAGTGCTTATGTCATCCATGCCGAAATAGAAAAATGATGCTTTGATATCGACAAGGAATAAATATTACGGGAATCCACAGCTGTTGAAAAACAAGGCTGCAGATCAATCAAGTAGTTCGACAACAACTTTAGCCGAAGTTGCGCCACCCATCATTCCTAAGCTAATGATAAAGCCACCGAAGGGAGTAGTACACAAATCGACATTTAATCCTCATGCTCAAGCAACACAGAATTATAATATTGTAGAGGATCTGTCCCAATCACCATTCGCTATGTCGACACTTGAAGTACTGCAAAATTTCCCCTCCCAAAAGCAGGCTCTATTATCAGCAATAGGTGGGATTGACCCAGCAGATTCCAAGATTGTGGCCTTTAATCATAAAGGATACGAACCTCAGTTACCGGCTCAACTCGCTTTCCTCATACAAGTGAAAGCCCTCAACAAAACTGTTCATCGAACAATTATTGATGAGGGGGCATCTACATGCATTATGTCAATGAGTTGCTAGAAAACTTTAGGCTCACCACCCTTGTCACAATCATCAATGACATTAAAATAATTTGATGGATGAACATACACCCCGTACGGGATTTTAAGTAACTTGCAAGTTGAACTGGGGGGCAAAACAATAGAAATTGACGTCAAAGTTATCGATGGAAACAGCGATTACAATATCCTACTGGGAAGGCCCTGGATTTATGCTATGGCTGCAATTGTGTCAACATACTTTAGAAAGATTGCATTTCCTTTTCAAGGAGGAATTACAATCGTTGATCAACAAAACTTCCTCCCCAACAGTTCACAGGTTACGGGAAACATTCCAATGATCCATGGAAGCTCTCATTCGCTCCAAAACATCAGAGTAGGCCTCCTAAAAGACCTGACCTTAATGGGTACTTTTGCCCTACTGCCTCCAAATAATTTGGCGGAAGTGGCCACGGTAGAAGCCTACAATATGATATCTTCTACATCTGCAAAGATTCAGAAGATTCCCGATTTTTTTTTTAGCATGGATCATTGCCAAGTATTGCCTCCAAGCCCAATAGAAATATTGTAGCAATCAAATTTCTTGGCCTGGGGGGCAAACCCAAATCAACGCTCATCAAGTGTTTGGATAGATAGGTCTAAGGAATATGGCACCTCTTCAGATCCTTGGTTGCATGTACATTCTACAAACGAAGGAATCATTCAGTCAATGATGATAGGAGAGGCACCATGGGAAGATTACCACCATTGTTCCCATCTCCCGGATTACCACAAAGATTATCCCAACGACCTTAATCATCCTTTAGTTTTTGATTTTCTATCAAATATTGTAAATATGGTGGATTCCGAGGATGGTTCCTATCCTGTTTCAACCTCATTAAAAAATGAAACAACTCCCTTTCCAAATCGAGCCTTTGATTACGTTCTTGTAAAATCCAAGTTGAGGCTTTCAAATATCTCCAAGGTAAACCTTCATTCCAACAACCGCGTTGAATGCGATGAAGCTTGGGGGGCATGCACCTCGATTTGCGTCATTATGTTGGGGGCATGCAAACTTATGACAAGCATATTTTTTCATTTTAAGCTTGTTTAAACATGAAACTGAACACGAGCAGGTTTACGCGAAGTTCAAGCTTGTTAAAAAATAAACCTAGCAATGAGCATATGTTCCCCTAGAGTTTAAGCTCATTAAAAATTAACCCACCTTTTAGTAAATAACCTTTGTTATCGCATTGCTATCAGCTTTTGAGCCTTGGTCGTGTTCTTACCATCACCTCCACTTTTTGGCCGATCATATGCCTCAACTTGATTGTTTACCCCTTTTGAGGAACAGCTTCGACAAGTGATTCTGTTAGCCACCTTATTTACACTGCCATGATGGAGAAGTTCCAAACCTTACCTGTAACTAGCTGCTACCCGAAAATATCACTCATTCCTCAAAGATGAGTCTCTTTTGAGCTCTTTTTAGACTCGTAAAATATAAAAATATTGTCGATCAATTGGCTTCTCCAGCTCGTTAAAGTGATTGGAAGTGCCATCCCTCCTCTATATTTTAATCATTTTGGACCTGAGGAATCATTACACAAAAATATCGAGCGCTTGTCTTTTTCGGCTCGTTAAAGTGATCAGAAAAGTCATCCCTTTCGTATTATTTTATACTTTTTCAGACTTAAGGGATTATACTACAAAAAAGGACTACTAGAGTTTCCTTTCCGCCTCTTTTCAAACTCTCTAAAATTGAAAAGGACCAAGTTATCTTTGTCATTAAACTCGTTAAAACAATAGCAATAAACTTGTCCATGCAGACAAGAACGAGTTTCATTGTCGCTAGGTTCGCTAAAACATAGTGACAAGTTTGCTCGAAGGGAAAATTATAAAACAAGCATATGTTATCCTCCTCAATATTGACAAAAATAAAGAGGTACTGGTCAGCAATGACTGGGGAAAAATTGTGAAAAAAACTTGAAGAACTTCATTGGTAGCAGGTCACTCTTGAACATGACACTTTCACTCTGTCACCATGATTGAGTCGGGTTGGGTTATTCCGTTCATCGGTCATATCACCATTGGTCCTCCATACCATCTGTTGAGTCTTGAAAATGTCATTCATTTGCATTACACTTTCACTATTATGTCCATTATATCACCTCTATTTTACCTCCATTTCACTACTATGTCACCACATTCATCCCACTTTCATTATCATTGGGCTACCTTTATGTTTTTCCAATATTTATTATTTCTAAGCCTTTTAAGTGAATTTGTGGTTAAACATTAGAAAATAATGTGCATATGCTTATACCTAACAAATGGGTTGAGTTTGTTGACATGTGTAGGTTGAAAGGAGACTTCTAGAAGGCCCTTATGTGGCACTCTAAGGCCAAATTCGAATTTGGTTGGAAAGAATCATGGGATCATGAGGATATGTGTCACATCTCCTAATTGTATTGTAACTCTAAAAGACATGTGTCTTATCAGTTCCTATTTTGATTAGGACTCTAGAGGTAGAGGGAGAGATTCATGGATTATCATTAATGAGATGGCTCTCATCTTTTTGTATAAATAGGAGGTCTCTCTCCTTCATTAGTTAGTCTCTTTTTAGTCTCTCTTTGGAGAGCTTTGTTGTACTTTGCACTTTTGAAGAAATTGAATAAAGCTTTGATGTTCTCAACATGGAAGGAGATGTGAAGTAGATGTCATGGAGCATATTAGGATGTAAGTAGATTAGATTTCATTTTGTAAATATTGCTTTGTAGAATGTAAGGTAGATTAGATTTTCATTCATGCAATTTTAAGTTTGCTTTGATTTCATAGGTAGAAGGGGGCCCCTGCCTTGTACAGTTTGAATTATTGCATTTTATTTTCTCCCGGGATTTGTTTTTATGTTTATGTATTTGCTTTACAAACTAATGGTATTTGAAGTTGACAGGTTCAAGCTGTTGCCTTTGTTTTTATAGCTGATTTTTAATTTTATTTCTCAAAGAGCTGCTAACACATAAATGATCTTCATCATAAATTGTTATATTTTAAGATCAAAATATCACTAACTTGCAGCTGGCTTTGAGTGCTTTTCAGACTATTCTTTCACTACTTTCTAACCATACTTTGCATAGTACATATGGCTGAAGTAGAGAGTTAGAAAGAGCAAAATATTATTACTAGTCTTTAAAGTAGATTTTTGGTTTTAAGTGCTTCTTAGACTAATCTTTCACTACTTTCTAATCATACTTTGCATAGTACATATGGCTGAAGTAGAGAATTAGAAAGAGCAAAATATTATCATTAGTCTTTAAAGCAGATTTTTCTCACTTTTCTAATTCAACTTAAGCTACTTTCTATCCGTGCTTTACACAGTACATGTGCTTAGAAGCATCGAGTTAGAGAGAGATAATCTTTATCTTTGGTTTTAAAAGTGACTTTCTTTTCTTTTATTTGCAGCAGCATGAATGGTGTCTAGTGCCATTGGAAGTGGTCATTTACTTTCAAGTCATTTCAAGTTCTTTGCTTTCAGTTTCATTTCAAGTTATTTCTTTCAAGCTCTTTCTTTGCAAGTTTAAAAGTTTGATTACTTTCTAGACTTATTTCTAACTACTTCCTAATCGTGCTTTACACAGCACATGTGTTTGAAGCAGAGTTTTAGGAAGAGTTTAACATTATAACTGGTCTTTGAAGTGGTTTTTCTTACTTGTCACCTTAGAGCTTGATTACTTTTTGGACTTATTTCTGACTACTTCTTAATCGTGCTTTACACAGCACATGTGTTTGAAGCAGAGTTTTAGGAAGAGTTGAACATAAACTATAAAACAACGAAGTAAGAGAAAGGTTAACTAAGCACATATAGTGCACCACACTTCATCAGTTTACGATACCCGGATTGATAATTTATGTAGAGCAATTTAAGACATTAAATTGACTAAACACCATCCATTTTTCAGGTTAACACTACCAATCCATTTTAGTGTCACCGATATGTTTAGAGAAGTCGCTTAGAGAATTCACCAACCCAGGTAACATCTCATCTGCTGCAATAACTTCACGCTTCATTCTTTCATGACCGCCACCCTGAACCTTGTATGATCATATCATTTTCACCTCCACCAAATCATTCACTCCATTTCGTGTCGTAGATGTGGGATTCATTAAGGCCCTCCTACGACGGGTCACTTCTTGTCAACATCAGCTCATTATCCAAGAAGTTGACCTAGGAACAACCCTTTCAGTACATTGAAGCTTGCATGCCTCAATGGTAAGTTTCTCACTTTCGGCAACAGGTTTACATCAATGGCCTTCGACCAAAAGATTTTCCATGGTGTTCGACATCGACTCATGTATTCACACCACACGAATTGTACTACAGTACCTTTAGGGTCATTATCATTATCGGTGATTCCTCTTGCACCTGTTAACAGCTTACATCATTGGCTGGTAATCACGCGATGTCTTTCCATGTTCGACACCAGAACATCTTTTCACATGGATCTAGTCTCATCCATTTGGGTTGTGATATATTTAGGAAAAATAAAGACATCAAAGGTACATCATAGCTGCACAGATAATCATCCAAGCTAAGGGATGATGGCTCTACCAGAATCATCAGTCTGCCACACAAATGGTTGTCTGTCCTATGTACATGAAAATGAATTTATAAAGCTGAGCATGGGAATGCCCGCCTCAGCTAGATCAGGAAAATATTATGAAGATAATTTATTGTATTGTATCTTATTACAGGTCACCTTCCAGTTCGAAAAACCTTGGATCCTCATGATAAAGCTTTTCACCCGACATCAGAAGATTTACGACCTCATGCTTTAGGGGGCAACTGTTATAGACATGTTTGGGCACTGCAACCCCAATCACATATGTCCATAAACCAAGGGCTTCTAAACCCCTAAAAGTGTTGTTTCATACCGTAAAGGAACAAGGTCATCTGATTACATCATTTCCCAGAAGTTCTCCTGAAAAACTGCTCAGAACTGGTCAAAACTGGAACATACAGACTGCTCCATGCTGAGGGTGTGATGCATCTCACCTGTTGCACATAGAGGGTGTGATGCATACTGAAAATCCATTTTGTAGGGTGTGATGAGTGAGAGCAGACAAATGGCAGAGGCAGTTTTCCAGGTGGAAACCCAGAGAATCTTCTAGAAACTATTCATTTGACACTTGCCTCTCTGAATTCGCCCAGGGATGAGTAAGAGATCATGAAATCTCAAAGTGGAACCAAGAATTATCAATGAAATGACACTAATCAAAATCCCAGGAGCTGACTCACCCACCTGCAATTATCTATATATGGATCCCTCATCCTAGAGATCCACAGGCTGGAATTTTGTATTTTGTAAGGAAGTGTTGTTGGTTTCTCTGTGCAACATTGTATTGTTGGGTGATCTAACTTTTCATGAGGTGAAGAGGGCTTTCATGCTGGGAGGATGGCGCTGGATCAGACAACTTGGTTGTAATCCTCTCTTCTACTACTTCTATCAATAAAGCTATTTGAGTTTTCCTCCATATGCTTGTATATATCTGAATCTTGTATTTGTGTATGCATTTGTATGGTTAATATACATCTGATCCTATATTGTTTATGGTTATAGATCTCTATGCTTTGATGGTATTTTGCTGCTTTGACTCTACAGGTGTTCTTTGAAGCGGGACAAGTGAGGAAGGAGTGGCGAAATTTCTATCAAGGGAGAGAGGAAACAAGCAAGGAGACTAGCGAAAGACTGAGGTTGGTACTCTCTTCTTCTCTCTCATCTATCTCTCATAAAGGAAAACACAAGTAACTTTGGTTTGTTTTTTTCTAAGATAGCTACCCGTCTTAGTGGGACTAGCAGCTCTGAATGGACACTAGTTTTCCCGATAACAAATAGGCAACAAACTCTCCAAGTTTCCACATCTACCAATGTAACAAGAGAAAAGGAGGAGACCATCTTTGATACTTTCAGAGAGATAAAGATTAGAAATGAGATGTTGAAAAAGATTACTTATGCTCAATTCTGGAAGCAAAGTTGTACTTCTCAAGGCAGGATTCTATCAGCTTTTGATTAGGAAAAGGAAAAATCCATATGGCATTCCTTGAGGCACAAACATCAGAGCCTAAAACTCCAGCTGATTATAAACAGTCTTCTTTTGAGTTTGATGCCAAAAATGTTCATCCTATTGATCAATTGGAAATTCATAAGAAAACAGGTGAGATGATTTCCTCCACTCTAACAAGTACCTCCATGAATTTGTTTAAAATGTAGGTAGCTTTATCAAACACTCAATCTCATCTGAAGATGGAAAATATTTCATCTCAATCAAAAGATAATGGGATCAAGTCCTTGGAATACCTAGTGGTGAAAATTGGATATGGCCCATCAGATGTGAAAGTAGCAGAGGAAATTATTAATAAGAAGGAGATGGATATAGCAGCCTTGAAGAAATAGATCAAAATTCCTACCATACATGATCCATTGACCAAAGAAATAGAGGAAACAGAGAGTCAAAAGTCAGAAATGATGAAATTGATTATGGAGCAGTCACTCCAAATAAGACAAATGGAAACAGAGATGGAGAAGATGGTACAAGAGAAGGAAAAGGTAGCACAATTGACCATCCCTACTATGGAGGCTCTTCCTCTTACAGCTGTTCCTATAGCTACTCCAACAACTACTACTACAGAGATAGGAAGAAGTATAGAATAGTTAGCCAGATCCATGGAGAGCATGAATCTTCAAACATAGGAAATCAAGAGACTTGAAACTCAATTCAACATTCTGCACGACCATATTAAAAGAACCAAAAGTGCACATTCAACAGAAATATAGAGGGAAAGAATATTAATTGAAAAATTACAGAAATCTAAAAAGGAATCATCAATTGGAAACACTTTAGGAAGGGTGAAGGAGATTATATGGAACAATATCATCAATGGCATGAATGAGATCTCGCCCAACATCTAAATTATATTTGAACAAAAGGAGCTAGTTGAAAAAACTAAGGAATTTATTTCAACTACTAACCTAGAGCTAGGAGACATGCCAACAACAACCAACAGAATCATCAAATTTCTGAATTCAAAGAACATGTATGAGCTTGAAGAGCTAGGAGTAGCAGACAGGACAGAGACCATCCTACAAGTGAAAAAGGTATTAACCAAAAAGAACTTGATTGTACAACTTGAGGAGAAATGTCAAAATTTGGAGCTGACAGTAAACATATTTTTTAATAGAATTGAGCCTTTAACACAAAAGGGTCTCCCTTCTCTGTTTGTCATTAATGACAAACTCATGACTAGAGAAGATTATGTCAAGAGGCTAAAAGACATAGCAAAGGATGTTTTCAATCTCTCTAATATCAGAGGCAACATAACAGGAAAAGCAATGCTGGAGGCTATCAGCAATCCAATCTATATTGAACATGAATTGAAGCATGTTTTTATAGTAAAGCCCACTTTTGCAAAGTACACTGAAGTAGACAAGGTATGCCGCAGGTTGATCAAAGTCAAAATCCCAGATGAAGATCAATGGAGTGACTTGTGTGACTACCAAGAGGAACAATTCAAGCAGGACTGAAGGAACAGCGCAGTGCTAAGTCAGCACCCAGCCAAGTCAGCAAAGCCAACGTACCACATTAAAGAGCAGCCAAATCAGCCACTACAACATAATTAATCACCCAACAACGACATTCAGAAAAAAGGGACCAGATGTCCAATTTACCTCATCATGGCCACTTCATGGTTACACTAGTCAAATTTTAGTTTTGTTGTAATTAATAGCAAACTGCCAAGTGTATATGGAAATTGTTGTAGATTTTAGTTAAATACTTCATGCATTGGAAGTATTAGGGGTTGGACCCTTGTAATTGAAATACTTTTTGTTTTGAAGCACTGTAATTTTGGAGCCGAGGCATTGATAATAAAGACCATTTGCAAGACACTTGAGCTATTTTTATCTGGCGATGTTTTTCTTTCTGTGTTAAATATTTCGTTGTTTTCTACAGTATGCATCATTTAAACCTTGTGGTAAAACAGAAAGTTTAGAGTAACATATGATGTTAGAGCACCTTATTTCTATTTGTGTTTCCATATACATGTTTTCCTCTGAAGTCTGGTTAAAAAATACTTAATTTCTTTTGATGTGGCAATCCAGGTGTTGAATCCATAGCCCAATGGAAAAGGTTTAAAAAAGATCTACCCCAATGACCAAACAATCAATTAATCACTCTTTTATCTATATAACTAGCCTAAAATATTAAAATACTAAGAAGAAAAATCAAAATCTCAAATATACAGAGAGAGCCCTCTTTGAGTCTAAGATCGCTAGATCCTAGACTGTAAATTCATTTGATGTGTCCTTTATGATCATTTTTCTTGCCAATATTAAAAATCATAGAGTGATAACACCATGTATGATCTGCAATAGAAACTTTTGGCATGGCTACAACAACCTGCAGAGTTACCACGAAATTCTGATTTTAAAAAAATGTATTAGAAAACAAGGCAATTCATTGGCCTTTTCAATCAATAAGAAACAACAATGAGTGCTTTATCTATATGTTGTAACTTCAATCTTACATTTCCTTAACGTGAGCCTTATGGGTGACTAAATACATCTTGGATATAGAACTCATAATTAGAAGGGTTTTCACACGTAAAATTTCATAATACAAGACGCTTGTGATAATTAAATTCACACAAAAAATAAGAAATCTAGAAAGAAACAGTGAGGATTCACACATAAAATCTCTTTCTAGATTTCTCTTGCATGGTTGTGGGCTTTATTTGATTGATTTTTCTAGGCTGTGAGGATCTTCTAATGTATGCTACATGTTATTGATGATAGGAGTGTATTTTTTCAATCACTTGTAAGCTTACTTCTCCTCAACAATGACCTATTGCAAACTGTAGAAAAATATCAGGTCTAAAGCATTACTATTATAATAGTTTGATATTGGATTGCAAGGATCGGATTTGAGGTTACAGTGGCATGGACCATTTCTTTCATTTTAACTTCTTTATTGATTCTTAGATTATTATTTTTGTTATCCAAACATTTAATCAATAGCCTAATCTGCTTGCAATCAATGTTAATAGTTGACTTTCCTTTTTAGCTTTAAACCATGACTTTGGTTTTTTTTCGTCCTTTTTCTTTTGGTAACAACTTTGACATAGCACAATTTATTCAACCCAAATATTTTTTTGTGTCCTCAAATCATTGTTCTTGGCATTCATTTTATCTATTTGCAATATTTTTCTTTTGGCATTGAAATTGGTTACTAAACTGGGTTTATTTGATTGAAATATCTAGGTTGTGAGGATCTTCTAAGGCCTACTACATGTTATTGATGATTGGAGTGTATTTTTTCAATCATTTGTAAGCTTACCTCTCCTCAACAGTGACCTATTGCAGACTGTCGAAAAATATCAGTTTTGAAGCATTGTTATTATAGTATTCTGATATTGAATTGCAGGGGTCAGATTTGAGGTTACATTGACATTGAAATTGGTTACTAAATTGGGTTGTTGGAAAGCTTGGGGTTTCTAACTAGTATTAGCATTTTGAGTGTTCTTGGGCTGCTCCACTTATTTCAGTTCTTCTCTAATTGGAATATCTAGTCTTTTCAATCCACACTTAAAAATTCTTTCTAGATTTCTCTTGCATTGTTGTGGGATTTATTTGATTGACCCATCTAGGTTGTGAGGATCTTCTAAGGTATTTTGCATTTTATTGATGATTAGAGTGTATTGTTTCAATCACTTGTAAACTTAATTCTCCTCAACAGTGACATATTGCGGACTGTCGAAAAATATAAGGTTTGAAGCATTGTTATTATAGTAGTCTGATATTGAATTACTGGGGTGGGATTTGAGGTTACAATGGCATTGAAATTGGTTACTAAACAGGGTTGTTGGTAAGTTCAGGGTTTCTAACTAATATTAGCATTCTAAGTGTTCTTGGGCTACTCCACTTATTTCAGTGCTTCTCTAAATCGAATAGATAGTCTTTTCAATTCACACATAAAAATTCTTTCTAGATTTCTCTTGCATGGTTGTGGGCTTTATGTGATTGACATGTCTAGGTTGTGAGGATCTTCTAAGGTCTTCTTCATGTTATTGATGATTGGAGTGTATTGTTTAAATCACTTGTAAACTTACTTCTCCTCAACGGTGACATATTGCAGATTGTCAAAAAATATAAATTCTGAAGCATTGCTATTATAGTAGTGTGATATTGAATTGCAGGGGTCGGATTTGAGGTTACAATGGCATTGAAATTGGTTACTAAACTGGGTTTCTCTACTTATTTCAGTTCTTCTCAAATTAGAATAACTATTATTTTCAAATAATAGGCATTTAGTGCTTCCTCTCCTCTATAAGTTTGTTCTACCTCCTTAGGTGCATCCCTTCTTGCATTTCCAGGCCCCCTTGTTGCCCTTTCCCTTCTCAAATTTGGTGCATTCAATCTTTGTTGTAGCTCATATTTATTTCACATCCATCATGATATTATTAGACACCATTATGAGTTCGTTAAGTGACAGGATAAAGGGATGGTCATCATTTAAGTACATTTCTTCTTCCTCCCCCATCATGAGCATACTAGTGCAATCAAGGGAAATAAAGTCATCTGCTACCTCTACATTATCATCATGATTAAATAGCATTTTAATGTCAATGGGTCGATCTGTAGGATCTTAAACACCTTGCTCTTAATTCTCCTCATAATGAAATAAGTGATTATCTGTTGCATCTCATTTGTCTAATTCCTTGTAGTTTTTCTCTTGCAATTTTGTAGTTATCTCGTCTTAATTTGATAATCTAATAGTTAAAAGAGAATTTCTAATAAGCATATACAAGTGATAAATAGACATTGGTATCATTATTCATTTAAAAAAAGATTCTTTAATCGGACCTTGTGATATGTTTAACAAGTGATATTGGCTATAATGGCTTTAATTTACCCTTGTTTCTCAACAAAAATAAAATTATTCAACATTAATGATAACATTATTCAACAAAAACAGACATGTAAGTCTCTACCAACTAATGAATAGAATGAATGTAACATTGTGCACACACTTTGTTTGTATGTCTCCAACAACGGATGAATAGAATGAATCTAACAATGTGCACACACTCTATTTGCATGTCTCCAACAACTGATGAATAGAATGAATGTAACAGTGTCTAAACACTCTGATTGTATGTCTCCAGCAACTTATGAGTAGAATGAATGTTTCAAATGAAAATCAGTACGAGTTGATGTTTTATAGTTTTTTTATCTAGAATTTAATTGGTAGGGAGGATTGGCATGGATTGCCATCTCCGAAATTCAAATGTATGTTCTCAGTTGATTTGTACATAATCAAATGGCTAATAATCTGATGCAGGAGCATTCAGATTAGAAGAATCATTTCATTTCAGTGGACATAGGGGGGTCTTGTGTTTTAAGGAAGTTGGTTTCCTAAGTGTTGAATTAATGCAATTATTAAGGTTTTGAGTGATTTTAATGAGAATAGGAATTAATTAAGTATAGTGAGGCATATTTGTAAATGTTCTCAAATGTTGGAGAACATGAGAGATTCAATATAGTTGAGATATTTGAGAATTAGTTGTAAATCTTAGATTAGGAGTTGGTTTCATGATTTGTGGGTTAAAGAGGATCCTTAGGGATAAAGATGAGATTTTAGGATTTTGTTGAGAAGTTTATGGATCTATGATCCAGGTGGATGTTGGTGGCCGCCCACCTATCCCACTTGGACCCCCACAACAGTCTCTGTCAGTTTTTCAGTTTCCTTATTTGTAGCACAATTTACTTTTTTTAGCAGTTTTTTGGGTCTTGAACTTCCGGAGCCGTTTTGAGGCCCTAAACGACATTTTTTGGGAAATATGGGAGCAACATGGGTCCATGGATTGATGTTGCTCTTCCCAAAGTTATAATTCTCGAATATATCTTTCTAACAAGCTATTGTACACGTCAAACGGAGATCGGGTGCCAAAGTTACGACCCGGGAAGTTGATGTACCAATTTACCCAAAACGAGGCCCACAGTTTGGTGTTTCATCTTCTAGGGTTAGGTTTTTGGATGTTTAGGGTTTTCCATTGTTTCTCAACAATAAATAGGCCTTCAAGCCTCATTATAACATAGTTCAGAGGCATGTAGCTGTCACATCTCTTCTTAGAGATAAGCTACCATCGCCCTAGTTGGTTTATTTCCATTTCTGTTTCTAAACATATTTCAGTATTTTACATTAATGAAATGAGGTATTATTTCGCTGCATCTTTGTCTTTATGGTTATCTCTGTAATTTTTTGCGTTCCTATTTAAATCTAGATCAATGGTATCAGAGTGGTCTTCTTTTTCTCTGTTTTTCTTCGCATGTCCCCAACGAGGTTGGGATATAAGGAGTTAGGGCTTGAACTGGTCGAACCTTTGGGAGCATCTTTTACACTCATAGATGTGGGTGAATGGTTCGCCATTGCAATTCATTGTCAACAGTGATAGCCAAAAGAACCTTATTTCAGCAGAGGTCGTGAAGCGGTTGGGCCTACCGACTACACCACACCCGCAACCGTACAGTATCGGGTGGCTTCACCAAGGACGAGATCTCTGAGTTCGCCAGCAGTGCCACGTTCCCTACAGCATCAAGCCCTTCACAGATGAGGTATTGTGTGATGTTGCAACCAAAGGATGTTTATGATGTACTATTTGGCCATCCATACTTGTGGAGGTGACATGCTGTGTATGAGTCAAGGCCTCGCACTGTTATTATTACTTTGGGTAATTCATTATACAGGACACTGGAGGTAGCCCCACCTACTACCACCTCTTTGATCTCTGCTAAGAAATGCAACAAGATCGTCTCCCAGACTAGGAAATTCATTTTGTCTGGTTCACTCCCAATGTAAGGGGAAGATCGTAGCCACTTCCATGACCCCTGCGAAGGGTTCCTCCACATAGCAGCAGCAGCAAATGGATACGGTCATGATAGAACACAGGAAGAACTTCTCCTCACCCACAAGGGTACCACACAAGTTTCAGGCAGGCAACAAAGTCTAGTTGTATCTGTAGAGAAAACGCCTGACAAGAGCCCATCAGAAGCTCAGACCACTCTGACATGGTCCTTACAACATTACCAAGGGTGTGGGAAACAATGCTTTGGAGCACAAAATTCCTCCATTCCTTCGCTTGCACCAAGTGTTCAATGTGGAACACCCTCAACCATGCTTCCCACCATTACTGGACACATCAGAGATTGCAGAACAGCTCACTAGGGACCAAGCTCAGCAAATGGAGGAACTCAATGCAATGGGGACCATTGCTTCCTAAGGGGGGAGGAATGATCCAGGTGGATGGTGGTGGCCACCCACCTATCCCACTTGAACCCCCACAACTATCTTTATCAATTTTTTAGTTTCCTTATTTGTAGCATAATTTACTATGTTTAGCAGTTTTTCAGGTCTTGAACTTCTAGAGCCGTTTTGAGGCCCTAAACGATGTTTCTTGGGAAATTTGGGAGCAACATGTGTCCATGGAATTATGTTGCTCTTCACAAAGTTATAGTTCTTGGATATATCTTTCTAACGAGCTATTGTATGCGTCAAACGGAGATCGAGTGCCAAAGTTATGACCCCGAGAAGTTGATGTACCAATTTACCCAAAACGAGGCCCACTGTTTGGCGTTTCATCTTCTAGGGCTAGGTTTTTGGATTTTTAAGGTTTTCCGTTATTTCTCAACAATAAATAGGCCTTTGAGCCTCATTGTAACACAGTTTAGAGGCATGTAGCTACCACATCTCTTCTCAGAGATAAGCTACCATCGCCCTAGCTGGTTTATTTCCATTTCTGTTTATAAGCATATTTCAATATTTTACATTAATGAAATGAAGTATTATTTCCACTACATCTTTGTGTTTATGGTTATCTCTGTAATTTGTTTCATTCTTGTTTAAATCCGGATGAATCTAAATCGGGAATTGGTTATAGAATCCTTTTGTATAAATGTAAGCCTAAAGGCATAGTCAAGTTAGATAGTTAGAGGTTCTGGGTTAGAGGTTTGGTTGTAAGCCTACGAGCAATTAGGAAAACAGAGGCCACTGACATAGAAGATCAGGCCAAGGAAATAGTTCCTATGAAAATACCTATTTATTAATACAAACAACTTGATTCTGAGTTATGTGTGTGTGTATGGAGTAATTTAGTTATAATCTGTGTGTCAACTAGAGTAAGTTTTGTGTAATAGAGGTTGCAGGTGGAATGAGAGCATAACGCAGAGAAGAAGAATGATATGAAGGATCATAATGGATCTCTTGAATCCATTCAAAGGATCACAGTCGAGATTCAAGAGTGACTATGTTAAGAGCATGCGAATTTAATCTTGGGAGGAAGTTGTGATGCAGGACATCTAAAGACCAAAAACCTGGAAGAAACTCGAACCCACAGAAGGACACTGAAGAAATGAAATAAAAATGAAGTAAATGGAAGAATGAAGAAGCGAAGTGTCGATGCATAAGAGCCTTTGGATCAACTAGATCAATGGACAAGATTGTTTGTGATAATCGACCAGGATTAAGTCGCGTATAATGGAGTCAAGAAATGAACGGCGGAGATCAAACCCAAGTGCTTGCGGAAGGTGAATCACGGAAATTGATCTAGATCGTCAGATCAACAAATCCATTAGGTCGACGGATATTAATGGTGGAAGAAGAATGGCAGAGGAATAGATCTAGTTCGTCAGATCGACGGTGATCAACAGCTGCGGGGGTAGGAGAGTGTGGGTTTCCTTGGTCGTGGCTGAAGTCCCGCACTTGCTCTTAGCTGTCAATCTCATTTTCAGACTTTTCGGTCACACTCAACTGTGGGGGTTAAGCCATTTTTAATCTGTGTGTTGGTTGGAGTCCCGCAAGCCATAGATTTAATGGCCTCCTATATCTAATGGATATCAGGTCATAAAGTGATCGGGCTTTAATTCCAAAAATGGACCCGAACATTTATAGGTCAAGGGTTTATATTCCTTATCAGCTCTATAAGGGCACTTAAACATCATGCAAGATTCCCATCCAATATTGCTGCTGACCATCAGATCAAGTGTGCCTTGATCAAACAATGGGGAATCACCGATAGTTTCTTATCGTAATATTTCATGAGTGGATGAACCTTGAGAAAATGTGAATTGCGATGTGCGATGCTCGAGTGTATCATCAACCGACAGATTGAAGGGTGAGATCAACAATGGAGATTGAAGCTGATAAGGATTGGGCCTGAGCGGACCCAAGAAGTTTATCAACATGAGTTAAGTGATTTGAGTTCCAGTGGATGAATGGGTTTAAGTGGCAATATGACGTGACAACCGTTGATCTGATGAAGTGAAATCAATGGTGGAGGCTGAATGCGATAAAGGTAGAGCATCGGAAAATGTGCAAAGGCCGTGGATTGGCGGAAAGGTAAGGCTTACATCTGTTTTATGTGTATTTATATTATATAAGAATTATAATATAAATAAAGCGGATAAAGGTTTTATGGGTTAAGTTGAATATAACCAAAGTTAATGAGTGGGGTTTGGTTAATATGCATGGGGTATAGAATTAACCAAAGTTTATTGAAGGTTGAGTAAAGTATCACTCAAAGGTTAATTGAGAGTCAGATTTGGATGGTCAAAAGTAACGTTTCCGCATAAACTTAATTAAGAGCCTAAACCTTAATTTGTGAAGATTTTCACCATAGATCAAGTGATTAAGGCCTGGGACTAGTGATATGAAATTTTATTTGCATAATGTAGGTATTTTCAGCTTAGCCCAGAATCATTTGTTATCAGAGCAGTACAGAGTAATTCTGTGTGAAAAATTCTTTGAAGAGAATTTAGAACAGAGTTATGTTTTAAGATGTGTATGTAGGCAAGCAGAGATTAGATTCTAATCTGACAAGCAATAGGCACATAGAGATAATGTGTAGCAGAAATTGCAGTTGCAAGGGAACAAAGGACAATCCATTCAAAGTGCAGGTGAATGGTAGAACAAGATCATGCACAGATCTTGAAGGTGAGATGATATGTTTTGTTTTAATTTGATTTGAAGATTGGAGAGTTGTGGTTTTTATATTGATGCACAGGTAGAATCATAAGAAGGTGAGAAGATTGCATCAACCCAGAGCAAGGAGTGCTCAATTGGTTCCAAAGGAAAGAACTAGAGAGATGCCAAAACACTGAGCTTAGAGGAGAGAAGCTTAGTGAGGCATATGTAGCAAGAAGGAGACTTGTTACTGTAGAGGTATTGTTGCAGCTCACAAAGGCAATTCCATAGAGGATGTGGGTAGAATTGCTAAGTAATGAAGGAAGCTGATAAGACTTTCTAAGTGAAAGAAGAGGTGGTCAGAGCTAAGTATTTCATTGTGATTGAAATACAAGAGGACAATTGTGTTCTTAGAAGGTGCAGATGAGTTGAAGCCTAGAAGGGGTAGAGAAACGTGCTCAAAAGAGGTTCCAGAGATAGGGAACCAAGGGCTTGCCAAAAGACCAAGTACAGAGAAAAGCTTGGTGAGGTAAGTGGTAGCAGGGAGGACTTGCTATTGCAAAGGCTTTAATGCAGCTCATAGTGAGTGAGTGAAGAACTCATAGAGATGGAGAAGAAGATGACTACTGATAGTCATAGTACAGGTTCTAAGGAAGACCACAACAGAAAAAAGGTGAAGAAGGAGGATGCCAAGGCAAATGGCAAGATAATGAGTCAAGAGGAAATTGACTAAGAGATTGTAGAGATAAAAGAACAACTCGATGCATTAAGGAGCATACTGGAGGAAAGTCAGAGACAAGGTTGCATCTTGAGGAAAAGGGAAATAAAGTGGCATAAGTTACAGAGAAGGCTACAATAGAGGCAAGTAAAGTGGTTAATGGAAAAACTCAGAGAAGCTGAGTTGGAAATGGAAGTGTCCATTTGTGAACCAGAGCAGGGTGAAGTTTTGGGTGAAGAAGAAGGAATTATTGATGATTTTCTGAACTATTGGACAAACGCAAACCAACAGGAGAATGTAAAACCTTATATTGTTGAATCTAATAATTTTGATGTGATTACAGGTTTTACAGAGGATGAGTAGTCTTTTGAAGCTGTCAAAAGTATGGAAGAGTATCTTTCAGAAGATAAAAACTTTGATGTAAAGAATGATGGAGAATATCTCTTGAATGAGAAAAGTAGTGAATTATTGCAGCAGAAAGAATTTAGTAATACATTGATGTTTGAAGTTGTGACAACACAAGAAAAATTTCTTGTGAAAGGAGATGAAATTCAGTCTGAAGAACTGATATGTGAAGCAACAATTGAGACTGTTGAACCTTGTAATTTTCAAACTGATAATTTGTGTATAAATGTAGGAATCATAAGTAATGATGAAGTACTTATGAAGTGTCACAGAGAAATTGAATTGCTGGAGTATTTGCTGGGAAATTCAGAGTATGACAGTGTGATTGCAGAGGAAGGAGTTCACTACAGTGGACAAGATCAAAAAGACATCATTAGAGCAGATGATGTGGAGGGGAGACTAACTGATAGTCTTGAGACTACATTAGAGAATTCTTTAAAGAGGTTGAATCGGCATATTGATGTGTTGATAGAAGAGGAGAAATCAGAGTAGCATACTAAAGTGTTGCCAAAGGAAGAAGAGGAACTAAGGCCTTATGTTTTTTATTTTAATAATTGTTTTGTGAGTGTAGGTTTAGTTGCAGATGCTGGAGGAAATTTTGCAAAGATGAGCAGCCAAGTAAATATGGTAGAAAAGGATTCCGTGGAAGAATTTAATCCATGGAACAGAGATGTTCAATTGCTGGAGAGAATGTTGGAAAGTCAGGATTCAATGCAAAAAGAGATAATCATGAAAGAGGGTAAGGATGAAAGGGAGGCAGTAAGAATGAGAGAAAAATTAAGAATAAGTGGAAAAAGAGTAAGAGTAAGAATTCGACAACTTCAAAGAGAAGAACAAAAGTTTGAAGAGTTAGTGATTAGCAGCAACAACCTGAAACAAAGAGAAAGAGGTAACAGTAAGTGGCAGAGTATGGACCAGCCCAAGGATGTGTTGGAGATGGAGATTGAAGAATTATGGTAATTGATGATGAAATAGTCCAGGATGAGGGAAATGACAACAGGAAGGATGATCAATCAGAACTTCAACCTAATTGACAAGGAGATGAAGATGAAACAGAAGAAAACAGACATACAGTAGTAACAAAGGTGTGCAGAATTCAGGCAACTACAAACTAAAGTTTGGGACCCTGGAGATTTTCTATCAACATATGAAGACACATGATCAAGAGATCATGAATGTTTTCTATTTTGGGATTCTGATGCAGGAGCATTCAGCTCAAAAGAATCATTGTATTTTAGTAGACATAGGGGGGTCTTGTGTTTTAAGGAAGTTGGTTTCCTAAGTGTTGAATTAATGTAATTATTAAGGCTTTGAGTGATTTTAATGAGAATAGGAATTAAGTATAGTGAGGCATATTTGTAAATGTTCTTGAATGTTGGAGAACATGAGAGATTCAGGATAGTTGAGAGATTTGAGAATCAGTTGTAAATCTTAGATTAGGACTTGGTTTCCTAATTTGTGGATTAAAGAGGATCCTTAGAGATAAAGATGAGATTTTAGGATTTTGTTGATAATTTTATGGATCTAAACCAAGAATTGGTTATAGAATCCTTTTGTATAAATGTAAGCCTAAAAGGCATAGTCAAGTTAGATAGTTAGAGGTTGTGGGTTAGAGAATTGATTGTAAGCCTACGGGAAGTTAGGAAAACAGAGGCCACTGATACGGAAGATCAGGCCAAGGAGAGAGTTCCTATGTAAATCCCTATTTATTAATACAAACAACTCGATTATGAGTTTGTGTGTGTGTATGGAGTAATTTAGTTATAATCTATGTGTGAACTAGAGTAATTTCTGTGTAAGAGAGGTTGCAGGTGGAATGTGAGCATAACACGGAGAAGAAGAATGATATGAAGGATCGTAATGGATCACTTGAATCCATTCGAAGGATCACAGTCGAGATTCAAGAGTGACTATGTTAAGAGCATGCAGAGTTAAGCTCAGGAGGAAGTTGTGATGCAAGACATCTAAAGACCGAAAAGCTGGAAGAAACTCGAACCCACATAAGAACACTGAAGAAACGGCATAAAAACAAAGGGAAGAATGAAGAAGTGAAGTATTGATGCATAGGAGCCATTGGATCAAATAGATCAACGGACGAGATTGTTTGCGATAAGCAGCCAGGATTAAGTCGCGTAGAATGGAGTCAAGATATGAACGGCGGAGATCAAACCCAAGTGCTTGCAGAAGGTGAATGGCGGAAATTGATCTAGATAATCAGATCAGAAGATCCATTAGATCGGTAGATATTAATGGCGGAGGAATAGATCTAGATTGTCAGATCAACGGTGATTAGCAACTGCAAGGGTAGGAGAGTAAGGGTTTCCTTGATCATGGCTGAAGTCCGACACTCGCTCTTAGCCATTGATCTCATTTTCAAACTTTTTGGTCAAAATCAATTGCGGGGGTTAAGCCATTTTTAATCCACGTGCTGGTTGGAGTCCCGCAAGCCGTAGATTTGATGGCTTCTTATATCCAACGGATATTGGGTCATAAAGTGATCGGGCTTTAATTCCAAAAATAGACCCGAACATTTATAGGTCAAGGGTTTATATTCCTTATCGGCTCCATAAGGGCGATTAAATGTCATTCAAGATTCTCATTCGATATCGCTACTGACCATCGGATCAAGTGTGCCTTGATCAAATGGTGGGGAATCGCCGATAGTTTCGCATTGCAATATTTCATGAGTGGATGAACCTTAAGAAAATGCAATTTTTGATGTGCAATGCTCAGGTGTACCATCAACCGTTGAATTGAAGGGTGAGATCAACGGCAGAGATTGAAGCTTATAAGGCTTGAGCCTGAGTAGACCCAAGAAGTTTATCAATGCGATTTGAGTTCCGGTGGATGAATGGGTTTAAGTGGTGATATGACGTGACAACTGTTGATCTAATGGAGTGAAATCAACAGTGGAGGCTGAATGCGATAAAGGTAGAGCATCAAAAAATGTGAAAAGGCCATGGATTGGCAGAAAGGTAAGGCTTACATGTGTTTTATGTGTATTTCTATTATATGAGAATTATAATAGAAATAAAGCAGATAAAGGTTTTATGGGTTAAGTTGAATTTAACCAAAGTTAAACAGTGGGATTTGGTTAATATGCATGGGGTATAGAATTAACCAAATTTTATTGAAGGTTGAGTAAAGTACCACTCAAAGGTTAATTGAGGGTCAGACTTGGATGGTCAAAAGTAACGTTTCTGCATAAACTTAATTAAGAGCCTAAACCTTAATTTGTGAATATTTACACCATAGATAAGGTGATTAAGGCTTGGTACTAGTGATATGCAATTTTATTTGCATAATGTGGGTATTGTCAGCTTAGAACAACATCATAATCTCTCATGTTTGATCCTTGTGCTTTCTTGTGTTTAATTCCTGAATTGAAAATGTTGGTGTGTTTAATACTTGAATTGAAAGGGTTGGTGTCATTTATTGCATCCTCTGAACTAATTCCTGAATTGAATGTTGTCATTTATTGTCTTTCATAGGTTGAATGATTAAACACACATGTAGATATGGCTACCACACATTTCACCTAGTCTTGTGTAGGTATTACTGAGCAATGGGATGTGTTGCTCCAGTGGAAATCAGTGGTGGTTTTTTGATGGGATAGGTGTACTCATGAATAGAATTCAATGGAATGTTTTGTAGTGCATTTTGACTTAATTAGTAATTCAGGGTTGGAGGTACTTGGGACATTATGTCTTGTCAACTTGTGATTTTAAGGTTTGGTGTTTGACAGTTGTTGGTCCATTGAATATATGGGCCCATTTAGGACATAATTATATAACTTAATATAAGTTATATTGTGATAAGAAAAGGAGTTGGAACTATGAACTGTCACAACACCTCATGGAGAGAATCGATGAAGTAACGGCATTCATGACAGCTAGGGTTCAGGACTAATCTGCAACGTCAGGCAGTAGGGTTTGCAGTAAACCCTGCCAACTCTTATAGCTACAAGACAAACTACAAATGGACAAAGGAGCTGAGCGAATCATGGGTAAACCTCAGGGGTAGGGTGCAGAGCCTCCCCCAAATGACAACGAACAGGTTCCAATGCAGGAGGAAGCCTACAAACAAACAGTCTACAAGGAAATAGAAGAAGGGCAGGACTCTCAAGGAGACAAAGAAACAGTTAACGAGGTTCCCAAAGTGACCTCCACCACATGCAAGCTAGTTGCAGCCACGAGACCAAAGATTGAGCTACCCAGCTGTAGGATCAACACACAAATCAAATATATGAAGGATCATGCCCTGATAGGGAAGTTTATTGGCTTTTGGCCCATAGAAAAAGCGCTGCAAGGATGGATCGTAGCCAAATGGAAGCCAAAAGGTCACATTACCCTGCAGTTAGGCCCCAAGAGATTCTTCACAGCGGTTTTCAACTGTTTGGAGGATAGAAATAGAATCATTAATGGAGGGTCGTATTTCTTTAATGCCATTGGCCTGTACCTCAGAGATTGGGTTGAGAGATTTAACCCAGATAAATAGGATCTCAGTTGGGCTCTAGTCTGGATCCGCCTCTACTCCCTCCCTTTGGAGTATTGGGATGAGGCATCATTACAAGATATTGGCAATGGTCTTGGCGAGTTTGTCAAAGTTGCAGAGGAAACTAAGCTTAGAAGATACACATCATATGCACGTATATGTGTTTATATGCACCTCAACAATGCCCTGCCAGATGTGGTAAGTCTCTTTCATGACGATTTTGAATGGATCCAATCTATCGACTATGAACATGTTCCATTCCACTGTAGGAAATGTCATGCTCTTGGTCATCTATTTTGAGATTGCCCATCTAACTTGAAAACCTCAGCCCCTCCTCCTTCTGGAAAATCAGACGCTGATGGATTCACCAAAGTCTCCCATTGCAGAAAGAATCTCATAAAATCTAGATCTCATCCCAAGACCACTATTGATAACCCCCCCAGACCGAGTACCAGGAACAACTTCGAGTCCCTGGCTTAGCCAGATCTAAACAATCTTGAAACCCTGGCTCCCCCTAAGGAGCAACCCAAGTCAAAATCTTACTCAGCCTCCACCAGCACAGTGATTCCTCAGAAATCAAAGCAAACCGTTGACCTTAGTTCTCCATCTCCCAGCGATTTTCCCGCCTAGCTCACTCAAAGTATGGAGGTAGATAATGAGCAGACCGCTCTGAAGGATACAAAAGGAAATACAGAAGAAAGGAATGAAACCCAGAATATGGAAGAGGAACCAGAAAGCATAGATATAGGAGACCTGGATATTTTAGGCTTAGAGCAAGCCTGTAAAACAAAAAGTTATGACAAAATTCCAGAAAGACAGTTGGACAATCTGGAAATAATTTTATCAAGAGCACAGAGACAGCGAACCCTTGGAATATAGCCTGGAAGCCAATGGGATGGAAAGATCCTCAACAAAGACAACAAGAAAAGAGGAAGGAAAACAAATCTTCAACGAACCATTCGCATCGGGGAAATTCTAGTGGAATCCGGAAGATACTCCAAGATCACGAAGTACTATACCACCCTCTATAATATCTCATCATGAAGCTCATCTCTTGGAACATTAGAGGGCTTAACAGCCCCGGGAAGTACAGATCGATAAAAAGCATGATTCAGCAAGAAAAACCAAGCATTTTCTTCATACAAGAAACCAAGTGTAACTCAGCAACTCTAGAAAAAACCATGGCCAAAGTTTAGCCAGGTTGTACTGAAATTGCAGTAGATGCATTAGGGGCATTAGGAGGTCTTTCAATCATCTAGAATGCACAGACAATCACGCTCTCCAACTTACACACGAACAAGCACTTCATTCAGGCTTCATTCCATATAATAGGGACAAATATCCATGGGCATTTAACAAATGTTTACTTTCCCCAGGAAGTTACTCAAAAGATAGACATATTGAATACTCTATCAATAATCAACACTGAAAGGACCCACCCACTTTGGATCACCGGGGGGGGACTTCAACATGATTACCAAATTGGAGGAAAAAAGGGGAGGCAGAAGCAGACTAGATAAAGAAAGTTGTCATCTAAATGACTTCATCCAAAATAACTGGCTCATTCATCTACCCTTCAATAATGGAGTTTTTACCTGGAGCAATAAAAGAGCATAGCCTCATCAAATAGCCTCACGATTAGATCAATTCCTTCTCTCTGATAATGCTATCCATTTAGGCAGAGACCTCTCAACCTCAATTTTTCCCCTCACAGGTTCTGATCATTGGCTAATTGCACTCCAATGGACTAGACTAGGCAGCATTGCACGTTGGCCCTTTCACTTTGAAGCCTTCTGGATGTCACATCCAGGCTTCAAAAACTTCGTCAACATGATCTGGAAAGGCTTCAAGCCTTTGGAGGGATAAAAAATGTTCCAATTCCACCAAAAGCTAAAAGGTCTCAAATTCCATATCAAACAATGGAGCCAGTCTACATTTGGGAATATAATCCAGGCACAAACAATACTAAATAAAACAATGACAGAACTGCAACAGAAAATCATCATAGAAGGGCAAATAGAGCAGCTTTTGGAGCAGGAAACACACCTACAATCTCAAATCCTGGAAAGAGACAAGCAAGAAGAAGTTCTTTGGAGGCAAAAATCATGGTTCAGGTGGCTAAAGGAAGGTGAAAAGAATACAAAGTTCTTTCACCACTCTACGATCCAAAGGAGAATGACCAACACCATTACCCATATACAGAACAGTCAAAGAGAAAAGGTTGAGGACCATGTAGCCATAGAACAAGAACTTCTGACATACTTCAAACAGGTTCATCATGAGACTCAAACAGATAGGATGGAGGCCATTGATAAAATAATCCAATCCATTCCAAAGATCATCACTGAGGAACATAATCAGTTGCTCCTCCAGCCGATTACTTTACAAGAGGTGGAAAAATTGGTCCAACAGCTAAAAGAAGGAAAGGCATTAGGTCCTGACGGGTTTACCTCTAACTTCTTTCACAATTTCTGGGAGATGATCAAATTGGAGGTCTGGCAGGTCGTGGAAGAATCTAGATTCAACATATAGGTGCTCCCATCCATGAATGCAACTTTCATTACCCTCATTCCTAAAGAAGTGCAGTCTAGAACTCCTGACAAATTCAGGCCTACGAGCTGTGCAATGTCATTTACAAAATAGTCTCCAAAGTCATTGCTTCAAGGTTTAAACCGTTGCTCCCTTTACTTATCTCCCAAGAGCAATCAGGGTATGTGGAGGGCCAGCAAATCACGGATGGCATTATCCTAATGCACGAAATCATCCACTCTTTGAAGCAGTATAAAAAAGCATCCTAATTAAGATAGTCTAAGCTGGAGTTATATTCAAAAAATGCTAAATGCCTTTGGTTTTTCCCCTCCATGGGTCAAATGGGTTATGAGTCTCATTTCATCCACCTTCTTCTCCATTCTCATCAATGGAATTCCTTCCTCCCCCTTTCATCCTTCTAGAGGTATTCGTCAAGGAGATCCCTTATCTCCCTTTTTGTTTGTTATCATGGCGGAAGGTCTAAGTATATGCATCAAAGATGCACTTCACTCACAGCAACTACGAGGCCTCTCCTTTCCCAACTCCCCTCCCTTCACCCATCAGCAATTTGTAGATGAAAACATGCTTTATGCACATCCTTCAGTCCAAGAAGCTCGCAAGTTAAAATCTCTGTTAAACATTTTTTCAGCTGCCTCTGGAGCTTCTATAAACCAAGCCAAATCTCAAATTTTCTTCTTTCATACCCATGCAATTACCCAAGCCTCCATTGCTCAAATTCTAGGTTTCCCGATAGCCGCTCTTCCATCCAACTACCTAGGAGCTCTCCTTACTGATGTCGCCGTGAAACACTCCTCATGGAATTTTCTCCTTGAAAAATTAGAGGCGCATCTCTCTTCCTGGACCCACAAATCCCTCAACTTGCCGAATCACCTCATCTTAATCAAATCTGTTCTTCAATCTATGCCGTTGTATCTTTTCTCAATATTAGCAGTGCCTAAATGGGTTCTCAAAGAAATAAAAAAGCTCCAACGATCCTTTCTATGGGATAACTCAGGTCAGAAATGCAAATGGGTTCTAGTTAAATGGGAAAAAGTATGTCTTCCTAAACACTTAGGAGGGACTGGGATCTGTGATCCTCATCATAGCAATGCTGTTATGGGAGCACGTATCTAGTGGAACTGGATCACTGCACCCCAAACTCCTTGGGCCACTCTATGGACAGCCAAATATCCCAATAACAGACCTACTGAGGATCTTATCCAACTCACTGATATAGGACCGGGTTCATTAGTGTGGAATGCAGCAAAGCAACATAAAAATCTAATTCAGCAGCATAGCTTCTGGGAGGTTACGGACAGTACTATTGCGAGATTCTAGGAAGACTCTTGGCAGCAACAACATAGATTAAAAGATTTGATTAATCCTCACCAAATTCCCAATTGGGAAGCTCATAGGTTTGATAAGATCAATCAATATTGGAAGCCCACCCTATCGCATGGCTTCAGGCAATGGGTCACTCCTGATCACATTATCCGGAATGGCCTAGAGTCAGATCAGCTAATCCTAGGAACGGAACTCTCCAATCGAAAAATTAGATATTCAGAAAACAAGGATGTACTTAGATGGGGATATGAAGATAGGGGAATGTTCACAACACATGAAGCCTACAACATAATCATAAAAGGATCTGCATTCAAAGATCCACTGTGGACAGCTATCTGGGCTCCCAACTTATGGCCGAAGGTGTCCACTTTCCTCTGGCTTCTTTGTTAGAACAAAATCCTCACCTAGGATAATCTACGGAAGAGAAACTTTCATGGACCTTCCATCTACCCCAATTGTAATCAGGAAGAAGAAACCACTTTGCATCTCATGAACACATTCCCTCTGGCTCATAAGCTCTGGGAAAAAGTCAGTTTTAGATGTCAAAGGGATAGCAGAATCAAGGAAGACATCCCTACCATGGTTTGCAATTGGGTAAGAAATCCTTATAAGATCAAGATTCTTAACTCCTTATGGAAGCTTATCCCTAGCCTGCTTATGTGGACTATATGGAAGGAGAGAAACAAACGCATCTTCAAGAATCAGTCAACGCCTATGGACATCATCTGGAACAATGTCTATCAAAACCTCAAGGAAACTCTTCTACTCCAATCTTGGCATGATGACGACTTTCCCTCGCTGCCATAGGAAAAGACTATTTGGGACAAATGGAATCTACATTGGAATCAAGAATTGAAAATTTCAGCCAAAACTATAGCAAAAAGTTCAATCTCAGACAAATGGATCCCTCCTCCTCAAAATGTGTTCCAACTGAATTTCGACAGAGCCTCAAAAGTCAATCCAGGTAAAGCCGGGTTTGGAGGAATTTTCAAAGATCATAAAGGGGCCATCCTTCTAACTTTTCTAGGCTCGAAAGGATGGGACTCTAATAACTCAGCAGAACTTGAAGGGTTATGGCAAGGAATCCTTTTAGCTCAGTCATGTGATTTTTTACCTCTCATCATTGAAGGCAACTCTCAAATACTAATAAATATGGTGAAAAAAATTATGCAAGGGACTCCATCAAACAAAATTGGCAACAGTTGGAGACTAGTCGAAAGACTGGAACTTGTTGAAGATTGGCTCAGAGCCCACAGAGTAGTTAATTTTAAACATATTCGCCGGGAAGGAAATAAAGTGGCTAACCTTCTTGCCAACATATGGGTGGAGAGTAACTCTACTCTGAAATCTAATGAATTATCTTCTATCGCAACTGATGCACAAATGAAGGAATTCAATGAAATAGTTGAGAAGGAGAAGACTTAGGAAGGTACTCCTGATTGCAGTAATTGCAGGGATACTGGTAAGAACGCGATGGATGAATCCCTCTTCACCTCACATGGCCTGTTCGATGGCATTCAGCATAGTGAAGGGGATGCCCTTCTGGTGGTTCAAGTTTTGAAAGGCCCGCCATGCAAGTTGCGATGGAAATGGTGATCGGCGATTAAAAGAGGACCATCAATCATGCACGCGGATTGATGACCCAAACTACATCGGTGGATCGCAAAATGGGGAGACCAAAGGGCAAGGCTTTTACATACAGCAATACACGATTGCGATTAGATCGCATCACAATATCGCATCGGCGAAAACCTCATAGGCGGATCGCAGAATGGGGAGACCAAAGGGCAAGGCTTTTTCATATAATAATATGCGATTGTGATCAGATCGCATCACAATATCGCATCGGTGGAAACCAAGGGGTGGAGCCTTTACACCTTCATTTGTGCGATGCAATGATGCGGACCCAACGATCTTCTAAATATTATTTGATAATATTTGAGGTTCGTAGAAAATCCAGTTTCAATGCATTTTCAATGTATTTCGTTATATAATGAAATAACGAAGGTGGGGGAGAGACTCACAGAGGTGGGGGAGAGCCACACGGCAATGCTTCCAGGGACGTGGTGGATGACATGGCGGATGAGTGGGCTTGCCCAATCATCGAGGAGCCCATTCCGGCTGACCTCAACTAAGGTGACGTGGCTTCCAAGCAGCGGATGTGGCTGACGGAGAATAGGCAGGGGCTGCCTGATGATAGTTCGAGGCCAGCTGTGGCTACCCAGGTGTTCATTATCTGGTCTTTTTATTTTTTGCTAGTGTTGCTTGGGTTCTGGTTTCCTATCTGGACTAATCGTCAAGGAACCATCTTACTGTTTCTTTTGTGGGGTCTGGACTTGAGAAGTGATACCATTTTTGAGGTTTCTGCTCTCACTGGACTGGTTTCCTCAATGTTGGGGCAGTCCAGATTTTGTTGATACTCTCTGCTACCTTGGTCGGGGCCTTGTCCTCTTTGTATCTTTCTGTACATATTAATAGATTACTTTTACTTAGAAAAAAAATATATATAATTTATATTCTGTCCTGAAGATGAACCACACTTGTTGGTTTGAAACACGTCGACCAAAATCTTCAATGCGACTTCTTCCGAAAAAATATTTATACATTTTAATATAAATTATTTATGTGCATGTTTTTTATGGTTTATGATGATTTTTTGATGGATGTGTGGAACTAGTACTATAACTAGTACTGGTCCCTACACAACAATAGAAGGATCTCCCCTACATAAAATAGATTCAACCTCTAAAAAGATGCACACACCAATTACACAACTCAAATTTACCATTTCAAAGAATAACTACCAAATTTAGAGTAAAATTGAGTAAAAAAATGCCAAAAAAGACCAAAATATCCATTATGCTCCACCATACCATCAATTTAAAAAAAAATAGTCTATTCACTAAACATTTTTACCTTTACAGCTGGAATAAATATTTTCATAAAGTTGTGATTTTTTATTATTTAAAATATGATTTTAATATATAAATTATTTTAACACTAAAAAAATTTTATGACACTAAAATTATGCAATTTACAAAGTTAAAACTTTCCAAAAAATCCAACAAAAATCAACCTAAAGATATACTAAAAGGCCAAAAAAGTGGTTTTGAAATTACACTGTATACCCAAGGCACACCGCAGTTGAAGGTCCCGCAAAAAAGCATTACAAAAGTCTTACAACCCTAATCTGCACACCACAAATTCGTCTCGATGGTAGATTTTTTGTTGGACTCTGTAAAAAAATTCAAAAAATCAGAATGTTGGAGCATTTGAATCGGTTTTTGATGGTGAAAATGGATTCAGCACCACCAAGAACCTAGAGCACCCAAAACCCTAAAGTTTGACAACTCTAACCCATATTTTCAAAGATCTCTGCCTGATTCTATCATAATTTTGCAGGAATTTCCATTATTTTCTAATCTAATTTGTGAATTCTTTAAACTAAGTTATTCCAATTTATTTCCCACTCTGAAGAATTCGACAGACAAAAGATAAGCACACGAGTGACTCTAAACAACTTTTACTCCATGTGAAAAGTGCCCCTTACTTGTCACTATTAAAAGTCAAAGAACAAATCATTACATGTATTGAATTCTTTTGAATATTGATGGATCCACCTTACCAACTGTTTTGAAAATCTACTTTTGTTTTCTTCATCTTTTTTACTTGTGGTATCTAGGTTTCCAAAACCTACCACAATTGAAAAATCAAGTATTGAATTCTTATGTCCGCACTCCCCCATTCCCACTTGAGCAATTCCAAAATCCGACAACAGTGACATCCCCATGAGAAAATGGAAATTAGGCTATCTTCCACCATGAGAAAATTGAAATTAGGGTGTCTTCCATCATGAGAAAATGTTGTATAAATGTGAAAGAAAGTTGGCCATCAATAACCAACTTTTTATTAAAATAGTAAATAGAGGTTATCCTTCGGAATCACTTTGATATGACGTTTAAGTATGACAAGGAGAGTCGACGTGACAACATGATGCTATTTGACTTGTTTTACTCAGCAAAATGCTACACAATCATCATATTTCTTTGGTAGTGGAAGACCATTTGGTCCTACCATCATGACATTTCCTATTTTTTTCTTTAGTGAGATGGTACAAAAAAGTTGATAACGTGCAACAAAGTTTTGAAAATTTCTCAATTTATTTCATTTCATGAATTCATGATGATTTCCCCTTTAAAAAAAATTCATTTCATCGACAAGATTTCTTCACATGGTAGAATATCTATACACAATTTTTTCTAATTGTAGATGTCTACCTACTTTCTTGTTCACCATTATTGAGCATCACATCTCTTTTTCTACTTCTCCTTTTTCTCTGGCCTATTATCACACCATGATTTTCTTTTAGGTTGAAGGAAAAAGGATCATAGAGGTAACCACGGACCTCTTTTGGTTGATAGACTGATTTTCTTCAACCGTAGGGGGCTCCCTCACTTGTAAAACTCAGAGATAAGAAACTTTGTTTCATTAATTCTAGCGGAGACCAAATCTGAAAAGGGAATTTGAAATATTTGGTTGAAGTATTAATGGTCGAAGAGGATGGAAGTATGTGATCAATTTCACTTGCTACCCACTTTAATTATGAAAGAGAAAACCAATATCATCCACAAAGGCTTGTAAAGCATAAAATTTGGACAAGAGAAATGTGTTGTAGTATAGAGGAGAAAACGAAAAACATTTTTTTTCCTTGCAGATAACAATACTGCTTATACATAAGAAACAAATTGAACATAAGTAACAACATGCACAGGTATGAAATATTCCATTTGCAATTGAAATACGAACACAACTTTTTTAGAGAAGTTTAAACTAAATTCCAACCCAACTAAAATCACTATACCCATAAAACAAGAAATTATAGAGAAGAGCTAATTGAATAACTGATAAATAGACAAAACAAACTCCAAAGTGTCATATCATAAGTATCCTTGCAGACAATAATTGGTAAACCCTCAATTCATAAGCATTCTATTGATAAAAATTGATCACAATCACATAATCTCTGATAACCAATTTGTGTAACATTGAACCAACAACAACCTGTTTCATATGTATTTACATGTTCAAATAGACCATAGACAAAACATAATAAGTTTTTATATTCTCTGGATCACTGATCCAAACAATGGATCGATCCAAAAACAAACAGAGGAAAGTTGTTGTTTTAAGTCCTTTTCCTCAAAAACAAAAAACATAAAAGTGTCTTTGGCTTTATCTTAATACAAAAACTAAAACTTTGTAAAAGCAATCCTATCTTCGAAGAACATCATCATGAAATGAAACAACACAAAAAGGAAGAAAATTTGATTGTTGACTGTGCAATCGCTGCATAGCAGCTGCACAGAAACTATGCCACATCTGCCCCATGTTCATACCTTTAAACCTTGACAATTGGCCTTTTCCTAATACTCGTGCAAGTGTGTAGGTAGGGCCTGCACAACAACTATGTAGCGCACTTTCTAAAAATGCCTCTTAAGTGCCCTCCAGTCTTAACAAAACACCACCATGCTACTATAAGCTACTCCAAACATCAGAATCATACCATTATACTTATCAAAACAACATCTACAACTTGAATTTGATACAAAAAACAAAATTTCAAACTTCAGACAAGTACCTATTACCTCCTCTTCCTTTTGGTAGAGGTCTTGCTCATAGAAGCTTGGGTCTTTGAACCTTGAGGTGTGGGATCATTTTACTGAATGGGAATTGGCATAGTAGGTTTTTCTTTAGACATAGCCTTAGATCTCAGTCTTGGCACTCTTCCAAATGAAGGTGGTTTGGCTGCCTCCTTGTACTTCTTAACCAGTCCCCATGCCTCATCTAAACTCTTTTTCCTACTCCTCAACTTTGCATTCAATACTAGGTTCCTAACATAGAGGTTTTTACACTGTCTTCTTATAGGAATGGACCATTTCATAAAATCTTCACCTCTGTTGAGGGCTCTAGATGCCTCACGAACCTCTATGTCACAGTTCTCATGAACATGTTTCACGGATCTCTTATAATTCTGATTCTCTTACCTGAACATTCTTAACCTACTCCTAAATTTCCTCATTCTCTTCTAGGAATCTCTTATATTCCTTCCATTGATCAAAATGTGGATTACTAGGTTCTTTAGCCACCTTTTTCATCTATTGCACATAACTAAGTTTTGACTTGGTTGCTCTAGTTATGGGCCCACTAGACTCCACTCCAATCTCTTTAGCCTATTCAGAAAATGAGACATGTTTAATTTTACCCTTAGAAATAGTTTTAGGAGGTGCCTCTGCCTTTTCAACTGCTAGTTGGGCTACTTCTTTTAGGTATTTTTTTCCTTCTTCAGGAATGTTATCTTCATATGATATTTGGAAAGGGCTTCTTTCATCTTGACCATCTTAGGGTCTTCTTCCTCATACTATCTGGTATATTTCTCATATTGTATTGGGTCTTCTTCTTGTTCAAACTAGATTGGTTCATCTTGCTTCGCTTCCTCTTCTTTATTGTCCTCCTACTTTTCTTCTTGTTTATCTTCTGATATTCCAACAACTACCCGAGGGTCTGTCCCCTTCAAATTCTTCCTGTCCCTTGACCTAGTCGTAGGCCTCATCACGAACTCTTCATTCTTGATTGTTTTGTTGGGTTGTGTTATATTCTTTCCACAACTAGCCACATAGTTAACCAGGGGATTAGAGGGAGGGCGGAGCCCCCCCTTCATTGTGCCAATTGTGCAGCTGGGGGGGTTATAGGAGGTTTGAGTAGGGTGGATAGCCCCCCTCTACAGGGTCTGGGGCAACACCCCAGGGGAAAAAAAATTGGACCCTATATTAGGTTGGTCAAACCTAGCTATGGTTTTGTGCATGGTTTTCGCACATGGTTTCCGACGCGATGGTTTTCAATCCATGGTTTTGTACACGATGGTTTTTGGTCCATGGTATTGGATGCTTCGACATGTATAAATATGTATTGTAACATTGAAAGGAATATAATGAAAAATCAAGCTGGTAGTCCCGATTTTGGGATCCAGGGGAAAATCTCTGTGTATATGTGTTTTATGTGTTATTCTCTCACATTGTTTATTTTCTGTGTTTTAGAATTCGTATGCAGGTGATTTATGTATGAGGTTAAAACTACATTTGGTATCAGAGTTGTTTTGGCTTCAAGGGGATACCTTTGTTGCTGAGGAGTTTTGCTCGGACCTATGGTAGACCCTGTTCAGTGGGAGATCTACGGGATCGATTCTGGTGGTGAAAGAAGATGGTGAGTAGTGGAAAGATAGAGATCAAGAAATTTAATGGTCCAGTTTTGAGTTATGGAAATTCAAGATGGAGGATCTGTTGGTGGATAAAGATCAGTGGATTGCAGTAGATCCAGGTACTAAACTAATGGGAGTGTCTGATGAAGAATAGAAAAAGTTGGATCAGAAGGAAAATATCACAATACAATTGTGTGTCTCAGATTCAGTATTGTTGAATGTATCTGTGGAAGCTACGATGAAGGCTTTGTGGGACAAGTTAGGGACTTTGTACCAATCTAAGTCTCTGGTCAATAAATTGTTCCTATGGAAAAAGTTGTATAACCTGAGGATGAAAGATGGAGACTCAGTGACAGAGCATCTAAATGCATTTAATACTGTGGTAAGTCAGTTATTGTCTGTTGATATTAAAATTTAAGATGAAGATAAGTGCATTAGTTTGTTGTGTTCTCTACCAAATTCATGGGATAGTCTAGTTATTGCAATAGGTAGCAATGCAATTCCTTGTAGTTTGATGAAATAGTCTCATCCTTGCTGACAGTGGATATGAGATGGAAAAATATGGAGAGCTAGAATGGCGATGCCTTGTCTGTACAAGGACAGTCCTAGAATAGGAACAAAAATAAGTCATCGAGTGGGAGATCTAAATCTCCAGGAAAACCTGTAAAGGTGGTGTGCTAGAAATGTGGAAAGGAAGGGCACTACAAAATGGACCGTAAATCTAAATCTCCTGACGAAGGAAAGGGATCTGATGATGCTCCTTCTACAGAGGCAAAAACCACCTCAAATGAAGTTGGGGATGTGTACTTGGCTTCTTCAAGTACACATGTAGATCATGAGGCATGGTTGAATGACTCAGGTGCATGCTTTCACTTCACTCCCCATAAAGAGTGGCTCTAAGAGTATGAGAAATACGATGGCTATGATGTATTCTTAGGGGATGATAGGAAGGCTAGAATCATTGGTCGCAGAAAAGTAAAGTTGAAGTTGCAAGGTGGAAGGCTAGAAATCTGATTTACGTAAGCAAGCTGGATGATGCAGGTGTAAAAATAGTGTTCAAGAAGGATACCTGCAGGATGGTTTGGGGAGAACTGGTATTGATGAGGGGAGTTCAGATTGGAACTATGTACAATCTGCAAGGTAGCATTGTTGTTGATGGGTGCAATAGTTCTATGGTTCCTGAAAGTGGAGCAGAAAATCTAGTGGTCTCTGGAGAGAAGACCATGTTGTGGCATTAAAGGCTTGTACATATTGGAGATAAGGGACTTCGAATACTTCATGGTAAAGGTATGGTAGAAGGTATGAGTAATAGCTCTCTAGATTTTGATTTTTGTGAAAATTGTGTATGTGGGAAGCATAATCGGGTGAGTTTCCCCTCTAGTGGTAAGAGGGTGAAACAGATATTAGAGCTTGCACATAGTGATGTGTTTGGACCTGTGAAGGTTCCATCACTGGGTAATTTTGTGTACTATGTATCATTTATAGATGACTTCTCAAGGAATACATGGATATATTTCCTTAATAAGAAATCTGAAGTCTTTGACAGGTTTAAAAAATTTAAGGCTCTGGTAGAAAACCAAACATAGAAGAAGATAAACGTGTTGAGGTCAGATACTGGTGGAGATTTTTGCAGCAAGGAATTTGAATAATTTTGTAAGAAGTGTGGTATAGCATGGAAGAAGACTACTCCATACACACTTGAGAAAAATGGAGTTGCGGAAAGAATGAACAAGATGTTGATGGAAAGGGAAAGAAGCATGCTCAATGGTGTCAGGTTAGGACAGGAATTCTGGGTAGAGGCAGTGGAGACAGCATGTTACCTGGTCAACAGATCACCTTCATCAGCGTTGAAGGATAAGACTCCACAAGAGGTATGGACTGGTAAGAAACCCTCTCTTTCACATCTGAGGGTATTTGGATGTGATGCATATGTACATGTTCCAAAGGAGAAAAGAACCAAGTTGGATAGTAAATCTGAAAAGTGCATCTTTATTGGGTATAAGGATGGTTTAAAGGGTTATAAGCTTTGGAACCTAGTAACAAGGAAAGTTGTGTACAACCGAGATGTGGTGTTCAGAGAGGTGAAGATGTTATTAAACATGAAGTCCCATCAAAGGAACTTGAGAAGATAGAGTTTGAGCTAAAGGAGGAATAATCCAACTCTACAACAGAAGAGGAACCATAAGATGAAGAGCCACAAACTCCAGGTGTGAGAAGATCAGTTCGAGAAAGAAGGTAGCCATAAAGGTATCATCCATCTACTTTCTGTTCAAATTTTTCTTTATCTATTACTAATGATGATCGCAGAACTGTGAAGGAAGTAGTAGATTCAGAGGATGGAAAACTCTGGAAAGAGGCCATGGTTGATTAAATGGCATCTTTGCACAAAAATGAAGCATGGGATCTGGTGGAGTTTCCAGCTGAAAGGAAACCCATTGGCAGCAAATGGGTGTTCAAGAATAAGACAAATGCAAAAGGAAAGGTGGAGAAATACAAAGCTCGGTTGGTAGCAAAAGGTTATTCCCAGGTGTCGGGAATTGATTTTGGTGATATTTTTTCTCCTGTTGCCAAGGTAGCTTCTATTAGATTACTTTTATAACTTGTTGCTGCTTTTGATTTTGAGGTAGAACAGATGGATGTGAAGACACCATTTCTTCACGGGGATCTGGAAGAAGAGATCTACATGAAGCAACCTGAAGGCTTTGCGGTGAAGGGTAAGAAAGAACTAGTATGCAAGTTAGAGAAGTCTCTGTATGGGTTAAAACAACCACTAAGGATGTGGTATCAGAAATTTGATACATTTATACGGGGACTTGGCTTCACCAGAAGCAAAGAAGATCAGTATGTGTATTTTAAATTAATTGGTGACCGTGTTATATATCTGGTCTTGTATGTGGATGATATTTTGCTGGTTGGAAATGACAAAGAAATTATCAAGGATTTGAAGACCCAGTTTTCCTTCGAATTCGACATGAAAGATCTTGGTGCTGCAAACTATATTTTGGGCATGGAAATTAAAAGAGATCGAGCAAAGAGGAAGCTCTGGTTAAACTAGAGGAAGTATGTTGAGACAATATTGTAGAGGTTTAATATGCAGGATAGTAAACTGGTGAAGGTTCCTATTCTTGTGGGTGTAAAGTTATTTGCCGAACAATGTCCCGAGACAAAAGAAGAGGAAGAGGACATGTCATGTGTTCCATATGCAAGTGTAGTCGGTATTCTGATGTATGCAATGGTTTGTACTAGACCAGACATTTCACATGCAGTGGGAGTATTGAGTAGTTTTATGTCAAAACCAAGGAAGGAGCATTGGACAACAGTGAAGCGGGTTTTCAGGTATTTTCGTGGCACTAGTGATTATGGTTTGTGCTACAAGGAAGAGCAGGATTGGACAGAGTTTTGGATATTCATGACTTTGTTGATGCTGACTGGGCTGGAGATCTAGATCAGGGAATATCTACAAGTGGGTATGTGTTTAACCTATTTGGAGGTGCAGTCAGTTGGATGAGTAAGAAACAATATGTAGTGGCACTATCAGCTACAGAGGCTGAATACATGGCAGCCACTCATGCAAGCAAGGAAGCAATTTGGTTGCAGAGATTGTGTTCGAGTATGGGTTTAGTGCAGGGAGATATAAGGATAGACTGTGACAGGCAAAGTGCAATTTTCTTAACAAAGAACCCTACTTACCATTCAAAGACAAATCACATTGATGTTCAGTATCACTTTGTGAGGGATATGATAGAAGACAAAAAAGTTTTGCTAGTAAAAGTGGACACTTTGAAGAATACTACAGATGCATTAACAAAATCTATGAGCTTTGAGAATTTCTCTTGGTGTAGAGAAACAATGGGCATTTCAGGGCTGGATAAATGACTAAGCTCTCCTGTGGCCCCCTATGGAAAGAAAATAATAAGTGGGAGAATGTTGGGCTGTGTTATATTCTTTCCACAACTAGCCCACATAGTTAATTGGAGGGTTAGAGGGAGGGAGGAATCCCCCCTTTGATGCGCAACGAGGGGGTTATAAGTTGGAAGAAGCCCCCCCTATCCAGGGGATTTGAGGGGTGTGGGTAGCCCCCAACGCGTTGGGGTAAATTTTTTTGGACCCTATATTAGGTTGGGTGGAGCTACCTATGGTTTTGTGCATGGTTTTCGCACATGGTTTTGGACACGATTGTTTTTGGTCCATGGTTTTGGACGTGATGGTTTTCGATCCATGGTATTGGAAGCTTCAACATGTATAAATATGTATTGTAACATTGAAAGGAATATAATGAAAAATCAAGCTGGTGGTCCCAGTTTTGGGATCCAAGGGAAATCTCTGTGTATATGTGTTTTATGTGTTATGCTCTCGCATTGTTTATTTTCTATGTTTTAGAATTCATATGCAAGTAATTTCTATACGGGGTTAAAACCTACATGTTTCTTCTACCTTAACCTGAAACTTGGTGGTCTAAGATGATGCCACCTGAACCTTGGTTTCTTGAGTTTTCTCATTGCCCTTCTAAATCTAGTTCTTACCCTACTTTCCAAGTTTACCTGTGGACTTTTTGCTAGGGTTTTCATCCTTTACTTCAACTATATTGGTCTCTTTCACTATGTGGGTAATCTTCTTCCCATGTGTTTCATGGACCTCTTCCTCCTCACAAATTTTTAGTGATGACGACTATGTATGACGTAGTCAACCAGTGCGAAGTAGAAATTCAAACCAATGAATCTTCCTCTTATCAACTGCAAACATGACCAAATTTTTAATGAGGGAGGAATGGAAAACATTGGACATATGGTTATCTTTCTGCATCTGAACTTATATTGCCATCCTTTCCAGAATTTTGAATAGGAAGAAGGGTATGTTCATAGGTTTTTTTTCTGTGAAGTGCCATAGAAGTCTCAAATGATGCTGATACACCCTGTTGAATCTACCCTCACATGTGAAATACCTATGGATCATTTTCAAAATCTCATTGTAATGGTCCTGGAGGTAGATGGTGGGGAAATTTCTAGCAAACTTATCATTGAACTCAGGCTTGACAAACTATTTAAAATCTTAAATATCAAGCTCATCATCTTTGAACCATTTTTCACCTGCTGTGGGGAGGCTTATGGCATGTGCAATTAGTTTTTTTTGTGACAATGATTTCCACATTCCCTAACTTCGCTTTGCTATCATGGAGGGTCATGGTGAAGAAGCTAGCCAATCTTGTATTATGACCCATTTACTAGACTATCTGACAGAATGAAATGCAACCAGAATTCTCGAAAGCAACTATATTCGCGTGTATAGGTCAGAGAGTGAAAGACTCGACAATTGTGACAATGCAAACTTCACTAAATAGCAGTATTAGACAGTGATGACAAAGTAGGTTTCTAATGTTCAAGCTGAGTTGGAAAGCACCTAATTACATTTTACAATTTACCTTGACCATTTAGCATTGCATTATGGCTATGTTGAATAAAACATGACTTCAAGCTACAAATTTCACTGTATGCGTGGTTGACAGGCAGGGTGTGCGTAGTGAAGTTTTTTAAAGAAAATGCAACAAGAGCTTTACTATGCTTAATCAAAGTGCTGAACAATAAATTCACAAACTAGGAAATTGAATCCTACCTCCCATAATGTTGAGACTGATTTGCGTGAGCTCTAGTAGATTAGGGACACACTGCGCAATGGTTGCGTAGCACTCTGCATAGAAACAATGCAACACAATTTCTGAAATTGTTTGTAATTTTCCTTCAATGTGTAACTAGTCTTTAGATCTCCTACACAATGAACCAATACATTCACCTATGGTCAAAAACAATGAAAATTGCGGCCTCCTGGAGTGATTTGAAAATCGTTCCTAATCTTTGTTGATGTAATTAAACAAAAATCATATTTGAATTTGGGAGTGTGACAGGATCTAGGAAAATGATGTGGGTAAGATGATCAAAGTTTGTGTATGGCCTATGTTGGTGAGGTTCACTCATCATACACAATGATGCTTTAGTAAGGGAATTTAGGCCTAGGGTAAAAAGGGACTTAGGATATGTTGACACCTAATCATCAGGATTGAGTGAATAAGTGTAACTGATGTAAATAAATAATAAGAAATATGAATAGTCTTCGAGAGATGAAGTGAACAGTCTCTCCCTCATGTATATAATAAATACCAACCTGAATGAATATGAATGAATTGATTTTGAGGAGTTACTATCTGGTCTGACATGGTATGAGAGCTAGCTCCTAAAATTAGCTTTTGTGTAACTCCTGGTGTCTGTTTCCTGCCTATTTTGCAGAACTTACACCTCTCCCATGCTCCTGAGGCCTGCACCCACATTCCTAAACACACTGTCATATGCATTTTATATTCCCTCTGAACAGTTGGCCCGCTCAGTGGTATCTCATTGAATACTGCTTGGTGGTTATTCAAGTAGAATGATTTCCTGGGCGCGAATGCTATGCCAAATGTGAATCCATCTTTCTTCTGTACTAGTGTATCCACACATGGACTAAATACATTGTTGTATCATCTGCCTTCGCCAATTCTCCCACTCCCACTAATAATAATAGAGATACACAGATCACAACTCTGCACCCCATTTCAAAGTACGCAAGATCAAAATTGACTGGTCTTCTCAGATAGAGTAGAAGCTAGCTTTGCAAGTCTTGCACCGAACACGTTCAGGTCAATTCCACAGGCGCCTTTGCCCAACATTTACACTAGTCATGCTAGGCAGAAGGAATGTAATGTTGAACGCTACAATTTGCGTGCTTTTGTGACAGCAATACTCTGTAGAATATTAATAATCATGATGTTGTTCCTGTCTAGATGGATCTTCAAGCATAATTTCCTATGAGCCTTGCCAATCTACATAGTATATGTTGTTCATTTTAATACATGTGCACTGCCTATTCTATCCATAGTGGTAATACCACACTGCCATATGCTATATGTTGTTCATTTTAATACATACCGCTACCTTTTCTATCCATACTAGTAATACCACACTACCATATTCCATATGTTGTTCATATTTAAGACTGTTGGTTTTAATATACACTGTTGTTTTAATACATTGTTGTTTGAATACTCCCTCCACCACATAACCCCTCCCCTAGTTAATAACTCTAATATATTATCCCTCATTTTTTTTTTCTCAAAAGTTAAACAGAGTTTGCCACCAGAAGTACAATTTTTTTTACAATATATTGCCAAAAGTATTTTTACAGTACTAAGATTTTACAATGCATTCAATCATATCTATTGTGGGAGTAGTTCTCACTGAAAAGGAGAAATATCATGAATGGTCCTGGAAGATACAACACACCCTCATTTTCAATGAGTTGTGGAAAGGAGTATGTGTTAGAGATGGAGACAAAGAGCCAGAACAGCCTACCTCAGACAAAGAGTTCACCATCTAGGAAAATAAGAACAGCAAAGCCTTTGCATTAATTGCAGCATTTGTAAGTGAAGAGGTGAGTCACCAAATTTTTCCATTTTCAACTACTTTCAAAGCCTTACAAAAGCTGAAAGTACTCTATGACTCACATTCTACACTTCAAGTTGTTCAACTCATGATTAAACTCTTCACTCTTGAATTACAAAATAATGATCCTCTTTCTCTTGCATTCGAAGTAAAATCTATAATGCATGATATCAAAGCCACTAAGGTTGAATTGGATATTCCTCTTATCACTTTTCTCAAGGCACTTTATCCTACTTACTCCAATTATCTTGAGTCATTGCAAGCAAATGGAAATCTCAAAGATATTACCTTTGACTCTCTTGTGAAAAAATTTGTTGAAAGAGAGAAAGCCTTTGGAAAGAAGACAGCCCTTGAATCTTCTGAAGAGGTTGTGTGCCTTGCTCATAAAGAAAAGAATCTTGCCCAAGATTATTCCAGAGGAAGAGGTGGTTGAAGAGGAATAGGAAGATATTTCAAAGGTAGGGGGGCAGTCATTCTCAAGGAGAAAACTCAGATTTGCACTGCATATGTTGCAAAAGAAATGGGTCACATGATGCCTCTACATGCAGGTTACCTTGGGACAAAATTGAGCAGCAAAGAAACCAACAGAAAGGTAAAACTAATGACATAGACAAAGGTAAAGTACCTGAATCCGCTCATTAAGTTGTGGCATAATGTAATATTGGAGTAAATGAAGACTTATTTAATGCTTCAATTGCTTCTAGGAAAAATGATTGGTTTCTTGATTCAGGAGAAACTTGCCACATGACTCATAGAAAATATTTTTTTAAAGAATTTACTAACAATGTTGATGGAGCAGTATACTTTGCAGACCAATCAAAACTCAAGCCGTCAAGGCTTGGCACAATCGGGTTCAAATTGCCTGGTCTTCTAGACTTTCTTTTGCATCATGTTCAATATATCCCACAGCTGAAGAGAAACTTGTTGTCCTTGGTCCACATCTGCCAGCAAGGTTACTCCATTCATGTGTTTGATGGCATGCTTGAGGTGAGAAAAGCATCTGACCACTCAATTGTCATGAGAGGGATAGAAGAAGAAAGGCTTCTCAAGATGCAAGGTACCTCTGCTCGTGCAAAAAATTTCTCATACAACTCTCATTATGAAGAAGGTACACTTCCATCAAGTTTATTATGGCATGCCAGAATTGGACATTTGAACTATGACAACCTCCACTTGTTGAAGAAAAATGGTGTTGCTGGTTTGCCTACAATTCCTAGGAAACTTAAGCAATGTGATGCTTGTATTCTAGGAAAGCATAGCAAACAGTCTTCTCATGATTCACATTCGAGAGCACATAGAAAACTTGAACTCATTCATTTAGATTTATGTGGTCCAATGTCTGTTCCTTCTGCAAATGGAAATAAATATATGATGACATTTATTGATGACTACAACAGAATGTGTTGGGTTTATTTATTGAAGAAAAAATCTAATGCTTTTCAAACATTCAAGAACTTTCATACATGGATTGAAAATGATGCATAATCTCATATTGGCTCTATTCACACTGATAATGGAAAAAAATATACTTCAAATGAATTTGAAAACTATCTTCGCCAACATGGGATCAAAAATCAAACAACTGTGCCTTATAATCCCCAACAGAACAGTGTAGCTGAAAGAATGAATAGGACAATCTTAAAGATGGTGCTCTCCATGATGTTTTTCAAAAATGTAAAATTGATGTTTTGGGCTGATGCAGTTCTATGTGCTGTATATATAAAGAATAGATGTCCATCTAATGCTATCAGAAACAAGACTCCCTATGAAATGTGGTATGGGCACATTCCTTCGGTAAAGCATCTCAGGGTGTTTGGTTCCACCTGTTATGCCTTGATACCAGAGGTACATAGAAACAAACTTGGTGCAAGAAGTTGTAAGTGTATCTTCCTGGGGCATTCAAACACCTCCAAAGCATACCGTCTCTATGATGAAGTCAATAAAAAGTTTGTTGTATCTAGAGATGTAATCTTTCTTGAATCATCCAAAACTGACAATGTTGTTGAGCAACAACTTGATCGCTTGGATAGATTCGCAAATGAAAAATCATTTCAAGAATTTGATAATCATATTCCACATCTTGAAGGGGGGATTCCTGTACTAGATCAACCTGTGGAATCTTCTTCTGAAGAACTCTCTCCCCCGCATGAAACTCCAACAACGGATGATACTTTAAGTGATGTGATTGATAGAATTGGGAGACTCAATCTTGATTCAGTCCCAACTCAATCAACGGAGCAGCCTGGACCATATGAGAAAGTTCCTCCAAAGTGGCTGACAAAGACACTTGAAAGTGTTCATCCTGATGAGGTTGGAAAGACAGGAACTAGAAATTCAAACCGACAAAATGGAGGTGATGTCGATGACTCTGATTCACCTGTTGATATGGATGTTTCTTATGATTGTGAATTAAATTTGTCTACAGATTTCAAACCAACTTCCTTCAAAGAAGCTGCTTCTCATGATGAATGGAAAGAAGTGATGAAAAAGGAGTATGATGTCCTTATAAAGAATGGCACTTGGAAGCTGGTTGATCCTCCATTAGGAACCAAACCAATTGGCTACAAGTGGGTCTACAAGAATAAGTATAAAGCAGATGGCTCACTTGACAAGTACAAAGCCAAGCTTGTGGCAAAAGGCTTTGCACAGAAGGGGTTGATATGAGGAGAATTTTTCCCCCAAAGCAAAATGGGCTACCATCTGGACACTCTTTGCCCTAGCAGCTCAGAATGGTTGCAAAGTCCATCAAATGGATGTAAAAGCTGCTTTCTTGAATGGATATCTAAAAGAGAATGTTTTTATGTCCCAACCTAAACGATTTGTTGTGAAATGACATGAACATAAAGTATGTAAACTTGTGAAATCCTTGTATGGCCTCAAACAAGCACCGCGAGCCTGGTATGAAAAACTAACTAAGCATCTTCTGAAACTCAATTTCAAACATTATGATCTTGATGATGCAAATTTATTTGTCAAGAAAGTTGGAAAAACAGTTGTATATCTTGTGATATATGTAGATGATCTTTTGATGACAGGGAACAATGAAAGCTACATTGCATCCATAAAGAAGGAATTGAAGAAAGGTTTTGAAATGACTGATTTGGACTATGTTCATTACTATCTTGGTATTGAAGTAACTCAACATCCGAAGTCCATATTTCTTTCTCAAAAGAATTACATTGGAGATCTATTGAATAGGTTTGGCATGACAGAATGCAATCCTCTTACTACTACAATGGAACAAAACTTAAAGCTCACATCCATTGAAGGAAAATAATTTGAGGATGCAACAAAGTATAGACAGCTTGTAGGAAGTCTCAACTACCTAACTACTACCAGACCAAACATTTCGTTTGCTGTTGGAATCCTCTCCAGGTTTATGAAAAATCCTTGTGAGGGACATTGGTCTACTGCAAAAAGAGTTCTAAGGTACTTGAAGGGAACTCAAGACTTTGGAATCAAGTATACACAGGTGGATGACTTCAACTTGATTGGATACTCTGATTTAGACTTCAATGGAGACAAAGGGACTGGGGTATCTACTGCAGGTTATGTTATGAGTCTTGGATCAGGATCAATCTCCTGGAGATCATGCAAACAATCAGTTCCAACAGATTCCACAATCGAAGCAGAATATGTGGTAGCAGCTGAGGCAACAAAAGAAATTGTGTGGCTCAGGAAAATTCTTGAATATTTGCAGGTAAAACAAGTACAATCGACTCCACTCATGATTGAAAATACCTCAGAAATAAAGTTGGCCAAGAACCCAAAGTTCCATGATCAAATGAAGCACATCAATACTAAATATCATCTGATTCGACATCATGTTGAGGCCAAAACAATCCATCTCCGCCATTTTTCTACTAATGAGCAAATTGCAAACATCTTCACCAAAGCGCTTGGAAGAGAAAAGATTGAAAGATTCAGAATGATGCTTGAACTCACCAACATCCCTTTAGATTAAGGGGGAATATTGACACCTAATCATCAGGATTGGTTGAATAAGTGTAACTGATGTAAATAAATAATAAGAAATATGAATAATCACCAGGAGATGAATTGAACAGTCTCTCCCTCATGTATATAATAAAGACCAACCTGAATAAATATGAATGAATTGATTTTGAGGAGTTACTATTGTTGGGTAGCGCAAGCCCTGTGGAACGAGTATGGGGTGCGAAGCCTGGAATTTTGGGTAATATTAGGGTAAAAGACTCTGCGGAAAGCATGGAGCGCAAACTATAGTAGGTTGAGTCAAAGGGTAGTCCACCCAAAAATAATGTAAAGAAATAGTAATAGAGTCGGCGCGCGGAGGGATTGCGGGCCAAGGGAAAGTATAAATAGAGTGGGGCTCTATGAGGAAAAGTAGTTCTTTGAAAAGATGGAATGTAATGGGTCCTTAAAGGCAATAGCTTGAAAGTGTCTATAAGTCCAACTCGAGGGAGTAGGGTAGAAGGTATAGTCTCTGCAGCTATGTGCACAAAGGCCTGGAAAGTCCGCAGTTGTGTGCGCAGACCCCTCCAGCTGAGTGCGCAGGGTGGATCTAGATGTATTATTGAAGATTGATAATAAAGATAAGTTTCTTCTAAGTTCTGTGTTGGTTGTGACTTTACTCTTTTATGATAAATGAACTGTTATGATTTCTGCATTTGCTGCAGTTGAATACATGTGCACTAGATTAATCTTGATGCACGAAGTAACCAAAAGTAATAAATGTTTCCTTAAAGACCATTTTAACTAGATCAAACCAGTAATAAGTGATTCAATCTGTAATAAACGTGATAAGGGTATTCCAATCTACGCGGATCTAGCATGGCGCGAGACTGCAGAATAGCGCGTGAGCCACAAACCACATCCAAGACATCCCTAGGGTGCAGAAACCTAGTTCCAGCACCCTCCCTGCTACCTCGGGTGAGACCTCAGTCCGTGCTCTGCGGGCTGTTGCTGAAAGGGTTGGTAGATGCGGGATTTGTTTGGCTAAATAATTCTTCTGAACCTGGTTCAAGCCCATATAAGCCAACAACTGCTTGGTCTGACAGGATAAAAGGGGATTTAGGCCTAAAATAGGAATAAGGGATAACATGACTATTTAGGAATAGGAAAAAGTTTGAAAGAATAAGGGGATAAGGGAATAGGATAATTAGGGCTACGAAAGAAAATAGGGAATAGGAAATGAGGGAAAGAAATGATTTTACAAAAGGGAGAAAATTTGTGACATTTGTGACTATGTTGCTTTAAACATCATCCCTTTGACTGTAAACATATGTTTAGGTGAACACCCTAATAAACCCTCAAAACCCTGACTCAAAAATCATAATGACACCTATCAAAAACTCAAAACACCCCCTTCCCATTAATGATTACAAATTTTATGGCCAAGTTCATGATGACTTTCTAGGCAATAGCTGGTCGAACTCATGACAGTGAAAATGCTTATGAGTTTGACCTTTTCCATGACAGCAAAATTATTTTCAAAGAAATTTGGCTATTAATAAACTAACTGACTCTAACATTGGCTCCATTGGGGATGGAAGCCTCCCTGTGAGGTGCCAAGAATGACATCGCAGACTAGAAGCCTATCCACTGGGCAATAGAAATAATGTACAAAACTAATAAAAGACTTACAAATCTAGAAACATTTACTGATCGGACTAACTAAAAAAGACTGCATAACTGACAGACTATAATTTAACAAACTGACTTGTTTATGGCAACAGAAAGCCATGACCTTATGGCCTTCACCTCAAGCTTCAAATCCCAACTACTACTACCCACACTTTCATTATTCAATAGTAAAGCAATATATATAATGACATCATATTGAAACGATGAAATTATGTGAGAAAGTGCTTCAATAGCCTTCCATTTACAGGACCTACTCCAAGTGGTTCATCAGACGAATCCTCAAGCAGATAAGTGTTCTTTCTCATGAATGCAGTGAACTTAAATGGTCCCTTCCACATATTTTCGAACTTTCCATGTTTTCCCTTGTCTTCATTCTGAGCATCCCACTTTAATACCATATCTCCAATTTGAAAATCAATTGCCTTTGTTCTTCTATCATATTTTATTTTTATTTTGTCTTCTCTTAGCTGTGTGTTTTTTAACACCTTTTCTCTAGACTGTTGCATTTGAATCATTTGGCCAATCCTTCCCTGCATGTCATTTGGTTCTACCTCAACCTCCTGTAATAGTTTCATGACTGGAACTCCCAATGAAGAAGGAAAAAGTGCATTTGTCCCATAGTCCAGCTTAAAATGAGACATTCCTATTGACTTCTTGGTACTTCCACGATCTACCCACAGTGCGTGAATCAAATTTTTATGCCAACTCTTCTTATTCTCCTACAACAACTTCTTGATAATGTTGACTAGACTTTTATTAGATGACTAAGCGAAGCCATTACCTTGAGGATAATAAGTTGTTGATAGAACGATGTTGTATTTATGGAAAAATTATATCATCTTCTTTTACTTTCCCCTTCTCCCATCTAGATCACCCTAAGTCAAAATGTTTTGGATTGCAACACTAGGCATATAAGCCACAACATGGGAATGCAAAATATATACCCGAAAATCCTTCAAAGCCTTGACAAGAGAAAATGTTTGTTTCTCCACGATGTCATATTTGAGTGCAGCATCTCTAAGCAACCTGCTGAAAAATGAAATGGGTTGTTCAACTCCCTGTTGATTTTCTGTAACAGGACAACAGCAATGTTGTGCTTAGAAGTGAAAGAAAATACTATGAATTCTCATGTATAATCTAGACTGGCCAACGTGGGAACATGGGACAATGCTTCCTTAACTTCACTTAAAAATTTCTTGTTGTCTTCACCCCATTTCACCTCATTGTCTTTCTTTAACATGTCTGTAATTTTTCTCAAAATTTCGGCGAGATTCAAAATGAGCTCAAAAAATTAATTTTACCCAGGAAGGACTAAATCTCCTTTTTACTCCTATGAATCTCCATTTTCTAAATTGTTGCAACTCTATTAGGATCTATTTTGATGCCATCTTTAAAAATGATATGACCCAACAATTTTCCTTCCTCTAATCCAAATAATGATTTCTTGGGGTTTAATGAAATGTCGTAATTCCTACACTTCTCAAAAACTTCTCTTACGTGCTACATATGGTCATCATCAGACTGTGAAGAAATAGTAATATCATCAAGGTATATGACAAGAAACTTATATTTCTCCTCTACAAAAGTTATATCCATAGCTCATTGAAATGTTACCCCTACATTCATCAGACCAAACGACATCTTGGCATATTTGAAAGTCCCCCAAGGTGTGGTGAAGGCAGTCTTATCTTGGTCTTCCAGGTGAACCAAAATCTGGTTATACCCGAAAAAACCATCTAGAAAGGACATTCTTTTTGCACCAACTACCTTCTAAAGAACATGGTCCATTTTTGGCAGCAGATAGTTTTCTTGAGTGACACCCTATTCAAATTCTTGAAATCTACACATAATTTTATCTCTCATATCTTCTTTTTTACTGGTACCAAGTTAGATAACCAATCGAAAAAATGAAGAGGTACTATAATGTCGGCATCAAACAAATTCCTTACCTCCTTTTCAATCAACGGAAAAGTAATTGGATTTGTCCTTCACAGCTTCTCTTGAATGGTTTTTGATCTGCGTTGACTGATATTGTACGCTAAATAATGTCTTTGTTATACACCTTTTAAGTCCTTGTATCCTTAGGAAAACACATCAAAAAATTCAATCATCAATTTCAAACATGTTTTCTTCATTTCTGGACTCAAAATCTTAACAACTTTATAATTTCTGGGTAAATTGTTGTACCTATATTGCATTCTTCAACTCCTCCTATAAGTGCTAGTTTTGGCCTTTTGGCCACATCATTATGGTCAAACAGTTTCTCCAAAGGTACAAGTCCTCTTGGAAGGACGTTTTCTTTGAGTTGTAATATCTTTAACTTAGTACCCTATTTATCTAACTCTTATTTCAACTTATTAATAAAATTCCCTTTATCTACATCTTCCCATCCGCCATCCCTTTCCAATTTCATTTTGGAAAATCCCTCCTTCATTAGAAAAAATTTCTCCAACTTCTTGTCATTTTCGGAGACTTGCTAGTGCTTCATATTATCTAGGACAGCAAGCCTATGTCTGAATTCTACCTTGTATTTCCCTTTAACACTACTCAGAATTTCAAAATCAGAGGCGAAGTGACCAATGCATCCACAACAACATTATACTTTCTTGGAACAACTGAAAAACTTTAGTCAAAAAAATTTTGCAAATAATCTAGTAAAACATTACGATAAGCACGCATCCAAGGGTGTTTTGTTTGATATTCACCTTTAACCTATCTAACAACCAACTCAGAATATCCATAAACAACTATTCTTCTAGCTCCTACTTTCTTCAAATTTCATAAAACCAAAATGAGAGCTTCATATTCCGCTACATAATTAGTACAATCAAAAACTAACTTGTATGAGCATATCTCTTACTTACAAACTTCTAGGTTGATTATCCATATCGCCGCACCAACACCTTCTTTGCTTCCTACCCGATCAAAATGCATAGTCCAAACACAAGGTTTTTTCTGCTATTTTTTGCCTATTTCAACCTTCCAACTCTCAAATTTCACATGGACACTTTGGCTTCTCTATTCCTCACTTTTGTTGTTGTCCTTTCCCTCCATTCCATGATTGTTTTCTTCATAATTTTCCTTGTTATTTGCTTCTTTTCTAATGTCTGGAAAAACTAATTTTATTATGTTGCCTTGTTCTAATTCTTTTCCCAAAATTTCTAAATTCTTAGCGTTGTCCCTTTCCTCTTCTACATCTGAAATAGACTCTTCATCATTTGGACAACCTGAATTGGATAACACAAATGAGTCCAAATCAGAATGAACAGCGTGCAATGGACGATTCTCTGGTTTATCCTTACTACTGATCATGTATTGCATGAGAAGTTCTCGGTATAACTTGCTTGATTGACCTCTGAAAACTGAAACTGTGATGTAGGACATGTTTGTTTGTAATTCCCCATGCAATTTCGCCATCCAAGATCTAGACAAAAGCACACCATACCTGGGAGGTATATCCGCTACCACAAAATACATAACCATACATTTTGAAGGAATTTGAGTTGAGGACACTGCTAAATCCTTAATTAATCCCAGACACTTCACCTTACTAGAATCAAATGAATAGAGGTCCTTGTATGGTATTGTAATATCTAGGCATAACCTCTCCATGATCACTTTTGGCATTAGATTATGTGAGGCTCTAGAGTCCATCTTAACATTATGCAGTATTTTCTCATGCACATTCCAACTGACGTAAAAAGGAGGAACATTCCCATCTTGCTCTTTGTAATCAATCTTTGGTCCAAAGATAATAGTTGGATGATCATCCACTATATTAAATATATCATAGGATTTTTCTACTCTAAGTGCCTTTAAAATACAAGATCTATATAGGTCATTTCTTACCAGTTCACTAAGAGGAATAGAGACTTTTTTACCAATTTCAGCTTCAAGATTAAAAGGATTTGATACCTTAATAGAGTTTAGGCTTCTGTGATCCATATCAAGTTTACAAAAGATTTTTCGGCGTAGATCACATGAGACATCATTTGTTAGTATAATTTAGTTATAATTAAATATAATTTTAACTATTTATGTTTAACTAACTATTATCATGTATTATTACTTTTTTTTTTTTTTTTTTTTTTTCAAAAGGTGGAAAAACCTATCAAACTCAGTTTGTCAAACCAACAGTGAGGACAGCCATCTCTGGCTGCTATCCGCGAATGTCAGTTGACACATCACTGTTATCAAGGAAAACCACGCCACCTGAAATAACCCGCTGGTGGTCCGTAAGGGAGCAGGCTTTCACTCCTGCCAGATGCCTCTGGGTCTTGGGCCGTTAACCTGTTTCCTTACGTCCGAGGAAGACGAGCTCTTAGCCAAGCAGAAGCAGTTTTAGGGCATACTCCAGGCCCATATCATGTATTATTACTAACTATTATCATATAAAAAATTTTATTAAATTTTTTTTTTTTTTATCACATAATTAGCTTATTTATTTTATCCTAAGGGATTTGTCCCTCTATGAAAAACTTTTCCCTTAGATATAATTTTTAATTATTTATCTCTAACTAACTATTATCATGAATTATTTTTAGTTATTTAATTATTTTTAATATTTTAAATAAAAATTTTAATTATTTATTAATATTTTTATCTAACTATTTTCATAATATTATTTTTATTTAGAGGAATGGTCCCCCTCTAGAGTAAAATTTTTTCCCTTAGATATAATTTTTAATTATTTATCTTTAACTGACTATTATCTTGAATTATTTTTAGGTACTAATTGAACATAACTGTTTAATTATTTTTTAATATTTAAATATTTATTAATATTTTTTATCATAATATTATTTTTATTTAAAGGACTGGTCCCCCTAGGATAACATTTTTATTAAATAGGGTTTTTGATCCCGGTACCTGGTCAAAAATAGTTGTTATTCTTTTTAGCCGTTGGAGGCTTTGCTCTGTCTATTTAACCTGCTAAGCTGGATCTGTTTCTTCAACTTGTCCTGACGATGAACCACACTGGTTGGTTCAAAACGCGTCGACAAATGATGTCTCATGTGATCTACGCCGAAAAATCTTTTTTAGATTTGATACCTTTTCAATCTCTTTATGGGCACCTTCCTTCATTTCTGCAACATCTTTGGATCTATCTTCTTTCCTATGCAAGATAGTGATAGGAGGGTCCTTCCGTTGGGCACTTGTACTTGGGACATCCTTCCTTTGGGCACTTGTACTAGGGGCATCCTTATTCACATTGTTGGCTGCCATTTCTTTGTTTTTTGTGTTGTTGATTGGTATTTCTCTTTTCACTGCATTGTTTCCCACAATTATGTTCCTCAAATTATATTTTCGTTGCACTTGCATGATGGAATTTTGATACCCCTTCCTATACTCCTCGGATTCAGTCATCAACACATCATTTTGAGAATGAGAAAGTAGCAACTGTTCATCCTCTACCTCAAAAATTTCAAACAGCTCCTACTCTTCATCTTCTTTAGTCTGATACATATCTTGCTGCATGTTGGTGGCTAGATTTGCATACTTTTACTCACCCTTTTACCCTATTCTTTTTATCCATTTTATGCTGATAATGGTTAATCGATATCTTAAAACACACAGGTATACCTCTTTTCATGTCTTTATGGATTATTGGTCAATGATGAATAGTCATAGGGGATTATTACCCAAGCGGCTTGCTAATTCAACTATTTCTACCGATTTGAAAGAAGAATGACTAGGACTATGAATCATTGAATGATATTGTTAAAGTTGGCAGCGATATCCTTGAACATTAGCTACAATGGTGAATCAATCTCTCGATTGACATGATATTATCTTTTACATTCTTTTTCATTCTGAAAACCACCATGTAATTAAAGGCAGACAACGTCGTAATTCTAGGAACTGTGTTATTAATAAAATGTGTAAAGTAGGGTTGCGGGCTATGAAAGCTATCGCTATTAAGAGTCGTTAAAGTTACAGCAGAAATACTCTAACTCTGAGTCTATAACAACATACTTGTAATATTTCTTTAATTAATGACAGTTTAATCTTCTTAACATATTGTGATTCATTGTTCTCACCACAACCTTGATCACGGAGTTGGGGTCACTCTCCTCACCAAACGCTACTGGATTAGATATGTGTTTAGGTTTATTTCCGTGAGTTTAGTGTTGTTGTGAATGTTTATTAGTGTGTGCTTTGAGTCCTAATTGTTGTGACCTTATTGTTGTTACAATTATTATTTGTTGTTACTCTTATTTGTTGTTACAGTTATTTCTTGTTGTTACAGTTATTTCTTGTTGTTACAGTTATTTCTTGTTGTTACATATTGATGAATTTATAATTAATGTTCAAAGTTGAGTAGGGAAACTGTGGCCTGCACACACAATGCATGATAGCCTTGAAATAACTGGTATAACCCCAGGTTGACAATTAAATGTGGATTGCGTGAATTGAATGATTCATACTTGAACACCAACATTTTTGCGCCATTGTTGGGGAGGCTATCAAAGGTGTGAAAGTACGAACATTTTTGACCATACAACTGATCTCTCATTCTAGCGAAGGAAGCTTACACCTTGCTCCAGGTCCTAAGTATTAGATCGTTTGGTTGTTTGGTTTCTTATTTTTTTATGATTATTCTCTTGTCCTGGGGAAGGAAGGTTTTATCACCTTGCTCGAGGTCTGGAGCTTTAGGTTTCTTTTTTTAGTTGTCATAAGTATTGCTCTCTCGTCCTGGGAAGGGAAGTTTTATTTTTCACCCTATTTTAGGTCCTGAGCTTGATTTTTTTTATTTGTTTACTTTCTCTCTTTTTTTCTTTAGGGGCCACTCTCTTGTCCTGGGGAGGGAATTTCTTATCCTACTCCAAGTCTTGAGCTTTTAATTTGCTTGAATGTTTCCCTTTTTAAAAGGGGTTGATTTAGGCAGAATAAATTACATCCAAGAGATCATCTCAAGGGTTGAGTCTGGAGCATCGTCACAAGCTGCCATTAGGGTAAGATCTCATACAAGATCTAGATGAAAATCAGTTTCACAACCAGAACCTCCCCCAATAGCATAAGTGCAATTCAAGGAAGAACAAGTAGCAAGTAGAGGATTTGAGGAACTGCATATTGCAAGTGCAAAGCAAGAATATTTGAGGTAATTCTTTACACTATTTGATCAAGGGAGTGTTGTTAAACAACTTCAATCACCTGTTATAGAATTGCTAGAGACAAAACCTATTGAGATTCCAATTGGGTATTGGCAGATATTCATGGCTCTTGCAACTTCTTCCCAATTAGAGATAACAAAGGTGATGCGCCTATGAAGCCTATTCTTTTAACAACACTACCTAATTTCCATGGTCTTTCTTCCGAGGATCCGATCACATTCCTTTTTGAATTCAACATTTTTTTTCGGGGGTATGATTATATTTTTTATGCTTAGAAATTGAAGATATTCCCCTCTACTTTGAAGGGAACAACTTTGAGATGGTTTATGGGTTTAGGGGGAAATCTATTGCTACATGGGATGATATGAAGACAATTTTCCTGGAGAAATATCAGGACTACTGCAAATCCCGAGATGTAAAGGAAGAAATTTTTAAGATTATGCTGAAAGAGGATGAGAAATGGAAGATTTTGTGGAACGTTTTCAATATAGTTTGCAGAGATCAGGCCACAGTGACTTGGATAAGAATATATTTAAGATCATCTTTCTCAAAGTATTGAGGGAGGAATCTTTGGAGCTATTGAATGTAGTAGAGAAAGGAGATATATCAAAGGAATAATTTGATACCATCTGTGAATTATGCATCAAGTGTTCAGAAGGGGCTACGAGACAGAGGTAGGGAGTCTAAACTCTCAAAACATCCAGTGGTGGAGTTACAAAGGCTGAAATTGGGAATCTGCTACACAACCTGAGAACCGATATCCTAAGCACATTATCATCGTAGCTAGCCGTGTTGCAGGTGAAACAGAAGCAGATGAAAGTAGAGAAGGCTATGTCTATTTTCTGCCCTCAATGCGAGAAGAAGCATCCATTGAAGGAATGTCCATTAAATTTTGTGGAGACTTGTGCGATATGTGAGCAGATCCATTCCACTAGCACTTGTCCATCTCTTCCTGGATTGAAGGCAGTATTTTAGGGAACAAATGAAGAAGCATATCATCTTTACTTTATGGTATCAAGGAAACCATGGAAACCACGACCACCGAACATGAGTCAAGGTATGCCCCAAGACCTGTCTTAGTATTTTAATAATATGAATTTTGGTCAGCAATCTATACCCTTTTCACCTTCTTGGTTGAAATATTACCAATATCCATTGCCCTGAAACCCATGGTACCCTCAATCTAGTCCAAATTCATCATGGCCCTAGAATTGGCGTGTACCTCCTCCTCCTCCTTCAGGACAATTCTCCAAACCTATGCCACAACAATGGCTACAACTTCCTGCTAATGCACCCACTAGTAATCCTCCTATTCGTCCTCAACTGTTTTTCCAATCCAATCCAAATCCATATAATTGAGGGGCTCAACAGGTTGAGACACTCAACCTCACTTCATATAGTATCGCCACCATGGAATGTAGTGAATTAAATCTTCAATCTGGTCGGGTGGTCAATACTCAGAATTCACCAATAATTGTTGAACATAGTGATGATGAAGTCTCAGAAATAGAACATAGAATAATAGTGGATGAGCCAACATAGATTCTGTTGAGGGCCCTGAAATCGGGTCAACAACAAGGGGGATACCCACCCGGTCAGGAACCTGGTTGGCGGCTCCGTGCCCGTTTGGTGTAGCGGGTCTGACTGGGGATAACGGGACCAGCTTCCCGTTCTAAAGGGGGTGTGTGTGTGTAGAGTTCGGTGATGTGTGTGTGTGTAAGATTAGATAATGAAAATATGGAATTATTTCTAAGCTAATCTAGTTCTAAACTCTGAGACTAAACTTTATACTACTTTAATCTATCAACACATCTAATCTACGCTAACCCGGGATAGAACTTTTTCCATTATGCGATCTAGAAAGATTTCACACAATAACTGGTAATGAAGATTATTCAGATATTATGAGAATATAAATCAATTAAGATGAACCATCCTGCATAAGAAGTTAAACAAAACGGTTGTGAACAGCATATCGCATAATCAATTATTCATGTATTAAGCATAAATCAATGACTCCACCGTACAGAAGTGCCAAATGTTAGTCCACTCATTCATACGTTAACATATAAAAAACATCAGCTGTATATTACTCTAAGAATGCAAGCAGAAACTCGTCAAGAGATAAAAGTACCATTTATGACTGACTTTATACTCACAGACCTGAAGCAATAATGATCTATTTCTACTTACTTCTAATTCCTACTAAGAGTACAGAAGTGCAACATCAGTACCAGGTATTAAAATGCAAACATAAATAAATCTTGATCCATCCATTCATCAAGAACCCCCTCCGAGGGTGCAAAAGTGCATGTTCTGAGGACAAGTTTTTTGACAAATTTCCGGACCCTTCTCCAATGCAACGAGAAGGGTTAAATACTACTAACCGGCTAATTTTAATTACACAAATTTAGGGAACGGCTTCAAATGACCGCCCTTTCACTAAAACAAATTTATTTCTAAAAACTGAATCTAATTTCTAACCATTTATGTATCTGCTCCTTAGTGTTGTAAGTGATGCGCTGTTCGCCGTGAAAGAGTCGGCTGCTTGTCCTTTCCTTTTGTTCAAGCTTGAAAATTAGAAATAACAAGAGCTGGCACCTCTTCCTGACAAACTAGAAGATATTTTTGAAAGTGTTCTTCTGGAGGAGTGTCTTCACGGCGTGTATACTTAGTACAACTCAAATTTCTTTCAAACTGATTGTGTTGTTGCTATTTCGGTTTCCGGCCGTGCGAATGACTCAATGAGCTGGGGATTTTGTTGCCTGAACGATTTTCTCAATTGAAACTTGTTTCCATTCTTTGTTCCAGGCTTTTCTGAGACGTCTTTCCCCTTAAGCGTTTTTCTTTTTGCTTTACCCAATTTGGGACTCAGGATCTTTCATAAACGCTTTGCTTTTGTGCGCCTTTGACTTTGAGTCCTAGATAGCCTATTTCCATCAACATTTGTTGAGTGATATTCTGGGATCCGCGGTCCTGCTGTATGCGGTACCCATATGCGACGTCATCTCCTCTCTGTTCTTCTAGTTCTGGCGCTTTTCCTTGGATGTTCCCTGCATATAGATTTATATCAGTTGCTGACTTATAGTTCACGTAAATGAAAAGAGACAGAAGAAAAGATTGACATGAAAGCAATTAAGTTCTAATGAATGCATAATCATGTCACCCATTATGACTTGACTCTTCGAAAAACGCAACATAATCATCTTTGGATACACAGGCGTACAATCATTAATTTCCCGTAAGGTGCGCGCCTAACTTTAGGCTCTCAGATCATGCCGAGGAATGCCTGCAACGATTGGCTTCTACGATTTGCATCGCAGCATCGAAGATTGCGAGGTAAATAGGTGGCATCGCAGCGATTGATAGTCTCATTTGTCGCACACCATAGATCGCAGGTCGCAGCTTTGCATGGTCGCAGATCGCATATCGCAATATCGCAAGGTCGCAAGGTTTTTCGCTTTGTCACTTTGTGCTGCTTATGCGACATTGCGATGTGCGACATCGCATATCGGTCGTCGGCTGTTCTTTAGGTTTTCCCCTTTTGAGCGCCTTTAATGCACACGATGCGATGAGTTCTCGCATCGTTCTTCCTTGGTGTGTTTATGCGCTTTGGGAAAGCGTTCCTCTTTCCTTTGCGACACGATATAGCTCTTAGGGAGTTGATACAAAAGATTTTTCCAACAAAAATATTTTTTGGGTTTTTTGGTTAAGGGTCCCCCTTTGCTTGATGTTATTACTAATATCAAACAAAGAGGGGGGTTGTTGGTGACCACAACAATGGCGATTCACTGTGAAGAACCAGTTATCTCTGCATTTATATTGACCGTTCACTTCCGAAACAGCAAAAAATTTTATATGTCTAAATTTTGTTATGGACAGATAGAGTAGATTGCCCCTCACCTTGTCGACGATATTTTGTCTCAACCTTTTTTATATCTCAATTTCTTGCTTCCTCAGGTTTCTTCTTGCATTTGTATCAGACATTACTTGGTCTTGATAAAAGATAAAATAAGGTCTTCTCTGCGTACTGGCTTAAAAGTATGCTCATTTGTCGTAGGTAGAGCCTCTGCTGCCCGCAAGCGTCCATAGCCTCGACAGGGTTACCATGTTATCCAGCAATGATCCTTTTTCCTGCTTGAGGTTACTCGCAACATTCCAAAGAAAAATCCTTTTTAACACACTTTTCCTTTTTTAATTCTCTAAAGAACAATGTCTTGGTTTGGTGGCCAAATTATGACACAGTCATTCACCTGATTTACACTTGTGCTGAGCAAGCCGGCTCGTGATGAGATCTCTTGTCTTTTGATTGCAACAATCTTAAGTCGTTGCCCTGTTTTGATAGACAATATTGGCAAAGTCAGCAAGTTATAATATCTGTGATCATGATAAGTCGGCTCGTGATGAGACCTCTTATTCTTTGAGATATAGTGTTTTGTTTGGATTGTTTCTCTGGACGCTGTAGTTTCCTTTTAGCAGGGAGGAAGTCATTGTTTTTCCTTAAGAAAGCTCTGGACGACAATAATAGAGTTTTTGAAAACAACAAATTTGCAGAGAATGCTTATTTTATTATTGATGATACCTTTCATGGTGGTGATACAAAACAATTCTTTTACCAGAGGTTGCTTTTGTCAAAGTTTTTTAGAGGTCGAAACGAGTATCGTAATCAAAGTGAAGTTAACTCTATTTGTCAATAATAAAATTCAGCTTTTCAAAAAAATTTGTTATTTGTACAAGTGAAATCAAAATCTGATAGAGAATTGGCATGCTCTTTCATGAATCCTTTTTAAATGATCATATACAACGGGTTTTATTCATAAAAGAGAAAAACAAAACAAAATAAAAACTAAAAACTAAATCTATCCTACAAAAATTAGAAGATTTCTCTTCTATGGAAAATATATTTTAAGAATCAGTCCATTGACAGGTAAAGAATCTCTCCTTCCTACCAGATCCTGCAGCACGAATGTAGATGGGCCTACGACTTCCACAATCTGAAAAGGGCCAAGCCACAGCTTCTGAAATTTCGTATGTTTTCCCTTTTCTTCATGAGCCTTATCCCATTTCAAAACTAAATCACCCATCTGAAAGTTTTTTCTGGTTATGATGTTTGAGTCAAAAGAAGATTTTATTAGCACTTGGTGATGAGCATGGGTTTTCCTAGCTTGTTCTCTTTGTTCTTCTAGTTTGATTATTTCCATTTGTCTTAATTGTAAAGAGGAAGTAGATACTTCATCGATATATTGCACTAAATACAAAGAGGGAATGACTAGGTGAGTTGGAAGAACCACTTCTCTCCCATAAACTAAATTAAAGGGAGAAGTGCCGATTGAAGCTTTCTTTGTGATTCTATCAGGCCATAAAGCATTTACCAGCGCTTTGTGCCAATTCCTTTGGTTTTGGTCGACTGTTCTTTTGATAATTCTGATTAGGTTCTTGTTTGTTGATTCAGCCAATCCATTACCTTGCGGATAGTAGTTGGCAGAATATTTCAGTTTGAACCCTCTTTTAAGCGCAAACTCAGTCATAGTATTTCCAGAAAAATATGAAGCGTTATCAAACAGTAATGTTGTTGGCAATCCAAACCTAGTGATGATAAATTGATCTATGAATTCAATAATATTTTCAGAATGAACTGTCTTGAGAGGAACTGCTTCTACCCATTTGGTAAAATAATCAGTTGTTGTAAGGATATACTTATGCTGCTTAGAAGAGTGAGGAACAATCTCACCTATTATGTCCAAGCCCCATTGACTGAATGGTTGGTCGATGATGACTGGTTGTAGCGGCATGGATGGTTTCCTTTGTTTTCCTGCAGCAGTCTGGCAGACTTGGCATTTCCTCACGTGATTGTATGAGTCTTTGAACAGCGTGGGCCAATAATATCTTGCACGCAAGATTTTATGTGCAGTCGCATCTCCGGCATAGTGTTCGCCCGCTAGTCCATCATGGAGTTCCTGCAAAACCTTTTCGGCTTCAGTTTTCTCAAGACACCTAAGAAGCACAGAATCGTAATTCCTTTTAAACAAGACATCATTTATGAGCTGGTATTGTTTATCTTTTAATCTCAGAGCTCTTTTCTTGGTATGATCCAGACGTGATGGAGCATACCCGTTCTTAAGAAAATAAATGGTGTCAGCATATGATGATTCTGCATCGTTTAGGCTTACCTCGTACGCTTGTACCTCTTCAGATGAGTTCTCCAGGATTTGCGATGCTCCGGCTAACATCTTGCAGAAGCCTTGACCTCTTACGATGTTTGCTGGTTTGATCTCAAGATCATATTATTGTAAAGCGGTAATCCAATTAGCTCTCTTTTCACCCACGTCTTTCTGCACCAAAAGGTTTCTTACTGCCAGAAACGGTACTACGACTTTAGTGTGGGCTTTAAGCAAGAAAGGTCTGAAATATTTGATCACTTTGAAAACAGCGTATGCTTGTTTCTCTACGTCTGAGTAATTAATTTCAGCACCTTGTAAGTTCGAGCTAAAGAATGCGATTGGAGCCTCCGCTTTCTCTTGATTTTCTTGGGTCAACATCGCGGCATAGGATTTCTCTGAGGCAAAAGTGTATAAGGTAAAAGATTCTGAAAAATTTGGGGTGGCCAAAGATGGAGCATTGATGATAGCTTGTTTGATTAAGTTGAACGCTTCGTGCTCATCTAGACCCCATTTGAAATTTGAATTCTTTTTTATCATATTTTGTAAGGGAGAAATAATACATGAAAAATCCGGGACAAATCTTTTGACAAAATTGATCTGTCCAAGGAAGGATTGCATGGCTTTCTTGTTATGGGGTATGGATATTTCGGAAATTTCCTTGATTATGTCGGGTTCTATATGAATACCAGATTTCGACACTATGAATCCGAGCAATTTCCCTTCGCTTAACGCAAAGAAAGATTTCTTTGGGTTGAGCGAAATCCCATACCTCAAGCATCTTTGAAAGATTTGCTTCAAATCTTTGAGGTGGTTGTTTCATTTTTTGGAGTACACTATTATATCATCCAAGTAAATCACTACTGATTTATTGACTAACCCTTTAAATGCGATGTCCATGGCTCTCTGAAAGGTAGCTCCGGCATTTATCAGCCCAAATGGCATCTTCCGATATGCATAAGTGCCCCATTTGGTTTGGAATGTAGTCTTTAACTGATCATTGGGATGCACCAGTACTTGATTGTATCCTGAAAATCCATCCAGGAATGACATTAATTCCGAGCCTGCTACCGCCTGTAATATTTGCTTCATAGGTGGGAGGGGAAAGTTATCTTTCTGACAGGCTTTGTTGAGATTTCGGAAATCGATACAGATTCTAATGTCTCCGTTTTTCTTCCTAACGGGCACCATATTGGATACCCATTTAGAATGCCTTACGGGGAAAATTATTCTGGCTCTCAACAACTTATTAAGCTCAGTTTTTATCTGATTTTCTAGGTTAGGGTGTATTTTTCTGAGCTTCTGCTGGACAGGTTTTTCATTGTCAATCATACGGATAACATGTTGAATGATAGAAGTGTTGTATGTTTTTAGCTCATCGTAATTCTAGGCAAAAACGTTTTTGTATTGTCTCAGAAGACAGATATATGCTGATTTCTCTTCAGGGGCTAGGCCGTGACCTAGGTTAACGTTTTGTGGCTTCTGATCGGTCCCTAGGTTTACTAATTCATAGTTCAGGGTAGAACTGCAAAGTTTAGCATTGGCGGACTTTTTAAATCGACTTTTCAAATCATATAAATCTTCTAGCTTGACCACCGATTTCGGTATAGCATTGTCGGAGCCATTTTGTTGTATTTGATGATCATGATGGTCTTCGTCGATTATCTGATTTGAGTAGGATCCTTCAGAAGTAAGGAAATTTACGATGTCAGGATCGTCGTTGAACACTCTCCAATTGGTGATATTGTCAGGGATGGATGGTCTAAAGATTAATTCTATTGAAAACCTATCAGGACTAAAATCTTCAGAAGGGATAAGTCTAGAGGCTACGTTAGCTAACAGGTCTGCGCTTGCGTTTTGAATTCTTGGAATTGACGAGATGTTGAATGCTACGAAATGTGCAGTGAGATCTTGAACTAATGATTGATAATGCTTTAAATGACTTGACAGGAAATGTATGGTGTTACGTACCTGTTTTACGACAATCTCTGAATCTCCAAAGACTTGAAGATACTTAACGTTCAATCCGATTGCTTTGTATAGGCCTTGAACCAAGGCTTCGTACTCCGCTGTGTTGTTCGTGCAATCGAACTCAAGTCTGCATGTGATCATAGTCTTATTCCCGTCTGGGTTAATCAGAACGCATCCTACTCCTGCCCCCTCATTGGATTTTGATCCGTCAAAATATAATTTCCAAAATAATGATGTATTTACACAATTATCTAAAAAACTAAAACATTTTGAGTCATCAGTTTGGGAGAAATTTTCAACTTGGGATAAAACTGAATTCTCTAAGTATGGTGAAATATGAGCATTGAAATTACCTAGGAAAGAATCTATCACGTAATTGCCTACAATGCTGCTATTGTACGTTATGGCCTCATTTTCTCCTTCTAGTTCTGTCACTATGTATTTTTGGTGCAATTCTCGTTCAACCTTTATCTGATTTGGTTTACCATTGTATGGTAACCACATGTGCGACCAATCGGTTGAAAAATATCCGTGGAGTTTTTCCGACCAATCCCTGCTAAGAATCAAACCATAGAATTCAGGGATATCAGCTACTAGAATGTCGATAACCTGACACACTTTTGGGTTAGACGACAATCTTATGGTCACCTGATTGAGTTCACCAATCACTTCGACTTGGGATCGATCAAGTTGAACTATACGTACTGCGGATTTTTGAGGTTGCACATTCAATTTGGCACATATTGACCTGGGTAAAATGTTCGTTGAAGCACCAGAATCGACTAAGCAATTGTGCACGTTTTTGTTGAAGATTTCATATGTGAGAAGAAAAGGAGGAGTATGAGATCTTGATCTTCCTCCAATCAAGGCGATGTCATTTGGATCAATTTTATTGATCGTGTTGGTTGGAGGCCTTCCCAGATTGTGGGAAGCTACAGCTGTAGGTAAAGATGTAGTAGGCACAGCATGTAATTCTTTCATCATTATTTTCTGCTGGTGTTTCAATTTACTCAATTCATACAGAGTGATATTAGCCCTAGTCTTCTTCATGTCATCAATGATGTTATACTCCATTTCATCTGACACTAATAGTGTTCTTGATGGAGCCGTTTGATCAGATTGGACTGGGCTAATCTGGGTCGCTTTAGCAGTTGTCTTTTTTGTTGCGACCTTTTCTTTTGTTGCAGGGCTTGCGCCCTTTTGTTTTGGGGTAGTTAGGGGAGGATCAAGTTGATTTCTGCTTCTCGTGCTAACAGGAAATGCTTCTTGATCCTCTTCTTGTGGGAGGATGAAGTCCCACATTCCTTGTAGTTCTACGACCTCTTCCTCGTCGGTCTGCCCTTCAGTGGTATTCTCTTCTTCTTCGTCTTCTTCAGATTCAACGTTTGAGACAACACTATGTGGTCTTACTTCCATGGAAGGATTTCTTTTAAAAGTCCTAAAGGGCTTTTTCGAAGAAGTCTCTGCTACTTGTTTCCTAATATCAATCATCTCATTTGACATAGCTTTCAACACTTTTTGTAATCCTTCCAAATCGAAAGGATCTTTCGTTTGCTTCTTCTTGGTGTCTTCTTTGAAAGAGATCTTCTTAGATTTGCGTTCTTCTATAGCGGATCTCTTTTCTAGGGCTACCACGCGTTTTTCCACTGCTAACGCTTCTGTAAAGTTGTCAACTAAGGTGGTCTTGTTTGCCCTATCTACGAAGATAGCCAAGTTTGGAGGTAAAGCCGTGATGTACCATTCACATCTTACTTCCTCGCTGGGTTGTGAGGCAGCGGGGATTTTGTTGAGGATCTTATTGAACCTTAAGTTAAAATCTTTAATGGGTTCTCTAGCCTCAGCCTTAAGATTAGATAGGTCATTGATCAATGTCGCCGTGGATCTGTCATCACCAAACTTGGTGAGGAAATGACTTTGAAAAATGTCCCAGCTTGTGATGGATCCAGAAGGTAACAAAAAGTACCATGACCCGGCTGTTCCTTGCATTGTATAAGGGAAAAGCCGGACAACAGCATCTTCGTTAGTGACTCCGTTAAGATTAACATAAAGCATGAAATTATTGATATGTTCCTCGGCTAGCATTCCTGCTTCCGGATTGAATTTAGGCAGCCATTTCTCAGGATGGGCCGGTATAGGGCTCAGGGGTGGAGGCATTAAAACTGCCCCAGCATTGTTCCATGGAGACTGAGCCATCGTTGAGCTGCTAGTTAATGGAAGTGTAGAAGACGATCTCTGATGCTGAGAAGATGAAGATATTAAGACCTTTGATGTTTGAAGAGGAAGGTTTGTAGAAGATGGGTGAGTGAGTTGGAACGAAAGAGTGGGTGGTTGACTTCGCGGTGAGGGAGTTGATATGGACGAAGTGGATGAAGGAGTCTGATTGTCAGACTCTGGTGGTGTTTTCCTTGCTCTTTTCCTGGTGGGGAGAGGGAGTTCACTTGGTTGTATGCCAAATTTTTCACTCTTTGATCTGGTAAGGGGATGAGCAGGGTTATACTGCGAAGTCACGCTGCTTTTAGATTTATCAGACTTCTGGTTAAAAATAGAGAATCCCTGGAGTTTACGTATCAAAGTTCGAATTTCAGGGGGATCAATGATAGATTGGTCTGATATGTTCGAATATGTAGCAGTGGTAGGTACTCGAGCAACTTCAAATTCCGGGTTTAACCGTGTTGGAGAAGTCGAGGGAGTTAATGAGGGCGTATTACTCTCAGAATGGTATTTTGATATTTCTTTAGGTGCCATTCATAGTTCGGGCCCTCCTTCTAGCGCCAAATATGTTGAGGGCCTTGAAATCGGGTCAACAACAAGGGGGATACCCACCCGGTCGGGAACCTGGTTGGCGGCTCCGTGCCCGTTTGGTGTAGCGGGTCCGACTGGGGATAACGGGACCAGCTTCCCGTTCTAAAGGGGGTGTGTGTGTGTAGAGTTCGGTGATGTGTGTGTGTGTAAGATTAGATAATGAAAATATGGAATTATTTCTAAGTTAATCTAGTTCTAAACTCTGAGACTAAACTTTATACTACTTTAATCTATCAACACATCTAATCTACGCTAACCCGGGATAGAACTTTTTCCATTATGCGATCTAGAAAGATTTCACACAATAACTGGTAATGAAGATTATTCAGCTATTATGAGAATATAAATCAATTAAGATGAACCATCCTGCATAAGAAGTTAAACAAAACGGTTGTGAACAGCATATCGCATAATCAGTTATTCATGTATTAAGCATAAATCAATGACTCCACCGTACAGAAGTGCCAAATGGTAGTCCACTCATTCATACGTTAACATATAAACAACATCAGCTGTATATTACTCTAAGAATGCAAGCAGAAACTCATCAAGAGATAAAAGTACCATTTATGACTGACTTTATACTCACAGACCTGAAGCAATAATGATCTATTTCTACTTACTTCTAATGCCTACTAAGAGTACAGAAGTGCAACATCAGTAGCAGGTATTAAAATGCAAACATAAATAAATCTTGATCCGTCCATTCATCAAAAACCCCCTCTGAGGGTGCAAAAGTGCATGTTCTTAGGACAAGTTTTTTGAAAAATTTCCGGACCCTTCTCCAATGCAACGAGAAGGGTTAAATACTACTAACCGGCTAATTTTAATTACACAAATTTAGGGAACGGCTTCAAATGACCGCCCTTTCACTAAAACAAATTTATTTCTAAAAATTGAATCTAATTTCTAACCATTTCTGTATCTGCTCCTTAGTGCTGTAAGTGATGCGCTGTTCGCCGTGAAAGAGTCGGCTGCTTGTCCTTTCCTTTTGTTCAAGCTTGAAAATTAGAAATAACAAGAGCTGGCACCTCTTCCTGACAAACTAGAAGATATTTTTGAAAGTGTTCTTCTGGAGGAGTGTCTTCACAGCGTGTATACTTAGTACAACTCAGATTTCTTTCAAACTGATTGTGCTGTTGCTATTTCGATTTCTGGCCGTGCGAATGACTCAATGAGCTGGAGATTTTGTTGCCTGAACGATTTTCTCAATTGAAACTTGTTTCCATTCTTTGTTCCAGGCTTTTCTGAGACGTCTTTCCCCTTAAGCATTTTTCTTTTTGCTTTACCCAATTTGGGACTCAGGATCTTTCATAAACGCTTTGCTTTTGTGCGCCTTTGACTCTGAGTCCTAGATAGCCTATTTCCATCAGCATTTGTTGAGTGATATTCTGGGATCCGCGGTCCTGCTGTATGCGGTACCCATCTGCGACGTCATCTCCTCTCTGTTCTTCTAGTTCTGGCGCTTTTCCTTGGATGTTTCCTGCATATAGATTTATATCAGTTGCTGACTTATAGTTCACGTAAATGAAAAGAGACAGAAGAAAAGATTGACATGAAAGCAATTAAGTTCTAATGAATGCATAATCATGTCACCCATTATGACTTGACTCTTCGAAAAATGCAACATAATCATCTTTGGATACACAGGCGTACAATCATTAATTTCCCGTAAGGTGCGCGCCTAACTTTAGGCTCCCAGATCATGCCGAGGAATGCCTGCGACGATTGGCTTCTGCAATTTGCATCGCAGCATCGAAGATTGCGAGGTAAATAGGTGGCATCGCAGCGATTGATAGTCTCATTTGTCGCACACCATAGATCGCAGGTCGCAGCTTTGCATGGTCACAGATCGCATATCGCAATATCGCAAGGTCGCAAGGTTTTTCGCTTTGTCACTTTGTGCTGCTTATGCGACATTGCGATGTGCGACGTCGCATATCGGCCGTCGGCTGTTCTTTAGGTTTTCCCCTTTTGAGCGCCTTTAATGCACGCGATGCGATGAGTTCTCGCGTCGCTCTTCCTTGGTGTGTTTATGCGCTTTGGGAAAGCGTTCCTCTTTCCTTTGCGACGCGATATAGCTCTTAGGGAGTTGATACAAAAGATTTTTCCAACAAAAATATTTTTTGGATTTTTTGGTTAAGGGTCCCCCTTTGCTTGATGTTATTACTAATATCAAACAAAGAGGGGGGTTGTGGGTGACCACAACAGATTCCTATAAAGAAACAAACCCCTTGATAAACTATTGTTACTAAAGGATGTCAGACTGGTCCACCTTATATGGAAAGGTTATCTTTCTGCAAACAAAGTCCTCATCTTGAATTTGACCTTTTAGGGGAATTGTAGAATTTATTCGTTAAAATTCTGATACTTCAGGCTATGAAGGATGTACTGATTTATGCTAAGGAAATTAAATAATATTGTCCCAGAAAACCTGGCAAAAAACCAAAGGACTCACTTCATAATCATGTCATGGGTAAATTATGAGATATAATGTTGGGGAAATTCGTACATGTCAAATACAGGCATCTTGGGAACCCGATTCTGACAGTATAGATTAATGGGGTGGATATCCCAAATGTATTGATAGATTTGGGGGTAGTGATTAATGTTATAACCTCTACAACCTTGATTACCTTGGGTCTGTGAAACCTTAAACCAACTCCCACTGTCCTAGAATTAGTAGATCAATCTACTATAAGACCAGTAGGGAAGCTGGAAGATATCACTATTTCAGTAGACTCATGGCAGTATGTCGTTGACCTTTTGGTTTTACATACCCAATCCCCAGCTAGTGGGCATCCCTTGATTTTAGGAAGACCTTGGCTCACAACCACAGATACTTACATTGGGTGTTGGTCTAGAAACATGGTAATATCCAATGGGGAAGTCACAAAGAATCTTATCCTTTACCCCCTGCAGAACCAAATTCATCAAATAAACTCAGATTTACCTTGATATAGAAGTCTCTACCTACCAAAGAGCTTGAATCTGGGAATGAAGAAGTTATACCTCTTAGGGTCCTATAATTTTTATAGAATTGTTTGATTATAGCTAATCATTATTATGTTTGAGATGTTGTAAATAATATTTCCTCCTGCAAATTATTTCCAAAGTGGCCCCAAGTATTAAGATTTAGGGAGCTTTTTGCATATAAATGTTTGGATCAGACTGTGGGTGATGCAGGAGCATCTAGACTTGGGCCAGCAATGTGACGGGGTGGTCACATGTTGTGGCTACTGCAAGACTTGAAGAAGACTTCGTTGTTAAATTTGTGTTAATTTCAATACGTGTAGATAGTTAAGAGTGGTCTAGTTTAGTTAGATGTTGATAAAGACTGAGTTATAACTGAATAACTAATTCCTCATGTGTGGGAAGAAGTAGTTAGGTATGATTGATGTATAACTTCTTTTTGGAAAAAAAGGAAGAGGTAGAATAGAAAAAGAGAGAGGAGAGGTGAGGCTAGGACGGCCAAGAAAGTTTGTAAGCGTCTGGGCATTTGTAAAGGGCCATCGATTTGAAAATCTGGCCATGAACCAAGAGAGTTTTTTTTAATTGATTACATTTGACTATATTGATGAAGAATTTTGGAATTCCTGTGTGAATTGTATATTGTGTGTTTGACAAATTAGTCTTGAGCTTGATTGGATCGATGCCGTTAAAAAAAAATCAATAAGAGATTTCTTCCTTTCAAACCTTCCCATCTTATCGCTGATATAGTTTTTATATCACAGATACTGAATCTTGTTGCGGTCCATTGGCATTGCTGGATGGTATGGGTTGGCTAGACTACCAATTGGACACTCTGTAAGAGCGAAACTAATGGTTAAAGCCTGTGTCCGAAATTCAGGGGATGCTAACTTGGTTTTGCTGAATTAGCGTTTTGCAGGGATCGATTTGGGCCAATTTGACTTGAAAGAAGCCCTTATTAGGCTGAAAGAAGCCTAGTATTGTTGTGTTGTTACAGTGCTTGTTGCAGCCTATGACCTTGGGCCTGTACTCGCATAAGTTTTAGAGTTCGTGTGTAGTTTTTTTTTCCAATTTTCATCATGAAAAACGGAGGAGGATATTAAGACACAAAGAATAATGAGGACATATGTGAGGATGTCTGTGGACAGCGTTAGAGGTTAATGTGTTAAGGATGCAGAGGGAACAGTGTTGCATCAAACGCAGAACAGGGGCGTTAAACGGCAGCGTTGGAGAATTTGTGACCCTGGTCATTCACAACTGTGTAGGGAGCGACATCAGCCAAGGAATTGAGGTAATAAACCATAAGGATGAGATAAGTATAAACACAGGCGAAATGCTGAGTTGCAGTGTAGCATGAACCTGTTTGAGAGTTGAGCGCACGACTAAATGAGAATCGTTGGGGTTTTAAATTATGAAAGCCTGGAAGTTAAACAATGAAACTGATGGTTAGTTGAATTCTTTATGAGACTTCTCATAAGGGGTTTCTAACGCTATTTGAAACCTTTGAAAAGGAGATTGTCGGGTTGTGGTTTTGAACCATTTGTTGACAAGCTTCCGCATATGTTGAACTGTTTGCGATAGCTGTGAAATTGCCAGATTGGAATCTTGTTTTTCAGAGATTTGGAGAAACTTTTTTTTTGCATGCGTGAGAATGTGGAAGATTCTGGGTTTTTTGCAGGGTGGACCTGAATCAAGTGGTATCAGAGCAGGGATAGCTCTGTGTGGAGATTTAAGTTTTCGGTTAGATTAATTGCATGTGTTAAGATCGGATTTTGGAACTGATGAAGATTGCAGCGCAGATATGCAAGTGCAGTTGACGAAGTGAAGCAAGATCAACAGGATCTTGAAGGTGAGTTGTTAGATGATATTTGCTCTGGTTTGAAAGTTGTTTGCAGAGTTCAAGTTGCAAGCAGATTGAAGAAAGTCTCAGCGGGAAGAAGCAGATCACAGCGGTAGAGCAGTGATAGAGGAGTCCAGTAAAGGATTCTAAGTGAATGTGGCAGAACCTGAAGATTCAACAGAGGTTGAATAAAGTTGCAGATGAGAGAAGCCTGAAGGAGCAGTGGAGAAATGCTCGAAAGGTTCCAATAGAGGACCGGTGATTACCAAAAGACAAGATCCGGAGGAAGGGATTGGTGAGGTAAGTGGCAGCAGAAGAGTTTGCTGTTGTAGAGGCTTGGTGCAACTCATGGGTGAGAAACTCATGGTGAGGAAGATGACTATTGAAAGTCATAAAGGAGGGAGCAGAGCTTCAGAGAGAGGCCACAGTAGAAAAAGGGAGAAGGATGCCCAGGCAAATGGCATATGGAAGTAGTTGACTGATGAAGAATATGAGAAAGAGAAAGCTGAGATAGCAGTGCAACTTGAGTTATTGATGGAGTTGTTACAGGAGAATGTGAAAAACCGGACACATGGTTGGACCATGAGAAAGAGGATGAAGTGGCAGAAGCTACATGCAAAGAGAGAAACGCTGACAAACATACAGTTGGCAGAAGAGCTAAGGAAGCTCGAGCAGATGTTGAGTTGTGGAAAACTCAGAGAGGCTGAGTTAAAAATGGATGTTTCCATTTGTGGCCCAGAACAGGGTGAAAGTCTGGGTGAAGAGACCAAAGAGGAGGAACTCATGAACTATTGGGATAGTTCAAAAGCATCTGAAGATGTGTTGGCGAGTGAAGATGTGTTGGCGAGAGAAGCAGATGAGGCTATGCAGTCTTGCAATTTTTCTCACAGTGTATGTATGTTTGCAAGATGCGCGAAAGATGGTGAGCAGTCTGATGGAACTATCACAAAGGAAAATGAAACGTTTGAGGTAAAGCCTGGTAGGGAAATCCTTTTAGAAAAGGAAGGTAATGATTTATCACAACAAGAAGAAAACACAAATGAATTCTTGTTGGGAATAAGACAGAAACCGAAGCTGTTATAGAACAGGAGAAACGTGGAAATGCCGAAGAAAAATTCCAAGGAGGTAAACAAATGTATTTGTTTAATGAAATTGCTGACGAAAGTTTTCGATGTGATGATGTTGAAACCAGGATAACTCAGGAAGATTTCCAGAGTGAAGGTAGTGATGAAGTGCTAAAAAAAATTCAGCGGGAAATCGAGTTTTTGGAACGGTGGCTAAAGGAACCTGATGGAGGAGGAAAACCTGTAGAATCTAATCCAGGAGAAATTAAGGTTACTATGCATGAAAGAGATGAAATATTTTTAACATTTATGGAGTTGAATGAATGTCATAAATTTTCAAATAATGATGTAACTGTAGGTTCTGAAAACGACATTAACAAATATGATGTCGCAATCAAAGGAATCGAGCAGAAGTTATTTGGCAGTAAGATGGAAGATCAGAATCCGCAAGGAAGTTGTGTCTGTAGGGACATTAAAGAAACTGTGAATCAGCAGGATGAAGACGACAGCAACCGACAATTTGAAGCAAGATCTATTGAAGTCCAGAAAGAAAATGATGGGAGATTGATGCCTGAAGCATCAAAAGAGACCGAAAGGTCCTATTTCTTTAAAACTAACGATTTATTGGTGAATGCAGGTATTGTTGTCGGTGCTGAGAAACATTTGACTCAGTCGAGCAGTCAAATGGAGGAAGAAGGAAAGGTCGAAGAACCACCACAGTCTACTGACAGGGAAGACGATGGAGGGGCCAAGACTGAAAAAAAAGAGTCAAGAGGTCGCACAAAGGTGGGATTGAAGACTAGCAAAGGAGACGGAGTTGTTGAGGAAACCGGCGTGGCACTTTTGGGAGAAAACCCCTGTTGCGTTGATAGCAAGCGTGGCGCCAGTAAAGATAAGAAGAGGAGATTGAGAAGCGACTCTTATAGGCCGCTAACCCACAGACCTGAAGGTGGTTTTATTGGGGAAACCGGATTTTGGGTTCGCCCCAGAATTCATTTTCAAGAAGAAAATTCTGTGGAGTTGGTTACAGAAAATGATGGGCTCCACATGTCAGGTAGTTCTATGTTTGAAACAAGTATGCCATTAAGCATTCCAATTGCTGCCAGTGGTAAGGATGGTGCTTCTGTAGTCAGCAAGAAGGAAAATAACAGAAATGTAAAAAGCAAACATAAAACTGATAAGCAGGGTGTAAATATCAGTTCTGTAGGGTCATCAGAACATGATATCAGTATGTCTACACAGACAAATAGCATTGGTGGGGATTCAAAACATGGAATAGAAAATGTAATTAGTAATTCCATCAAGGAAGTGAATAACGATGTTGATATGCAGAATGGAAAGTCTGAATTTACTTCTGTAGGAGCTGGTGGGAATGATGTCAATGTAGTCCATGATACTTCGGGAGACACAAAGTGTAGACGTGTGAGACAAAGGAAGATGCCGCTGGATAGCAGCAACCAGCTAGAGCAGGAAGGGAGAATTGATAAAGACGACCAACAAGAAGATCGACTGGAAATAGAGACCGAAAACATGAAGAAATTGAGGTTGCAGCAGACTAGAAGGCAGAGGCTTGCAACATCAAGAAAGGTGGACAGTCAAGTATTAAAAGATTTTCAGCAAGTTGGAGGAATTTGTCCAAATGGTCCTGATGCCACCAAAAAGCTTGAAGAGACCGAAACAGCAGTCAAAAAAGTTAAATTTATTGAGGCCATCTCAGCGAATGATCTTGTGAATCATTCTGTTGTTGAACCCAATGATTTTCGTTCAATGAAGGTGGAGCGACAGCATGGAATAGAAGGAGAAAATAAAACATTGAATTTATAAAGAAGGTGATGGGAGACTTCAAGAATCTGGAAAACATACGCAGAAGGTGTGCATTTCAAATATTACTGCAAGTAAAGGATTTGCTGGAGGCGATGCCATCGCTGGTTGACATCAATATTCCAAATGGGAAGCAATTTACTGTTTGTGATGACACCCATGGTCAGTATTATGACCTTTTTAACATCTTTGAGGTTAGTAGACTTCCTTCGGAGGACAATCCTTATCTTTTTAATGATGATTTTGTTGACCGAGGCTTATTTTCAGTTGAAGTCGTGCTTGTGCCATTTGTATTCAAGTATATGTGTCCAAGAGGAAATCATGGAAGCAGGAGTAAGAACCAGATTTATAGTTTTGAGGGCGAAGTCAAGTCCAAGACCAGCGGAAGTATGGTTGAGCTTTTCGCTGAAACATTTTGTTGTTTGCTTTTGGCTCATATCCTCCATGGCAAGATCTTTGTTGTCCATAAAAGTCCTTTTCGCGTTGATGGTATAAGACTGAAAGATATCAAAGAAATTGTTCGATTCCGCGAACCACCTGAAGAGGGTTTGATGTGTGGAATACTTTGTAGCGATCCACAGCTCCATAAAGGACGTGGACCCAGCACACGGAATGTTGGTTTGTCTTTCGGAGAAGATGTGACCAAAAGGTTTTTCCAAGAAAACAATCTTGCGCAGGTGGTCAGGTCCCATGAAGTTAAAGAGGAAGATGAAATTGAACACAATGGCAAACTCATTACAGTGTTTTCAGCTCCAAACTATTGTGACCGGAGAAGGAAGATGAAGCAGGAATCAGCTAACATGCAGCCTAAACAGAGGAGTAGAGCATATGGACAACTCCAGGACCAAGTCTGGGATCCAGGAGGGATTTTTATTTTTCTTCATTCCTTCTTGAAAGCACATGATCAGGAGATCATGAATGTTTTCAAGCGTGAGAGTCTGATGCAGGAGCATCTAGACTTGGGCCAGCAATGTGACGGGGTGGTCACATGTTGTGGCTACTGCAAGACTTGAAGAAGACTTCGTTGTTAAATTTGTGTTAATTTCAATACGTGTAGATAGTTAAGAGTGGTCTAGTTTAGTTAGATGTTGATAAAGACTGAGTTATAACTGAATAACTAATTCCTCATGTGTGGGAAGAAGTAGTTAGGTATGATTGATGTATAACTTCTTTTTGGAAAAAAAGGAAGAGATAGAATAGAAAAAGAGAGAGGAGAGGTGAGGCTAGGATGGCCAAGAAAGTTTGTAAGCGTCTGGGCATTTGTAAAGGGCCATTGATTTGAAAATCTGGCCATGAACCAAGAGAGTTTTTTTTAATTGATTACATTTGACTATATTGATGAAGAATTTTGGAATTCCTGTGTGAATTGTATATTGTGTGTTTGACAAATTAGTCTTGAGCTTGATTGGATCGATGCCGTTAAAAAAAAAATCAATAAGAGATTTCTTCCTTTCAAACCTTCCCATCTTATCACTGATATAGTTTTTTTTTCATAGTTACTAAATCTTGTTGCGGTCCATTGGCATCGCTGGATGGTATGGGTTGGCTAGACTGCCAATTGGACACTCTGTAAGAGCGAAACTAATGGTTAAAGCCTGTGTCTGAAATTCAGGGGATGCTAACTTGGTTTTACTGAATTAGCGTTTTGCAGGGATCGATTTGGGCCAATTTGACTTGAAAGAAGCCCTTATTAGGCTGAAAGAAGCCTAGTAGTGTTGTGTTGTTATAGTGCTTGTTGCAGCCTATGACCTTGGGTCTGTACTTGTATAAGTTTTAGAGTTCCTGTGTAGTTTTTTTTCAATTTTCATCATGCAAAACGGAGGAGGATATTACGACACAAAGAAGAATGATGACATATGTGAGGATGTCTGTGGACAGAGTTAGAGGTTAATGTGTTAAGGACGCAGAGGGAACGGTGTTGCATCAAACGCAGAGCAGGGGCGTTAAATGGCAGCGTTGGAGAATTTGTGACCCTGGTCATTCACAACTGTGTAGGGAGCGACATCAGCCAAGGAATTGAGGTAAGAAACCATAAGGATGAGATAAGTATAAACACAGGGGAAATGCTGAGTTGCAGTGTTAGCATGAACCTGTTTGAGAGTTGAGCGCACGACTAAATGAGAATAGTTGGGGTTTTAAATTATGAAAGCCTGGAAGTTAAACAATGAAACTGATGGTTAGTTGAAGTCTTTATGAGACTTCTCATAAGGGGTTTCTAACGCTATTTGAAACCTTTGAAAATGAGACTGTCGGGTTGTGGTTTTGAACCATTTGTTGACAAGCTTCCGCATATGTTGAACCGTTTGCGATAGCTGTGAAATTGCCATATTGGAATCTTATTTTTCAGAGATTTGGAGAAACTTTTTTTTGCATGCGTGAGAATGTGGAAGATTCTGGGTTTTTTGCAGGGTGGACCTGCATCAAGTGGGTATTTTCATCAGAAAGAGCTCAAAAGTAGCTTTTGAATAGTACATCATGCACTCAAATTCAATTCCTAGATCAAAGGCAAGAGCAAAGTAGCTTTTCAATAGTACATCGTGTACTCAAATTCAATTCCTGGATCAAAGGCAAGAGCAAGTTGAAGTCTGCACCTGAAAGCACATAAGAAGGCGTAAGTGAGAAATCATATATTTTGAATTATTAAAATTAATTCCAAAAATAAATGAATAAATATAAACTCTAAAAAAACATGAAAAATCCTTTATTCATTATAAATCCAAAAGTGGCCTATGGCCCACCCCGCACTCATCCATTAATTCCCCCCAACGTTAAAGGCATCGAGATGTGTGCATATTATAATCGATGGTTAGGAATATGTTTCAGACCCCCAAATTCCCCCAACATTAAAGGCATCGAGATGTGTGCATACTTAATTCCCCCCAACGTTAAAGGCATCGAGATGTGTGCATACTTAATTCCCCCCAATGTTAAAGGCATCGAGATGTGTGCATGTTATAATCCATGGTTATGAATATGTTTCAGAGCCCCAAATTCCCCCAAAGTTAAAGGCATCGAGATGTGTGCATACTATAATCCATGGTTATGAATATGTTTTGGACTAACTCATATTATAATCCATGGTTATGAATATGTTTCAGAGCCCCAAATTCCCCCAACGTTAAAAGCATCGAGATGTGTGCATACTATAATCCATGGTTATGAATATGTTTCGGACTAACTCATATTATAATCCATGGTTATGAATATGTTTCAGACCCCCAAATTCCCCCAACGTTAAAGGCATCGAGATGTGTGCATACTATAATCCATGGTTATGAATATGTTTCGGACTAACCCCTTCAACATTTAACCAAAGGGGAGTTCGAAAAGTGGTTTTTACTTGCCTTTACAACTATCACCCACACGTGATTTCAGACCCCCCTCCCCCTAAACCTCTTACTGCCCACCCCACCTCCAAAATCCATTAACTGTATTGGTTTGACTTTTATAAATATGATGGGAATGGAATTTAATGTGATCATGAAACCAATGTTGTGTGGATGGGAGGCTGAATGAAAGGGATCAAGAGAAACTATTTTTAGAGGAAATTCAGGGATGGAAGGCAAAGTTGGTGAAATGAAATGACAGGCAAAGGAGTAAAATAATTTTACAGCTATAGGAAAAAGAAATTCATGGATGCGGAAAATAAATACATGAGAGAAAATAAGAGGGAAAATTTTCAATAGTATGTTCATGATGATGAAAGTAATGTACAGGAGAGAAAAATAAGGAGCTTCATGTAAACAAGTTTTACACATAAGAAGACAAGTCAAAATGAAAGTCAAAATAGAAATGTTTTACCAACCATGGATTTACAAAAAACAACACATGGTTTTGCAAATCCATCCAAATATTTACAGGAGTAAAAGGAGGAAGGTAAAAGGAGAAAGAGGACATGGTTTTGAAAACAACATATGGGTTTCAAAACCCATGGGAAGAGAAACAATACATGGATTTAGAAAACAACCCATGGATTTTTGAAACAGTATATGGATTCGAAAACATGATGGATTTATAAATCATTCTAATAAATACTTTGAGTTATGAATTTCATTTAAATATTTGGAAATATCAATTTAAATATATTATTTAAATCAAAATATTTTGTGATAAAACAAAGTATTTAAAATATGATGGATAAAACAATGCACATTACAGCAGCAAGATAAACAGCGACAACATTGCATATTCAGCACAACAATTTTAGAACAGAAGGAATAGAAAGACATTGAGACATAAACTATTAGAGAATAGTTTGTAACTCAATTCCTTTTTTGAGATTTGATATTAGTTTAGCACAAAATCTCACGATCTTTTGTAAATTAATTTATAAATACTTCATCTTATCAAGGGTTGGTTTTTTAACAAAAGAACACTATTGTATATTGTTGAAGCATCAACGGATTTTCCAAGTAATACAGAAGCTCTTTCACAGGATTCTTGTGTCAAGTTGTTGGTGAAGTGCATCTATCTATCTTATGTGTTTATATTTCTCATTTCATAGCACATATTTGTTTTCCAAATCTGAATTATTCAAGAGATAAGTAAAAGGAATAATTTGTTTAAATCTACACTCTGCACCCGGTTACCAATAATTTCAATGTTGGCAGGGCTAGATCTCAGCTTCCAAAGTTGGTTTGCAGTTACCTTGGTGATTTTCTTTTGCAACCTAAAAAAATTACTGAGTGCTAATAAGAACCATCCTTACCGCTAGTGAGGCTCCTTTTGTTAGCGATGAAATGGAGGACGACAGCATTAGCACCTTTCTGAGCAGTCTCGATTCCATTTCTGAATCAACCCGTCAGCTGTTAGAAATTTTCATGAGTTGTAATGTTCAAGAAGATATTGAACCTGAAACAAAAGTAAAAAACATTTTTGAAATTGTACCTCATATTAGTGTTCCTATAGAAATTAAAAACATTGATTATTAATCTTGACATTTCACACTCCCAATCCGAACAGCTGTTGAAAGTGCTTCTAAAGCATAAAGAAGCCTTTTCTTGGGAGTATACAGATATGAAAGGAATCCCTACTGATTTATGCACTCATCATATATACATTAAAGAGGAATGTCAACCTATTAGGAAGCCACAAAGAAGAATGAATCATGCCTTAAAAAACATTGTGAAAGATGAATTACAGAATTTATTAAATGTGGGTTTTATTTATCCAATATCGGACATTCAATGGGTTTCCCTGCTGGTCATTGTTCCTAATAAGAATGGAAAGTGGTGGATTTGCATTGATTACAGGGAAGTAAACAAAGCAACTCAAAAAGACCATTTTCCCTTACCCTTTATTGACCAAGTTCTTGATACATTAATAGGGGAAGGAGTTTTTCTCCTTTTATGACGGGTTTAGCGGATATAATCAGATACAAATAGCTCTTGAGGATCAGGAAAAAACTACCTTCACATGCCCTTAGGGAACCTTTGCCTACCGAGTCCTTCCATTTGGCCTCTGTAACACACCTGCTACCTTTCAAAGGGAAATATTAGGAATTTTCTCTTATCTAGTTAATGATAGTGTTGAGATTTACGTGGAAGACTTCACCCCATATGGGGATTCCTTTACAGAAACTTTGAAAAAGTTAGAGAAAGTACTTGAAAGATGCAAGAAAACACATGTTTCTCTTAGTACAGTCAAATTTCATATGATGATGAAAGAAGGAATAGTGATGGGACACTTACTTTCAGCTACAAGTATTCGAGTTGATCCTGTGAAGGTAGAGGTAATATTAAAATTTCCTACGCCTAAGACACCAACACAGGATCAACTTTATTGGTTATGCTAGCTATTATAGCCATTTCATAGAATTTTTCTCTAAAATAGCATTCCCACTTTTTCAATTACTACCTAAGGATGCAAAATTTGTGTGGATTGGTGAATGTGAAGCAACTTTTGTAGAAATCATAGAACTAGGCTACAAGGCTCCGATATTACATGGTCCTGAATGGAAGCTCCTGTTTCACATCTCTACTGATTCTTCTCAAACAATAGTAGGGGAAGTTTTGGGGAAACATGAGGACAAGAAACTGTATGCAATTCACTATGTTAGCAAGAATTTGACCCTTGTTGAATTAAACTATATGGTAACTGAAAAGGAGTTCTTGGTTGTCATTTATGTTATTAATAAATTTCAGCATTATATCACAAGTATCCTACTTTCATGCACATTGATCATACAACTATCAGGTATTTGATGAACAAACGAATAACCCATGGCCATGTTATAATATGGTTATTGTTAATTCAAAAATTTGATATTACCATTGTAGATAAACTAGGGAAAGATAATGTAGTTACAGATTTCCTGTCTAGGATGGATACTAGTGATGAAGGTACACCTGTAGAGGACAGTTTTCCAAATGAACATCTTTTTGCAATTTATATTCACACTACGTGGTATGCAAATATTTCTAACTATCTTGCTACAAGAAAGGTGCCTCAACGCTTGCCTTACAGAGAATAGCGAAGGATTATCCGTCATAGTGCTCATTATTCATGGATGGAGGGATATCTCTTTCACACAGGATATGACCAGCAAATATGGCACTACATAAGTGGTGATGACATATATGATGTCCTGCAAGCTTCTCATGATGGCCCTTGTGGGGGAAATTTTACAGATAAGTGGACAGGTCATAAGGTGTTACAAATGGGATACTATTGGCCTTATATTTTTCGTGATGCAAGGAAATATGTTAGAGGATGTGATAGTTTCCAATGGATGGGTCAAACTGGTTGGGCAGATGAAATGTCATTATAGCCCCAACTAGCTCTTGAGCCCTTTGAAAAATGGGCTATAGATTTCGTTGGGCCATTTAATCCACCTTCACAGCAAAAAGTTCACATTCTGGTTTGCACGGATTACGTGACAAAGTGGGTAGAGGCCAAGGCTATTGTGAAAGCAACAGAACATGTTGTTTCAGACTCTTTATTTGAAGAAATTATTGCACGTACGGAGCTCCTAGAGAGAGAGTTTCAGATGGAGAGGCACAATTTACATCACATCTGATAGCAGGACTTATGAAAAAGTATGGAATCAAGCATAGGATAGCATCTCCATATCACCCTCAAGCGAATCGTCAAGTTGAAAGCACAAAAAAGGTACTAGAGAATATTCTTACAAATATTGTAGCGAACCATTGCCAAAATTGGGCTGAGAAGCTTCCTCAGGCACTTTGGGTGTATAAAACAACATGGTTGAACACAACAGGTTTTTCACCGTACGAGCTTGTATATGGAAAATCCCCTTTGTTTCCAGTGGAATTTGAAATTAAGATGTTCAGAATAGCACTTGAAGTAGGTCTAGATCTTTCAGAAGCCCAAAAACACTGACTGGAACTGTCGAATGAGTTGGATTAATTTTGTTTGGTATTTATCCAAAATACTGCTACAATCCAGCAACAACAAACTAAATGGCACAATAAATTCATTAAGAAAAAGGTATTTCAAAGAGGAGATTGGGCACTTCTCTATGATTCTCGGTTCAAGGATTTTAAGGGAAAACTCTGCTCGAGGTGGATGGGACCATATGAAGTTGACACAGTGTTCGATAATGGCACTGTTAGACTTATAACAATTGATGAGGCACATACTCCTCTTATCATGAATGGACATCGCCTTAGATTATATCACCGTCCAACTTCAAGGGACTCCTCTGCACCCCTGATAAAAAAAAAATAATATATATCTATATATCTAATATAATAAAATTTTGTTACTACCCTATCATTATTTTTCCTGTAGATATCCCACTAGTGTTGTTACTCCTCCGGTGTTGTTACTCTGATCATGGAAATTTTGTCTAAGTACTGCACTGGTGTTGTTACTCCTCTAGTGTTGTTATTCTGATCATGGAAATTTTGTCTAAGTACTTCACAAGTGTTGTTACTCAGATCATGGAAATTTTGTTTAAGTACTTCACTAGTGTTGTTACTCCTTTGGTGTTGTTACTCCTTTGGTGTTGTTACTCTGGTCATGAAAATTTTGTCTAAGTACTTCACTGGTGTTTTTACTCCTCCGATGTTGTTACTCTGATCATGGGAATTTTGTCTAAGTACTTCACTGGTGTTGTTACTCCTCCAATGTTGTTACTATGATCGTGGTGGTTTTGTCTAAGTACTTCACTAGTGCTATTACTCCTCTGGTGTTGTTACCCATGGCGATGGTGATTTTTTCTAAGTACTCTGGTGTTGTTACTCCTCCGATGTTGTTGCTCCGTCATGATTTCGTCTAAGTACCTCGGTGCGGTTACTCCTCCGGTGTTGTTACTCCGTGGTGATTTTGGCTAAGTGTCCAATTGGTGTTGTTACTCTTCAGGTCTTGTTACTCCCTCGATGTTGTTACTCCCCTGATGTTGTTACTTCTCTGTTGTCGTTACTCCACCAAGGTAAGTCACCAGGTACATCCCCAATCAAATTTGTGGATTTGAATTGATAATTCATTTGACATGACTCGATTTGGCTAAGGAAGGTCATCCCTTAGTTGGGGGGAGGTACTATAATTAATGAAAAAGATGCCATAATTAAATTATAATAATGACTTGTTATTATCATTATTGAACCTTGTGCTAAGTGTGTACACTCCACGATTTCCACCATACTTCACACGATTACCCATATACATCGGGACTTGAATTTAGTACTATTGTAATAATGAACAACACTTTTCAATGCTACGAAGTAATTACCACTCATTATTACCATTATCCGCCATGGATTTTTCCATATTTCACCATTACCCTCCCATATTTCACTCTCACTGCACCCCATCACTATCACAACTCTCTCAATGCAAATCTACCTGTCAGCACTCCTCCTCGGTAGTGTGATGTCACTCTGAAGTGTTGTTACAGAGTCGTTGTGGAATGAGTGTGCAGGCTATGAGACATGAACCAGAAAACACAGAGCAGGTTTGACACAATGCAGATGTTTGGCAAGTCTTCTTGGATGCAGGATGGCATGTGTATTTTGAGAGGCTACAAGTATTTGACGAAGCTATCACAGTTGAATTTGCATTAAACCTGGAAGGAAATCAGTCCAGAGTTCGTGGGTTGGATATTTCTGTCACGGATGAAGTTATTTCGATTATTAATAGGTTGCAGTGAGGAGGTCAGAAATGGTTCTCTCGGAAGTCTCCTCTGCTACAGTTTCAGGAATTGTTTTTTCAGGTTGGGGAGACAACGGTATAGAAAGGAAGGGAGTTTGATTATAAATCTCTGCCATACCCATGGGTTGAGGTGGAGTATTTTATTATGAGGTATGTCAGCTGCTAAGGTCGGTTTTCTACACTATTTAAATACCATTTCAAACTCCTTGCATGCCTTCCGTTTCGGCATGTGAAGGTTCATTCTTTAGACATGACATAATTTCTATGGAACAGCCTTCACTTAATGGAACAGTCTGCCCACCGGTCTCGACAACCATTAGTTGTTCTCACAAATCATGTGTTGGTTAGATTATTGGTGGTGCATGCTCTATCTCGAACCTTCATGGCTTAGCCACAATTCACTGAGCTAGCAGAGGAAGAACTAGCGGGTATGTTTCCTGCAAGGGAGGAGGAAGAAGAATTAGCAGTGGAAGAAGAGGCCATAAACGATGTTGTTATAGTGTCGCCTTTTTGCCCAATAGAACTAGACACAATGGCGAAAGAAGAGAGTGCAGTCAACGCTACTCCATCAGAATCATTGTCGATTGCCAATTTAAGAGGAGAATCACCACCCTTGGATGCAATTACAGGTGGTGCTAACACACAAGAACTAGCATCACCTATCCAAGCAATTGAAGAACCTTTGCTTGAAAATGTAGGTGGTTTTGACACACATGAACCAACACCACTTGTCCAAGCAGTTGAATAACCTTTGGTTGAAAATGTAGGTGGTGTTGACACACAAGAACCAGCACCACCTGTCCAAGCAGTTGAAGAACCTTTGGTTGATAATGTAGGCAGTGCAGACACACAAGAACCAACACCACCTATCCAAGTAGTTGAAGAACCTTTGGATGGAAATGTAGGTGGTGCTGCCACACAAGAACCAGCATCACCTGCTCAAATGAATATGGAACCTTTGGAAGAAACAAGGGATGCAATCGACACTGCTCCACAAGAACCAGTGTCGGTTGCTGGGCAAAAGGACAATTTGGGAGAAGCACAAGCAGAAGGAGAAAAAGGGAGCATAGAATAGTCGTGAACATGGAAGAAGAAGGAGGAGGGCCTATGTCAACATGCATTAAGAGAATGGGAATTGATGAAATTATTCTTCGCTCTCCTTTTCTTGCGTCTTTGCCAAAAGGGGCAAGGAAATTCTTCTCCCCTGATCCTAAAATTTGTTGGGACAATTAGAGGCATCATTATCGACATCGTTACTCAAAAACCAGTGTCGACTGGTGAACGAATTGAGCTAATTGAAGGGTAGGTGGACGGCACTGCCACACAAGAACCAGTGTTGACCGAAGGACAAAATGAAGAAGCGATGGCCGATACTAATTCTACAGAACCATTGATCCAAATTTAAACAAGCACGCAACAAATTACAGAGATAACCATAAACATAGAGATGCAGCGAAAATAATACTTCATTTCATTAGTGGAAAGTACTGAAATATGCTTACAACCAGAAATGGAAATAAACCAGCTAGGGCGAAGGTAGTTTATCTCTGAGAAGAGATGTGGTGGCTACATGCCTCTGAACTGTGTTACAATGAGGCTCGAAGGCCTATTTATTGTTGAGAAATAATGAAAAACCCTTAACATCCCAAAACCTAACCCTAGAAGATGAAATGCCAAATTGTGGGCCCCGTTTGGGTAAATTGGTACATCAATTTCCCATGGTTGTAACTTTGGCATACGATCTTCGTTTGACGCGTACAATAGCTCATTAGAAAGATCTATCCGAGCACTACCACTTTGGGAAGGGAAACATCGGTCCATGGACCCATGTTGCCCCCATATTTCCCAAAAAACATCGTTTAGGGCCTCAAAATGGCTCTGGAAGTTCAGGACCTGAAAAACTACTAAAAATAGTAAATTGTGCTACAATTTAGGAAGCTGAAAAAACTGAAAGAGACAGTTGTGGGGGTCCAAATGGAATAGGTGGGTGGCCACCAACATCCAACTGGATCATTCCTCCCCCCTTAGGAAGCAATGGTCCCCATTGCGTTGAGTTCCTCCATCTGCTGAACTTGGTCCCTGGTGAGCTGTTCTGCAATATCGGATGTGTCCAGTAATGGTGGGAAGCATGGTCGAGGGCCGTACACATTGAACACTTGGTCCAGGCAAAAGAATGGAGGAATGTTGTGCTCCAAATCATTATTTCTCACAACCTTAGTAATGGTGTAAGGACCATGTCGGCGTGGTCTGAGCTTCTGATGGGCTCTTGTAAGGTGTTCTTTCTGCAAATGTAACCAAACTTTGTCGCCCACCTGAAACTTGTGTGGTACCCCTGTGGGTGAGGAGAAGTTTTTCCTATGTTATGTCATGACTATATCCCTTTATTGATGCTGCTGCATGGAGGAACCCTTTGCAGGGGTCATGGATGTGGTGATGCTCTTCCCCTTACTTTGGGAGTGAACCAAACAAATGAATTTCCTGGTCTGGGAGATAAGCTTGCTGCCTTTCTTAGCAGTGATCAAAGAGGTGGTGGTAGGTGGGGCCACCTTCGGTATCCTATCTAATGAATAATCCAAAGAAATAATAATAGAGCGAGGCCTTGACTCATACACAACATGTCACCTCCACAAGTATGGCTGGCCTAATAGTACATCACAAACATCCAGAGGTGTAACATCATACAATACCTCATCTGTGAAGGGCTTGATGCTATAAGGAAGGTGACACTGCTGGCGGACTTTGAGATCTTGTCCTTCATGAAGCCACCCAATATTGTACGGATGTGGGTGTGGTGTAGTCGGTAGGCCCAACTGCTTCACGACCTCTGCTGAAATGAGGTTCTTTTGGCTGCCACTATCGACAATGAATTGCAACGGCGAACCCTTCACCCACATCTATGAGTGGAAAAGACACTCCCCTTCCTCTGGATTTTCGAGTTCATTTTTCTGGATCTTAGTGGTGGCAACAGTGGCGCTGGTATCCGCATCAATGATCTGCTTTCGTTTTCCATTCCCCTTGTCGGGTTCTGACTCAGGGTTGGAATATGCATCTGATTCAGAAGCCTTCAACTCAGCGACCAGTGACTTATGAGTGGGACTCTTATGGAACTCACACCACTTTCCTGTGTCCTTCTTCGGCTTCATGGTATTGTTCTTTTCTTTCGGCTTCGACGGGTTCTCTTGGGTCACCCCGCCTTGGCTTTGTCCTTTGGGCTTCAGATTTGCAAATACAAAGTCTCGCTTCTTTTGTTTGAACTTTTGCTCGATTTTGACAGCGTATCGATACGCCGTGCCGAGCGAGGAGATGTTTAGGAACTGCACCTTGTCCTGGATGTATCTGTGTAGGTAGCCGCGGTATTTGAGTACCAGATGTAGATCAAAATCTTTGATACCCAACTGTGTGCAAAGGGTATGAAAAATGTTTGTGAACTCTGGCACATCTTGGTCCCTTCCCTACTACAACATGGTCCATTTGATATATTTGTCCTCATAGCTTTTGACAGGGTAGTACTGCTCCTTGATGGCATCCCGAAATGAACACAAGTGGGTGCGGATGAAAATAGTGAGCCTGTACTTTCATCCTTCTACTTGCAGTAAGTTTCCCAGCAGTCCTTGACGTGGGGGGCTGCTTTGAGAAGAGCGAAAACAATCTTTTCCCAACTCGAAAATTCATGAACAGAAAAATATCCTTCTAACATATTTAACCATTTATCTAAGGCATCTGTATCTATTTGACCCTTGAAGATGGGGATTTCAAAATTAACTTGTACCATAATGGTGTGGCATTTCTAGAGTAGTTGTTGGAAGCCAATGCGTCGCCTCTGGGTAGTCGCTGAAGGATCTGCGCAAAGCTATCCATCATCGTGTTCCTTTGTTGTTCGAGGGCTTCTTCGAGCAAGATTTTGATAGGATATCCTGCCCCCTTGTCTTTCTTCTCATCCGCCATGGGAGGCCGTCGGGATTTGCATGGCTGGTCTTGCAAAGGTTCGACCAGTTCAAGCCCTAACTCCTTATATCCCAACCTCGTTGGGGACATGCAAAGAAAAGCAGGGAAAAAGCAGACCACTCTAATACCACTGATCCCGATTTAAACAAGAACGCAACAAATTGCAGAGATAACCATAAACATAGAGATGCAGTGAAAATAATACTTCATTTCATTAGTGGAAAGTACTGAAATATGCTTACAACCATAAATGGAAATAAACCAGCTAGGGCGATGGTAGCTTATCTTTGAGAAGAGATATGGGGGCTACATGTCTCTGAACTATGTTACAATGAGGCTCGAAGACCTATTTATTGTTGAGAAACAATGGAAAACCCTTAACATCCCAAAACCTAACCCTAGAATATGAAACGCCAAATTTTGGGCCCCGTTTGGGTAAATTGGTACATCAATTTCCCGGGGTCGTAACTTTGGCATACGATCTTCGTTTGACGCATACTATAGCTCGTTAGAAATATCTATCCAAGCATTACCACTTTGGGAAGGGAAACATTGGTCCATGGAAACATGTTGTCCTCATATTTCCCAAAAAACATCGTTTAGGGCCTCAAAATCGCTCCGAAAGTTCAGGTCCCGAAAAATTGCTAAAAATAGTAAACTGTGCTACAATTTAGGAAGCTGAAAAAACTGAAAGAGACAGTTGTGGGGGTCCAAATGGGATAGGTGGGTGGCCACCAACATCCACCTGGATCAACCATTAACATCATCATGGTCTACTTCATCTAAATCTACAAAATCACTGACCTTATCAATATGTTGCTTAGCAGTAACTTCTCCTGTACCATCATATTGGGGAAGCCTTTAACCATAATTAAGAGGCAAATCATGAAGTTTAGCGGGAAAAATGAGAGGGGCATATCTCATTGCCATGACTACTACCTGAGTAGTTGGGTGACTAGCGGACAGTGTGATGGAAACAACAAATGATGGAAAAACTGGACGAATATATGTTGAAACAGACGATGAAGGACCTAGAAATGATGTGAAGAAAGAACCATAAATTGAACTGGCTTGTAAAGGGCCTGATTTTTTAGACAAGACTGTCTTTTTAGTAGTTTTCTAGACTTCATTAACCGAACTTTTCAGTTTACTAAATTGTTGAAGAATATTTCGACTGAACTCTTTTTCTCTAAGTGGGGTACAAGGACTAAAAACATATAAATCCACTAGTATTTCAGGAATACAGGAGCAGGATCTGGTTTTAGACAAAGGAACTTGAGAATCAATTTCTGGTAAAGAGACAGATCCCCTAAGAGGGATATTACTTGCTTGACTTTCCACCACAATCCTCTCCTTCCTAAGTAATGTTTTAGGATCACAAACAACCATAGGGGGATTTGGATCAAGATTCTGGCTGGTATACCTCCTAAAGGCCAGATCTTCTCATATAAATTTGTGTGCAACTACTCTGTCACAAGTGTTCACAATCATAAGAGCTATGTAATTAATTCTTGAAGTCAAATGACAATACAAGGAATTTAGCCATTATTCCTTGATATTTGATCAACTGTAGCACCTATTTTGAAAATCCACTAATTTTTTTTAACATCTTATAGTTCAAATTGCAGACAACAAGCAATAGCATTTGAAGTCCAATAACAAAGCATTACGAGCAATAAGAATGTAATAAAATACTTTAACTTAGATGCACAAATACTTTGTACCATCCATGAGACCAAGAATTAAAAAAGAAACACCACTTGCATAATATCCTTTACATTCCTTATTCCAAAGATGCCTTAACTTGCCATAGGTTTTAGTGGCGTTTTGAATCATTCTTAATATAACTAGTATTTTTTGTGTTAGCAAACTCCACAAGCTATATAAAACACTGAAATCTTCATAATGCATTGTGACTTATGCTCTCTCTCTCCTTCTTTCTTCTCCTTTTTTTTGTATATAGGAAGATGTATCATGAAGTGCAATGTATCTTCATCTTCTTGTTTACAAAGTGAACATAGGCATTCTTTTATATTCTTCTATATACATTTTTCCATATCCTTCTTTTTAGTACTAAGTAATAATAGCTTAACTTAAATTAACAAAGTAAATGTTTTCCTTGTAATTAGAGATTTTATTTTTTTGAAATATTAACCTTAAGTTGATAAAATCTCATTCTCTTATCTTCACTAACCTTTTTTTTTGCACTAATTTAAAATAACCTATATTTTATTCATCTATTTTTTTCTTTCCAATTTTCTTATTTTTATTGTATATTCTGATCATTATACTCACTCTTATTTGAAAATACATTGTATCATTACATTCATGTACGCCCATAATCATAACCACATCTAGCTAAATGCAACTTAATTATGTGATTTTAATACATTGTATCATTACATTCATGTACGCCCATAATCATAACCACATCTAGCTAAATGCAACTTAATTATGTGATTTTAAATACATAAAATGGATTCAGCCTAAAAGATTCACACACTCAAATGAGGCCAATTACACAACTCAATTTTACCATTTTAAAGAATAACTACCAGATTTAGAGTAAAATTGAGTGAAAAAAATGCCAAAAAGACCAAAATATCCACTATGCTCCACCATAGCATCAACTTAAAAAAAAACAGTTTATTCACTAAACATTTTTACCTTTACAGTGGAATAAATATTTTCACAAGATTGTGATTTTTTATTATTTAAAATATGCTTTTAATATATAAATATTTTTAACACTAAAACAATTTCATGACACTACAATTATGCAATTTATAAATTTTAAACTTAATTTTCAAAAAATCAACCTAAAGATATACTAGAAGGTCAAAAAAGTGGTACGGAAATTACAGTGTTGTTTCCATAAAGCTGCCCAAGGGCAAGTTACAGTTGAAGGTCCTGCAACAAAGCATTACAAAAGTCTTGCCGCCCTACTCTGTGGCGTTGTCTATAGAGGCCGGCCACAAATTAGTCTGGCATTTGGTAAAAAAATTCAAAAGATCAAACTGCTAGAGTGTTTGAATCATTTTTTGATGGTGAAAATAGATTAAGCACTATCAAGAACCTGGGGCACCCAAAACCCTAAAGTTTGACAGCTATAACCCAAATTTTCTAAAATTTCTATCATATTTTATCATAATCTTGCAAAAATTTCAGTTATTTTCTAAATTAATTTGTGATTTCTTTAAACTACAATATTCCAATTTATTTAGTACTCTGAAGAACAAAAGATAAACCCAACTTTTACTCCATGTGAAAAGTGGGAACAAAGCATTACATGTATTGAATTCTTTTGAATATCGATGGATCCACCTTATCAACTGGACATTTGAATAACGTCCTGGCAACCAATGCATGATAACACAGCAGGCATGGGATGATGATGATGCCCCCGGACTAGATTTGACTGACAAGAGTACGTAATGGCCATCATTTGCAAAAGGAGAAATGGAAATTAGGCTGTCTTCCCACCATCAGAAAATGCCGTATAAATGTAAAAGAAAGCTGGATATCAATAACCACTTTTTTATTAAAATATAAAATAGAGTCGACGTGACAACACGATGCTATTTGATTTCTTTTACTCTGAAGAACGCTTAACTCCAAAACCCACCACGGTTATTAAAAAAAGAAAACCAAATATTTGAATTCTTATGTCCGCACTCCCCATTCCCACTTGAGCACCAAGTATTGAATTCTTATATCCGCACTCCCACATTCCCACTTCATCAATTCCCGACAACACTGACATCACCATGAGAAAGAAAGCTGGCCTTCAATAACCACTTTTTTATTAAAATATAAAAAGAGAGGTTATCCTTCGCAATCACTGTGATATGACGTTTAAGTATGACGAGGAGAGTCGACGTGACAACACGATGCTATTTGATTTGTTTTACGCTGCACAATCGTCATATTTCTTTGGTGGTGGAAGACCAACCTCGTCCTACCATCATGACATTTCTTCTTTCCGTTTTTTTAAATGAGAGAGTTGATACATTTCCTCTTTCCTTTCTTGAGAGAGTTGATAACATGCAACAAAGTTTTGAAAAATTTTCATTTTTTTTCCGTTCTTTAAATGTTTTTAATACATCCACAAAATTTCTTCACATAGTAGAATCTTTATGTACAACTTTTTCTAATTGTAGATGTCTACCTACTTTCTTGTTACCATCACCTAGCAGCACATTTCTTTTTCTACATCTCCTTTTTCTCTGGCCTTCCAATTATTTTTTTCAAAAATTTACTTTTATTTTAATGCAGCACATCTCTTTTTCTACATCTCCTTTTTCTCTGGGCTTTCAATTATTTTTTTCAAAAATTTACTTTTATTTTAATGCAGCACATCTCTTTCTCTACATCTCCTTTTTCTCTGGCCTTTCAATTATTTTTTTCAAAAATTTACTTTTATTTTAATGCAGCACATCTCTTTTTCTACATCTCCCTTTTCTCTGACCTTTCAATTATTTTTTTAAAAATTTACTTTTATTTTCATTAAAATATTTCGATATATATTTTAAATAAAATCTCTATATAAATTATACTAAAAGTAACCATAATTAAAAAATTTCATATTTTTTAAAAATTATATGTTTTTATTAATATTTAATATAAAAGGGTGTAGAAAATATATAACATAAAAATCTTAATATCTACATTTAAAATAAAAAATAAAACTCTTTACTTATATTTAATATAAAATGATATATAACATATATATATATATATATATAACAAAAAAACTCTTAATATCCACATTTAAAATAAAAAATAGAACTATTTACCTATATTTAATATAAAACCATATAGAACATATATATAACAAAAAACTCTTAATATCCACATTTAAAATAAAAATAGAACTCTTTACTTATACAAAAACAAAATGCAAAAATTTCTTTGTGTAACTCTTTGTTAACTAGATTTATCAAGAGTAAATAGGGATCAAGTTCCTCAAAGTATAAAGTTTTTTAAATTGGAAAAACTAGACATGGAGAGGCTAGATATGATCCCTTGAGATACTAGAAAAGGCGGGAGATAACAACTATAAACCATATCTACCACCATAAATGCACATCTACTTAGTGGTCAATGTAGAGAATCTGAAACTCTATGAGCCTTTCATGTTGGATCAAGAAGAGGAACAAGTCACCTTTCTTTAAAGGATGTGGCACCAAATTCTCGAGGATCGCTGACAAAGAATAATAAATATAGTTTTGAAGAAAAGCTCCAGGACTACAAGATAGGGGTAGCATGACCTTTGTGGCAATTGAGTTGAAAAAACAACTTCTAGGCAAGCCTAAAAGGTACAGCTGGGAGAAGGTAGAGGAAATTTCCCTCACATCATTAAATAAAAAATTTTGGGGACCAAAATCCTCCCAAAATGGGGAAGGGTGATCTGGATTTGACCATTATAATCCATCTTGAGGCTTTGATGAACACTAAATTCTGAGGGTGCTTCATTTCAACCCCTAATGGCTCAAATCTCCTAAGCATGTGGGTTATGGACCCACAAAAGCTCCACTCTTCTCAATAAAATTTGCAGCACGAACTCATAACTTTTTGCTAAACCCCAAATTTCATTTTCACCTTTGCCCAAAACCACTTATAGGCCCTCTTCTGCAAACAAATCACAACAGGAGCTCAAACTCGAGTTTTCATTTTTTATTCACAATTGGTCTCGATTGGACCAATTGTGAATATGGACCAGCCCAAGTATGTGTTGGAGATGGAGATTGAAGAATTATGGCAATTGATGATGAAATAGTCTAGGATGAGGGAAATGACAGCAAGAAGGATAATCAATTAGAACTTCAACCTAATTGACATGGAGAGGAAGTTGAAACAGAAGACAACAGACATATAGCAACAACAAAGGTGCAGAAAATTCAGACAACTACAAACTAAAGTTTGGGACCCTCGAGGTTTTCTATCAACATATGAAGACACATGATCAGGAGATCATGAATGTTTTCTACTTTTGGAGTCTGATGCAGGAGCATTCAACTCAGAAGAATCATTGTATTTTAGTAGACATAGGGGGGTCTTGTGTTTTAAGGAAGTTGGTTTCCTAAGTGTTGAATTAATGTAATTATTAAGGTTTTGAGTGATTTTAATGAGAATAGGAATTAAGTATAGTGAGGCATATTTATAAATGTTCTCGAATGTTGGAGAACATGAGAGATTTAGGATAGTTGAAAGATTTGAGAATCAGTTGTAAATCTTAGATTAGGAGTTGGTTTCATGATTTGTGGATTAAAGAGGATCCTTAGGGATAAAGATGAGATTTTAGGATTTTGTTGAGAAGTTTATGGATCTAAACCAAGAATTGGTTATAAAATCCTCTTGTATAAATGTAAGCCTAAAAGGCATAGTCAAGTTAGATGGTTAGAGGTTATGGGTTAGAGAATTGATTGTAAGCCTACGAGCAATTAAGAAAACAGAAGCCACTAATATGGAAGATCAGGCCAAGGAGAGAGTTCCTGTGTAAATACCTGTTTATTAATACAAACAACTCGATTCTGAGTTTGTGTGTGTATGGAGTAATTTAGTTATAATCTGTGTGTGAACTAGAGTAAGTTCTGTGTAACAAAGGTTTCAAGTGGAATGCGAGCATAGCATAGAGAAGAAGAATGATATGAAGGATCGTAATGGATCGCTTGAATCCATTTGAAGGATCATAGTCGAGATTCAGGAGTGGGTGTGTTAAGAGCATGCGGAGTTAAGCTCAGGAGGAAGTTGTGATGCAAAACATCTAAAGACTGAAAACCTGGAAGAAACCCAAACCCATAGAAGAACACTGAAGAAACGATATAAAAAGTGTTAGAGTCGGTCTGTTCAACCCTCCGTCAGAGATCAAAACCTCTTTTGTTTCATTTCATTTTAGGTGTCTCATTCAGCTCAATCATCTGCATTCCATTAGGAGCATTGATCTTCTGACAAAAGGGTCTTGTCTCCATACTTCCCTCATGTCATGTACCTGCTAGTTCATGTCTGATCATCAAAGTTCATCAAAGTCAATTTTATAGTCATTATGGATGGTCTTTTGGCCAGCCAAGAGTCATTTCAGTCATTAGGTCTAGGGTTTCGCAAATTTTGTCTTCAAAGTGTCCAATAATGCCAGCAGGCACATGAGGCTGTTCCTAATAAGTTTTCATTCCAAAATTTTCATTATCAATAATGCTTGAGAATGATTCTTCTTAAAAACTTTGTTTTGAAGAAGAAATCGTCAAATTTATTGTTTGTAATAAATATGTAATTTTTAAAGTTTTTCAGTCATGGAGTATTTCAGGCGCAGCCTGGTCATCCTTTGCCAAAATCCAATGCCAACCATCCCTGCAAAAATTGACAAAAGTTTCATCATTCAAGTCAAAAAGTCAAAATGGAAACAAAAAACAGAGTTTGTATTAAAAGTGAAAAGTGCCAAATCCAAAACATTATGAAAGTGGGTTTCATGAGTCAAAATTTCAAAAGCTCTTTGTTTATAAGTTATTCCTTCATTTGACAAGTTCATTTGCAAAAGAGAAGCAAGGTAGAGCAATTTTGGTGAGCAAAAGAGAAATTGAGCGAAAATCACTGTAAGGTTGCTATGCAATGCACTGGGCAGGAGGCGCGGTGCACTCATCCGGCGTGGCGCATTGGGCCTCAAAACCTAGTGTAAAATAACACGGGTGTGGTGCAGTCATTCGGCGCGGTGCACACAGCCAAAGAGCCCGAAAAACTTCCAAACTTGCTCCAATCGCCCGAAATCGCTTGGAATGGTCTTGAGACAAGTAGGTTGAATCTCCAAATACTGTTTGCTATCCAAGTTGATGCTTGTTTTGATGGTGTGTGTTTCATGGTGCTTGTGTAAAACAATCAAACCCTACCTTTTAAAATACCTCAAAGAAACTTGATGCTAGGGTTTCAATTCACTGTTTTGCTACCTATTTCATCATCCCTCCATTACTCCCTATCCCATTTATCCCTGGATTTCATTATTCCCTAAGTTCCCCTACCTCCCTAAGTTCATTAATTCCCTATCCTAAGTTCCCTTTCCCAAAATTTTAAATGTAAACCCAAACCCTAATCCTATACAAAGACTCCCATAACATCCCATTTCTTTTCCTAGTTAACTCTATCCCAACAATCCCTAAATTCCCATTATTTTTCCCTCTCCTAACAGTCCCTTGTTTCACTATTTTCCCTTGGTAGCAGAGGTCAAGCACATCACCAAAAACAGTCCACCACAGTTTGACACATCAGCACCCATTTCTCCAAGCCAATTTATCTATCAGTGGCTATGGCATCTGATCCTTCATATGATTATGAAGAGGAGACCCAAAGTGACTCACCCATGGAGGTACATGCACCCAGGAGGCCTCATAGAGGTGGCAGACATATTAGAGAAGAACTGACCACTCTTGTCGAGTTACAGGCTTGCCCTCTTGCCATATTTTGTTTCCAGCATGAGTCATGTTATGAATTTTTGGAGAAGGTTTCTAATTTTCAGTTTCATCATGAGTTGGCCAGCTTATTTGTGTTGCATTTGCATGGTGATCAAGCCACTCTTGCTGGTGTTACTTTTACATTGACTCCAGAAACCATTTCATTAGCAACTAGCATACCAAACATTGGAGAACCATGGAACAAGAGGCAGAAAATTGACTGGCGGCACTATGAACCATACATCAAACCCGGCTTTTTGAGGCAGCTCAAGAGAGTATTTCCTTTTCGATTTCTCAAGGATGAGTATGCTCCTTTAATGAAACTCATCATGAAGTATTTCACCTGTGAGGGCCAGTTCTCTTGCTTATATGCTTATCACATCAAGCTGCTGATGCTTTTTACTCGGGTATGCATGATGAACATTCCTTACTTCATATGCCGAAACATAGAGAAGATGACCATTCTTGTGCAGCACAAGACCCCTCAACAGCAGCTTATCAGTGTTTATCATTTTTCTCTCATCAAGATTGTGGTTGTTCATCAGCTTGGATTACAGGGCATCACTTGGGATGATTTCATCTCACGTGAGTTTTTCAGAGCTTCACAGGGACCTTCAAAGGTTGGGCACGAGACAGGTGGACCTTCTCATTAGTATGAGGGCCATGAGACCGCTAGTGTGTCGGTGTTCATCAAATATTAGAGGGGTACTAGGCGATTGTTTGCAGCAGCAAAGCGAGTGTTATCTCCACCTGGGGTGGAAGGGGCCTCACTTCCTTCATCAGCACAGTAGGTTCAAGACTGAGGCAAGAGGCCTCTACAGGAGGAAGGGCCATCAGGTGAGCGAGAGACTGACTTCATTCTCATTGAGGGTGATGATACTAACATGAGCCCACAGAGTGAAAATCTTAGAGAGATCATTCAGGAGCAGCAGGTGAACATTAATGCCTTGTCCACCCACTTAGATAGAGCCCAATGGACTATACAATACCTGGAGCGGAGGAACAAATAGCTTGAGGATCAGCAAGATGAAATAGAATTACAACTCATCAAAGAAAACCGGCAACAAATCAAGAGGGTACAAAGTAAATTGACACCCATTGAGCAAAAAGATGAGGACCGGGAATATGTGTTGGAGAAAGTAAACATTCATTTGGAGAAATTACTAGAGAAGGTCAATCAAGAAAAAACAATGCTGAGGTGCATGGCCTATCATTACATGGCGAGAAATATGAGTTCCAAGGCAAGAATCAAGAGCTTAAAGGAAAAATTAAAGAAGGCATCAAAGAGGCGAAAAGAACATGATCGACTCCGGATATTGGCTGAGGCTTCCTTGGCCCAACATAGCTCTTGATAGAGAAGGCTCAGCCCAAATTTCAAGAATTTTGGAGCAATTTTTGCATTTTGGAATTTTTTTGCACAAAAAACAGAGTTTTCCTCCCTATGCGCCGCGCCACGTGGCACTCGCTTTTGCTAGAGGGCTCCAAATCACAAAAAATTGTATTTTCAGATTTTTCATGCAAAATTACACGTTCCTACCTATGGCCAAGAAATTTGGGCAGGTTTTGACCCCTCAAAAAGGTCAAAAACACTCAAAAAATGACCTCACTGCCCCTATGTTGACACATAGGAAGCAATGTTGGGAGAATGAACTTTTGGAGGGGCAAATGGAGGCCAAATTGAAACATTCCACTTGGGTTGGAAAGTAGACAGGTAGAATTTTCCATCAAGCAAACCTAGAGCTCATTTGGACATTGGGAAGACCTCCAAAAGTGGGTCCAAACAAGCACGCTGCATAGAGAATCAGGCACGGCACATAGAGGAAAAACTGCCAGTTTGACCAAGTTTTGCTCTGTTTTTCACTTAGCTTCGCCTAGTTTGACTTTTTCACTTTTCTAATGGAAAATTTATGATGTAATTTGATGAACTTTGATGGATTATGATGTAAATATGTTAGATTTTTACTTGTAGAGGTAGATTCATCAGTTTAGAGGTTGTTTGAAACTGAATGAATCAATTCCCTTGTTTTTAGAGGCATGCAGTTATCTTGCCTAGTTTCTAGTTCTCAATTTAGAATCTGTTGGATCAGCTCCTAAACATGTGAGCTCAACCCCTAGAGGCAAGGATGAGCTATGATTGTTTATATTATGTTGTTTTTCAGTCATTAGCATGGTTGGACTCTTCAGAAAGCCTTGAGCTTCATTGTACATTCATTTTCAGTATTTTGGCTAAGGAATTGAGACCAGGATTTGCAGCACTCTTTGGGATTCATGTGGCAACTTGTCTTGGTACAGTGCTTCTCTTTATGATTTTGAATTTGTTTATGTGATTCCATTATCTATCTTATTTCTTCTGAACTAAACAAATAAGAGTGTAAGTAGAATTCATTGAAAGTGCAATGCTCTACTTGAAGTTTGCTTTAGTTATTTGATGTTTTTAGCTGTTTGGGGAGGATTCATGATTTCTCTTGCCCTCTTCAACACCTCACCTGTCTTTTCTTTCCATTTCACTAAAATTTGAGTGCCAAAACGATTACCTACCTTGCCCCATTGAGATCTCTGCAGAACTGAGCCTCAATCCCCGCACCCCAAAATGTGTCTTTCCATCTGAGCCAGCAAAACACTATTTTATTAAATCAAACTCCCTTGCACTTATACCTAGCCTAAAATAAGAAGATATTTCAGTCATATCAAGCCCCATAGATCATCGTTTTCTCAGATTGACCCAGAGAGAACCCTCTCCTGACCTGGTAGGGCTAGCTACTAGGCTGAGCGTGGTTTGATGTTGGCCCTGGACCCTACCGTTTTAGCCTGGGGTAAATCTAGGCACTAACAAAAACAAAGTAAAGGGAAGAATGAAGAAGTGAAGTGTTGATGCATAGGAGCCATTGGATCAACTAGATCAACGGACGAGATTGTTTTCGATAAGCGGCCAGGATTAAGTCGTGTAAAATGGAGTCAAGAAATGAACAACAGAGATCAAACCCAAGTGCTTGTGGAAGGTGAATTGCGGAAATTGATCTGGATAATCAGATCAACAGATCCATTAGATCAGAAGATATTAATGGCGGAGGAATAGATTTGGATCGTCAAATCGACAGATCTATTAGATCAACGGTGATCAACAACTGCAGGGGTAGGAGAGTACGGGTTTCCTTGATCGTGGCTGAAATCCTGCACTCGTTCTTAGTCGTCAATCTGATTTTCAAACTTTTTGGTCACAATCAACTTCGGGGATTAAGCCATTTTTAATCCGCATGCTGGTTGGATTGATCTGATGGAGTGAAATCAACAGTGGAGGTTGAATGCAATAAAGGTAGAGCATCAGAAAATGTGCAAAGGTCGTGGATTGGCGGAAAGGTAAGGCTTACGTGTGTTTTATGTGTATTTCTATTATATAAGAATTATAATAGAAATAAACCAGATAAAGTTTTTATGGGTTAAGTTGAATATAACCAAAGTTAAAGAGTGGGTTTTGGTTAATATGCGTGGGGTATAAAACTAACCAAAGTTTATGGAAGGTTGAGTAAAGTAGCACTAAAAGGTTAATTGAGGGTCAGACTTGGATGGTCAAAAGTAACGTTTCTGCATAAAATTAATTAAGAGCCTAAACCTTAATTTGTGAAGATTTTCACCATAGATCAGGTGATTAAGGCTTGGGACCAGTGATATGCAATTTTATTTTCATAATGTGGGTATTGTCAGCTTAGCATGACATCATAATCTCTCATGGTTGATTGTTGTGCTTTCTTGTGTTTAATTCCTGAATTGAAAATGTTGGTGTGTTTAATACTTGAATTGAAAGGGTTGGTGTCATTTATTGCATCCTCTGAACTAATTCCTAAATTGAATGTTGTCATTTATTGTCTTTCATAGGTTGAATGGTTAAACACACATGAAGATATGGCTTACACACATTTCACCTATTCTTGTGTAGGTATTACTGAGCAATGGGATGTGTTGTTCCAGAGGAAATCAGTGGGTGGTTGTTTGATGGGATAGGTGTACTCATGGATAGAATTCAATGGAATGTTTTGTAGTGCATTTTGACTTAATTGGTAATTCAGAGTTGGAGGTACTTGGGACATTATGTCTTGTCAACTTGTGATGTTAAGGTTTGGTGTTTGACAGTTGTTGGTCCAATGAATATATGGGTCCATTTAGGACATAATTATATAACTTATATAACTTAATATAAGTTATATCGTGTCCTAAAGATGAACCAGACTGGTTGGTTAAAAACACGTCGACCAAATCTTCAATGTGACTTCTTTCGAAAAATATTTATACATTTTAATATAAATTATTTATGTGCATGTTTTTTATGGTTTATGATGATTTTTTTATGGATGTGTGTAACTAGTACTATAACTAGTACTGGTCCCCACACAACAATAGAAGGCTCTCCCCTACATAAAATGGATTCAACCTGTGAAAAGATGCACACACCAATTACACAACTCAAATTTACCATTTCAAAGAATAACTACCAGATTTAGAGTAAAATTAAGTGAAAAAATGCCAAAAAAGACCAAAATATCCATTATGCTCCACCATACCATCAATTTAAAAAAAAAATAGTCTATTCACTAAACATTTTTACCTTTACAGCTGGAATAAATATTTTCATAAAATTGTGATTTTTTATTATTTAAAATATGCTTTTAATATATAAATTATTTTAACACTAAAACAATTTCATGGCACTAAAATTATGCAATTTACAAAGTTAAAACTTTCCAAAAAATTTAGCAAAAATCAACCTAAAGATATACTAAAAGGCCAAAAAAGTGGTTTTGAAATTACACTATATACCCAAGGCACGCTACAGTTGAAGGTCCCACAACAAAGCATTACAAAAGTCTTACAACCCCACTCTACATGCCACAAATTCATCTCGATGGTAGATTTTTTTTCGAACTATGTAAAAAAATTCAAAAAATTAGAATTTTGGAGCATTTGAATCGGCTTTTGATGGTGAAAATGGATTCAACACCACCAAGAATCTAGAGCACCCAAAACCATATTTTTTTGACAACTCTAACCCATATTTTCAAAGATTTATTCCCGATTCTATCATAATCTTGCAAGAATTTCCATTATTTTCTATACTAATTTGTGAATTCTTTAAACTAAGTTATTCCAATTTATTTCCCCCTCTGAAGAATCCGATAGACAAAAGATAAGCACGTGAGTGACTCTAAACAGCTTTTACTCCATGTGAAAAGTGGGCCTTACTTGTCACTATTAAAATTCAAAGAACAAAGCATTACATGTATTGAATTCTTTTTAATATCGATGGATCTACCTTACCAACTGTTTTGAAAGTCTACTTTTGTTTTCTTCATCTTTTTTACTTGTTGTATCTAGGTTTCCAAAACCTACCACAATTGAAAAATCAAGTATTAAATTCTTATGTCTGCACTCCCCCATTCCCACTTGAGCAATTCCAAAATCTGACAACAGTGACATCCCCATGAGAAAATGGAAATTAGGCTATCTTCCACCATGTGAAAATCGAAATTAGGGTGTCTTCCACCATGAGAAAATGTTGTATATATGTGAAAGAAAGTTTGCCATCAATAATGACCTTTTTATTAAAATAGTAAATAGAGGTTATGCTTCACAATCACTCTGATATGATGTTTAAGTATGACAAGGAGAGTCGACGTGACAACACGATGCTATTTGATTTATTTTACTCAGCAAAATGCTACATAATCATCATATTTCTTTGGTAGTGGAAGACCACTTGGTCCTACCATCATGACATTTCCTCTCTTTTTTTTCTATAGTGAGATGGTACAAAAAAGTTGATAACGTGCAACAAAGTTTTGAAAATTTCTCAATTTATTTCATTTCATGAATTCATGATGATTTCCCCTTTAAAAAAAATTCATTTCATCGACAAGATTTCTTCACATGGTAGAATATCTATACATTATTTTTTCTAATTGTAGATGTCTACCTACTTTCTTGTTCACCATTATCGAGCATCACAACTCTTTTTCTAGTTCTCCTTTTTCTCTAGCCTATTAGCACTCTGTGATTTCCTTTCAGGTTGAAGGAAAAAGGATCATAGAGGTGACCACAAACCTCTTTTGGTTGATAGACTGATTTTTTTCAACCATAGGGGGCTCCCTCACTTGTAAAACTCAAAGATAAGAAACTTTGAATCATTAATTCTAGTGGAGACCAAATCTGAAAAGGGAATTTGAAATATTTGGTTGAAGTATGAACAATCGAAGAGGATTGAAATATGTGATCAATTTCACTCGCTACCCACTTTAATTATGAAAGTGAAAACCAATATCATCCACAAAGTCTTGTAAAGAATAAACTTTGGACAAGAGAAATGTGTTGTAGTATAGAGGAGAAAACGAAAAACATTTTTTTTCCTTGCAGATAAAAATACTACTTATACATAAGAAACAAATTGAATAGAAGTAACAACATGCGTGGGTATGAAATATTCCATTTTCAATTGAAATATGGACACAACTATTTTAGAGAAGTTTAAACTGAATTCCACCCCAAATAAAATAACTATACCCATAAAACAAGAAATTATAGAGAAGAGCTAACTGAATAACTGATAAATAGACAAAACAAACTCCAAAGTGTCATATCATAAGTATCCTTGCAGACAATAATTGGTAAACCCTCAATTCATAAGCATTCTATTCATAAAAATTGATCACAATCACATAATCTTTGATAACCAATTTGCAGTAATGTTGAACCAACAACAACCTGTTTCATATGTATTTACATGTTTAAATAGACCATAGACAAAACATAATAAGTGTTTAGATTCTCTGGATCACTGATCCAAACAGTGGATCGATCCAAAAACAAACAGAGGAAAGTTTTTGTTTTAAGTCCTTTTCGTCAAAAACAAAAAACATAAAAGTGTCTTTGGCTTTATCTTAATACAAAAACTAAAACTTTGTAAAAGCAATCATATCTTCGAAGAACATCATCATGAAATGAAACAACACAAAAAAGAAGAAAAGTTGATTGTTAATTGTGCAATGGCTACATAGCAGCTGCGCAGAAACTATCATGCCACTTTTACTTCCAAAGATGGCACGTGGTTGGAAACTGAATATCCGAGTTGGCTACCACATCTGCTCCATGTTCATAACTTTAAACCCTGACAACTGGCCTTTTCCCAATACTCGTGAAAGTGTGTAGGCAGGGCCTGCACAGCAATTGTGTAGCACATTTTTCAAAAATTCCTCTTAAGTGCCCTCCAGTCTTAACAAAACACCACCATGCTACTATAAACCGCTCCAAACATCAAAATATACCATTATACTTATCAAAAAAACATCTGCAACTTGAATTTGAGACAAAAAACAAAATTTCAGACTTCAGAAAAGGACCTATTAACTCCTCTTCCTTTTGGTAGAGGTCTTGCTCGTGGAAGCTTAGGTATTTGAACTTTGAGGTGTGGGATCATTTTACTCAATGGGCACTAGCATAGTAGGTTTTGCTTCATACATAGCCTTAGATCTCAATCTTGGCACTCTTCCAGGTGAAGGTGGTTTGGCTACCTCCTTGTACTTCTTAACCAGTCCCCATGCCTCATCTAAACTCTTTTTCCTACTCCTCAACTTTGCATTCAATACTAGGTTCCTAACATAGAGGTTTTTACACTATCTTCTTACAAGAATGGATCATTTCACAAAATCTTCACCTCTGTTGAGGGCTCTGGATGCCTCATGAACCTCTGTGTCACAGTTCTCAAGAACATGTTTCACAGATCTCTTATAATTCTGATTCTCTTACCTGAACTTCTTAACCTACTCCCGACTTTCCTCATTCTCTTCTAAGAATCTATTATATTCCTTCCATTGATCAAAATGTGGATTACTAGGTGCTTTAGCCACCTTTTTCATCTATTGCACACAACTAATTTTTGACTTGGCTGCTTTAGTTGTGGGCCCACTAGACTACACTCCAATCTCTTTAGCCTATTCAAAAAATGAGACATGCTTAATTTTACCCTTAGAAATAGTTTTAGGAGGTGTCTCTACCTTTTCAACTGCTAGTTGGGCTGCTTCTTTCAGGTCTCTATTTTTCTTCTTTAGGAATGTTATCTTCATCTGATATTTGGAAAGGGCTTCTTTCATCTTGACCATCTTAGGGTCTTCTTCCTCGTATATTTCTCATATTGTATTGGGTCTTCTTCTTGTTCAAACTGGATTGGTTCATCTTGCTTCGCTTCTTCTTCTTTATTTTCCTCTTGCTTTTCTTCTTGTTTATCTTCTAATATTTCAACAACTACCTGAGGGTCTGTCCCCTTCACATTCTTCCTGTCCCTTGACCTAGTCCTAGGCCTCATCACGAACTCTTCATTCTTGATTTTTTTGTTGGGTTGTGTTATATTCTTTCCACGACTAGCCACGTAGTTAATCAGGGGGCTAGAGGGAGGGTGGAGCCCCCCCCTTTGTTGCGCCAATTGTGTAGCGGGGGGGTTACAAGGAGTTTGAGTGGGGTGAGTAGCCCCCCTCTACAAGGTCATGGCAGCGCCCCCAGGAAAAAAAATTTGGACCCTATATTAGGTTGGACGGACCTACCTATGGTTTTGTGCATGGTTTTCGCACATGGTTTTGGACGCGATGGTTTTTGGTCCATGGTTTTGGACACGATGGTTTTTAGTCCATGGTATTGGATGCTTCGGCATGTATAAATATGTATTGTAACATTGAAAGGAATATAATGAAAAATCAAGCTGGTAGTCCCAGTTTTGGGATCCAGGGGAAAATTTCCATGTATATGTGTTTTATGCGTTATGCTCTCACATTGTTTATTTTCTGTGTTTTAGAATTCGTAGCAGGTAATTTATGTACGGGGTTAAAACCTACATTTGGTATCCGAGTTGTTTTGGCTTCAAGGGGATGCCTTTGTTGCTGAGGGCTTTCGCTCGGACTTGTGGTAGACCCTGTTCAGTGGGAGAGCTGCGGGATCGATTCTGGTGGTGAAAGAAGATAGCGAGCAGTGGAAATATAGAGATCGATAAATTTAATGGTCAAAGCTTTGAGTTATGGAAACTCAATATGGAGGATCTGTTGGTGGATAAAGATCAGTGGATCGCGGTAGATCCAGGTACTAAACCAACGAGAGTGTCCGATGAAGAATGGAAAACGTTGGATCGGAAGGAAAAGATCAAAATACGATTGTGTGTCTCAAATTTAGTATTGCTGAATGTATCAGGGGAAGCTACGGTGAAGGCTTTGTGGGACAAGTTAGGGACTTTGTACCAAACTAAGTCTCTGGTCAATAAATTGTTCCTACGGAAAAAGTTGTATAACTTGAGGATGAAAGATGGAGACTCAATGACAGAGCATATGAATGCATTTAACACTGTGTTAAGTCAGTTATTGTCTGTTGATATTAAAATTTCATATGAAGATAGGTGCATTAGTTTGTTGTGTTCTCTACCAGATTCGTGGGATAGTCTAGTTATTGCAATAGGTAGCAATGCTACTGCCTTGTAGTTTGATGAAATAGTCTCATCCTTGCTGACAGAGGATATGAGATGGAAAAATATGGAGAGCTAGAATGGTTATGCCTTGTCTGTACGAGGATGGTCCCATAACAGAAACAAAAATAAGTCTCGAGTGGGAGATCTAAATCTCCAGGAAAAATTGTAAAGGTGGTGTGCTAGAAATGCATAAAAGAAGGGCACTACAAAAGGGACTGTAAATCTAAATCTCCTGACAAAGGAAAGGGATCTAATGATGCTCCTTCTGCAGAGGCGAAAACGACCTTAGATGAAGGTGGGGATGTGTACTTGGCTTCTTCAAGTACACATGTAGATCATGAGGCATGGTTGATTGACTCAGGTGCATCCTTTCACTTCACTCCCCATAGAGAGTGGTTCTGAGAGTATGAGAAATACGATGGCGGTGATGCCTTCTTAGGGGATGATAGGAAGGCTAGAATCATTGGTCGCAGAAAAGTAAAGTTGAATTTGCCAGGTGGAAGGGTTAGAACACTTCCGGGTGTTTTGCATATTCCTGCATTGGCCAGAAATCTTATTTACGTAAGCAAGCTGGATGATGCAGGTGTAAAAATAGTGTTCGAGAAGGATACCTGCAAGATGGTTTGGGGAGAACTGGTATTGATGATGAGAGTTCGGATTGGAACTCTGTACAAGCTACAAGGTAGCATTGTTGTTGATGGGTGCAACAGTTCTGTGGTTCCTAAAAGTGGAGCAGAAAATCTAGTGGTCTCTGGAGAGAAGACCATGTTGTGGCATTAAAGGCTTGGACATATTGGAGAGAAGGGCGTTCGAATACTTCATGGTAAAGGTATGGTAGAAGGTATGAGTAATAGCTCTCTAGATTTTGATTTCTGTGAAAATTGTGTTTATGGGAAGCAGAATCGAGTGAGTTTCCCCTCTGGTTGTAAGAGGGCGAAATAGATATTAGAGCTCGTGCATAGTGATGTGTTTGGACCTGTGAAGGTTCCATCACTGGGTAAGTCTGTGTATTATGTATCATTTATAGATGACTTCTCAAGGAATACATGGATATATTTCCTTAAGAAGAAATATAAAGTCTTTGACAGGTTTAAAAAATTTAAGGCTCTGGTGGAAAACCAGATAGAGAAGAAGATAAAGGTGTTGAGGTCAGATAACGATGGAGAGTTTTGCAGCAAGGAATTTGAAGAATTTTGTAAGAAATGTGGTATAGCACGGAAAAAGACTACTCCATACACACCTGAGAAAAATGGAGTTGCAGAAAGAATGAGCAAGATGTTGATGGAAAGGGCAAGAAGCATGCTCAATGGTGTCGGGTTAGGACAAGAATTCTAGGCAAAAGCGGTGGAGACAACATGTTACCTGGTTAACAGATCACCTTCATCACCATTGGAGGATAAGACTCCACAAGAGGTATGGACCGGTAAGAAACCCTCTCTTTCACATTTGAGGGTATTTGGATGTGATGCATATGTACATGTTCCAAAGGAGAAAAGAACCAAGTTGGATAGTAAATCTGAAAAGTGCATCTTTATTGGGTATAAGGATGGTTTAAAGGGTTATAAGATTTGGAACCCAGTAACAAGGAAAGTTGTGTACAATCAAGATGTGGTGTTTAGAGAGGTGAAAGATGTTATTAAACATGAAGTCCCATCAAAGGAACCTGAGAAGATAGAGTTTGAGCTAAAGGAGGACTAATCAGACTCTACAGCAGAAGAGGAACCATAAGACGAAGAGCCACAAACTCCAAGTGTGAGGAGATTAGTTCGAGAAAGAAGGTAGCCATAAAGGTATAGTCCATCTACTTTCTGTTCAAATTTTGCTTTATCTATTAATGATGATGATCCCAGAACTGTGAAGGAAGCAGTAGATTCAGAGGATGGAAAACTATGGAAAGAGGCCATGGTTGATCAAATGGCATCTTTGCACAAAAATGACGCATGGGATCTGGTGGAGTTGCCAACTGAAAGGAAAACCATTGGCAAAAAATGGGTGTTCAAGAAGAAGACAAATGAAGAAGGAAAGGTGGAGAAATACAAAGCTCGGTTGGTAGCAAAAGGTTATTCCTAGGTGTCGAGAATTGATTTTGGTGATATTTTTTCTCTTGTGTCCAAGGTAGCTTCTATTAGATTACTTTTATCTGTTGTTGCTGCTTTTGATTTTTAGGTAGAATAGATGGATGTGAAGACAAAATTTCTTCACGGGGATCTGGAAGAAGAGATCTACATGAAGCAACCTGAAGGCTTTGTGGTGAAGGGTAAAAAAGAACTGGTATGCAATTTAGAGAAGTCTGTGTATGGGTTAAAACAGTCACTAAGGATGTGGTATCAAAAATTTAATACATTTATACGGGGACTTGGCTTCACCAAAAGCAAAGCAGATCACTGTGTGTATTTTAAATTATTTGGTGACCGTGTTATTTATCTGCTCTTGTATGTGGATTATATGTTGTTGGTTGGAAATGACAAAGAAATTATCAAGGATTTGAAGATGCAATTTTCCCTCAAATTCGACATGAAAGATCTTGGTGTTGCAAACTATATTTTGGGCATGGAAATTAAAAGAGATCGGACAAAGAGGATGCTCTGGTTAAACTAGAGGAAGTATGTCAAGACAATACTACAGAGGTTTAAGATGAAGGATAGTAAATCGGTGAAGGCTCCTATTCATGTAGGTGTAAAGTTATCTGCTGAATAGTGTCCCAAGATACAAGAAGAGGAAGAGGACATGTCCCATGTTCCATATGCAAGTGCAATCGGTAGTCTGATGTATGCAATGGTCTGTACTAGACCAGACATTGCACATGCAGTGGGAGTATTGAGTAGTTTTATGTCAAAACCAAGGAAGAAGCATTGGACAATAGTGAATCGGGTTTTCAGGTATTTGTGTGGCACTAGTGATTATGGTTTGTGCTACCAAGGAAGACCAGGATTGGACAGAGTTTTGAATATTCATGGGTTTGTTGATGTCGACTGGGCTAGAGATCTGGATCAGGGAATATCTACAAGTGGGTATGTGTTTAACCTATTTGGAGGTACAGTCAATTGGATGAGTAAGAAACAATATGTAGTGGCACTATCAACTACAGAGGCTGAATACATGGTAGCCACTCATGCAAGCAAGGTAGCATTTTGGTTGCAGAGATTGTGTTCAAGTATGGGGTTAGTGCAGAGAGCTATAAGGATAGACGGTGACAGGCAAAGTGCAATTTTATTGGCAAAGAACCCTGCTTACAATTCAAAGACAAAGCACATTGATGTTCAGTATCACTTTGTGAGGGTTATGATAGAAGACAAAAAAGTGTTGCTAGTAAAAGTGGACACTTTGAAGAATACTAAAGATGAATTGACAAAATCTATGAGCTTTGAGAAGTTCTCTTGGTGTAGAGAAACAATGGGCGTTTCAGGGCTGGATAAATGACAAAGTTCTCCTATGGCCCCCTATGGAAAGAAAATAACAAGTGGGAGAATGTTGGGTTGTGTTATATTCTTTCCATGACTAGCCCACATAGTTAATCGGGGGGTTAGAGGGGGGGCGGAGCCCCCCCTTTGTTGTGAAATGTGGGGCGGGAGGGGGGGGGTTACAGGGGGGGTGGAAGCCCCCCCTATCCAAGGGGTTTGAGGGGGGCGGGTAGTCCCCGACGCCCTGGGGAAATTTTTTTTGGACCTTATATTAGGTTGGGCAGACCTACCTATGGTTTCGTGCATGGTTTTCGCACATGGTTTTGGAAGCCATGGTTTTCGATCCATGGTATTGGATGCTTTCGCATGTATAAATATGTATTGTAACATTGAAAGGAATATAATGAAAAATCACGCTGGTAGTCCTGGTTTTGTGATCCAAGGAAATCACCATGTATATGTGTTTTATGTGTTATGCTCTCGCATTGTTCATTTTTTGTGTTTTAGAATTCATATGCAGGTAATTTCTGTACGGGGTTAAAACCTACACGTTTCTTCTACCTTAACCGTAAACTTGGTGGTGTAAGATGATGCCACCTGAACCTTGGTTTCTTGAGTTTTCTCTTTGCCTTTCAAAATTTGGTTCTTACCCTGCTTTCCAAGTTTACCTGTGGACTTTTTGCTGGGTTTCTAATCCTTTACTTCAAGTATATTGGTCTCTTTCACTATGTGGGTAATCTTCTTCCCATGTGTTTCATGGACTTCTTCCTACTCACAAATGTTTAGTGATGAAGACTATGTACGATGTAGTAAACCAGTGGTAAGTAGAAATTCAAACCAATGAATCTTCCTCTTATCAACTACAAACATGGCCAAATTTTTAATGAGGGAGGAATGGAAAATATTGGACATATGGTTATCTTTCTGCATCTGAACTTTTATTGCCATCCTTTCCAGACTTTTGAATAAGAGGAAGGGTATGTTCATAGGTTTTTTTCTGTGAAGTTCCATAGAAGTCTCAAATGATGCTGGTACACCTTGTTGAATCTACCCTCACATGTGAAATACCTATAGATCACCTTCAAAATCTCATTGTAATGGTCCTGGAGGTAGACGGTGGGGAAAGTTGTAGCAAACTTATCATTGAACTCAGGCTTGACAAACTATTTAAAAGCTTAAATATCAAGCTCATCACCTTTGAACCATTTTTCACCTATTATGGGGAGGCTTGTGGAATTGGCAATTAGTTTCTTTTATGACAATGATTTCCACATTCCCTAACTTCACTCTGCTATCATGGAGGGTCATGGCAAAGAAGCTAGCCAATCTTGTATTATGACCCATTTACTGGACTTTCTGACAGAATGGAATGCAACCGGAATTCTCGAAAGCGTCTCTATTGGCATGTACAAGTCAGAGAGTGAAAGTGTGTACAGGTCAAAGAGTGAAAGATTCGACAATTGTGACAATGAAAACTTCACTATATAGCAGTATTAGACAGTGATGACAAAGTAGGTTTCTAATGTTCAAGGTGAGTGGGAAAGCACCCAATTACACTTTACAATTTACCTTGACCATTCAACATTGCATTATGGCTACGTTTCTCATTAATAAAACATGACTTCAAGCTAGAAATTTGACTGTACGCGTGGTTGACAGGGTGCGTAGTGAAGTTTTTTAAAGAAAATGAAACAAGAGCTTTACTATGCTTAATCAAAGTGTTGAACAATAAATTCACAGACTAGGTAACTGAATCCTACCTCCCATAATGTTGAGACTGATTTGTGTGAGCTCTGGTAGATTAGGGACACACTGTGCAATGGTTGCGTAGCGCTCTGCATAGAAACAATGCAACACAATTTCTAAAATTCTTTGTAATTTGCCTTCAATGTGTAACTAGTCTTCAGATCTCCTACACAATGAACCAATACATTCGCCTATGATAAAAAACGATGAAAATGGTGGCCTCCTCGAGTGATTTGAAAATCATTCCTAATCTTTGTTGACGTAATTAAACATGGTGTTTAATCGATGCTCCACCTAAAAAAAAATAAAAAGAAATTCATATTTGAATTTGGGAGTGTGACAGGATCTGGGAAAATGATGTGGGTAAGATGATCAAACTTTGTGTATGGTCTATGTGGGTGAGGTTCACTCATCATACGCAATGATTCTTTAGTAAGGAAATTTAGGCCTAGGGTAAAAAGGGACTTAGGATAAAAGGGGATTTAGGCCTAAAATAGGAATAAGGGATAACATGACTATTTAGGAATAGGAAAAAGTTTGAAAGAATAAGGGGATAAGGGAATAGGATAATTAGGGCTATGAAAGAAAATAGGGAATAGGAAATGAGGGAAAGAAATGATTTTACGAAAGGGAGAAAAATTGTGACATTTGTGACCATGTTGCTTTAAACATCATCCCTTTGACTGTAAACATATGTTTAGGTGAACGCCCTAATAAACCCTCAAAACCCTGACTCAAAAATCATAATGACTGCTCTCAAAAGCTCAAACACCCCCTTCCCATTAATGATTAAAATTTTATGACCAAGTTCATGATGACTTTCCAGGTAGTAGCTGGTCAAACTCATGACAATGAAAATGCTTATGAGTTTGACCTTTTCCATGACAACAAAATTATTTTCAAAGAAATTTGGCTATTAATAAACTAAATAACTCTAACATTGGCTCCATTGGGGATGGAAACCTCCCTGTGAGGTGCGAAGAATGACATCGCAGACTAGAAGCCTATCCATTGGGCAATAGAAATAATGTACAAAACTAATAAAGACTGACAAATCTAGAAACATTTATTGATCGGACTAACTAAAAAATACTACATAACTGACAGACTCTAATTTGACAAACTAACTTATTTATCACCACAGAAAGCCATGACCTTATGGCCTTCACCTCAAGCTTCAAATCCCAACTACTACTACCCACGCTTTCATTATTCAACAGTAAAGAGATATATATAATGACATCATATTGAAATAGTGAAATTATGTGAGAAAGTGCTTCAACAACCTTCCATTTACAGGACCTACTCCAAGTGGCTCATCAGACGAATCCTCAAGCAGATAAGTGTTCTTTCTCATGAATGCAGTAATCTTAAATGGTCCCTTCCACATATTTTCAAACTTTCCATGTTTTCCCTTGTCTTCATTTTGAGCATCCCACTTTAATACCATATCTCCAATTTCAAAATTAGTTGCCTTTGTTCTTCTATCATAATTTATTTTTATTTTGTCTTCTCTTAGCTGTGTATTTTTTAACACCTTTTCTCTAGACTGTTGCATTTGAATCATTTGACCAATCCTTCCCTGCATGTCATTTGGTTCTACCTCAACCTCTTGTAATAGTTTCATGACTTGAACTCCCAATGAAGAAGGAAAAAGTGCATTTGTCCCATAGACCGGCTTAAAAGGAGACATTCCTATTGACTTCATGGTACTTCCAAAATCTACCCACAGTGCATGAATCAACCTTTTATGCCAACTCTTCTTATTCTCCTACAACAACTTCTTGATAATGTTGACGAGACTTTTATTAGATGACTTAGCCAAGCCATTACTTTGAGGATAATATTTTGTTGATAGAACAATGTTCTATTTATGGAAAAATTATATTATCTTCTTTTACTTAAAGGAAACATCAGTATCTGTGATAATTTTTTGTGGACAACCAAAATGAGAAAAAATTTTACCTTCCAGAAATTGAATGATCACTGTGTCAGTATCTTGTATGGTGGGGACTGCTTCAATCCACTTGGTAATATAGTTTGTTGTCTTTAATCTCCGCATGTGTTGTCTAGATGAAGTGGGATGAATTTCACCAATAAACTCGAGTCCCCATTGCTGAAATGGTGAATCAATTGCTATAGGCTTCAGGGGTAGAGGGAGAAACCTTTTTCTGCCTTCAAACATCTAACATTCCCGATAGATGGCCACCTTTTTATAAACATCAGCAATGAAACTAGGCCATTAAAGGCTAGCTCTTAGGATCTTGTTCGTTGTGGTTTTCCAATACAAGTTCCCACCACAATATCCTTTGTGGAACTCCTCCATTACTACTTGAGCCTTGTCTTCTAACAAAAAATTGAGCAACATTCATCTGGATCCTTCCAGTATAAGAACTGATCAATAATGCAAAATCTTACTGCCTTCAATTTTAGAAAGCAGGCTTTAATTTTAGGCCATTCTGGAGGTGCTTGTAAATGTTGCAACACATATAAAATATCAACATACCATGGTGAGGAAGCAAACTTTTCCGACACTTGTTGGGTAGTATTTGAGAGTTCCTCTTCTGTCAGGAAAGCTAAGGAATTGATTTGAAGTGACTGCATATTTGATTCAGCTAACACTTGAGCCAAGCCTTGCCCTTTAATTAATTTTGTTGGCTTTATATCGATGTCATATTCAAGTATGGAAGTGATCCACTTACCCCTTCTCCCATCTAGATCACTCTGAGTCAAAATGTTTTGGATTACAACACTAGGCATATAAGCCACAACATGGGAACACAAAATATATACCTGAAAATCCTTCAAAGCCTTGACAAGAGAAAATGTTTGTTTCTCCACTATATCATATTTGAGTGCAACATCTCTAAGCACCCTACTAAAAAATGAAATGGGTTGTTCAACTCCCTGTTGATTTTGCTGTAACAAGACAACAACAATACTGTGCTTAGAAGCGAAAGAAAATACTATGAATTCTCGTGTATAATCTAATCTGGCCAATGTGGGAACATGGGACAATGCTTCCTTAACTTCACTTAAAAATTTCTTGTTGTCTTCACCCCATTTCGCCTCATTGTCCCACTTTAACATGTCTGTAATTTTTCTCAAAATTTCGGCGAGATTTAGAATGAATCTCCTCAAAAAATTAATTTTGCCCAAAAAGGACTAAATCTCCTTTTTACTCCTAGGAATCTCCATTTTCTAAAATTTTGCAACTCTATTAGGATCTATTTTGATGCCATCTTTCGAAATGATATGAACCAAAAAAATTTCTTCCTCTAATGCAAACAATGATTTCTTTGGGTTTAATGAAATGTTGTAATTCCTACACTTCTCGAAAACTTCTCTTAAGTGCTACAAATGATCATCATCAGACTGTGAATAAACAGTAATATCATCAAGGTATATGACAAGAAACTTATATTTTTCCTCTGCAAAAGCTATATCCATAGCTCATTGAAATGTTTCCCCTACATTCATCAGACTGAACGACATATTGGCATATTTGAAAGTCCCCCAAGGTGTGGTGAACGCAGTCTTATGTTGGTCTTCTGGGTGAACCAAAATATAGTTATACCCAAAAAACCATCTAGTTATACTGGTTATACTGGTACCAAGTTAGATAACCAATATAAAAAAAGAAGCGGTACTATAATGTTGGCATCAAACAAATTCCTTACCTCCTTTTCAATCAGGGGAAAAATAATTGGACTTGTCCTTCACAACTTCTCTTGAATGGTTTTTGATTTGCTTTGACTGATATTGTATGCTAAATAATTTCTTTGTTATACAGATTTAAGTCCTTGTATCCTCAGGAAAACACATCAGAAAATTCAATAATCAATTCCAAACATGTTTTCTTCATTTCTAGACTCAAAATCTTAGAAAACTTTATAATTTTTGGGTGTTCTGTTGTACCAATATTGCATTCTTCAACTCCTTCTCCTACAAGTGCTAGTTTTGGCCTTTTGGCCACATCATTATGGTCAAACAGTTTCTCCAAAGGTACAAGTCCTCATAGAAGGACATTGTCTTTGAGCTGTAATATCTTTAACTCAGTAACCTGTTTATCTAACTCTTATTTCAACTTATTGATAAAATTCCCTTTATCTACATCTTCCCATCTGACATCCCTTTCCAATTTCATTTTGGAAAATCCCTCCTTCATTAGAAAAAGGTTCTCCAACTGCTTGTCATTTTTGGAGACTTGCTAGTGCTTCATATTATCCGGGACAACAATCCTATGTCTGAATTCTACCTTGTATTTCCCTTTAACACTGCTCAGAGTTTCAAAATCAGAGGTGAAGTGGCCAATGCATCCACAACAACATTATCCTTTGTTGGAACAACTGAAAAACTGTAGTCAACAAAATTTTGCAAATAATCTAGTACAACATTACGATAAGCACGCATCCAAGGGTGTTTTGTTTGATATTCACCTTTAACCTATCTAACAACCAACTCAAAATATCCATAAACAACTATTCTTCTAGCTCCTAATTTCTTCAAATTTCGTAAAACCAAAATGAGAGCTTCATATTCCGCTACATTATTAGTACAATAAAAAAAAAACTTGTATGAGCATATCTCTTACTTACAAACTTCTAGGTTGATTATCCATATCCCCGCACCAACACCTTCTTTGCTAACTACCCGATCGAAATGCATAGTCTAAACACAAGGTTTTTTCTGTTATTTTTTGCCTATTTCAGCCTTCAAACTCTCAGATTTCACATGAACACTTTGGCTTCTCTATTCCTCACTTTTGTTGTTGTCCCGTCCCTCCATTCCATGATTGTTTTCTTCATAATTTTCCTTGTTATTTGCTTCTTTTCTAATGTCTGGAACAACTGATTTTATTATGTTGTCTTGTTCTGATTCTTTTCCCAAAATTTCTAAATTCTAAGCGTTGTCCCTTTCCTCTTCTACATCTGAAATAGTCTCTTCATCATTTGGACAACCTGAATTGAATAACACAAATGAGTCCAAATCAAAATGAATAGTGTGCAATGGATGACTCACTGGTTTATCCTTACTACTGATCATGTATTGCATGAGTAGTTCTCGGTATAACCTGCTTGACTAACCTTTGAAAACTGAAACTGTGATGTAGGACATGTCTGTTTGCAATTCCCTGTGCAATTTCGCCATCCAAAATCTAGACAAAATCATACCATACCTGAGAGGTATATCCGCTACCACAAAATACATAACCATACATTTTGAAGGAATTTGAGTTGTGGACACCACTAAATCGTTAATTAATCCTAGACACTTCACCTTACTAGAATCAAATGAATAGAGATCCTTGTATGGTATTGTAATATCTAGGCATAACCTCTCCATGATCACTTTTGGCATTAGGTTATGTGAGGCTCTAGAGTCCAACATAACATTATGCAATATTTGCTCATGCACATTCCAACTGACATAAAAAGGAGGAACATCCCCATCTTGCTCTTTGTAATCAATCTTTGGTCCAAAGATAATAGTTGGATGATCACCCACTATATTAACTATATCATAGGATTTGTCTACTCTAAGTGCCTTTAAAATATGAGATCTATATTGGTCATTTTTTACCAATTCACCAAGAGGAATAGAGATTTTTAATTTACCAATGTCAGCTTCAATATTAAAAGGATTTGATACCTTTTCAATCTCTTTATGGGCAGCTTCCTTCTTTTCTGCAGCATCTTTGGATGTATCTTCTTTTCTTTGCAAGATAGTGATAGGAGGCTTCTTCCTTTGGGCACTTGTACTTGGGACATCCTTCCTTTGGGCACTTGTACTAGGGGCATCCTTATTCACATTGTTGGCTACCATTTTTTTTTATTTTTTTTTTATTTTTTTTTATTTTTTTTTCTGAATTAGTCTACTTCTATATTAATACAAAATATTTGTACAATGAGACGAGGGTCTCAAAAGTTCCAGCCCATGTAACAGCATACTGACAGTTCACAGTGGACTAACTATCCCAGGACTTGCAAAAACTAGCTGTAGGACTTAGAATCATTGAGTCCAAAACTAAAGACTCTGAATCCTGACAGTGACCTCATTTTGACTTGAAAGCCACCTTAGCCAAAATATTAACTAACTGACATGGAATGCCGCCCACGTAGGGGAAACCGGCCCTCAAGAAGAGTTGTAAAGACTTGTTACCGGACACTACATGCTTAGGATAGACAAATCCTTTGTTGACAAATAAACAAGGCCAAAAACACTCAAACCTGAGAGGTATGAACCACCGCATTTGACCAATGAGCAAAACCAGGAACACGCAAGCCTGTTCAGTCCTCATGCTGAGTTGGAGGCTGTTCCTCAATGATGCGGCAGCTAAAATGATCTAGTTCTTCATACTCCACGGAATGTCCCTCTGCTCTAGCTCGATCTTCTGCTACAAGAGTGCTTGGGCCAGCTTGAGTGGGTATATTCTGAATTGCATAGCCCCTATTATCCTGTCTTTTTTCAATCACATTCCTCGTGGGAGCTGTCTGGTGTTCCATCATCTGTTGTTGAGGAATTCTTGAGCCTACTGTCTCCAAACCCCCAGCTTTCTCATTCAGTTCAATAGTGACCGAAACAATGAAGGAGGAATTACCCAGTCTACAGGGGAGGCAGAAGCAAGCCGTGTGCGTTCTGTTGTGCTGAGAGCTCACCTTTGTCATTATCGGCCCCCTTCCTCTGCCACACCCTCTCCTGGTCACCGGATAGCAGTATAAAGTATAGTCTGAGGCCTCAAATGAGGGGTCCAAAGTTGTGGATGATGCCTAGTGAAGGATCCGGCCCCGAGAGCTGCCACTCCTGCTTCCCATTCTAGGGCACTCTCTGGGCATTTTGATATTAACTATTGAAGCGAAACAAACAATTAACTAGGAGACAACACAATTGCTACCTAGGAAAAGTCTTAGCTGGTGGAAAGGAGCGTTAAGGCCTGGGATCTTGTTAACTTTCCACACCAGAGCCAGATAGTGTTCTGAACTATCTCTGGTGCTTGAACCTTCACCCTTGATTTTCCCGAAAATGCTTATGAGGAGAGCGATAATGAAGATTATGTCACGCTTCAATGCACATCGATTATTACAATGCAATCCGGTGATTAATGCTGTAATGATGTTTATTGTGTGAATCATTAAATGTTGCGTCCTGTAGCTCCATCTCGCTGTGGTGAGCGGCCTCGCGCCGCCCCGCCGGACCATCCTCATATTAGGTGCTGGAAAGACCACCCGCATCCGGGAGGCTACCATTTCTTTGTTTGTTGTGTTGTTGATTGGTATTTATTTTTTCACTGCATTGTTTCCCACAATTCTGTTCCTCAAATTATATTGTCTTCGCACTTGGATGATGCAATTTTGATATCCCTTCCTATACTCCTCGGATTCAGTCATCAACACATCATTTTGAGAATGAGAAAGTAGCAAATGTTCATCCTCTGCCTCAAAAATTTCAAGCAACTCCCGCTCTTCATCTTCTTTAGTCTAATACATATCTTGTTGCATGTTGGTGGCTAGATTTGCATACTTTTACTCACCCTTTTAACCTGTTATTTTTATCCACTTTACGTCAATAATGGTTAATCGATATCTTAAAACACACAGGTATACCTCTTGTCATGTCTTTATGGATTATTGGTTAATGAAGCATAGTCATAGGGTATTATTACCTAAGCGGCTTGCTAATTCAGCTATTTCTACCGATTTAAAGGAAGAATGACTAGGACCGTGATTCATTGAATGATACTGTCAAAGTTGGCAGTGATATCCTTGAACATTGGCTACAATGGTGAATCAATCTCTCGATTGACATGATACTATCTTTTACATTCTTTTTCGTTCTAAAAAGCACCATGTAATTCAAGGCAGACAACGTCGTAATTCTAGGAACTGTATTATTGATAAAATGTATAAAGTAGGGTTGTAGGCTATGAAACCTATCATTGTTAAGAGTCATTAAAGTTACAGGAGAAATACTCTAACTGTGAGTTTGTAACAACATACTTGTAAAATTTCTTTAATTAATGACAATTTGATCTTCTGAGCATATTGTGATTCGTTGATCTCACCACAACCTTGATCACAGAGTTGGGGTCACTCACCTCACCAAATGTTGCTGGATTAGATGTGTGTTTAAGTTTATTTCCGTGAGTTTAGTGTTGTTGTGAATGTTTATTAGTGTGTGCTTTGAGTCCTAATTGTTGTTACTCTTATTTTTGTTACAATTATTACTTGTTGTTACTCTTATTTGTTGTTACAGTTATTTCTTGTTGTTATACATTGATGAATTTATAATTAATGTTCAATGCTGGGTAGGGAAACTGTGGCCTGAATATAAAATGCATGATAGCCTTGAAATAACTAGTATAACCCCGAGTTGAAAATTAATGTGGATTGCATGAATTGAATGATTCATACTTGAACACCAACATTTTGGCGCCATTGTCGAGGAGGCTATCAAAGGCGTGAAAGTATGAACAGTGTTGACAATAGGATTGATCTCTCATCCTAGTGAAGGAAGCTTACACCTTGCTCAAGGTCCTGAGTATTAGATCATTTGGTTGTTTGGTTTCTTATTTTTTTTAGGATTATTTTCTTGTCCCGGGGAAGGAAGTTTTTATCACCTTGCTCAAGGTCGGGAGCTTTAGGTCCTTTTTTTTAGCTTTCATAAGTATTGCTCTCTCGTCCTGGGAAGGGAAGTTTTATTTTTTGCCTTGTTTCAGGTCTTGAGATTGATTTTTTTTATTTGTTTATTGTCTCTCTTGTTTTCTTTAGGTGCCACTCTCTCATCCTAGGGAGGGAATTTCTTATCCTACTCCAAGTCTTGAGCTTTTAATTTGCTTGAATGTTTCCCTTTTTAAAAGGGGTTGATTTAGGTAGAATAAATTACATCCAATCGATCATCTCAAGGGTTGAGTCTGGAGCATCGTCACAAGCTTCCATTAGGTTAAGATCTCATACAAGATCTAGATGAAAATTTGTTTCACAACTAGAACCTCCCCCAATAGCAGAAGTGCAATTCAGGGAAGAAGAAGTAGCAAATTTAGGATCTGAGGAACTACATATTGCAAGTTCAAAGCAAGAATATTTGAGGTAATTATTTGCACCATTTGATCAAGGGAGTGTTGCTAAACAACTTCAATCACCTATTATAGAACAACCAAAGCCAAAACATATTGAGATTCCAATTGGGTATTGGCAGATATTCATGGCTCCTGCAACTTCTTCCCAATTAGAGATAACAAAGGTGATGTGCCTATGAAGCCCATTCTTTTAACAACACTACCTAATTTCCATGGTCTTTCTTCCAAGGATCCAAACACATTCCTTTTTGAATTCATTTTTTTTTTTTTTTTTTTCGGGGGTATGGTTATATTTTTTATGCTTAGAAATTGAAGATATTCCCCTCTATATTGAAGGGAACAACTTTGAGATGGTTTATGGGTTAATGGGGGGAATCTATTGCTAAATTGGATGATATGAAGATGATTTTCCTCGAGAAATATCAAGACTACTGCAAATCTCGAGATGTAAAGGAAGAAACTTTTAAGATTATGTTGAAAGAGGATGAGAAAATGGAAGATTTTGTGGAACGTTTTCAATATAGTTTGCAGAGATTAGGCCACAATGACCTGGATAAGAATATATTTAAGATCATCTTTCTCAAAGTACTGAGGGAGGAATCTCTGGAGCTATTGAATGTAGTAGAGAAAGGAGATATATCAAAGGAATAATTTGATACCATCTGTGAATTATGCATCAAGTGTTCAGGAGGGGCTGCGAGACAGAGGTAGAGAGTCCAAACTCTCAAAACATCTAGCGGTGGAGTTACAAAGGATGAAATTGGGAATCTGCTAGACAACCTAAGAACTGATATCCTAAGCGCATTATCATCACAACTAGATGTGTTGCAAGTGAAATAGAAGTAGATGGAAGAAGAGAAGGCTATGTCTATTTTCTTCCTTCAATGCAGGAAGAAGCATCCATTGAAGGAATGTCCATTAAATTCTATGAAGACTTGTGCGATATGTGAGCAGAGCCATTCCACTAGCACTTGTCCGTCTCTTCTTGGATTGAAGGCAGTATTTCAGGGAAAAAATGAAGAAGCATATCATCTTTACTTTATGGTATCAAGGAAACCATGGCAACCACGACCGCTGAACATGATTCAAGGTATGCCCCAAGACCCATCTCAGTATTTTAATAATATGAATTTTGGTTAGCATTATGTACCATTTTCACCTTCTTGGCTGCAATATTACCAATATCCAATGCCCTGACACCCATGGTACCCTCAATCTAGTCCAAACTCGTCATGGTCCCAGAATTAGTGTGGACCTCCTCCTCCTCCTTCAGGATAATTCTCCCAACCTATGCCGCAACAATGACTACAACTTCCTGCTAATGCATCCACTAGTAATCCTCCTCTTCATCCTCAACTATTTTTCCAATCCAATCCAAATCCAAATAATTGAGGGGCTCAAAAGTTTGAGACACTCAACCTCCCTTCATATAGTATCGCCAGGTATGGAATGTAATGAATTAAATCTTCAATTTGGTCGAATTTACCTTGCTATAAAAGTCTCTACCTACCAAAGAGCCTAAATCTAGGAATGAAGAAGTTATACCTCTTAGGGTCTTATAATTTTTATAGAATCATTTGATTATAGCTAATCATTATTATGTTTGAGATGTTGTAAATAATATTTCCTCCTGCAAATTATTTCCAAAGCAGCACCAAGTACTAAGATTTAGGGAGATTTTTTCATATAAATGTTTGGATCAGACTCCGGGTATTTTCATCAGAAAGAGCTCAAAAGTATCTTTTCAACAGTACATCATGCACTCAAATTCAATTCCTGGATCAAAGGCAAGAGCAAGTTGAAGTGAGAAATCATATATTTTGAATTATTAAAATTAATTCCAAAAATAAATAAATAAATATAAACTCTGAAAACCATGAAAAATCCTTTATTCATTATAAATCCAAAAGTCAAGGCCTATGGTCCACCTTGCATTCATGCATTAATTCTCCCCAACGTTAAAGGCATCGAGATGTGTGCATATTATAATCCATGGTTATGAATATGTTTCGAACCAACCCCTTTGACATTTAACCAAAGGGAGTTCGAAACGTGGTTTTCACTCTTACTGGCCTTTACAACTGTCACCCTCACGTGATTTGAGACCCCCCTCCTCCTAAACCTCTTACTGCCCACCCCACCTCCAAAATCAATTAACTGTATTGGTTTGACTTTTATAAATATGGGATTTCATGTGATCACGAAACCAATTTTTGTGTGGATGAGAGGTTGAATGAAAGAGATCAAGCAAAACTAGATTTTTAGAGGAAATTTAGGGATGGAAGACAAAGTTGGTGAAATGAAATGACAGGAAAAGGAGTAAAATAATTTTACAGGAAAAAGAAATTCATGGATGCGGAAAATAAATACATGAGAGAAAATAAGAGGGAAAATTTTCAATAGTATGTTCATGAAAGTAATGTACAGGAGAGAAAAAACAAGGAGCTTCATGTAAATGAGTTTTACACATAAGAGGACAAGTCAAAATGAAAATCAAAATAGAAATGTTTTACCAACCATGGATTTACAAAAAACAACACATGGTTTTGCAAATCCGTCCAAATATTTACAGGAGTAAAAGGAGGAAGGTAAAAGGAGAAAGAGGACATGGTTTTGAAAACAACACATGGGTTTCAAAACCCATGGGAAGAGAAATAATACATGGATTTAAAAAACAACCCATGGATTTTTGCAACAGTATATGGATTCATAAACATGATGGATTTATAAATTATTCTAATAAATACTTTGAATTATGAATTTCATTTAAATATTTGGGAATATCAATTTAAATATATTATTTAAATCCACATATTTTGTGATAGAACAAAGTATTTAAAAGATGATGGATAAAACAATGGACATTACAACAACAAGATAAACAGTGACAACATTGCATACTCAGCACAACCGTTTTAGAATAGAAGGAATAGAAAGACATCGAGACACAGACTATTAGAGAATAGTTTGTAACTCAATTCCTTTTTTGAGATTTGATATTATTTTAGCACAAGATCTCATGATTTTTTGTAAAATAATTTATAAATACTTCATCTTTTCAAGTGGTTGGTTTTTGAACAAAAGAACACTATTGTATATTGTTGAAGCATCAACGGATTTTCTAAGTAATACAGAAGCTCTTTCACAGGATTCTTGTGTCAAGTTGTTGGTGAAGTGCATCTATCTGTCTTATATGTTTATATTTCTCATTTCATAGAACATATTTGTTTTCCAAATCTGAATTATTCAAGAGATAAGTAAAGGGAATAATTTGTTTAAATCTACACTCTGCACCCGGTTACTAATAATTTCAATGTTTTCTTCTGATATTTAAATATATAATTCAGGTAACAATGCTCTATATTTAAAGTGAATCTTAATCTGTTCTCCTTTTTCCATTTCACAAACTTTAAAGAATCCATTCAATTTGGCTACCCTACCCTGTGAGATCTATTTGTAGACACTACAATCAAACTGCATTTTATGTAACAAACTCCATAGCCCAATGGTAATCTAGTTATCAACCAACCACTCAAATACAAATCAAACCTTAAACTTCATAACTAGCCTAATATTCAATCCAACAAAGTTAAATCTTACAGAAAGAGCCCTCTCTGAAGTTGGCAGGGCTAGATCTCAACTTCCAAAGTTGGTTTGTAGTCACCTTGGCGATTTTCTTCTGCAACCTCACAAAATTACTGAGTTCTAATAAGACCCATTCTTACCATCAGCGAGGCTCTTTGTTTTAGCGATGAAATGGAGGACGACACCATTAACACCTTTCTCAGCAGTCCCGATTCTGTTTCTGAATCAACCCGTTAGCTGTTAGAATTTTTCATGAGTTGTAATGTTTAGGAAGATATTGAACCTGAAATAGAAGTAAAAAACATTCCTGAAATTGTACCTCGTATTAGTGTTCCTGTAGAAATTGAACCAGGGAAAACATTGATTATTAATCCTAACATTTCACACTCCCAATCCAAATAGCTGTTGAAAATGCTTCTAGAGCATAAAGAAGCCTTTGCTTGGGAGTATACATATATGAAAGGAATCCCTACTGATTTATGTACTCATCATATATAAATAAAAGAGGAATATCAACCTATTAGGAAGCCACAAAGAAGAATGAATCATGCCTTAGAAGACATTGTCAAAGATGAATTACAGAAGTTATTAGATGTGGCTTTTATTTATCCAATATCGGACATTCAATGGGTTTTCCCGTTGGTCATTATTCCTAATAAGAATGGAAAGTGGTGGATTTGCGTTGATTACGGGGAACTAAACAAAGAAACTTAGAAAGACCATTTTCCCTTACCCTTTATTGACCAAGTTCTTGATACATTAGCAGGGGAAGGAGTTTTTCTCCTTTTTAGGATGGGTTTAGCGAATACAATCAAATACAAATAGTTCTTGAGGATCAGGAAAAAACTACCTTCACATGCCCTTGGGGAACCTTTGCCTACCGAGTCCTTCCATTTGGCCTCTGTAACACACCTGCTACCTTTTAAAGGGAAATATTAGGAATTTTCTTTGATCTAATTAATGATAGTGTTGAGATTTACGTGGACGACTTCACCCCATATGGCGATTCCTTTACAGAAACTTTGAAAAACTTAGATAAAGTACTTGAAAGATGCAATAAAACACATGTTTCTCTTAGTACAGTCAAATTTCATATGATGATGAAAGAAGGAATAGTGATGACACACTTGCTTTCAGTTGCAGGAATTCGAGTTGATCCTGTGAAAGTAGAGGTAATATTAAAATTTCCTACACCTAAGACACCGACACAGGTATGCAACTTTATTGGTCATGCTAGCTATTATATCCATTTCATAGATTTTTTTTCTAAATTAGCATTCCCACTTTTTCAATTACTACCTAAGGATGAAGAATTTGTGTGGATTGGTGAATGTGAAGCAACTTTTGTAGAAATTAAAGAACTAGTCTGCAAGGCTCCGATATTACATGGTCCTGAATGGAAGCTCCCATTTCACATCTTTACTGATGCTTCTCAAACAACAATAGGGGCAGTTTTGGGGAAACATGAGGACAAGAAACCGTATGCAATTTACTATGTCAGTAAGGATTTGACCCTTGGTGAATTAAACTATACGGTAACTGAAAAGGAGTTCTTGGTTATCATTTATGTTATTAATAAATTTCGGCATTATATCACAAGGTATCCTACTTTCATGCACGTTGATCATACAACTATCAGGAATTTGATGAACAAACGAATAACCCCTGGTCATGTTATAAGATGGTTACTACTAATTCAAGAATTTGATATTACCATTGTAGATAAACCAGGGAAAGATAATGTAGTTGTAGATTTCCTGTCTAGGATGGATACTAGTGATGAAGGTACACCTATAGAGGACAGTTTTCCATATGAACATATTTTTGCAATTTATACTCACACTACGTGGTATGCAAATATTTCTAACTATCTTGCTACAAGAAAGGTGCCTCAACACTTGCCTTACAGAGAATAGCGAATGATTATCCATCATAGTGCTCGTTATTCATGGATGGAGGGATATCTCTTTTACACATGATATGACCAACATATATGGTGCTGCATAAGTGGTGATGACATATATGATGTCCTGCAAGCTTCTCATGATGGCCCTTGTGGGGGAAATTTTGCAGATAAGCGGACATGTCATAAGGTGTTACAAATGGGATACTATTGACCTTCTATTTTTCATGATACAAGGAAATATGCTAGAGGATGCGATAGTTTCCAGCGTATGGGTCAAACTGGTCGGGCAGATGAAAAGTCATTATAGCCCCAACCAGCTCTTGAGTCCTTTGAAAAATGGACTATAGATTTCGTTGGGCCATTTAATCCACCTTCACAGCAAAAAGTTCACATTCTGGTTTGTACGGATTACATGCCAAAGTGGGTAGAGGCCAAGGCTATTGTGAAAGAAATAGAACATGTTGTTTCAGACTCTTTATTTGAAGAAATTATTGCACATACGGAGCTCCTAGAGAGACAGTTTCAGATGGAGAGGCACAATTTATATCACATCTGATAGCAGGACTTATGAAAAAGTATGGAATCAATCATAGGATAGCATCTCCATATCACCCTCAAGTGAATCATCAAGTTTTAAGCACAAACAAGGTACTAGAGAATATTCTTATAAATACTGTAGTGAACCATCGCCAGAATTGGGCTGAGAAGCTTCCTCAGGCACTGTGGGCGTATAAAACAACATGGATGAACACAACAGGTTTTTCACCATACGAGCTTGTATATGGGAAATCCCCTTTGTTTCTAGTGGAATTTGAAATTATGACGCTCAGGATATCCCTTGAAGTATGTCTAGATCTTTTAGAAGCCCAAAAACACTAATTGGAACTGTTGAAAGAGTTTGATTAAATTTGTTTGGTATTTATCCAGAATACTGCTGCAATCCAGCAGCAACAAACTAAATGGCACAATAAATTCATTAAGAAAAATGTATTTCAAAGAGGAGATTGGGCATTGCTCTATGATTCTAGGTTCAAGGATTTTAAGGGAAAACTCTGCTCAAGGTGGATGGGACCATATGAAGTTGACACGGTGTTCGATAGTGGCACTATTAGACTTATAAAAATTGATGAGGCACATACTCCACTTATCATGAATGGACATCGCCTTAGATTATATCACCGTCCAACTTCAAGAGACTCCTCTGTACCCTTGATTAAAAAAAGAAAAATCAAAATCAATAATATATATCTAATATCATAAAATGTTGTTACTACCCTATCATTATTTTTCCTGTGGATATCTCACTGGTGTTGTTACTCTGATCATGGAAATTTTGTCTAAGTACTTCACTGGTGTTGTTACTCCTCCGGTGTTGTTATTCTAAACATGGAAATTTTGTCTAAGTACTTCACAAGTGTTGTTACTCTGATCATGGCAATTTTGTCGAAGTACTTCACTGGTTTTGTTACTCTAGTCATGGAAATTTTGTCTAAGTACTTCACTGGTGTTTTTACTCCTCGTTACTCTGATCATGGCAATTTTGTCTAAGTAATTCACTGGTGTTGTTACTCCTCCGATGTTGTTACTATGATCGTGGTGGTCTTGTCTAAGTACTCTGGTATTGTTACTCCTCTGGTGTTGTTACTAGTCTAGTGTTGTTACTCTATCGTGATTTCGTCTAAGTACCTCGGTGCGGTTACTCCTCCAGTATTTTTATTCTGTGGTGATTTCAGCTCAGTGTTCAATTGGTGTTGTTACTCTTCAGGTCTTATTACTCCCTCTATGTTGTTACTCCCCCGATGTTGTTACTTCTCTGTTTTTGTTACTCTGCCAAGGTAAGTCACCAGGTACATCCCCAATCAACTTTGTGGATTTGAATTGATAATTCATTTGACATGACTCGATATGGCTAAGGAAGGTCATCCCTTAGTTGGGGGGAGGTACTATAATTAATGAAAAAGATGCCATAATTAAATTACAATAATGACTTCTTATTATCATTATTGAACCTTGTGCTAAGTGTGTACACTCCACGATTTCCACCATACTTCACACGGTTACCCATATACATCGAGACTTGAATTTAGTACTATTGTAATAATGAACAACATTTTCCAATGCTACGAAGTAATTACCACTCATTATTACCATTATCTGCCATGGATTTTTCTGTATTTCATTGTTACCCTCCCAGATTTCACTCTCACTACACCCCATCACTATCACAACTCTCTCAATGCAAATCTACCTATCAACACTCCTCCTCGGCAATGTGATGTCATTTCGAAGTGTTGTTACAAAGTCGTTGCAGAATGAGTGTGCAGGCTGTGAGACATGAACCAGAAAGCACAGAGCAAGTTCGACGCAATGCAGATGTTTGGCAAGTCTTCTTGGATGCAGGATGGCATGTGTATTTTGAGAGGCTACAAGGATTTGACGAAGCTATCATAGTGTTGTGGCCACCAACAACCCCCCTCTTTGTTTGGTATTAGCGATAACACCAAGCAAATGGGGACCCTTAATAAAAAATCCAAAAAACATTTTATCAAAATTTTTGTATTTCAACTCCCTAAAACTGTATCGCATCGCGAGAAGAGAGTGAAACATTTTCGTATGAGCATAATAAGATGCGAAGAAGCGACGCAAAATTCATCGCATTGCATACATTATGAAGCGCTCTTAAATGAAAAAACTTAAGGAATCTCCGACGGCCGATATGCGACGTCGCATATCGCAACATCGCATAAGCAGCACACAATGATTGGATGACTAAGCGCGATCTGCAATCTACGATCTGCGATGTTGCGATGAATGCGATTTGTGATAAATGCGATCATCAATTTCTGCGATGACACATCTTGACAATGCGATCCGCGATGCTGCGATGCGAGTCGCAGAAATCACCCATCGCAAAATTTCCTCGGCGCAGTATTCAAGGAAAACTGTCCGTAGACCAAAATTGGGAGCGCGCCTTAAAAGAAATTAATGATTGTACGCCAAAGTATTCAAGAAGGATAGTTTTGTGTTTTTCGAAGAGTCAGTTCGTTATGGGTGTCATGATTATGCATTCATTAGAGCTTAAAGCTTTCATGTCAATCTTTATCATCATCACTCTTTTCCTTTGCGCAAACTGTAAGACAGGAAATAACATAAAGCAATGTGCAGGAAACATCTAAGGAAAAGGGGAAAGTGTCAATGCTCAGAGAACAGAGAAGAGATGCCTTCACAAACGGATGCCGCATGCAACAGGACCACAGATTACAAAGTATCACTCAACAGATGCTGATTTCAATAGGCCATCCAAAACTCAGAATCAAAGGCGCACAAAAGCAGCATGTTTGCAAAAGATCCTGAAGCTTATGCCCGGTAAAGCAAAAAGAAAAAAGGCGCTAAAGAAGGAAAACGCACCAGAAAATCCCGGAACAAAGAACGGAGGCAGTTTTCAATGCAGAAAATTGTTCAGAGAGCAAAGTCCCTAACTTATTCAGTCATTCGCAAGGCCAGAAACCGAAATAGCAAAAGCAGAATCAGTTTGAGAGAAATTTGGGTTATTACCAAGTATACACGCAGTGAATACACCCAGCCAGAGGAAGATTCTCGAAAATATCTTCTAGTTTACCAGAAAGTGGTGCCAGCGCTTGTTATTTCTATTTTTGTAGCTCAAACGAAAGGAGAAGACGACCAGCCGACTCTTCCCAGGCGAATGTTGCATGCTTGCAGCACTAAGGAGCAAATACAGAAATGGTTAGGAATTAGATTCAATTTTTAGAAATAGTTTTGCTTTAGCAGAAGGGCGGTCATTTAAAACCGTATCCTAAATTTATGTAATTAAGTTAATTAGTTAGCAATATTTAAACCCTTCTCAGGCATTTGGAGAAGGGTCCAGAAATTTGTCAAAAAACTTGTCCTCAGAACATGCACTTTTGCACCCTCGGAGGGGGTTTTTGATGAATGGTTGGATCGAGATTTATTAATGTTTGCATTTGATATCTGCTACTGATGTTGCACTTCTGTACTCTTAGTAGATGTTAGAGCAAGGAGAGATAAATCATTGTTGCTTGAAGCTTATGAGTGGAACCAGTCATAAATGGTACTTTTATCTCTTGACCATTTCTGCTTATATTCTTAAAGTGATATACAGTTTTCAGTTGTTTATATGTTACTGCATGAATGTATGAGTTACCATTTGGCACTTCTATACGGTGGAGTCATTTATTTGTGTTTGATATATGAATAACTTATTATGCGATATGTTGTTCACAACTGTTTTGCTTAACTTTTTATGCAAAGTGGTTTATCTTAATTTATTTCTATTCTTATGATAGCTGAATGATCTTTATTACCAGTTATTTTTTGAAATCTCTTTAGATCGCATAATAGAAGAAATGCATCCCGGGTTAGCGTAGATTAGATGTGTTGTTTCTCATTAGATTACAATAGCATAGAGTTAGTTTAGAAGTTTGAATTAAATTAGCTTTAAGTAGTCTTAGATCAACATCATCCAACTCTACACACACACACACCCTTAAATTGGGAAACTGGCCCATTATCCCCAGTCGAACCCGCTATACCAAACGGATAAGGAGCTGCCAACCAAGGTCCGGACCGGGTGGGTATCCCCCTTGTTGTCGACCCAATTTTCGGGGCTTCAACACATAGTTGAATTTGCGTTAAACCTAGAAGGAAATCTATCCAGAGTTAGTGGGTTGGATATTTTTGTTATGGAGGAAGTTATTTTGATAGTTGACAGGTTGCAAAGAGGAGGTCATAAATGGTTCTCTTGGAAGTCTCCTCTACTACAGTTTCAAGAATTGTTTTTGTAGGTTGGGGAGACAACGTTCCAGAAAGGAAGGGAGTATGATTTTCAATCTCTACCATACCCATTGGCTAAGGTGGCGTATTTTATTATGAGGTATGTTACCTGTGAAATTAAATTTTCTACACTATTTAAAGACCATTTCAAACTCCTTGCATCCCTTCAGTTTTGACATGTGCAGGTTCATTCTTTAGACATGACATACTTTATATGGAGCAACATTCACTTAATGGCGCAGTCTGCCCACCGGTCTCGACAACCATTAGCAGTTCTCACAAATCATGTGTTAGTAACATTATTGGTGGTGCATGCTCTATCTTGAAGCTTCGTGCCTTGGACACAATTCACCGAGCTAGTGGAGGAAGAACTTGTGGGTATGTTGCCTACAAGGGAGGAGGAAGAAGACTTACCAGCGGAAGAAGAGGCCACAGACGACGTTGTTCTAGCGTCATCTGTTGGCCCAATAGAAATAGACACAATGGCGATAGAAAAGAGTGTCGTCGATGCTACCCCATTAGAACTAGTGTCGATTTCCAATTTAAGAGGAGAACCACCACCCTTGGAAACAATTACAGGTGGTGCTGACAAACAAGAACCAACATCATCTGTCCAAGCAATTGAAGAACCTTTGGTTGAAAATGTAGGTGGTGCTGACACACATAAACCAACACCACCTATCCAAGCAGTTGAAGAACCTTTGGATGAAAATGTAGGTGGTGCTGACACACAAGAACCAGCACCACCTGTCCAGGTAGTTGAAGAACCTTTGGTTGAAAATGTAGGTGGTGCTGACACACAAGAACCAACACCACCTATCCAAGCAGTTGAAGAAACTTTGGATGGAAATGTAGGTGGTGTTGCCACACAAGAACCAGCACCACCTGCTCAAATGAACATGGAACCTTTGGAAGAAACAAGGGCCACAGTCGACACTGCTCCACAAGAACCAGTGTCGGTTGCTGGGCAAAAGGAAAATTTAGAAGAAGCACAGGCAGAAGGAGAAAAAGGGAGCATAGAACAGTCGTGGACATAGAAGAAGAAGAAGGAGGGTCTATGTCAACAAGCATTAAGAGAATGGAAATTGATGAAATTATTCCTCGCTCTCCTTTTCTTGCATCTTTGCCAAAAGGGGTAAGGAAATTTCGTTCTCCTAGATGCATGGAAGAAGAAAAATCTTCTCCCCTGATCCTAAAATTTGTTGGGATGGTTAGAGGCATCATTATGGACACCTTTACTCAAAAACCAATGTCGATTGGTGAACGAATTGAGCTAATTGAAGGGTAGGTGGTTGGCACTGCCACACAAGAACCAGTGCTGACCGAAGGACAAAATGAAGAAGTGATGTCTGGTACTAATTCTACAGAACCATTAACATCATCATGGTATACTTCATCTAAATCTAGAAAATCACTGACCTTATCAATATGCTGCTTAGCAGTAACTTCTCCTGTACCATCATATTGGGGAAGCCTTTAACCATAATTAAGAGGCAAATCATGAAGTTGAGTGGGCAAAATGAGAGGGGCATATCTCGATGCCATGACTACTACCTGAGTAGTTGGGTGACTAGCGGACAGTGTGACAAAAACAACAAATGATGGAAAAAATGGATGTGTATATGTTGAAACAGACGATGAAGGACCCATAAATGATGTGAAGACAGAACCATAAGTTGAACTGGCTTGTAAAGGGCCTGGTTTTTTAGACAAGACTGTCCTTTTAGTAGTTTTCTAGACTTTATAACCAAACTTTTCAGTTTACTAAATTGTTGAAGAATAATTCGACTGAACTATTTTTCTGTAAGTGGGGTATAGGGACTAACAACATATAAATCCACTAGTATTTCAGGAATATAGGAGTAGGATCTGGTTTTAGACAAAGGAACTTGAGAATCAATTTCTGGTAAAGAGACAGATTTCCTAAGAGGGATATTTCTTGCTTGACTTTCCACCACAATCCTCTCCTTCCTAAGTAATGTTTCAAGATCGCAAACAACCATAGGGTGTTATGAAAAAAATTAGTTAATTTTAGGTTTAATTAGACGAAAGGGCATGATCATAAGATCATGCCCTTTCCCAAAGGGTGCCCATGGCGATATATAAGCCAGGAACCCCAATGTAAACAATCATCGTCTGTTAATTCATCTTTTTAATCAAATATTTATACATATATTTCTGTTTATCAAGAAGTTTTCACTTCATAGGGGGATTTGGATCAGAATTCTAGCTAGTATACCTCCTAGAGGCTAGATCTTCTCATATAAATTTGCGTGCAACTAATTTGTCACAAGTGTTCACAATCATAAGAGCTATGTAATTAATTCTTGAAGTCAAATGACAATACAAGGAATTTCCTTGATAATTGATCAACTGTAGCACCTATTTTCAAAATCACTAATTTTTTTTTTAACATCTTATAGTTCAAATTGCACACAACAAGCAATAGCATTTGAAGTCCAATAACAAAGCATTACGAGCAATAAGAATGTAATAAAATACTTTTACCTAGATACACAAATACTTTGTACCGTCCATGGGACCAAGAATTAAAAAAGAACACCACTTGCATAATATCCTTCACATTCCTTATTCCAAAGATGCCTCAACTTGCCATAGGTTTTAGTGGCGTTTTGAATCAATCGTAATATAACTAGTATCTTTTGTGTTAGTAAACTCTACAAGCTATATAAAACTCTGAAATCTTCATAATGCATTGTGTCTTATGCTCTCTCTCTCTTTCTTTCTTCTCATTTTTTTTTGTATATAGGAAGATGTATCATGAAGTGCAATGTATCTTCATCTTCTTGTTTACAAAGTGAACATTTTGTATATAGGAAGATGTATCATGAAGTGCAATGTATCTTCATCTTCTTGTTTACAAAGTGAACATAGGGATTCTTTTATATTCTTCTATATATATTTTTCCATATCCTTCTTTTTAGTACTAAGTAATAATAGCTTAACTTAAATTAACAAAGTAAATGTTTTCATTGTAATTAGAGATTTTATTTTTTTGAAATATTAACCTTAAGTTGATAAAATCTCATTCTCTTATCTTCACTAACCTTTTTTTGCAATAATTTAAAATAACCTATATTTTATTCAACTATTTTTTTCTTTCCAATTTTCTTATTTTTATTGTATTTTCTGATTATTATACTCACCCTTATTTGAAAATATAATGTATCATTACATTCATGTACATCCATAATCATAACCACATCTAGCTAAATGCAACTTAATTATGTGATTTTGAATACATAAAATGGATTCAGCCTAAAAGATTCACACACTCAAATGACCCCAATTATACAACTCAATTTTACCATTTTAAAGAATAAGTACCAGATTTAGAGTAAAGTTGAGTGAAAAAATGCCAAAAAGACCAAAATATCCACTATGCTCTACCATAGCATCAACTTTAAAAAAAATAGCCTATTCACTAAACATTTTGACCTTTACAGTGGAATAAATATTTTCACAAGATTGTGATTTTTTATTTTTTTAAATATGCTTTTAATATATAAATAATATTAACACTAAAACAATTCCATGACACTACAATTATGCAATTTATAAATTTTAAACTTAATTCTCAAAAAATCAACCTAAAGATATACTAGAAGGTCAAAAAAGTGGCATGGAAATTACACTGTTGTTTCTATACAGCTGCCCAAGGGAAAGTTACAATTGAAGGTCCCGCAACAAAGCATTACAAAAGTCTTGCTGCCCCACTCTGTGGCATTGTCTATAGAGGCCACAAATTAGTCCCATGGTATATTTTGTCAACATTTGGTAAAAAAATTCAAAAAATCAAACTGCTGGACTGTTTGAATCATTTTTTGATGGTGAAAATAGATTAAGCACCATCAAGAACCTGGGGCACCCACAACCCTAAAGTTTGACAGTTATAACTCAAATTTTCAAAAATTTCTACCATATTTTATCATAATCTTACACAAATTTCCATTATTTTTTAAATTAATTTTTGATTTCTTTAAACTACAATATTCCAATTTATTTCCTACTCTAAAGAATCCAACAAAACATAAAGACCACTTTTACTCCATATGAAAAGTGGGAACAAAGCATTACATTTATTGAATATTTATTGAATATCGATGAACATTTGAATAACACAGGAGGCATGGGATGCTGATGATGCCCCGGACAAGAGTACGTAATGGCCATCATTTGCAAAAGGCCCACTTCACAACAAAGCAATAGATGTATTGAATTCTTTTGAATATCGATGGATCCACTTTATCAACTGTAAGTGCATAATAACACAACAAGCATGGGATGATGACGATGCCAAGAAGAGTACGTAATGGCCGTCATTTGCAAAAGGCCCACCAGATTTGGCTACTAGTCACTCAGATTTGCAAAAGGCCCACCAGATTTGGCTACTAGTCACTCAGATTTGCAAGATTTGCTTGCTCTATACCTAGATTTGCACCATATCTGTCTATTGGAAACTCATATCTATAAGATTTTCCTACTGTAAATCTATATATGTAGTTGCAACCTTTAAATTTGTTTCTTTAACCTTTAGATCTATTGTAGTAACCTCCATATATGCTGCAATAACCTTCATATATGTGAAGTTGCCAATTTTGTTATAAGGATTTTTTTCCTGATCTAAGATCTGGTATTCCCAGGTGAGATGATTGCTACAAACTATAGGTAGATAAGAAAGTAGACTTTACCACAGATAAATTCTTATACATGAAATGTAAAAATGATATAGGTGGATCCTTGAACGTCCAACAATTGACTATCTCAAAATTCCTTGTAAATGGATTTGTTCTGTAGAGCTTGAAATTTTGAATCCAATGCAACTTGAACAGGCTCAAACCGAGTTGGTATGTTGAAAGTTATTGCAAGTCAAATTTCAGGGTTGACTGGAAAAATGTCAAAATGAAAGTTTGACTTCATGTGGTAGTATGTACTGCTAATGTCAGCATGACATCAACATGGTGATGTGGCAGCATGAGAGGTTGCCATGTGTCACTCATTTTTGGCATTTTTGGACTGCTAAATGGGCCAATAAATTTTTCCATGTGGCATTCGTAGGATGATGTGGCACTGTACAGATGTGACATGTGTCTAATAATGTTAGCATTGAATGGATAGGCTTGACCAACCAGTGGATGAAAAGTGGCAGTATGGCACTGATTTGGATGATGACTGTGTTGTACTTGTAGGCAAGTGGACCGATCGTAGGAAGCCATGTGGTGCTAACATCATCAAGTGACTAGGCATATGGTTTTCACATGGGCCAATCATAGGCCACCACATGGGTCAATCAGAGGGTGCCATGTGGCCCTATGAGAGGCTGCCAAATGGCCCATTGGATTAGACAAAAATTTACGAGACCAACCTCGATAGGGATCGATCAATTGACCTCTCATATAACAATCTGTTGACATATTGTTACACCATGCCATGAGTCTTAACATATAAAGGGCGCAACCCATATTTATTGTTTAACGATTTGTTGGTTAGCAGTAGTGGGCAGGTCGGCAGGTGCATTGACTAGCTTAGCCCACAACTATATTACATGTAATGTGACCTCGCGGAATAGAGGCAGTGTTGAGTTGGCCATGACCCTTGGTCCCGTAACTTCGCGCAAGAATAAAGAGTGAGGACCAACGACCCAATTAATTTTTTTCTAATATATATTAAAAACCAACAAAACTACTAGTGGGTGGGGATGATCGAACCCTGACTTGCAATATAATAGGCCATATTCCCAACTAGTCGGGCTAGGCCCATTTTGTTGAATGGGATGTGAGACCAGAGGTTTTTGTAGCACCTTTTAAAGTGCCTTTTGGAAAAATGAGGATAACTTGGTCATCCTAAGGCCTTTTTCAGCACAAGAAGAGCCTAGACAGGGGATTTTAGCTCTTTTGAACATGATGGTAGAGTAAGTTTTGTAGTTTGAGGCTCATATATGGATGTTTTGAGCAAGTCGTTGACAGAGACATAATGGTGTCTAACCATTACCCTGTTCATCCTCCGGTGAAAAAGATGAAGGATTTGTTGTACAAAGGCACAAAGAGTTTCCATTTTATGTAAAGTTTGTAATCAGTGGATTTGTACCTTTGCATGCAAGGACATAATTTTTGCCATTGTACTTTTTTTATAGATGCCTTTTGAGACAAGAATTCCAGAGAGAGGACTTGGATGGCTTGAGAAAAACATATTTGCGTATATATTCAAAAGACTCGAAATTTTGCAAGGAATTCATCTATGGATGTCTTTTTTCTCATTTGAGTGATCAATTTTCAGTTTATCTTCAAATGGTGCAAGTCGAGATAAGGTAGTAGTAACACTTCATTGGAAATTGTTCATGTATATAGTTTTTTATCTCATATTCATGAGATAATGTTGAGTATGTTTTGAATCTGAGCAGGAGATTCATGGACCTAATGCTATGTTTGTGAGCGCGCACGGTTTATGTTTATTTGTATTGTTGTAGAAATTACTCTAAGTGAAAGTTCTTTGTAGGAGAGACATCAACACTCATCAAGAGAGTGCTTTTTTGAGTTGATTTGATGAAGTCATACTTGATATTCCAAGTATTTTTTGGTGAGACTCTGCCAAAAAGAGACCATGCATACAGTTAGGGGAGCTTGTGATTCTTGATTATTCTTGCAGAAGCTATTTGTGAAAGGGCACTATGAAACATTTGATGAGTCACACATGGACAATCATCCTTGATAGATCATCTCTCGGGAGCAACTCTATTGAAGAACATGATACCTTACTCATCTGATGGACTATTATTGAGGATCCCTTCCGTTCGATCACTAAGAAACTATTATTTCTTGAGCTAAAGGATTTTATGCAGATGGGTGGAGTTGGTTCATCACATGAAGAAATGTAGACACATCTATCATGGACCACATTTCTAGAAGGAAGATCACCATGACAAGGGGAGTAACATACCTATGAATAACTACTATTGATAAGAAGTAGCTTGACAAGGGGAGTACTTGAGCACCCCATTTGCCGTTGATGTCAAAGGAGGAGAGAATGTTGGAAGGGAAAGAATATTTCCATCAATTACAAAGGGGGAGATTGTTAATGAAGTTTTCATTGATGTCAATATGGTATTCTCAAATATGGATAAAACCCTAATTATGTCCTAACCATAATGGCCTGAAAATCCTAAAAATGATGCCCTAAGTATGATTGATGAAACCCTAGGATCATGACTAGCCGTTCTGAAGCATACTGGAAAACTATAATATATGATTGCAAATCCTAAGTGCCAAAGAGAAAACCCTAGCATTATTAAAGATGATACCCTTGCCCTAAACCCTAGTTGTCTCATGAACAAAAATTGGCTAGCAAATCCTAGCATGAAAACCCTAATCTAAAATCCCTTTCTTAAAAAACCCTAGGATTCCCTAATACATATACCAATTAAATCACATATAATTCTAAACCCTAAATTCCTAAACCTCTAAAACCATATGCCAAATTCATATATTATAACCATAATTATAAAAATATATACAAAATAATAACCAGCAAAAGGAAAATTGTATAAATGAAAATAAATGCATATAAAATATTTACTTATATATTTGAACGCTTCACCAAATCTATACGTAATTCTCTCATCATATTAGTCCCATAATGGACGTTGCATACAAGTAATTGGACTTCACATAATGGATGTTGCATAACAAAATATTTCCAAAACAATGCATTACACCGATGAACAAATTACACGTTTGACACTAGATGTATAAGTTGAACGTTGGACGTATTACATGTTTACTATTAGTCGGTTCCACTAATTTGTAACTGAGCTTGCTTCAATCTCATGTCGGTTTCTCCTTCATTGGTGACGGTTCCACTTTTCAAAGTCGTATTAATATAAAATGTATTGAGATAGTTTGAAAATAGTTCTTGGTCAACAATTAAAAAGGAGAAGTCTATAGCTTGTGAACTTAGAACAAAGATACAAAGGGAAAAGCTAGAGCATAGAGCCAAGATCATTCGGTTGTGATACGCACTGGAAAGGAAATGAAGTAATAGTTCGGTGAAGAAGTAACATTTTCGGTGAAGATAATGACAGGAAGACAGAAAGTTAATGTGAGTTCACGAGATGAACTGAAGAGGTTGAGAAGACATAGTTTGGCTTAATTTGGTGTTGGGTTATCTCTATTGCTCAAACTAAAAGGAATAAGTGAAACTAAACATCATACCACCTATAGCACTTCAGATTTGGGTGGATATACCTCAGAATTATTGAGTACAAACCTCGATTTGTTGTATATACTAGTGACATGTCCATATTTGTAGCTTAGTGCATTAACTCGTGTTGAGAAGCTTGGATCTAAAGGTTGTTAACTAGTGGAGAATCACAAGTATACAATTGTGGTGGCTCAGACTTTTTTCAAAAGCTACAGAAACAAGTTGTATTGTGTGGACCTCAAGAACAAGTATGTGGTTCTATTAACAACGATTTGGGTTGGGAAGAAGGCTACAAAGGCTTAACACTTATATCATCAGACAAACCTATACAATGAATGTGGCACTGAGATTGCAAACATGTGGATGCAACAAGTCGTGGAAGAACCTTATAGAATTGTGCAGCCCTGTAGTGGGTATTTGGTGAGTTGTCTTGAAGATAACATTGAAGACCATGATGCATCATTGATGTCATCATGAGGTGACTTGGAGAATTTTCTTGGGTACAATGAAGAGAAGTGGTGACACCTTCGTGTGAAGAACAAGGTTGTCAATGATGATGTGATGTGGAGACTAAGTGAAGGCATAGTTGAAGATTGAAAGGGCTTGTTGAAGAAGACATTGGGAGCTGTGAAGAATAACCAAATACATCTTAACCAAGTAAAGTGAGAGTTGGATCCCAATAGGTTGGAGCCTTGAAAAGACAAGGTTGGTGCCTTGGAGGATAGGGTTGAAGACCTAGAGGATCAGAGTCCTCAAGAAACTTGGTTGAAACTTGAACCAGATATAGGGTTGGTGCCCCAAAATTGACAAGGTTGGAACCTTGGAAGTCCAAGTCGGTGCTTGGAAAAATACAAGTTGGAGCCGGGGAGATTGAAGATTAGAGCCTTCATCTAGGGTTGGAGCCTTGGAAGTCCAGGTCAATGCTTGGAAAAATACAAGTTGGAGCCTGGGAGATTGAATATTGGAGCCTTCATCTAGGGTTGGAGCCTGGGAGATTGAATATTGGAACCTTCATCTAGGGTTGGAGCCTTATATTATTATTATTGTACTTTATTTAGTGTAAAGAAGAAATTAATAAATGTATTTATTCTATTATTTTTCATTTTGTGTTCTAAATATAAGTGATCTAACTGGTAAAAATAACAATTGAAAAGAAATATTGATTCACTCCCTTCTCAATATTTCCAACAGTCCCATCTCGATGTGCATCTGGGAATATTTCTCCTCCAAGTCACTAAAAAATTCTTTGTTCCCCTTCATGTGGAATGAGGCACCACTATACCACACACACCCCATCATTGTGCTTTCCATGCATGCAATGAGGGTGAAGTCCAACTCTAATAGTGGAGCTAAAGCTTCACTTGCCACTCCTCCCAAGGGCTTCTTGCATGCGTTGTTGTGCGGACACTTAGTTGCATAGTTACCAACTTCATGATAGTGAAAGCACTTGATTTTGGACAAGTATTTCTTCTTGCCCCCTTGACTAGATTCTCCTTTGGATTGGGATTTCTTCCCTTTCCCTTTCTTTGCTTTTCCATCCAAGGCACAATTCTCCTCATCCTCACACTTGGATGAAGTCTCGTCTCGGGTGTTCTGCCTTATTTCTTCTTGCACCAAATCAGACCATAGGCATTCCCAATTTGGTAGCTTCTCCCTTCCATTCACCGAATCCTGGTAGTTGTGCCAGCTCTTGGGAAGGCCATGAAGTGTTAGGCTTACCATATCATCTTCTACAACTGTAACACCAACACTACCAAGTTCATCATGACATTGTGTGAATCTACTCAGGTATTGTGGTATTGTGTCACTCTTTTGCGTCTTGATATTTTAAATCTTATCCTTGAGTGTCAGCTTCCTGTAATCACTACTATTCTAGAACAAATCTGTCAATGTTTGCCACATTGCATACGAAGTCTCTTTCTCGTGGATATTAGAGACAATATGGTCTCCTACTCCTTCCAATACGATCCTCCTCACCTTGGATACACACTTCTTCCATTCTGTTATAATCTATGCATCAGTTGTTGTCAGTTTCGGGATATGAGTATAAACAAATTCCTTCAACCCATTATCTTCTAGTATTTCCTCTGCGCGGTCCTTCTAAACAACATAATTTGGGCTTCCCTCAAGGGTATACTCGAATCTTAGTCCATAGAAATCCATCCTGCTAGCTCTGAAAAATTGACCTTGCAAAGTCGATCCTCTTGTAATGACAACTTCGAATTATCTTCTCTACTATTAATCTTGCTCTGATACCATGTAGAAATTTAATGTAGATTCAAAAATTCTCATGTAATTTACTAAAACAGAAGATTCAAATCTACTCTATTCATCTACAGGAATCAATTCATGACCGAGAACAAAAATCATAAACATGCATCAAGATTCAACACACATACACAGAGATTTATCTAGGGGAATGAAACTGCTCAAAACCCCTTCCTATCTTTATTTCATTAATCAAAGAATAGATATGAATACACATGCTTGCTCAGTCTGAGCACAACCTGCACCTATATAGTCTTTTTCTCTACTTCACTGACTGAATCTGGCTAACACTTAACCAATTTTCCAGCCTACCAAGCTCCTATTTCCTTGCCTTGTTCCTTAAGGAATTAAGCTCCTATTAATTAGGAAAATCCTCAATTGGAATTGTGCAATCCTTCTATGTTGATCCTCTGACTGCATGCACCACCTGTACACTTCGAAATAGTCTACAACTGATAGTACAATGCCTTTCAATCTCTATCTCAACTAGGTAACGTGAATTTCTGCATGCATTTTTTATTTTGGGCTGATTGATTAGTTAATTGGTTAATCACTCAGTGAGCTGAAGTTATACTTCCACACTTGGACCTTCCACTAGTTACTCTAGCAATTAGAACTAGTTTAACCGACCATAACTTAATTTAACTAAAATAAATTGCTAGAAATTAGAAATCAATCATACTTAACTAAACTCAAGGTTCCCTGACTCGAATTAACTGAGTTAATAGCGTGAAAAGTGCCATGTCACCTCAGTTAACTACCTCCAAGATTTCTGCTGAAAATAGAAATTTGAATTTTAATATAGTTTGACGAAGGCAAAGTCAAACTTAGATCTTCTTGTTGCATTTTCAACAACCTCTTATGTAAAAATCCATCGACTTACTATTACACCATGCCATGAGTCTTAACATATAAAGGGCACAAACCATATTTATTGTTTAACGATTCCGCGATTGGGAGTAGTGAGCGAGACGATGGATGCACCTGAATGACATGACCTATGATTATATTACATGTAATGTAGCCCAACGCAATGGAGGCGGGGGCATCGGGTGGGCCATGACCCCCAGTCCCATAATTGTATGTGGGAACCAAGGGCAAGGGGCGATGACCAGATTTTTTTTTTTTAATATATATTAAAAATCAATGCAACTACCAGTAGGTGGGGAGGATTGAACACTGGACCTGTTGTATAACAACCCATATGCCCAACCAGTGAGGCTAGGCCCATTTTGTTGAATGGGATGTGAGACCAGAGGTTTTTGCAGCACAATTTATAGTGCCTTTTGGACAAATGACGATAATTTGGTCATCCTAAGGCCTTTTTTAGCACAAGAAGAGCCTAGACAAGGGTTTTTGACTCTTCTGAGCATGACGGTAGAGTAAGTTTTTAATTTTGAGGCTCATAGATGGATGTTTTGAGCAAGTCATCCTCAGAGCCATAATGGTGTCTAACCATTAACCTATTCATCCACCAGCGAAAAATATGAATCAGATGTTGTACAAAGGCACAAATGGTTTCCATTTTATGCAAAGTTCGTAATCAGTGGATTTGTACCCTTGCACACGGAGCTATAATTTTTTCCATTTTACTTTTTTACACATGCCTTTTGAGATGAGAATTGCAGAGTGAGGGCCTGGAGGGCCTAAGTAAAACATAGTTGAGTATATAATCAAAATAATAAGGAATTATTTCTCATAAGGAATTCATCTACGAATGTTTGTTTTCTCATTTGAGTGAATGATGTTCAGTTGATCTTCAAATGGTGCAAATCGAGATAACGTAGTATCGACACTTCACTGGAAAGTATTTGTGTATATAGTTTTTTTATCTAAGATTCATGAGATGATGGTGATGATGCTGAGTATATTTTGAATCCAAGCAACGAATTCATGGAACTAATGTTATGTTTGTGAACACGTCTAGTTTAAGTTTCTTTTTCTTGTTGTAGAGATGACTTTGAGTGAGAATTCTTTGTAGGAGAGACATCACTAATCATCGAGAGAGTTATTTCTTGTTTTGACAAAGATATATATACACTCATTATTCATTTGTTGCACTCAATAAAGCGACCTTGTCATCATTTGAGTAGGGTCAGGACACGTACTCCATCATGGATGAACTATGTTATCATCTAGTTGTACTGATGTGCTTTTTCTTCTCTCTTACATCTCCTCAATTTGTTTTTGAGTATCACATGCTTCATGTATATCATTATGTTCATTTTCATTTACCTCTTTGTGCTTGAACACTTTAGAATGAAGATAATTTATAGGACCCATTTTGAATGAATCTATTTAAGACTTTCATGATCAGTTCATTCATTTTTGTTATGAATTTTTGGAGGAGGGCATTTATTGGAATTTAATGAAGGAGAAATTTGAGTATCTTGTTCAGATTTCTTAAAACCCACCTGATAATGAATCCATTTCAAATCTTCCAACTTGTTGTCATGATGATGAGTAAGTCTTGTCAACGACAAATAAACATCTTCTAAAACACAAGTCAACTTTTCTCCTAATATTGTACCAACTACCGGTCTTGACTCTTAGAACTACACAATTCCTTGTCTCTGAAGACTGTGAAATCCATTGAGCTTTCCAACTATGAAATATATTGAGGATTAGAACTATTCAACCTTGAATATTGGCAATCACTGAGCTTGAAAACTATGCAATATTTCCCTCAAAACTAGAACTGTGGAGTTCACTGAGTTAGTGGATTGTGCAATCCCTTGTTGTTGGGAACTGTGCAGTCCCTTCTGCTAGTGAGACTACGTATTTTCCCAAAGTAAGCTAATGCACATCCCTAGAAAACAGGACGTGCATAATTAATGTTTGACATGTGGCACAAACTTTCTATTCTGATATAGATGACAAGTGTCATTGCTCCCTTAATTTTAGGCATGTCTATCAGAAACCCTAACCTTAGCCCCGTGAGGTGAAATCTATATAATAGAGGTTGTGATAGCTCATTTTCACACTCAAATTTGAATCTCTAGCCTTCCTCTCGAGATCAAGAAGATTTCGATATGGTTTGCACTATTTTCTGGTTAAGTTTCTCATGTGTCGCATTTTGCTGTTTTTTGTTTCACTTTTGCTTCTATGAGTTCTATTTTTCCCATTCCATTTCATGGTAGCTGGCATTTCTATAAATATTAGCTTGTACAAGTGTTGCTTAGATCTTTCGTTCAATTTTTACAAGTGTCACATCACCTTCTTACTTTTTTCTTAAGAGCAATGATTGCTATAGGGGCTTTGTATACATGCTTGTTTTTCTTTTTGCATGATCTTTTCTGGGCCATGATTTTCACTGATCTAATATATCCTAAGATCAATCTAGACTTGTTCTTGCCGCAACATCAGATCTATCTCTCTCTCTCTCTCTCTCTCTCTCTCTCTCTCTCTCTCTCTCTCTCTCCTTCCTTGGCAGAATTGCGTAATATTTAGTAGTTGTTTCCCATCTCCAACTGCGCATTTTGCATACTTAAGCCTCAAGCTCACTTCCGTGGCCTCTGAGACTATGCAGTACACAGTAACTAGCTTTCCTAGTTACGCATTGCGAAGTTCTAGGCCTCATTCCTCAGCCTTGGGCACTAAGGGTGTGCAATGCACAATCTCTTCCCTCTCCTTCCCAAATGAGATTACACATTGCACAGTCTCAACTCTCAAGCTCCTCCCTTAATTGCTAGAACTATACAACCCCTCTCTTCATAGCACATTGTGTAATCTCTAAGCTAAATTTGCCTCCTATAGCTCAATAACTGTGCAATCCTTCTCCTTTATCAGTCTTTTACCGATTTATGTTTGATTGATGAACAAATTTTCTTGATACAACTTGTTTTCCATGAGTGCCTCTCTTGTTACAAGTATTACAAGTTTTGAGCTCATCTCTTCAGTAGTTATCACCGTGTCTCCCAAGAGATCAACCTCAAAGGAAATAACAGAGAGTAGTATTTATTTCGTGGTGGAGAGTCATCAAATCATTATTCCTATCCTTTTTGATACTCACCTCATCATTGAAAAGGACTTAGAAATTAATTGGCACATGGTCAAAGATGCATTTACCACTAAGTAATACCCAATAGATTTGGACAATAGAGAAGTGTATATCAATGTCCAATGATCAACTTTCCAAAAGGAAACTTACAGGTTCTCATTTCTCCCTTATGCAGATATCATCAAATGGATCCTGCAAGGCCTAGATACTAAGACCATGATACTTAGCAGTGTCAGTAAATGACAGCTTGCTTCCTATTTGAATCAATGTCTTCAATGGATGGATGATTTTCCTCACCCAGAGGAGTACATTGATTCACACTTCTATGTTGTTACAAGTTATTCGAACACCAAGGAAGTAATCAAGACTTGGGTGAAAGATCCATCTATGTTTTTCCAGACACCCAACAAGACTTATAAGACTAGATCTCTCTGGACAGTGTTTCAATAGATGATAGGAATATGTTTTGGGATTTATGGATAGAAGGACACTTAATCCTTTCTTCAAGGATGGGTTTACATGTTGCACCAAATCATTGCATATGGGAAAGTATTCAATTGGTTTCACCTTTTAGCTCAACAACTAAGAATCAAATTAAACTAGGACAAGAATCCATCAAAGGGTAAGAAAGCAAGGTTATATAAGTATGTCGATCTGTTGGATGATGTTGTGCTTGAAATTATTTTCCTGGTATAAGCTGGAATTGGACACCTAGAGAGCCTCTTCTCCATATCTATTGCAAATCGTTGGCAGTATGCAGTTACAAAGGAGTTATCAACAAGTTGGATAATCATTTCTTCACATTTTTGTACTGACTAATATTTGAAGAAGAAACCCCTTGCATGTCTCAAGAGGCGATGAATTCAATATCAAATATTGTCAATTTGTTTGCCTCACTAGATGGCACTTACATCAAGGTGTTTGGTTGCCAAAGACCATCTCATTTGTTTCTGAGGTATGCCACAAATCATTTTTTCATGCAAGAGCTTACTTATCACCTTTCCACAGGGTTGTCAGTGATATTGTAGAGCAAGAAGAAAGTACCTTGGCCCACCTTTCCTCTATAAGTGGGATCTTACATAATCAAGAACCTAGAGGCTACAGAAGCTAAAGTCACAAAGTTGGAAAGTTGCAGGTTTGGTACTATAGATTACCATCAATATGATCCCAAGGGAATTTGCAGGAAACACTATGCCAAGTTGCATTTTTCTTGGTCGTGCAGGAACATCATTAGGTCAAATGAGGAAAATATCAAGAATTGTTATAATGCCTCTATGCCCCGCACACTAGGTGAATAGGTAGGCTCTTCCCATGCATCTCCAAAGCATGACATCGCTCTAGAAGAAAAGAATTCACAATATAATGAGCATAAAATATAAAGGGAAAGTCACTCATAGTCCAACAGAAGAACAAAGCCACAAATTCAAGGCAGATCCATCTATCGTGAAAGTGGCTATGGTGGGAGAGAAGAAGAGTAAGCAACAATAAGAAGAGCATGAGAAAAAAGAAGAATAAGAGAAGGAGAGGCAGGAAGAAGAGCAAATATTGAAGGAAGAACATGAGAAGAAATGTAGATGTAGGAAGAAAGTGAGCTTCGAGTAGCTACACTAATGAAAGGGATGTAACAATATAGTTTGGTTCCCATCACTCTTCTAAAACACACACACTACCCTAGCTTTGCTTTAAGAAATCAAAATAATGGTAAACACAAAGCACTTGTCTTTCCTTGAGAGATGATGGTAAACCCTACAAATAAGTTCATTTTAATGTAATGTATCATTAAACATGTGAATGATCACTGACAATTCTTATGAATAGTGGTCACAAGTTGTCACAATTGTAATCTCTATGTAATTAATTTTTTGAGTCAAATGACAAATTCATGTTAAAGTAATGTATCATTAAATGTGTGAATGATCACCGAAATTCTTGTGAAAAGTGGCCACAAGTTGTCGCAATCATAAGAGCTATGTAAATAATTCTTGAAATCAAATGATAATACAAGGAATTTAACCATTATCCCTTGATAATTGTTCAATTGTAGCACCTGTTTTGAAAATTCACTATTTGTTTTTAACATCTTATAGTTCAAATTGCACACAACAAACAATAGCATTGGAAGTCCAATAACAAAGCATTACTAGCATTAAGAATGGAATAAAATACTTTTACTTACATACACAAATAATTTGTACCATCCATGGGACCAAGAATTAAAAAATAAACACCACTTGCATAATGTACTTTACATTCCTTATTCCAAAGATGCCTCAACTTGTCATAGGTTTTAGTGGTGTTTTGAATCATTCTTAATATAACTAGTATTTTTTGTGTTAGTAAATGCAACAAGATATATAAAACACTGAAATCTTCATAATGCATTGTGTCTTACTCTCTCTCTCTTTCTTTCTTTCTTCTCTCTCTTCTTTTTGTATATAGGAGGATGTATCATCAAGTACACCTTATATTCATCTTCTTGTTTACAAAGTGAACATAGGCATTCTTCTATATTCTTCTATATATATTTTTTCATATCCTTCTTTTTAGTACTAAGTAATAATAGCTTAACTTCTTTCTTTTTTTTTTTTTTTTATTTACCGAAGGTGGCAATAGCTTAACTTAAATTAACAAAGTAAATGTTTTCCTTGTAATTAGAGATTTTATTTTTTTGAAATATTAACCTTAAATTGATAAAATCGCATTCTCTTATCAAGTTACTATCTTACTTCTTTACTAACCTTTTTTTACACTAATTTAAAATAACATGTGTTTTATTCAACTATTTTTTTTTTCCAATTTTCTTATTTTTATTGTATCTTCTGATCATTATACTCACCCTTATTTGAAAATAATTTGTATCCATAAAATCATGTATACCCATAACCATAACTGCATCTAGCTAAATGCAACTTAATTATATTAAAAAAAAAACCATGGAAATTATCACAATTATGATAGGTATAAGCCCATACTCAAATAATCTAGTCATTCATCTAACTAATTGACAGACACAACCTAATTAATTGATATTTTGATTTTTTCATTGGAAATAGGTGATATAATTTTGAGTGAGATTGTAAATTTTGTTGTTTAAAATGTGATTTTGAATGGGGGTGGGGACGCCATTAGTCGAATGGGTCCAACTAGGAGCTCAACGATGCCACTTCAACTTGTTGAGGTGTTGTATGACACCTGTCCTCTGGCTGCAGACACCTATCATGAATATGTGGTGACCGGCCCAACCAGTTTAGGGCGTTTTAGGTTAACCTGATGGTCACTTGTTCGAGTCTTCATTCAATCATTGCCTTATTCTGTTCGGACCTGTTTCTTGTGTATTTTTTGTCTCAGGTACTTTTGCAGCGTTGCTGCAATGCCGCTCACAGCCATACATGTCCTTGGCGCTGTAGATAGCGGGTTATGGGGTATTTCTGATGCTTGTTTGAGAGGTTGTGAGGTTGTTATCTGGAGTTTGGTCTGGTTTATTGGCTTGGGTATTCATCTGTGTTTGTCCCTATGGAAGGTTTAGCTCGACTCGATACTGGTTATCGTTGTTTCGTGATCCAAAGGGTTTTATCAATTAAAGAGTAAGTTTTTGAGCTACACTGGGGAATTTTTCTTGTTTTATGCAAATTTTTGGATGTCTAACCCCATGGCAGGCCTATATTATAGGTCACTATGTGATTTGTAGTTGGAGCTATGGTTTATGGAGCACCTTGGGTTCCTGTGCCGCACTGGCATGGAGGAAGCCGATGAAATGAGACCTAAAAGGTAGGACACTATCCTACCAGCCTATATCTACCTGTGTTTTTAAACACATTTAACCAGGTGGATTATTGTGCCTTTGTTCATCTTATCTTCCTGTGTGTTTGAACACTTTCAGTTGTGTTGGTTTTGTGTAATTTGTGGGTTTTGTGTAAATTGTTGGGTTTGTGTAAATTGTGGGGTTTGAAGCATGGATACTCTATGCGTCGAGTCATTTGTGCAACAAAAATGCCTTTTTGAGGCCGATTTGTTGCATAATAGAGGAAGGCTGAATGCTTGTGATAATTTATTATGGTTGTTGTTTTGGTGTTTTGGTGTTCTGGTTGTGATAATTATTTTGGTTGCGCGCTCAGTGATGGGGTTTGGTGTATTATACTGCTATGTATGTGAGAATAGGGTTTGATCTTGTGTGTTTCTTTGGAGCCATATTTCTTTCAATGGAGTCACCAAGTGAATCTTTTAAGTCAGTCCTGTGTAGCTTCACAACTTCAAACAATAATATATATAAAATAAAAATATATTACACGATCGGAAGATTGCATCAGAGTTTTTAATCGCAATATTTTAAAAACCTTGACAACCCCATCTTGCCGATCTCCCGATCATATAAAAAAAATCAAAGGCATAAGATATTAAACAAAGTCTCGTGATTCAATTTTGGTTTCAAACTCATTCATACAAATGAGTGAAGTATGGAATGGTAAGGAAAGTATGGTTTAATATTAAAATACAAAATATTAATGTGATTGCTCCATCGCATCAGGAGTTCTCAATTGATACATTTTTAAATAACCCCGATAAATTCATTACGCCGATTTGTCGATTGTGAAAAGGCATGGAGGCATCAACTTATGTCTTGTCTGAATTACAAAATTACTCATACGTAGGAGTAAAGTGGAGTAGTAGTTATAGTTTAATGTTAAAATAAGATTTAATATTTAATATTTAATTTTAAATTAATTTAATTAATTAATATATAATTTAATTAAATTAAAATTAATTACTTAGTTAGATTAATATTAATTAATTAACAGATTATTAAATTAATTAGTTTAGTTTATGATTAATAATTAAATTAGAATTAATTATCAAATAATTAGAGTCTAATTTAGGATTAGATCTTTTGATTAAAATTTTGATTTTCTAGCCCAGCAACAAAATTTCCAGATTTGATTCATCAACTTTGGAGGCTCATAGATTGAGTTGTACTTGGCCAAATGAGGCCTAGGATGGCTCATTGGAAAGATGAAATCAAAGAGAACATTTCTGAAGAGGTTTCACTAACAGATTTGGTAATTTATTGTGTCTAAAAATAGACAGAAGATAAAGCTCTGAATTTTTCAACAAAATCAATTTTCTGAGTTTTATTTTCTTCATTTTCATTTGCCCAAGCTTCTTCTAAGTGAAGATTCATTCATAAATAATATCCTTGGCCAATTAAAATCATCATATGCATCAATAGAAAGCTCAGATTTACTTTTTAATTGCATTTGATTAGATTTGTTTAATTCCATTTTTGGCATCTTGATTTTGTTGTTGCATCTTAATTTATTTTTATTTCTTTTTGCAGGAAAACATTAGAAGAGATATGGAGAAAAAGATATCAATCAATGAGAATGCTCCAGCAATTAAAGATTGGAATTTTGAGCATATAAAATTGGATTGGGCATATTTTTCTTCAACAAACTTTCCTCTCAAAAATACGTTTGAAAATATTATGAATGACAGATTGTAGAATGTAATAGGGGGCTGCTCTCCTCTACAATTTTGGACTTCTAAAAGCATTTATGTAATAGGAATTTAGATTTGTAGGAGGGAGGAGAGAAAATCTCAGATCTAGGGATTATTGAGGATTTTTCCTTTGTATCTTGAATTATGTATGATTGGCAAAGTTTGCATTATTGCAACTCTAGTTTTGAAAGCAGAAGTTCAAGCAATGTAAAGGACTGTTGGAGACCGGGGTCAGAGAAATGGATGCAATAAATTGATATTTCTAATACTACTGTTTCAAATATCAGTTTCATTTTTATGATAACAAGAATGTGTCATTTTATTCATGTTTGTACACTTATGTTGATATGGGTAATTTGTCTCAATATTGTTATTATGTATCTCTGCTCTTATGGATTAAATTCTGATTTTTGAGTAACTATTTACTCAGAAATCTGTCTTATAAAACTGATTAATTAAATAATGATGTGTTGCGAACTATTTCCGCATATTATTGTTTAATTATTGGATTTACTGATTTGACAATCAATATCATTTTTGTGAATTTCTTCCTAAGTGTTGTTGATTGATTATTTCAGTTAAGAGGTCTCAATAGGAGGTGTTTTGGCATCCATAATGTTAGTTAATTGGACAACTTCATTAACTTGATATTCATTATAAACAAGACATATTTAAATCCCAATACTTTAAATATCTTGCTCATGGTTGGGTTAGATCTATATCTGTCTAATTGAGATAGGATTAGGATTAGTTTCTTTTGCTTGCATTATAGAATAAGTTTGCATTTAAATTAAGTTCTACATGCTTTTAAGTCCTCTTCTCAAAGAGGCAAAAGTTTAGTTGTGGCTTCGCTGAACCCAAATTAGCTTAAGGGTCATTCTCTTGCCCAATCAACATGAATAAATGATTTGATATCCCTGTCTATTGGTAGTTAAAGATATTATCATAAACCAATAGTGATATGGAAAAGGTAACTGGACCTATTTAAACCAGTCGGAGCCACTACTCCAAATGGAAAAGGAGCTGCTTTAAGGTTCGGACCAGGTGGTTATCCCCCAATGTTGAGGCAGACATTTTTGGCCCTCAACACAACCATACTGGGGAACTATTGAAAATCTGTCATTTCATTCGAATTCAGAGTACCCAGTCAAAAATTTTGTATGATAAAATTATTCCATAGATTGGTTTCTTTTCTATTTTTGTGCATATTTTGTTTGTCTGTGTTAGATTTGAGCATTGGCTCCCAAAAGAATCTCTACTAGGTCTCACCCAGATCCAAATCCTCCTACCGTAATCGACAATCCTGAAAAGATCTTAAGGAAAACCCCTAGAACTAAGAGTCAAACATCAACAGGTTTCTTCACAAAGCTAACTCACTCCCAGAAAACTTTGTTACCTTTCAAGATATCCAGTTTGATTTACACTTTGAACAAGGCTTATTCAGGACTAAATCAGAAAATTGGAAAGACCATATTATCTTTGATCCATCAATCTTCCCAAAAATTCCAGTGAGAGCACTTTCTTCACAAACTAAATCATATGTTCAGCTCTTACAACATTTTGACACTCTTCAAGATCTATTCATAGATCTCACCTTGAAATCGATGATGCTTACCTTCAACAGTCAGTATAATTAACTGCTTTAAACCTAGCAGCTTCTTCCCTCACATCTCAACTTGCACATTTTCAGGCACCAAGTCCTATTGCCTCCATAATTCCCACCCCTTCCTTTATCCTTCAACACAATATTACTCAAATTCCTTTACTTTCTTTTCCACCTAGTACTAGTCCAACCTCATCCACTGTTCAACTTCCTCCAAGTGGTCCTCCACCACCACCAATCATGGCAGCCAGGTATGCTCCTTTGATGTTGTCAGCACCATTTACCAATATGCCACAAGACTATTAGTCTCAAATCACCCTATTTCATGGTATTGGTCCTTTGACAACCCAACAAAATGTGGATGAAATAAATGACTGTTTTGACTTACAAGAGGTAGATGAATAAAGTGTTAAGCTCAAAATGTTTGTTCAAAGTCTAGGAGGAGAAGTCAAAAAATGGTTTATGTATTTGCCTGCAAATAGTATAAATGACTTCCCCACATTTCAACAAACTTTTCTTAATAGATGGGAAGTCAAAAAGAACCCTCTTGTAGATTCTATCATAGTATGAAAATAAAAGAGAAGTAGGTGAAAGTTTCAAGACTATTGTGCTAGATTTAACAACACCTACAACACAATACCTGTAAATCTTAAACCACCTCGGGACTTAGCCTTGATAAAATTTCTAGATGGCTTTGATACCAATATGTCCTACCAGCTCAAGGAAAGGAATTCTCCTACATTAGAAGCAATGCAAAGAGATGTTGTGAGTGTAAAGGCCAATTTACAGGCTAAAAGAGCTAGGATGAGCACTGAAATAAAAGTGACTTTTAGAGAAGAAACATCAAGTTCTGCAGCATAAGCCAAAATTGATTCCTTAGTAAGAACTATGGAAAGAATGATGGAGAGAATAAATATAAATGATAGGAATATTCCTAGGGAGAACCCACCTATCCAACAAAACCGAAATCCAAACCTTGGGAGAAACACTCCACAAATCAGACAAAGAGATCAAAGAGGCCTAGATCAACAAATTAGGCCAACATTTCAAGAAAATTATGCTGATTAAGATATAAGTGTAGTTGAAGGAGTTGATTAAAATCAAATTAATTTAATGGGAAAAAATGAATATAATGTTGTTTTTCTTACACAAGAGGATCATGAATTGTTTTTATTAACTCAAACAGAACTGGAATCTAAAGAATTTGATGACTATAAACATGGATTTGAGAATGCTATCTTAGAATTTCATAGACAATATAACCTCAGGAGTAAGAAAAACAATGACAACTAAAATAAGAAGGATTCTAATAACTCTGCCAAGAAAACTTTAGAGCTTGATCCCAAGAAGACAGTTGAAAGCCTTAAAAAAAATGAAAACAATCCAGAAAGGAGAAACATGGAAAATGTTGCTAAGAAAAAAATTGATGTCTCAAAATAGGTTGTCCAATCTAGAATGCCTACTACAAGTCAACAAATAGAACTAATAACAAAGGTTGTGGCCGAAAGGACTAATTTCTCAAATTTTCTTAAAATCAAGCACCCTTCAGTATTGAGAATGCAATTGCTAAACTCGATATCTCTATTCCTCTTACTGAACTGGTAAAGAAAAATATGTATAGGTCCTAGGTTCTAAAGGTACTCAACATAGGAGAAAACACTAATATAGTAAACTTGAATGATGACCAGCCAGAACTTTTGTTTGGACCAGAAGTTGATGGCAAGCCTCAAGAAGGAGGTGTTCCTCCGTTTTATGTCAACCTTAATATTCATGACAAGATCCTTCATAATGCCATGTTGGATTGAGGTGAATCACATAATCTCATGCCAAAGATTGTTATGGAAAAACTTAGACTTGAAATCACTAGACCATATAAAGATCGATATTCATTTGATTCTAGCAAGTTTAGATGTCTAGGTCTCATTAAGGACCTTTGTGTCATGCTATCCTAGATACCAGCAAAAATTTTAGTGATGGATATAGTAGTAGTAGACATTCCTCCTAAGTATGGTATGCTATTATCAAGATCTTGGGGAGCTAAGTTACAAGGGACACTTCAAATGGATATGACATATGCCATAATACCAGTATTTGGTCAACCAAGGAGACTGTATAGAGAAACCTTAATGAATTATATGGTGAGTAGCCAAAAAAATCCTAACAACTACCCCCTCTACTCTGTCCATATTGATCTTGATTCTTTCATATTGTATAATGATAATGATGGAGACATAGATACACAGGTCAAGCAGGTAGAAAATGAACTTAATGAAGAACATGACACATAGGTATCCATTATGCAATAGAACCCTGAAAGAGAACCTCTCTAGAATATGACTTTTGATGGGTCAAGTGGTAAAACACGATTAGAAGCAGGAGTTTGGTTATACAATTCAACAACTAATCAGGCTGAAGGTCATTCTTATAAACTAAATTTTTTGTGCACAAACAACATAGTAGAATACGAGGCATTACTATTAGGCTTGAAGTTGCTTAAAAAAGTAGGTTCTAAAAGAATTTCTGTCCAGGGAGACTCTGAGCTCATCATCAAACAAATTAAAGGACAATATTCTGCAAAACATCCTAGATTGAGAGAATACCAAAATGTTGTGATTGATTTTCTTAAAAACTTTGAAGAGTATGACCTTGCTATTATCCCCAGGCTGCAGAATGCCCTGGCCAATGGATTAGATTTTTCAACCAGCACTTGCAAATTACCTCATCCCAATAAACAATACATAGTTGAAGTGAAACATCGTTCTGCAATGCCTGATAACATGAGATACTGGGAAGTTTTTGGAAGTGATAAGCAGATTGAAAGTTTTCTACAATAAAAAGATGAATTCAAGGATATTAATATAGATTTGGAAGATGAAATAGACAATCAAACTAAGGTACATGTTGATATAGAGCAACCTATTGTTTCTGATGGGAAAATTTCTGTAAATAAGATTGTACATAAATCTGAAGTACATAAAGATCCAGAAAAATAAGAATTCAAAGTACTACAACTCAAAGATAATGTTTTACCTAGAGGACTTCCCCTTTGGAAGAGTTGTTTGACTTTAATGATGTTTCTAGAAAGCCAAAAATGGAACCAATAGGAACAAACATTGAGGAATGCAACATAGGAAGTGAGTTGAACCCCAAAATCATAAAATTGTCAAAATACTACCTCTTATGGCTAAAAGAAAGTATATAGCTCTGTTCAAATAGTTTGTAGATGTGTTTGCTTGGAGCTATGAGGATTTAAAATCTTATGATACTAGCATTATACAACATAAAATTCCAATCATAGAAGACTAAAAACCATTCAAACAGAAATTGCGTAGGATAAACCCTGTCCTAATGCCTTTGGTGGAAAAGGAAATCAAGAAAATGTATGAGGCTAAGATCATAGTCCCAATTAGATATTCTAAATGGGTATCCAATATTATACCTACAAGGAAGAAAATTGGTGAAATAAGGTTGTGCATTTACTTTAGGAATTTAAATAAGGTTTCCCTTAAAGACAACTATCCCTTACCTAAGATGGATCACATACTACAAAGGGTAGTGGGTTCTAGTAAGATTTCCTTGTTAGATGGTTTTTCAGGGTATAATCAAGTTTTGATACATCCTGATGATCAAGATAAAATTGCTTTTACTACTCCTTGGGGAACTTTCATGTATGTAAAAGTGCCTTTTTTATTAATGAATGTTGGGGAAACTTTCCAAAGAGCAATGGACATTGCTTTCTCAGATGAAATTGGACATTTAATTGTGATTTATCTTGATGACATCACTGTATTTTCAAAATTTGATGAAGAACACCTAGCACATCTAAGAAAAGTATTTGAAAAGTGCAAAAATTTTGGTATCTCCCTTAATCCAAGAAAACATTGTTTGGCCTTGAAGAAGGAAAACTTTTAGGCCATATCATCTCCAAGGATGGAATCAGAATTGACCCTAGTAGGATTGAAGGTATCCTTAAAATCAATCATCCATGAAACATGAAAGAACTTCAATCTTTTGTTGGAAAAATAAAAATTTTGAGAAGATTCATACCAAATCTTGCTGAACTACTCAGAAATATAACAAACATGCTCAAGAAAGACACTGAAATTAAATGGAATGTTGAAGCCAAACAATCTTTTGATCTAGTTAAGCATGCATTAACAAAAGCTCCAATTTTAATCAGCCCAGATTTCACGAAAGATTTCATTATCTTTTCTTTTGCATCTGAGCATACTATTGTTGTTGTGCTATTATAGAAAAACAATAAAGGACATGAACAACCAATAGCATTCTTAACAAATCTCTGAGAGATATGGCTTTAAAATACAACATCATGGAAAAATAGGCATTTTCTCCCTGGATTGGATTTCGATTAATTTGCTACTTGCTCTCCCGGACTGTTGTAGTTTTATTTGGAGGAAGCCACGACCACAGCGTCAAGGTCGGGATCCAAGGTAACTGTGGAATTAAGCTCCAAGAGGGCTGCGTTGTGGAAATGATGCTCTAGAACCCCTATCCTACACGATTTTATATTTCTCTAGATCTGCAGCTCTATTGAGATATAGAGCGGCTATCCAGATCTGCGGCTCTCCAAGTTATAGATCTGCCAATTCTGTGGCTTCCATCTCTTAGTGTGGCTTATTTCTCCAGATCTACAGCTCTATTGAGATATAGAGCAACTATCTAGATCTGTGGCTCTCCAAGTTGTAGATCTGCTGATCCTGTGGCTTCCATCTCTTGGTGTGGCTTATTTATCCAGTTCTACGACTCTATTGAGATATAGAGCGGCTATCCAAACTTGCGGCTCTCAAAATTGTAGATCTGCCAATTCTATGGCTTCTCTTCGGCAATCTTCTATACTCAACAGGAGAGAATTCTCGAGATGGCTCCCAGCTTCATGAAAATAGTTGTTGGCTCAGATCAGTCTACCTCTGGGGGGCAAGCTCTTGCCCATATAGTCAGTGAAGTCCCAGCTCCCACTATCCAGTTGGTCCAAGCCTCACTCAATGAGGCTTTGAAGTTCTCTGAAAGTGCCCTAATCTGCCGATTCAATGGTTTTTGGCCGCGACTGATAGCTCTCCACAGTTGGATCTCAGAGGTATGGAAGCCTCTAATTCCTGATGCAATTAATATCTACCCCTGTGCTAGGGGTTTCTTTTTAGTAGATTTTGAAAACTATGAAAGAAGACAATGTATTCTAGATTCCGGCCCTTGGTTTTGGGAAAAAAACAGGCCTATTCCTCAGGCCATGGAACCCATCATTCGATCCCTCAACAACAGTCATAACCTCAGCACTAGTTTGGGTGAGATTGCTTAACCTACCCTTGCATCTCTGGAATTTCTCTTCGCTAAAAGCCATTGGAAATGCAATTGGGAAATTTTACTGCAGGTGCCCAGAAACAAAGGAATATGCCAAAACCACCTATGCACGCATCTGTGTGGAAATGGACTTCAGTGTTGGATTCCCAGCTGAAATACACCTAACAAGAAAAGACATGTGTGGAACCAGAAACTTGATTTTTAAAGTGTCCTCTTCAGATGTCGATCCTGATTTGAGACAGGCCACCTAGCCAAAAATTGCCCAAAAGCTTCCCAGAAAAATTCTGCTAGAAAAAATCACCACAAATCTACATGGTGGCAAGGAGCACAAAAGGAACACTACACAGTCATCAAAGAAGAATACTCTTGAGAAAACTCTGAATCACAAGAAATCGGGCAAGAAAGAAACAACTCTCGAGACAAGCAGGGGGGAAGCCCCACCCAACAACAAAAGAGTGAACTCGACAACCCCTCAAGTTATGAGGGTTTGAATACTGCACAAAATAAATCTCTATTTAACAGCAAAGCAGATCTCCTAGACCAAACTTCTTCTCTGACTATCTTCAAAAGGACAAACACAATAGATCGTGAAGCTAAGACACCAATGTCCCAAGAATCAGAAGAGATGAAGGAAATCCAAGATAAAGAAAGTTGGAAGACCATAGAGAAAAAGAAGAAAGCTATGGCACCAATCTCGCCAAGAAAGACAAGGAGCCAGACAATTAGAAACAAAGAAAGAAAATTATAGGTATGATAGACCAATTTGGTCTCAATGGACGGTAACCATCATCATCATCATCATCATCAATAAAATATTTTAGGGTTTACATCTTGTATTCTTGTATCATTGCTTATGTGCCTAATGTAGTGGTAAAATATATTCTCACATAAAATGGACCTGATGGAAAGAGAGGCAAATGGATAGCAGTGATTCTAGAATATGATATAGAAATCAAACCCACCAAGTTGATCAAAGGACAAGGATTAGCCAAATTGATGGTTGAATCAAATTTTAATACATTAGACATCAACATGGTATTTTATTTAGATTATTTTGAGGAACTGGAAACTCCACCAATAGACGAGGCATGCCTAAATTCCCCTTGGTATGCAGACCTTTTATATGTTCTGTTCAATTTAAATGCTCCTCCTAGATTATCCAAAACAAAGGCTATATTTCTTAAATTAAAAGCAGTCAAATTTTGCATTGTTGATAGCACATTATATTGGAAATATGCTGGAAGTGTCTTACTCAGATATTTGTTAAAAGATGATACTAACAAAGTTATGCAGGAATTCCATGAAGGTGATTGTGGAGGCCATCTTTATTGGAAGACAAGTGCTAATAAAATCCTTAAAGCAGGTTACTTTTGTCCTACACTTTACCCAGACATCCATAAGCTGGTTATTTCTTGCTATAAATTCCAAATCTTTGAAGGGAAGAGAAAATTACTATCTTTGCCCCTAAAATCCATCTCTGTTGAAATTCCTTTCCAACAATGGGGAGTGAATTTCATTAGTGAAATTCATTCTCCATCCTCTGCCCAACACAAATAGATCCTAACAGCCACAAACTACTTCACCAAATGGATAGAAGCCATCCCTTCCAGAGCTGCTACTGATTCTATTATTGTGAAATTCCTTGAAACTAATATCCTTTCCAGATTTGGTTGTCCTAGGAAACTGGTCATTGATAATGTTGCAGCGTTCAAATCAAAAAAGATGGTGGATTTTTGTCATAAGTACCATATTTATTTGGGTCATTGTTATGAAACCAGCTCACAAAAGGATAGAAAAGATAGATGAACACCTTAGAAATTAGCCTCTTCGAGGGGGAAACCTCCTTTACATTACATAAATGAACAATTCGTGGATGATTTAAATGACAAGACCTCCTTTCTATATATATGAGTCTAAGGGGTCATAATATAATCAGAGCCGACATAACAATAATAATGTAAGGGCACAATAATAACAATAGTGGGCTTATATGGGGCACAATAATAACAATATGGGGACTACATGGGCACAAAAATATAATAAGGGGGTTGTACTAATAACAATAAAGGGTTACACTAGTAGTATAGGGACCTAACATTCCCCTCTCTTTCAAAAAGTGTTGCCCTCAACACTTGAGTAGTTCTTGATGCTTCTGTATAAAATTCTTGTCCTCCCATGTGGAATCTTTAGCGGGTAAGTTCTTCCACTTGATGAGATACTCTGAATTGATCGGTTTCATAGCTATCGTGTTCTTGTTTCTGTGACTGCTCTAGGTTCCAATATGATTTTTCCTTCCTCATCAAGTTCTAGCAATATTGTTTGAACTGGGATCTTCTACAACATTTGAATGAGTGGCCACACTTCTTCGTCCTTCTTCCATTCATCCCTTGCTTCGTTTATCCCGTCTGGGTGGATAATAGAAATAGCACAAAACAATGCTTCCACATCCTCATCCTTTCTTGAGAGTGCATATGCAACAACATTTTTCTTCACTTTTTTGTAGATGATTTGAAAGTCATAACGCAACATATTTGTGACCCATTTTTTCTGTTCTTCTAAAGATAATCTTTGTTATAAAAAGTATTTAAGACTATCATGATCCATTTTTACCTTGAATTCTCTTCCCATTAGGTAAGGTCGCCCTTTCATAAGTGCATGTAGTATTGCCAACATTTCTTTCTCATAAATAGCTTGCTTGAGATGTAGCCATAAAAATACCCAATCGCCTACATCAAAACTTCTTTCACTACGATGTTGATTTGCCTATTGTTTCATTCGATTCTACACCAAAGTGGTGTTATCCTTTAAAAGTTGGAGAACTTGTTGTTGATTCTCGATGTGATCTTTCACTTCTTGAATCTTTTTATTCTTGATATGTCCTTCTATCTTGAGAGTTTGAGGAGTGGTAATTTCTTCCAATGCATTACAAGATATGGTTGGATTCATTTCTTGATGCTCAATGTGATCTTTCAATTCTTGAACATTTTTCTCCTTGATATGTCCTTTTATCTTGATAGTTTGAGGAGTGGTAATTCCGGCCATGCATTACAAGATATGTTCCGATTCATTTCTTCTTTCTTGATGTGATCTTTCACTTCTTGAACCTTTTTTTCTTGATATGTCCTTCTATCTTGAGAGTTTGAGGAGTGGTAATTCTTGCCAATGCTTTACAAGATATGGCCGGATTTATTTCTTCTTTTTCTGGGGTTGGTTCCAGGTGTATATCCTCTTCTTTTGATGTTTCTTGATCCTTTTCTTCCTCCTCTACACAATCAATGTAAAATAATTTCTTCTTAGCACACTTATGACCTTTAATGTATTTGTTATCACAATTGTAACAAAGTCCTTTTGCTCTTTTTTCTTCCAATTGTTGTGGTGTCACCCTTGTAGGTTGTGGAAGGCTAGGAGAAACAACACTTTCAACTTTATAGTTGAGGGGTAGAATTCCTTGTTGCCATAATTTTTCTTTCCACTTTTATTTCCAACCTAAATGCCTTCTCCAATGAATCAGGTTCCCAAAGACAAACCTCATGTTGAATTTTATCCTTTAAAGTCCCTATGGAGACATCAATCCTCTGATTCTCTAGAATATAATTTTCCCTTATATTCAATTTTTGAAAGCCCTCAATGTGCTCTGCCATTGACCACTTTTCTTTGATATTTATCAATTTTGGATAGAGAAGGTGTTTCTCTTTGTATCCTCATAATGTGCTATCATTTCCTCCGTGAAAATTGACCACGTAACAAGTGATTTACGAGAACAAAGCCCTTTATACCATAAAAATTGATCTATTTCTAAATATGAAGATGCAATACTTACCTTTTGTAACAGTTTCACCTCATGTGGATCAAAGTATTGCTCCATCTGTAATATCCAATTTACCGGATCCTTGCCATCAAACTTCCTCATATTGTCTTTTCTTTATTTTAGGAGCTCAATCTTGAAACGACTGTCAGCCTATAATTTCAAATCTTTCATTTCTGAAATCATGACCTACAGTAGCCCTCTGCGTTCTCTTTCTAATGCCACCAGTCTGATCAAAATTGGATTCTCCAAGAAATAGTTATGCACAATCTCCCAAGATGACCTGATTGTATACCTTTTCGGAAGAGCAAACTTTTATGAAGTTCCATGTGTCACTTTTTTGACCTTCGGATCTGAAAATATACAAAAAAAACTACAATCCGTCCTCTTTCTATAACCTCTTATGAAATTTCAATCTGGTGCTCAGAGAGAAAGTTATGATGATTTTCCCAAGGTAACCTGTTTAAGATGTAATTCGGGAGTTTGCAGAAACTCTAACTTCCTTAGATCGTATATCCGAAAATATAGTGAGACAAGATCTGAAATTCCGACCCGCAATTTAGCAAGATTTCTTCTCAAATGGCTTTTTTTCTTAACTTCTGAATGGTGCAGAAAAAAATTGATAGCGAAAATTCCACAAAGACCTGTTTGGAGCAGCAAAACCCTAGAATCCAAAGCTCTGATACCAAATGTTATGAAACCAGCTCACAAAAAGATAGAAAAGATAGATGAACTCCTTAGAAATCAGCCTCTTAGAGGGGGCAACCTCCTTTACATTACACAAATGAACAATTCTTGGATGATTTAAATGACAATACCTCCTTTCTATATATAGGAGTCTAAGGGGTCATAATATAATAAGAGCCGACACAACAATAATAATGTAAGGGCACAATAATAAAAAAAATATAATAAGGGGGTTGTACTAATAACAATAAGGGTTACAAAAATATAATAAGGGGGTTGTACTAATAACAATAAGGGTTTACACTAGTAGTATAGGGACCTAACAGTCATTCCATAGCTTATTACCCTCAAGGTAATGGGTTTGATGAATCCTCCAATAAAAGTTTGGTAAACATCATAAAGAAGATACTGGAGGACAATAAGAAGTCATGGCACAACACATTGATCTATGCATTATGGGCTGACAGATTGACTACAAATAAATCAATTGGCATGTCCCCATTCCAATTAGTTTATGGGATGGATGTTTCCTTCTTCCGTGGAAGTACCAATTATGAAGATCATGCAAGGAGATACAAAGTGAACCAAATGATATACAAAGAAGGATGTATCAAACAATTCAATTACAACAGTCCAGAGAAGAGGTATACAATAGAACTCCGGTTATCCAAGAAAACATAAAGAAATTTTTTATAAAAGAACAAAAGATGATGATTTCAACCTAGGAGATAAAGTGCTAAAATGGGACTGAAGAAGAGAAGACAAAGGGAAACATGGAAAATTTGAAATTCTTTGGAAAGGTCCATATATTATTTATGCTTTTAGAGGGAATAATGCATTTTTTATCAAAGAGTTGGATGGAATAGAATTTCCAAAAGGTCCAGTTAGTAGCAGGATGTTGAAGCATTACTTTTCTTGAGTACACAGATTTCCTCACTCCATTGTAAATATCACAGTATTTCAGGTTTTTGACAAAAAAGAAATCAAATTGAAAATAATGCAGATTTGAAGGATTCAAGGCTACAGGTCATGTGTTTTTGACACTTCAAGCTGAGAAGTGCCATCCCCAGCTAGAGCCACTGTTAGGGTCCTATAATTTATAGGATCTCAAGGTGATTAAGTATTTCACAATTTGCAGATTTCAAATTGTTCATAGATTTCAATATTCAATTGATTTCATAAAAAAAAAATGAAAAGAGGGTATATATAGAAAAAAACCCCAAATGTTGTTCAAATCATACAGTCTAAGCATGATTGAAAAATTTTCAATTTATGTTGATAAGGTAGAGAATAAAGATCCGCCAAACAGTTTAATATTGGCAAATCAGTAGCTAGGTAGAAATAAAATTGGTTCAACTGTTTAATCTGGACCAATGGGAGAAATATGTGATAGAGTAGGTTAGAAATGAAATAAAAGAGAAAGGGTATGCAAGTATAAATGCACCCTACAAATGAAAAAATAAAAAATTCTAGATTATAAAATAAGGGTAGGTATATTGAGAAAAATTTCGAAAGGAAAAGGACATGATAAGCTCTTTAAGGCTTGATAATATACCTCAATGTTTTTTCCTAATGTCAGGAATAGAAATCAAAAAAGAGAAAAGGGTCTTATATCATTTTCCCTAACCTTATTTTATATCCTATATCCCTATAGTCTACCCCCTTATTTATTTCCTCACCCCACCACTCACTCACCTGTCACATCCCTCACTACCCACCACTCACCTTTCATTTGATCTCCACTCACTCCATATGATCTGATGGCCCATGTGCTTTTCCGGCCCCACCTCATCCTCCAAAATTTAATCCCCGAGGGGGTCTAAAATCAGTGGTTTCAAACCACTAAAGTGTTGCGCTCTCACGATTTCGCACCCCGCTCTCTCATACCTCTTACCACTCTTAGGGCCCCTCGAAAAATGGCTTATGCCATTTATTAAACCACTATGTCGTTGTGACCATTTATCACTCCCACCACCTCATGACGCCATCCCATCCCATCCACCTATCACCTCCGTTCCCATCGTTGTGCATTCAATTGGCTGGATCATTAGCCAATGGACCTGCGCCAAGTCAAACCAATCCAACGAGAACACTCCAAAGTTATAAAAGTGCCATTTCATGCCATTTTCAAATTTTAACTAACTATCAGGTGGAATTCAAAAAATATCAAGCATACACAGAGAGTGCAGTAAGCACACTCCGACAACAGTACAATTGCAGAAGGATTTATTTTTTTGCAATAATCACATATTCCCTTTCTTGAATCCCACTTCTAGTTTATTCCCTTTCTTTCTCCCTCTCTGAATTCTCATTTCTTCTTGATCCCCTTTTATTACAAATTCAACACAGATCAGTATTTAGAGGTTTTTCTCAGAAGATAGTCATGGCACTCAAGAAGAAAGAACAGGAGGTATTTAATCCAATGTTGTACCCACCATTTGATTTGGATCACATACCACTTGCAAATAGGGATTTTATGACACATGAAACACTCTTAGAGTTCGATTTATTCGACATATATTGTTGGTGGGAGGATAAACTTGTGGAGGAGATGGATGACATAAGCCTCTGGGACACTAATTTACCTTTTTATATTTTTTCTAAAACACACAGTTGCCCAGAGCTGATCAGGAAATTCCTCTCATGCTACAATCCACAGCAAAGGGCAGTGATGGCCCTAATAGGAACTAATGCCAAGTCTATTATGCAAATGATGCAGGCTCCTGTTATTGAAGGAACTACTCCCTTTCCCCATGAGATTCTCACTGAAATGTATCAAAAACTAGATTTTTCTAAGAGAGCCAAAACCTTAGAACTCTTCATGACTAAGAAAACACCTCTGTCAAACAAGAATCCTCCTTATTCTTCCTCTGTTTTACCTGACAGAACTAGGCACATTGTCACTTTTCTTTCTTATTTACTTGGCTATTATTAAGATCAATGGCTTGATGAAGCTATCATAGCTTTCCTATCTATTCTATCAATAGAATCCAATCCCTCTGTCCTCTTCAATTTTAGCCAATTTTTAGCAGATGCCATTCATGAGCAGTTTGTCAATTTATTCATAGAGGAAGTGTTTCAATACTCCTCAGTTTTGGTGTATATGTTTGTTTATTTTCAGGCAGACAGGTTCTAGTTTACAATGAGAGAGATGAATGAAGAAGGTGAACCCCAATCTGTGAGTTTCTGGAAAACATTAGTGGTGAAAGACCAAAAGGACTTCAACTACAAGACATTTGAAGAAATGTTTTTTCACCCAGTAATGAGCCTCCTCAGTGGGACTGCAGAACCTGGGATTAGTGAAGAAATTAGAAGGATTATGCAGTTGACAGACCAAGTAAGAACAAGTGATTGGTACTTGTACCAAAATTATACTGAATTACAAGTATATGGTTGTGATTTGGCCCCTTATAAGCTTCCAAAGTGCTACCGGGAATAGTGTCTATGCAGAACTGCTAATCCCACTAAGGGTGGTAGCAACCTTAGAAACAAACAGAGTAAAGCTACTTTCGTATTCCTTTATGACTAATAGATAAGAGAAGGATGAAGGGACCAACCTCAATCTTGCGCTTGGTTCCTCACTTGATTCTTCTCCCTTCTGATAGATCCTTGCCACTTGCTTCCTCGCCAACCTAGCTTCAAAGAGCACCTGTGGAATCAAAGCAGCACAATACTATCCGAGAACAGAGATCTACTAGCATAAACAATATAAGATCAGATGTATATTGACCACACACAAACATATATCATAAAATATGCAAGAACATGGAGGAAAACTTGAATAGCTTTATTGATATCAAGAAAAGAATAGGGGAGGATTACAACCAATTGTTCTGACCCAGCGTCATCTTCTCAGCTAGAAGCCCTTCTTCACCTCATGAAAAGCTTAGATCACCCAACAATATGATGCTGCACCAAGAAACCAACAACACTTCCTTACAAGATACAAAATTCCAGCCTCTGGATCTCTGGGATGAGGGATCCATATATAGATGTTTGAAAGGAGGGTGAGTCAGCTTCTAGGGTTTGATTAGTGTCCTCTCTCTGATAGTTCTTGATTCCACTTGGAGAATGAGGATCTCTTACTCATCCCTGGGCGAATTCAGGGAGGCAAGTGTCACAGGAGAAGTTTCTGGAAGATTCCATGATTTTCCACCTCGCACACTGCCTCTGCCATTTTTCCATTCTCACCCATCGCACCCCATAGAAGGAATTTTCAACATGCATCACACCCTCTCTGTGTATTTAGGTGGGATGCAGTGCACTTTGTCCATGGAGCAGGAGAGATGGGCCAGTTTTGACCAGTTCTGAGTAGTTTTTCATGGAGAACTTCTGGGAGATGATGTAATCAGTTGACCTTGTTCTTTTAGGGGTTGGAACAACACTTTTAGGGACTTAGGAGCCCTTGGTTTATGGACATTTAGGATTGGGGTTGCAGTGCCCAAAAATGTCTATAACACAAAGTTCCTCCCCATGAGGATCTTTGCACTTGAATACATCAGACAAATGATCAATGTATATGAAGTGCATTTTGTAGTAGCCAAGAAGATGTCACAATTTAGGATCAAATCCCAGATTGGTCCTTTCATGTTATCCCAAATTACAAGACCAACACTACTTACCAGTTTCCTCCTCATGCTGATTTACAAAGATTAAAACTACCCCTCGCACCGTATGGAGCAACTGAGCCCTTTTACAGTTATGCTGATCCTCTTTTGGAAGGATTTTTAAATAAGGAGCCGAAGCTTCCATGTCTGGAAGCTTCGTAATGGAAGTCTGGTAGATGGTTATGTCAGATGGAGCCGAGGAAGTCAGTTTGGGATCCTTTCCCCTATTAGGATGGAACAAACTCAAGAGATAAGACCTTCTCCCATGATGAGAGGAACCATCTCCCATCCATCCAAGCTATATAAACCTCTCTTTTTCCCAAGAAAAAGCTAGTTGGAGTTTTGGAGTAAGTTTGAATGATCAGCAAGTCATAGCTTGTATTTTTCTAGCGTATGTTTGAGGAAGAATAGTTTGTTTTGGTTTGGTTTGAGACTAGAGGGAAAGAGGCCTTAAAACTTTCATTGTTGAGGTTATCCATGAAGTGTTAGCAGAAGTGTGGGAACCTAGATACGTCGGAGGAGACCAGCAACGTCAAGGCACTAGTTGTAATCTCTTTCTGATTTATATAAATGAAACTATTGATTGATTTCCTACATGAAGTGTCATTTTACATATTTATGGCTTAATGTCCCTTGACCTATTAAGTAGGTTGAATACAATATTGTATGCTATCACGTTTGTTGTTATTTTTGTTTTCTTGTTTCAGGTATTCGAAGGAAGGAAACTGAAGATAACTGGAGTGAGGAAGTAGGATCATCACCAAGCAGAATAGCATTCTAAGAGCTAGGCCCTCTTAATTGGTTCTAGCTTAAGGAGATTTTCCATAGATTGTTTTTTTGTGGCTAGACCCACCCTCTCGGGCTAGAGGAATTGTTTTTGTTTGCACTAAGAATTTACTTGCACCACACGGTCCATGGACTTTGAGGCGCAACACTAGAAATGCCAAAGAAGGACTTAAGGGACCTACAAAATAAAACCTTAGTTTGTGTAGAAACTTCTCACACCTTTGGATTTCTGCACTCAAAATAAATCTTTTGAAATGAAATCATAAACACCAATCCTACAATCTATCAACAATTAGAAGAAAACCTTGAACTATAAACAATTGGAAAGTAAACCCTACTTGAGGAACAATCCCTAAATGTTGGAAATTGACAAGAAAACCCTAATTACTGGCAAGTAAAGAACAAGCCCTAACTACTAATTAGTTGGAAACCTAAGAATTTGACTATTCATTAATTTAGCAATTCCAAAGGAAAACCTACCTCACAATGACTGAAAACTAAAACAATTAAATCCTAGACAATCCATGAATGCAAGATAAATACGCTCACAAAAATATCAATAAACCAAGCCTAATAGGTTGTTATGAACAATGTTATTGAAAATTCTCTATGCAAATCCAAAATGAAGAACAAGTTCCAAATCTATTCTGTGGAAAAATAGTTTTAATTCAAATGCACTAACCATATCTCAAGAAATGCTTCCACTCAGATTTAATACTAATAACATAAACTTGCATTCAACATCAAAGTTCCATAAACCAATAAGTTGATTACCAATTCAAAAAATGATAAAAGAAATAGACACAAGTGATTTGTATCAAAAGATAAACTTTGTGATCTTCTAAGCCATCAAAATAATATGCATTTACAGATATAAATTATAAAATTTTAACTAAACAATTAAAATCTCTTTCTTACAAATCAATCCCTTGACTGCAATCTTGTGGAAAAAACATTGAAGAGATGAGACAAAATACATCGGGTTAAAAAACATCATTTTTAAACCTTAGATCATGAGCCAATAACATACATGTACTCTCTTAAGATTCACAAAAGTTAACAAATCGTAATATGGGAATATGACCACTATTAACAAGTCTTAATTCGATTCTCATTCAGACCGTGGTGAAACCAAATGCATTAAGTTAATAAACATCAAATTTGGAACAACTTCAAGTCTATTCAACATAGGGTTGCCAAATGTGAATGGAATTGTAGTGTTGGGTTTGTAACTCAACAAAGGGCACAAATAGAGGTAGATGTATTTCTCTTATGTCATAAATTTGACAAATAATTTCAAATCTTATGAGATCAAATGTACCTTTGTAATAATAATTCTAGAGAGTGCAACCAGGAATGAAGTCCTTATGAAGCAGAGTACATGCTAATGCAATCACTACAATATGCATATAAAAGCTATGTTACAACTCATGAATCAGTCTCACACATTAATCAATTGCAATACTAACTTGTAAACATGATGCCTGTCATACCAATAAACTAATCACACTATTATTCATTTATACAACTCATATAAAATAAAGATGTATGCAATGAAACTAGATATATAACTCTTTCTCTGAAAACCATTTAGATATGAGTTTATCCACTCTAGTTAGCACATTTAAACTATAAATACAATGTCAATCACTAGATCTGTAACTTATTGAGCAAAAAAACATAAGAAAGAGGGTGAAAAGATGGGTTTGTGGGCCCAAACAAACTAGTGTGTCCCCTCTATGAGAGATCTAAATCACAGAGACAAAGTTAAACTTATAGTGCAAAAATAAATAGAATGAAAGTTGGTCATGAGTCTTGTATATTGAATGATAATTAGTCTTTTACATCTGAGGCCATGTGCTCCAATCTCCAAAAAAAATATGGATTCCAAATAACATCCTCCTCCCTCCGGAGGCCATGTTTGGGCTTTTTATGAAGGTTACAAGATGAATTTTGGCTCTAACAGCCCAAATTTTCAATTCTGGGAAATTTTGCATTTTTAATCAATTCACCTTAGAAAACCCCACGTAACTCTCAAAACATGAAGAATTGTGGACAAATGTTTAGCGGGAAACTATTTTTCCATATTTTGAACAAAACCCATGTTTTATAATTCTTGGATTCTTGTTCATATGTACGCAAATCGAGGACAAATGTGGCAGTTTGAAAAACGTGTGAACTTTGGGGCAGAATTGTCAATTTGCTTCTAGAAACTTACATTTGTGACTTGGATGCATTCTAGCTCATTTTTAGGTGTTAAAACATCATTTTGGACAAAAACCATCTTCGGTTTTCACCGAAAGTAATCCAATCTGTCAAAGCCCCAAATTGGTGCAGGGAGGAACCCAAGACTTGTGCAGGCACAACCAAAGACTTAGTGCATCACCATCAATAAGGGAAAGTGTATTTTACCTTGACAAAATCTTCAAAATTAACGTTGATAAGTTTAATCGAGAGGTCATGTGGTGAATTCTCATAAGAACATCATGCATAATTTCTTCCTGGTGCAAGAATTTGCAGGATCAAGGCCAACCATTATACATTCAACAATACATGTCTATAAAGGAAATTTGTATACCTGCATATGCACAAACCATCTGATGAGCCCCAATTTTTGGTACAATTTGGGCTCATTTGGCCTACTTGCTCTGCTCAAACCATTCATTTTTTATTGCTTATGCATTCATTTCTTGGTTTATTCGTGTTGTTTGTAGGAAGAAGGGTAGACATTCTATCTACGTGACTAATGCATGATGCTTTTAGGTTTTTGGCATTAAAAGGGAGAAAAGACAACGAGAAAGGAGACAAGGAGACAATGAGGTGGCACTGCTGGTTTTTAGGAGAGGATGTCCACGGTCTTGGGGACCTTCCTCGTGATTCCCACCATAGCTCCGAGCTCCAATCCATCTCCCCACCGAGCTTAGAAGCAGCCAGCTGTTCTACAGGAACAGCAGTTATAACTGTTCTACATGAACAGCAATTATGACTGTCCTACAGGATCAGCAGTTTAAACTTCAGTTGGACAGCCGAGCTCCTAAAATCAAGGACACCTGTTGGATGAACATTTTGCATAAATACTGAGGCCGTAGCCTTGGATAGAAGCTTTTTGAACCTTGAGATTACTCTTGTAATTTGGCAGTACGAGCTACAACTCAGTTTTTGTTCCTTTTGTAAGCCAATTTTGGCATGTCATCAGACTTTCGTTTATGAATAAAGGCAGTCAGATTTTGATCTCATTCTGAGTTTCTAAGGGAGCTATAGCTCTCAGGTTAGGGCCCAACCTGAGAGCAATAGATCTCCTCGGTGTTGTAATGTGTTTGCATTTCGTTCCAGCACTTTGAGTTTTTACTTTCACATGCAATTCGAATTTACAGTTTGTTAATTTAGTCTTTTTCATGAGCTTAGATAGGATTAGTTTATGGTGAATTTGTTTCCAGTTGCTTAGGTTAGAAGAGGATAGAAATAATCTATTGGAGCTCCAGCAAAAGGTTGTTAAGGCTCACTGCCATCTCTGTTTGGGATTGGGGTGCAGTCTACACCAACCACCAAAAAAACCGCAGTCTTTTACCTTTATGCATGTTGCAACACAGTCATTTTCATTATAGATCTTTCCATACACTTCGATCTTGAACCATACTCCTTCATCACAACTTCATGCACAACTTCTCTTCACGATTTACATTGCTGTTCATTGAGTTCATAGCACAGGTAGCATAGGTTAATGAATTCTCGTTTTGGTGACAGTCATAAGCAATTTGTTTTATTTACACTACTCCACATCATTCCATTTCCTCCTTCATCTTGACCACTCCTCAAGTCACCCACTCGGCCTCTGTCCAGCTCATTTATCCTCCAACTCATCTATTGCCACATAGCTTCATTTACTTAACTTTTTGTTGATCCCATCCTTCCAAGCCATCAAACCACTGCATGCACTCTTCCTCCATCTGATTTTTCTGCTCCTGAGCCATCACCAGCTCCATCTCCATCTCACCTATCCTCCCACACCACTCCAACACTTCACCATCTCCCAAAACTTCCACGGCCAAACATCCTGTAGAATTGTACAGACTTCCTGTAGAAACCCCTGAGTTTCCTGTAGGATCCCCTGCAGACTTCCTGTAGAAACCTGCAAACTCGGTTGCTGAACATCCGAACGTGGTAGGCTTCTGTGGACTGATGCTGGAGACCCTCTGGGACCTCCCTTAGCCATCCTGACCTTGCCCATGCTTTCCTTCCATTCCAACCGCTCCTGCACAACCAAACCCTAATCAAAAGCATCATCACAATAAATCCAACCACTTAATGAAAAAATACAAAAACATGTCTTTTTAGATGCAAGTAGCTTAGATGCATGTATTTCAGTTCACTGCAAGTAATGGCATTATTGGTAGTGGTTTCATTCACAGTTTTGCATTGTAAGGGTCTAGCTAGTTAAATTAGGGTTTACTAGGGTTTTCATGCTTTATTGGTTTTCAGTTTCTTTCTGCAGATAGATTAGTCTCCTTTGAGTTAGCTTTCGTCCATCATTCATAAAGCTTCTTCTGTGAGCCTATAGAAGTTGGCTTGAGCCCTAGCGGACTTGTGCCAGCTAACCAAGTGACGGCTGCGACAAGAGCTAGTACTTGTGCATACAGCACCGTCGCTTCCAAGTTTGTACGAACTAACCGGGTTGATAAAATTAGAGATAGGAAGCTCCAGGAGTTGTAGCATTATTGCTACAATACTGGATCCCACCATCTTTTTGGTGCCGTTGCCAGGGAAGCGTCAGAGTATTAGTAATTGTTGCTTTTATTCTACTTCCTTACTCTTGCCTTCTGCTAAGTAGTTTACTTCATTTCCATTCTGCAAAAGTAGCATAGCATTTCCTGCTTTCATAGATTAGCATTTCCTGCTTTCATAGATTAACATTTCCTTTCTGCAAGCGTAGACTAGCATTTCCTTTCTGCAATTTCATTTGAGCAAAGTAGAATAGTTCTTTCCTGCTTTCAGTTTAATTTTCCATCTTTCATAGTTAGTTGTAGATCAATCTGTCTCAGTTTTTGCAGGTACCAAAAGAAAAGCAAAGCAAAAGCAATCAAAAAGAAAAAGAAAGTCTTTTCCATTTCATGCCTCGTAGGAACCGAGATAGATCAGGCAAATTCCTACCAAACACCCCCACCACATCACTGAGTCACCCTTCTCTCTTCTTTGGTGACAGTGACCCAGAAGAACCTATAGGTGAACAACCTGAGATATCCAAAGACCCTATAGTAGAAGAAGAGTTAGAGACCAATCCATCTGAAGCTATGGCTGACAATTGAAGAGAAGATGAGAGAATAGAAGGTGCTTTCCCCATCCGAGAGACCAATGGAGAGATGAAAATGAAGAACATTAGCCCCTCCGCCTTACCTCACTTCCATGGGCTGACCACTGAAGATCCAGACACCTCCCTGTTTGAGTTTGCTGTCCTTTGTAGAACCTATGACTATACTGAAGATGAGCAAAAGTTGAAACTTTTCCCTTCCACTCTCAAGGATGCAGCACTACGCTAGTTCATGGGCTTACCTGGGAATAGTATCACCACTTGGGCTCAGATGCAGCAAGCTTTCAACACCAAGTACCGGGATTACTGTAGGTCCAAGGAAACAAAGGGGGAAATCTTTCAGATGTCCATGGGAACTGATGAGTCCTTAGAGGATTATGAGGAGAGGTTCCAACTAAGCTATAAGCGGGCCAGGTGCACACTTGACCCTGAATCCCTCAAGTTGGTCCTGCTCCGAGGAGTCCCTGAAGACCTCTTAGATACCCTTCACATGTTAGCTGGGGGGGACATTTACCAACTGCCTTATGAGGACATCAAGACTGTGTTTAGAAACCACTCCAGGGAAGCTCGGAAACGAGGTAGAGGAAACCACCTCTCAACTAGTGTCCCTTTCTCTAAGCATGAGCTTGCAAATCAATTAGAAGATATTAAGAGTGAGGTGAGACAAACCATTGCCATGCAGCTTGACACATTCAGGATTCAGCAAAAGAAAGAAGAGGCTGAGAGAGCCTTGGCTGTCTTCTGCCCTAGGTGCACAAGGAGGCACCCTAAGAACGAATGTCCATTGCATTCGGTTGAAGTGTGTTTCGTTTGTGAGGAGGACCATCCCACAAATCAGTGTCCAACCCTACCTGGGTTTAAAGCCATGTACCAAGGGACAGAAGCTCCCACAGAGCCTCTCTATTACCTCAACCAAAGGAGGCCACAGGGATCTAGACCTTATCAGCAGGGGATGCAAGGGGCATCTCAAGCTTATTACAGCCCCAACCAATCGACTCCTATGCCTTCTTGGGGTCCCCCTGCTCATCCTTCATGGTCCATGCCTCCTCCATGGTCTTATCCACCTCAGTACCCCTCTCCACCTACTTCTCATTCATATCACTCACATACCCAGCCACAGCCTCAATGGAATGCACCTCAGTCGGGGTGGAGGCCCCAATACAACACTCCTCCTGCCATCTTGCCTCCACCACCAGTTCAACCTCAGCCATTACCTCCTGCTCCTCCAAGGCAGCCTCAAATGCCTGCTCAACCGAACCCGAACCCCAACAATAGACAGGCCCAGCAGGTATACACTGGGGAAACCTCATGCCCTACATGCTGTGGAGATCCAGGAGATCAATCTTCGATCTGGAAAGACTCTACCAGATCGCCAACCTCCTCCCCTAGAGGATGAGGAAGATAAACAGGAAAGTGAACCAAAGGCTATTCCACCCTTTCCTGAGAGACTAACAGCCACCACACAACCCAACCCAAAGGAGGATGAGCTTCTGGGTGAGCTCAAGCAGTTGTGTGTAAAAATACCACTTCTCCAAGCCATCAAGGATGTGCCGATATACAACAAGCTGGTTAAGGAGAAGTGTTTCAAACACCCAGGCAGACGGAAGAAAGATGCCTCAACTATCAATGTCATAGGACAACTGTCTGACCTTATGTTAGGACAAGTCATCTGCCCAAAGTACCTAGATCCTGGAAGTCCTGTAGTAGATGTTCACATCAATGGCACCATTATACCTCACACCTTGATTGATCTGGGGGCTGCCATTAATGTGATGACCAGGGATACCATGCTTAAGCTTAATCTTCAAGGTTCCTTGAGGAAGACCTCGACAGTACTGCAATTAGCAGATCGCTCCACTGTGACTCCCGAAGGGATTGTGGAGGATGTCTTGGTCTCTATTGACTCTTGGGAATACCCTGCAGACTTCCTGGTTCTGCAACCAAAGGCCAAGCTTACTGGATATCCTCTCATTTTGGGAAGGCCTTGGTTAGCTACTGCAGATGCTTACATAAGTTGTCGTGCAGGCAACATGACCATCAAAAATGGTCCCATGTCCAAGCAGCTAGTCCTATACCCTCCTGCCCAACCCTCCTTAGAGCATGACTTACCACTCTGGTTGGAAGAAGGAGAGGAAGATGAGGTGTACTCAGCACCTCTGTGCACCTTAGATACCACTAGAAGAGGACCCCCAACCGAGGATGACTTGATCGAGACCTTGATCCAGAATCCACCTTCCAGTGCACTACCCTTAGAGAAATTGGTGGAAGATGCCCAAGCTAGCACCTTAGTGGATCTTTGTACAACCTACCCTGTTACTCCCAGAGTCAAGAATGTGGAGTTCGGCCCTGAGAAAGCATTGAAGATCAGCTCCTCCCTATCTCCTTCCCAGGAAAAGGAGCTGTGTAGTCTGTTGGCCAGCCACCTTGATGCTTTTGCTTGGAGCTATAAGGAAATGAAAGGAGTCCATCCTTCGGTCTGTACCCATCATATATACATCAAAGAGGATTGTAAACTAGTTAGGCAACCTCAGAGGAGAATGAATCCAGCCCTTAAGGACATTGTTAAGGAAGAATTGCAAAAACTATTGGATGCCTGATTCATTTACCCCATCTCAGATAGTGAATGGGTGTCCCCTCTAGTGTTGGTTCCCAAGAAGAATGGGAAATGGAGAATCTGTGCGGACTACCGAGAACTGAACAAAGCCACCAAGAAGGACCATTTCCATCTACCTTTCATAGATCAAGTGTTGGATGGACTGGCAGGAAAGAAGTTCTTCTCTTTCCTGGATGGGTTTAGCGGGTACAACCAAATCCAAATCAGCCCGGAAGACCAAGATAAGACCACCTTCACTTGTCCTTGGGGTACCTTTGCCTATCGAGTCCTTCCCTTTGGGCTATGCAATGCTCCTGCTACCTTTCAGAGAGCTGTCTTGAGCATCTTCTCGGAGCTGGTCCATGATGCAGTAGAAATCTATATGGATGACTTTACTCCTTATGGGGCCAACTTCCAGGAAGCATTGTCCAACCTGGGAAAAGTCCTAACCAAATGCACCAAGATGAACTTGTCCCTTAGTCCTGAAAAATGTGAATTCCTAATGACTGAAGGGACCGTGCTAGGCCATACCATTTCTTGCCAAGGATTGCAGGTGGATCCTAACAAAAATGCTCTCATCAAAAGGGTTCCACCTCCTCAAAAGGTCAGGGATGTCTGGAGTTTCTTGGGATTAGCAAGATACTACCGGAGATTCATTAAGGATTTCAGCAAGCTAGCCTCGCCATTGTTTGGCCTGTTGGCAAAAGATGTGGAGTTTAATTGGACTGACGATTGTCAGAGGGCTTTAAATGAATTAAAGGACAAGTTGGTGTTAGCCCCAATCCTGAGAGGTCCAAACTAGGCCCTACCTTTCCACATCCACACTGATGCCTCGAACAAAGCCATAGGTGCAGCTTTAGGACAAGTTGAGCAGAAACTTCCATATGCCATTTACTTTGTTAGCAAAAACTTGTCCAAAGCTGAGCTGAATTACACTGTAACCGAGAAAGAATTCTTGGTTGTGGTCCATGCATTGAACAAGTTTCGACATTATATTACTGGTTACCAGACCTTTGTACATACTGACCATGCTGCTATTAGATATTTAATGAATAAACCAGATGTGAATGCTCGTATTATTAGATGGTTACTTTTAATGCAGCAGTTTGATTTGACCATTGTTGACAAACCAGGTAGAGAAAATGTTGTTGCTGACTTTTTATCTAGATTGGATTTGTCTGCAGATGAGGATGGAACAGTGGACGACCAGATGCCTGATGAACATCTGTTTGCTATTTCAGTACTCTCTCCATGGTTTGCTGATATAGAAAACTATCTTGTTTCAGCACAGTTCCCTCCACACCTATCTTCCAGAGAGAAGAGCATAATCATCAGAAAAAGTGCCTCATTCAGGGAAAATTTTAAGAACCCCCCCTAAATTTATAAATATAATAAATGGGCGAATCTCCATGGTATATAGGAAAAATGGAAGGCGATTTTATCAATAATATAATATGCATATATAATTTTTTGGCGAATCTCTCACCAGGCATGGCGAATATTTTACTCAATTATAAAATCTTGTAAGATCTTGGTGAGTCTTTCACTAAATAATAAAACTTTGTAAAGTCCTAGTGAATCTTAGCATAGGCTACATGCTGGTTTAATTCCCCCATTTAAATAGGCTACATTCTAGGTGAATACCATGGGTCAATACCATGTGCCATTTTGGTGAATACCATGGGTCAATACCATGTGCCATTTTTATTTTTATTAGAATATTTTACTCAATTATAAAATCTTGTAAGATCTTGGCGAGTCTTTCACTAAATAATAAAACTTTGTAAAGTCCTAGTGAATCTTAGCATAGGCTACATGCTGGTTTAATTCCCCCATTTAAATAGGCTACATTCCAGGTGAATACCATGGGTCAATACCATGTGCCATTTTGGTGAATACCATGGGTCAATACCATGTGCCATTTTTATTTTTATTAATTCTAATATTAGGGTTAATAATGGTTTTTTGCATGGTATTAATAACAATCTAGTCCATGGTATTTGTCCCATAGTATTTTGGCCATAGGTTTCACCTAAATATAACCCATTTTTTGAGTGTTCATAAATATAAGGTGACTTATGGCGTAAATATAAAAAAATGTTTTATTTGTTTACCATACCTCTCGTTTATGTATATTTTTATTAATTTACCATACCTCTTTTACAAATATGGTATTTGGCCCATAGGATTCACTTAAATAAAACATCTTTCTTGAGCCTTCATAAATAGAACGAGGGTTATGGACTAAATATAAAAATAGGTTTTATTTATTTACGATACGTCTAGTTTATTTATATTTTTATTTATTTACCATACTTTTGAATAAGTATAAAAAGACGTTTTATTTATTTACCATACCTCCAATTTACTTATATTTTTATTTGTTTACACCCTTACATGTATATAAGGTGACTTATGGAGTAAATATAAAAAATGTTTTATTTATTTATCGTACCTCTCATTTATTGATATTTTTATTAATTTACCATACCTCTTTTATAAATATGGTATTTGGCCCATAGGATTCACTTAACTAAAACCTATTCTTGAAAATGGGCGAATGGATTCACTTAAATAAAACCTATTCTTGAAAATGGGCGAATGGAAGGTTGTAAGTCCTAATTTCAAGGGCTAAATTTACTTTTTTTACCCTCTCCCTTAAAATAAGGTGGGCTATTTGAGGTGATTTGTAAAAATGTAGTATGATACAAAATATTCGCCCACTAAAAATTTAAAAGCCCTTAATTTCGCCAAAGGGCGAACATTCGCCCCTAAAATTATCCTTGGCCTCATTCACTTGGATCGGGGGCAATCTGTTCAAGCTTGGCCCCGATCAGATCTTAAGGCGTTGTGTAAGGGAGGAGGAAGTCTTTGATATCCTCCTCACTTGTCATGATGGGCCTTGTGGAGGACATTTTGCAGCAAAGAGAACTGCCTTCAAGATCCTGCAGGCAGGCTACTATTGGCCCACACTTCATCAAGATGTCAGAAGATATGTCAGTCAGTGTGACCAATGCCAAAGAATGGGGAAACCGACCCAAAGGGATGAGATGCCTCTCCAACCTCAAGTGACTCTTGAGCCATTTGAGAAGTGGGGCATGGACTTTGTGGGCCCAATCAACCCCTCTTTGAGGCAAAGGACTTACATCCTTGTGTGTACTGACTATTTGACAAAGTGGGCAAAAACCAAAGCAATCAAAGCAGCAACAGAAGAAAAGGTGGCCGAGTTCCTAAGAGAGAACATCTTCTATAAGTTTGGCTATCCAAGAGAGCTGGTCACCGATCAAGGGAGCCAATTCACCTCCAACCTGGTTGAAGATCTCCTAGCTCATCACAAGATCAAGCATAGGACTTCCACCCCGTATCACCCTCAAGCAAATGGGCAGGTGGAAGTCACCAATAGAGCATTAGAAGGGATCTTGACTAAAGTGGTGAGCAGCAGCAGAAAGGACTGGGCAGATCACCTGGTTGAAGCCACATGGGCTTACAACACCACTTGGAAGACCACCACCGGCTTCACACCGTATGAGCTGGTCTATGGGAAGAGAGCTTTGTTGTCCATTGAGTTTGAATACAACACTTTGAGGATGGCAGCTCAGCTGGATCTAGATCTCAGCCATGCACAACAAGAAAGGCTGTTGCAGCTGAATGGCCTGGATGAGCACCGAATGCAGGCCCTCCTTCACTCAGAAGTGGTTCAACTTCAGAGAAAGGTGTGGCATGACCAACATCTCCATGACAAGCAATTTCATCCGGGAGATTGGGCTTTGTTGTATGACTCAAGATACAAAGATTTCAAGGGGAAGCTGAGAACCAGATGGCTAGGACCATATGCAGTGGAGAAATGCCATGACAATGGATCTGTCCTCATTCGAACCATTGATGAGGAAGCCATTCCCATGCTTGTCAATGGGCATCGTTTGAAGATCTACAGGAGACCTCTCTCAAGACAAGAGTTCATCAAAACTATGGAGAAATCTGTATTGGTCATAGAGAAGGGTTCTGCCTCTGCCTCTGGCATACCCTGAAGAAAAAATGAAAAAAAAAAAGAAAAAAAAAAAAAGAGAAAAAAAAGAGAAAAAAATAAATAAAGATCCTTGGGTGAAAACCTCTTTGAGGCGCCCAAGGCAGGTAGTAGGGGTGAAAACCTCATTGAGGCGCCCCTATTGTCTTTCAAAAAAAAAGAGAAAAGGTTGAAAAAGATCCTTGAGTGAAAACCTCTCTGAGGCGCTCAGGGCAAATGGCACGGGTGAAAACCTCTTTGAGGCGCCCCTGTTATCTTTCAAAAAAAAAAAGAGAAAAAAAAAAGAAAAAAACAATAAGCAAAATATGGTAAAATTACATGCAGGTTGCAGATGTTCTATGGAGGAGAGGAAGCCCTTCAACTCAGCCAAAGGTCCTTATCATGCTCACCAGCACCTCCTCCAAGAGTACGCACGTTTTTTTTCAAGGTAATGTGCAATTTTATCATGGTTTGAATCTTCTACAAGAAGATGCTGTCTTTCTACAGGAAGGTGCAGTCTTTCTACAGGAAGGCGCGGATTTTCTACAGGAAAGTGCAGACTTTCTACAGGAAGGCCGAACTTTCTACAGGAAGCTCTGTGTTCTACAGGAAACTTCCTGTAGGAGTTTTGGACGGCCAGAATTCATCTTAAAAGGAGATTTAGCGACTATGGATTGGTTTGGATGCATGCAAGCCTCTGTTGGCATCCTTGCACATTGCTGTCACCTTGCTCCACCATCCTTGTCGTCATGCGACCAAATTCCCTGCACCAACAAAGAAGATCGATGAGTTCTCGCGGGAAATGCCATTTTCAAAGTCAAACAAATGCTGGGATCTCATACCATAGGCATCAAGAGCTCCGGGAACGTGATTGAAACGCCAGAACCTCCGTCGTGCAGCATGCACCCAAGGAGAAAGGACTGTTACGAGACCCCTCGCGGGAATCCTGTAACAGTTCAACCTTCTCGAGTGGATACCATTCACAACACCGCCATCTGAAATGAAACGCGGGCGCATGCAATCAAAACATCCACTCCATCGTTGGCAGCCTGTAACCACGAGCCTCCGGGTCTGTGTAAGTCGCATGCAGCAGGTAGATCCACTCACCATCGTCCGAGAACTGGAAAAATCGTGTGCAGCCACGCAGGTAAGTGTCTCAACCCTTCCTTCCATCAAATCGCATGAATCTTACTTTGAAATTGTTTGCAAAGCGTAAAATTGAATGGTTGAGCGGCCGTATGGCCAGTCGACTGGCCACGTCGGCTAGTTAAAGTGTAATTGGATGTTTGGGTGGCGGCCACGACAAGGAGAATGAACGGCATGCACGTGAGAACACTCTCGTCAAAGCATGAGTTTAACAGGAAGAGGCAGCAGCAAATCTGTGGGAATGGATGCGGCAGCAAGTAAACACGCAGGCGGATGATGGATGACGTCGCCCAACGGTCCGGCGGGGACAGCTCATCCCCCGCGCCACGGATTGCGCCGATTCAAAATCTAATCGGCTAGATCATGCGCATGCATTTATCATCCAACACTTCAAACTCAGGTGCTATTCTGATCTCCTCTGCACTTTGATACGCCGAGCTGTTGGCTACCAGAACGCCGGTAGAGCGCGGGCCAACTACAGTCCTCCCCGAGAATTGCGCACTGTTTCTACAGGAACGCAGTTCTACAGGAGCGCAGTCTACAGGAATGCAGTCTACAGGAACACAGTCATCTACAGGAAAGCGGGTGCCTCACGAAAAAGGTGGCCAATTAAAGAGGTAACCCTGAACTCTTCATGCAACTGGTTAGTAGAAGTGGCAAGACCATCGTCCACAGTCGGGTCATAAAGATATTGGTGGAATTGTTGTTTGCTGTACCTATGCTGTCGTTCTACAGGATGTCAGTTTAGGTAGACTATGTTGAAATTTTGTGGATTATATGCATGCTCTGCCTTAATAGACCAAATCTCTTTTGCATTTACCACCTTTAATTAAAATGACCGTGTTCATCATGCCGGGTGGGTTTATAAGACGGGAACCCACTGATTCCACTAAACTAAGGAGAAACCCGGCAGTGGTAGAGCTCTTCACCAGAGCACAATGGATGCCTTTTTTTGATAAGCTGCAGGGCTACGATGATGAGGTGGCCGAAGAATTCTTGCAGGCTTTGAAGCCTAAGTCTCAGACACTGGCCACAGTGAACTTCAGAGGTCTAAGCCTCAAGCTCACCCCAGAACATATTAGTCGGATCACAGAACTTCCTATGGGTCTGCCGTGGGACAAAGAGGAGAGAAAGCTGAGTCAGCAGGCAAAGAAAGAATTCTTTCCACCTGAGGAAGAATTCTCGGAGGACAAAAACGGGGTGTGAAGAACGAGCCTGTCGCCACCTTGGAACGAAGTCAGTTTGCAAATCATGAAATATATTACTTGTGAAGGTCGTTTCAACATCGTGTATGCATATCACTTTCGGCTGCTCACTGAGTTGAGGCACCGAATTGACCTTCCTGTAGAACAAAAACTAAGCATCCCCTATTACCTCCTGCAGTCCCTAATGGAGTGTGCTACAAAGCTGAAAGAGGGTATACCAGATCAGACAGCCCACCATGGGTTGATCAAGCTTCTTGTGGAAGATGCATTGCACTCATATAAGGTCCCCCTCTCATGGGAATCCTTCCGGAATTTAACAAAAGATGGGGACATTAAAATGTTGATTGAAGAAACGGGTTCCTCCAGCAGTGAGGAACATGAAGCAGTGGCCGAGGAACAGAGAGAAGAAGGCCAAGAGACCCCGACAACAGTACAGAAGGGAGAACAGAGGAAGAAGCATGAGGGAAAGGAGGACAAAGAAAAGGGTGGCACACCTATCCTGTCAGCAAGGGAAAAGAGGATGAAGAGCAGAATGGACAAAGCAGAGGTGGTCCACGTCAGCCCAAGTACCTCAACAGCACCTGCAACCAAAGTAAAAAGCAAAACTCAGGCAGGCAAGCAAGCAGAGGTGGAGACACCTGTGTCTACAGGAAAGCAAAAACAGGCTTCTACAGGAAGCCCGAAAACACAAACCCAGGCTTCTACAGGAAGCCCGAAAATAATTGAAAAACAGGCTTCTACAGGAAGCCCAAAAACAAAAACAAAGGCTTCTACAGGAAGCCCGAAGATCAGTGAGAAGCAGGCTTCTACAGGAAGCCCAAAAGCAAAGACCAAGGCTTCTACAGGAAGCCCGAAAATCGTTGGAGAATAGGCTTCTACAGGAAGCCCAAAAACGGAGACAAAGGCTTCTACAGGAAGCCCGAAATTGCAAAAACAGGCTTCTATAGGAAGCCCGAAGACAGAGACAAAGGCTTCTACAGGAAGCCCGAAATTGGAAAAAGGGGTTTCTACAAGAAGCCCGAAAGTCATTGAGACACAGCCTCCTACAGGAGGTCTGAAGACAGAGAGAGGGCCTTCTACAGGAAGCCCGGGAGTGGCTAAAGTCGGGTCTTCTACAGGAAGCCCAAAAGCGGGAAAGAAAGAATCTTCTACAGGAGGCCCGGAAGTGGGCAAAGCAGGGTCTTCTACAGGAAGCCCGAAATCTAAAAAGGAGGGGCCCTCTACAAGGAGCTCTGAGAGAGCAAAATGCAAGAAAGAGAAGGCTGGCATTCTCGAAAAGGAGGCAGTAGCGGCACTGGCCGCCCTCAGTACACCTCCGAAACCGAATGAGAAAAGGGAGAGGGAGACCCCTCCACCATCTGAAGCCAGGAGAAGCAAGAGGATGACCACGGGCAAGCCACAGCCTCCACCCAGCAGCCAAACCATTTCAGGGGATGTCCCTACTTCACCCAGTGCAAGAACCCCCTCTAAAACATCAGCCACCCCCGAAAAGGGGAGCCCAAAAATAACTTCCTGGACACGAAAAATAGGCCAATCGCCTTCCGAAGCCCGGCTCAAGGAAATAGGAACGGGGAAAGAAGCATCACCTTCGTCACCACCAGAGGCAGCAAAGGCAGGGCCGCCGAAAACGGGAAAGGAAGAAGCGCCACCCTCGGTAGAAAAGGCAAGGCCACCAAAAACAGGGAAGGAAAAGCATGCTCCGGGCTCTAGTTCTCGGCCAAAGACGAGGAGCCAGGGCAAAGTTGCTCAAGGATGAGCAAACAGTTTAGCTGGGGGGTGATGATGAGCCCCAATTTTTGGTACAATTTGGGCTCATTTGGCCTACTTGCTCTGCTCAAACCATTCATTTTTTATTGCTTATGCATTCATTTCTTGGTTTATTCGTGTTGTTTGTAGGAATAAGGGTAGACATTCTATCTACGTGACTAATGCATGATGCTTTTAGGTTTTTGGCATTAAAAGGGAGAAAAGACAACGAGAAAGGAGATAAGGAGACAATGAGGTGGCACTGCTAGTTTTTAGGAGAGGATGTCCACGGTCTTGGGGACCTTCCTCGTGATTCCCACCATAGCTCCGAGCTCCAATCCATCTCCCCACCGAGCTTAGAAGCAGCCAGCTGTTCTACAGGAACAGCAGTTATAACTGTTCTATAGGAACAACAATTATGACTATCCTACAGGATCAGCAGTTTAAACTTCAGTTGGACAGCTGAGCTCCTAAAATCATGGACACCTGTTGGATGAACATTTTGCATAAATACTGAGGCCGTAGCCTTGGATAGAAGCTTTTTGAACCTTGAGATTACTCTTGTAATTTGGCAGTACGAGCTACAGCTCGGTTTTTGTTCCTTTTGTAAGCCAATTTTGGCATGTCATCAGACTTTCGTTTATGAATAAAGGCAGTCAGATTTTGATCTCATTCTGAGTTTCTAAGGGAGCTATCGCTCTCAGGTTAGGGCCCAACCTGAGAGCAATAGATCTCCTCGGTGTTGTAATGTGTTTGCATTTCGTTCCAACACTTTGAGTTTTTATTTTCACATGCAATTCGAATTTACAGTTTGTTAATTTAGTCTTTTTCATGAGCTTAGATAGGATTAGTTTATGGTGAATTTGTTTCCAGTTGCTTAGGTTAGAAGAGGATAGAAATAATATATTGGAGCTCTAGCAAAAGGTTGTTAAGGCTCACTGCCATCTCTGTTTGGAGATTGGGGTGCAGTCTACACCAACCACCAAAAAAACGCAGTCTTTTACCTTTATGCATGCTGCAACACAGTCATTTTCATTATAGATCTTTCCATGCACTTCGATCTTGAACCATACTCCTTCATCACAACTTCATGCACAACTTCTCTTCACGATTTACATTGCTGTTCATTGAGTTCATAGCACAGGTAGCATAGGTTAATGAATTCTCGTTTTGGTGACAGTCATAAGCAATTTGTTTTATTTACACTGCTCCACATCATTCCATTTCCTCCTTCTTCGTCTTGACCACTCCTCAAGTCACCCACTCGGCCTCTGTCCAGCTCATTTATCCTCCAACTCATCTATTGCCACGTAGCTTCATTTACTTAACTTTTCGTTGATCCCATCCTTCCAAGCCATCAAACCACTGCATGCACTCTTCCTCCATCTGATTTTTCTGCTCCTGAGCCATCACCAGCTCCATCTCCATCTCACCTATCCTCCCACACCACTCCAACACTTCACCATCTCCCAAAACTTCCACGGCCAAACATCCTGTAGAATTGTACGGACTTCCTGTAGAAACCCCTGAGTTTCCTGTAGGATCCCCTGCAGACTTCCTGTAGAAACCTGCAAACTCGGTTGCTGAGCATCCGAACATGGTAGGCTTCTGTGGACTGATGTTGGAGACCCTCTGGGACCTCCCTTAGCCATCCTGACCTTGCCCATGCTTTCCTTCCATTCCAACCGCTCCTGCACAACCAAACCCTAATCAAAAGCATCATCACAATAAATCCAACCACTTAATGAAAAAATACAAAAACATGTCTTTTCAGATGCAGGTAGCTTAGATGCATGTATTTCAGTTCACTGCAAGTAATGGCATTATTGGTAGTGGTTTCATTCACAGTTTTGCATTGTAAGGGTCTAGCTAGTTAAATTAGGGTTTACTAGGGTTTTCATGCTTTATTGGTTTTCAGTTTCTTTCTGCAGATAGATTAGTCTCCTTTGAGTTAGCTTTCGTCCATCATTCATAAAGCTTCTTCTGTGAGCCTATAGAAGTTGGCTTGAGCCCTAGCGGACTTGTGCCAGCTGACCAAGTGACGGCTGCGACAAGAGCTAGTACTTGTGCATACAGCACCGTCGCTTCCAAGTTTGTACGAACTACCGGGTTGATAAAATTAGAGATAGGAAGCTCCAGGAGTTGTAGCATTATTGCTACAATACTGGAGCCCACCACCATCATTAATATTTTTTTAATTTTAAATATTGCTAAAACAAGGGAAATGTTCTAAATGTTGAATATTAAATTTATAATGCACAAATTGACGACAATAACCCTCATAACTATGAGGGATTCTAGAGCAAAATTTGATGTAAAACCTAACAAAATGGAGTCCTGAAATCCCCCCATGCCAATCATTTTGCATGTCCTCATGAAAGTGAATCAATTGTTGATCTTTTTCTCCCTTACAAGGAAACAATATTGAAACATCTATTGGTGACCTTTTCACTTGTAATAATGTTCTTGAAACTCAATGCAATAAAAAATTCTCGGACCTCTACTTAAATATAGCTTGTCCTAAAAAGAGAATTCCTTCTAGTTCATTTTTGCACTAGATTATTTATTTATTAAGATTGATTTCAATAAAGTCTAATATCATGGTTGTCATAACAATTCTAAACTGCAAGGATAGAGTTATCATGAAATAACCAACCATCAAAATTTCCACAAAGTATCTCAAGAGTAGCCTTAGTCAGAATTTTTTCACCTTAATAACCTCATTACAAATAGAAGTGACATAACCATATTTTGAAATCCATGGAATAAATATGTATGAAGATGTGACAAAATAATACCTTCCCAAAGATATTACCATTATGCAACATGTAGTGGAAGCTCCTCTTGTTCAAGAAAAGTGAACCACTTGCACTTAGGGTCCCACTTCCATGAAAACTTGTCTATTCCAAAATATAGAACTCCAAACAATAATTCATAAAGGATATTAAGGCCATTCTTAGAGAGATATGATAATGAGTTCAAAGAAAGACAAATATGACCAAGTAAATCATAATGTAAGATTAACTTTAATACCAAAGACATGGCCACTGCTGTGAGCAAGCGTCTATAGGCTCGACATGGATGCGTTTAAACCCAATGAAATGCTTGTTTCCCATATATTAGGTATAGATTCAAAGCCATTTAAAGACGTTTACATTAGTTTATAAATTAACTAAAGGTCATTGTCCTAGCTTGGTAACAGGCTAACGATAGTGACATTCACAAGAACTAATAAGAATGAGCAAGATGGCTTGTGATGAGACCTCTTATCTTCTAGCTTTTCAATTGAAATCGATTACCATGACTTGGTGACCAGTAGTGGTAATTTCATTCTCGTTAGGACCCATGATCATGGCAGGTCGGCTCATAATGAGACCTCGAATCCCTCAATTAATCCCTTTATGTTAAAATAAAATCTAATTATGATCAACCTTAAATAGGTTTCTTAATAGGTGGGGAAGAAAATATACTCCTTAAGAGCATGGGATGGTGTGAAAATTTTTTAATGACTAATCTTAGCTAGTTGGTCTTTCTACCCTAAAGACTCATTTTAAAGAAAGCATCCTAGATAATGACTGAATGATTCCTCAAGTTAATCACACTATGGTTCTCATGATAGCTCATTATGGTTTTATAGAAGTGGTTTGCTATAGGAGGTTTTTCAACAATACCTTCTAATAGGAATTTATTTCTTGGACAACAACTTGTTAGAATGACTAGGCCAGGGTTAGGGTTTTAGGTTGTGAATTGAAATTATTAAGCATAACTATGACAAGTTCCCTAGACTCACTCAATAAATTACCAAACAATTATAAAGAGGAACCAACCCATCAATTATAGTCTCTTTACAAAATAACAAGGGATTAAGTGTGATTTTCTTCTAACAAGACTTACGACAAGAGTGCATAATAACATAAATTTTAATAGTTGTGCCTTAGGGAATTGCAACTTCAAGAGTAGTTTTGTGAAAATTTTATTTTAGATAGTATTTTCATTTGTTGTTTTTATGCTACCATACCCTAATTCAAAGAGAGGAAGATCTCCTTCAAGTGTCAGAGTATTTCTAGTGTAGCCATGTGTGTAATAGAATAATAAGCATACTCACACTTGGGTTCATAAAGTAAAATTTAATGCATAATGGAGTATGAGACACGAGTTTCTTTAATTGACATAGTATCAAGAGATTCGAGATGATGAGCGAATGAGGTGAGCTGACAATTATTTGAAACCAGGCTTCAATGGGATCCTCATATTCATGATTATTCAAATCATACAAGTCTTCCACAACTTGAAAATCATTCTGTTGGAGGCATAAGGGATCTGGCGAAACACGAAATAAAAGTCGCTCAGTTTCGAGCTCTGATATCTTCTTTTGAGATTGACAAGAATGGTTAAAGGAAATTCTAGGGTTTTGAGCATGAAAAATAGTTTCAGAACAAGTTCCAATTATAGATTGCTCCTCTAATGGTCTTAGAATTAGGTCTTCCCAAGATGAATGTTCTGTAGTGATATGAGATGTTTTTAAAGTCACCCCTTTCCCCAACCTCGAAGATATATCATTTCGTTCAGTAGGGGAATCGACGAGAAGAACAAGTGTTTTAAATTGTTGTGCAACCTCCTTGTTTAAATTAGGGTTAGGGTTTAAATTAAGGTGTGGACTAGGGTTAAGTATATGGTTTGAATTAGGGTGTTGACTAAGGTTACGTTTAGATTTTGAATTAGATTTTGGATTAGAGTTAGGTCTAAGATTTGGATTAGGGTTTAAATTTGGTGTGGACGAGGGTTAAATCTAGGGTTTGGAATAAGTAAGGATTAAAGTTAGCTCTAAGATTTGGATTAGGGTTTAAATTAGGGTGTGGTTAATATTTGGGTTAGGGTAAGGTTGCACAAGTAATTGGGACCATATAGGATAATAAATTGATGGTGCGTTGAGTGGAAATTTTGGTTTTTGTTGTTGTTCAAGTAATTGACTTTGCATGAAAGAGTACCCTAGGGAAGAGGCTCCAAACCATTCTTAAGGCCATGGAAATATTTGACTCGAAGAAGAGGGCCATTGTGGCCATGAAATATGGTATTCAGTTAGAGGAGGACTAAAAGTTTTCCATGAAATTGCAGGATTACAAATTTGTTGAGGACCCTATCGAGGATAATAAATGTTAGTCCAATTTTTAAATAATGATGGGTTTTGAGTTATACCTGGAAATTGATTCGATTCCTTACTTGATTTTTTGAGTACCTTTAGTCATCCTGGCAATAATGGGTAATGTTTTGTTGAGTGACCTTCCTTGCAAATTTTGCAAACTTTAAAATCAATAAGTGGGCACTTTCTAAGGAAGTGCTTCTTTCTATAGTTGGTGCAAAAGATCAACAATGGTTCTTCAATTTTACCCTGCTTTCGCTCTTCCTGAAAATCATCCACTTCTAAATTAAGAGACCAAATAACATTATTTTTTAAAAATTTAAGCAAAATACTTATTTCTGCACTCGTAAGTTCATCATTGGATGATTTGTATTTCTCTGCAACAACATCAAAAACTCCTCATTGAAAGATTTCTCTAGATACCATTTTTTTATTCAATAAGCAAGATGGTATATTATGTCACCATAGGGAAAGTATATAGATAGGAGGGGATCTTACAACATATTAAAAATGGAATCCTTTGAGACAAATTTGCACGAAATAAATAAATTCAAAGAACAAAAACTTGCAAGAGAAACTAGGAAAAGAGAAAACCAAAATGCAAAATGTCACCAAACTCTATCCCCTAAACGTGTCCTCGACAACGATGCTAAAATTTGAATGAAATATATGGTATATTTTAGTCTAATATTTAATTTTTCAACCTGGGTTCCATGGACTTTGAGGTGAAACACTATAAATTCCATAGAAGGACTTCAAGGGCCTGCAAAACAAAACCCTAGTTTGTGTAGAAACTGCTCACACCTTTTGATTCATGCACTAGTCTATTCCTGGACTCAAAAGAAATGCTTAGAAATTAAATCATAAACACCCACCCTGCAATCTATAAAAAATTAGAAGAAAACCTTAAACTATCAACAACTGAAAAGTAAACCCTAATTAAGGAACAATCCATAAATGTTGGAAATTGACAAGAAAACCCTAATTACTAGCAAGTAAAGACCAAATCTTAACTACTAATTATTTGGAAAACTGAGCATTTGACTATTCATTAATTAAGAAATTACAAAGAAAATACTGTCTCACAATGGTTGAAAACCAAAACAATTAAATCCCAGACAATCCATGAGTGCAAGACAAATTCAGTTAAACAAAACTCAATCAACCAAGTCTAGTAGGCTGCTATGCATAATGTTATTGAAAATTCTATGTGCAAATCGAAAATGAAGAACAAGGTCCAAATCTATTCTGTGGCACTTTAGTTTTAATTCAAATGCACTAACCATACCTAAAGAAATGTTTCACTCATATTCAATACTAATAAGATAAACTTGCATCCGACGTCAAGGTTCCATAAATCAATAGGTTGATTACCAATTGTAGAAATGATAAAAGAAACAAACACAATGGATTTGTATCAAAAGAGAAACTTTGTAATCTTCCAAGTCTTCAAACAACTATGGATTTACAAAGATAAATTATAAAATTTTAACTTATCAATTAAAATCCTTTTATTATTATCAATCCCTTGACTATAGTCTTGTGGAAGAAACATTAAAGAGATGAGACAAAGTACATCAGGTTAAAATACATCATTTGTAAACCTTAGATCATGAGCCAATAACATAAATGTACTCTCTTACGATTCACAAAAGTTGGCAAGCCATAATATGGGAATATGACCACTTTTAACAAGCCTTAATTCGATTCTCACTCAGATCATGGTGAAACCCAATGTATTCAGTCAATAAACATCATATTTGTAATAGTTTAAAGTCATTATTCAACACAGGGTTACCAAATATGAATGGACTTGTAGTGTTGGGTTTTATAACTCAACAAAGGGCAAAAATAAAGGTAAATTTATTTCTCTTATGTCATAAATTTGGCAAATAGCTTCAAATATTACAAGATCAAATGAACCTATGTAATAATAATTTGACCAATGCAACCAGAAGTGAAATCCTTATGAAATAGAGTACATGCTAATACAATCACTACAATATGCATATGAAAGCTATACTACAACTCAAGAATAAGTCTCACACATTAATCAATTGCAAAACTAACTTGTAAACATGATCTCTGTCATACCAATGAACCACTCATACTATTATTCATTTCTAGATCTCATATAAAAGAAAGAAATATGCAATGAAACTATATATATAACTCTTTCTCTTAAAACCATGTAGATATAAGTTTAACCACTCTAGTTAGCACATATAAACTATAAATACAACGCAAATCACTAGATCTGTAACTTATGGAGTAAAAAAATAAAAGAAAGAGGATGGAAAAGCTAGGTTGGTGGGCCCAAACCAACCATCTCATCCCCTCTGTGAGAGATCTAAATCATAGAGATAAAGTTAAACTTACAATGCACAACTAAATAGAATGAAACTTGGTCATGAGTCTTGCATATTGAATGATAATCAGTATTTTGCATCTGAGGCCATGTGCTCCAAGAGCCAACCAACAATATTGAATCAAAATAACATCATCCTACCTCCAATGCCATAGCTGGAATTTTTATGAAGGTATCAAGACGAATTTTGGCTCTAACATCCCAATTTTTCAATTCTAGAAAATTCCACTTTTTTAACAAATTAGCCTCAAAGAACCCCACACAAGTCTCAAATGATGACGAATTTTGGAAACTTGTTTAGGGGCGCCTAATTTTCCATATTTTCATCAAAACTCATGTTTTATAATTATGAGATTCTTCGTCATTTGCACATAAATCAAGGACAAATTTGGAAGTTTGAAAAATGTGTGAATTTTGGGGTTGATTTGTCAATTTTCTTATAAAAACTCACACGTGTGACCTGGGTGCATTCAAACTTGTGTGGAGGTGTTAAAACATAATTTTGGAGAAAAACCATCTCCAATTTTCCTCGAAAGTGTTCCATTCTATCAAAATCCCAAATTGGTGCATGTAAGTTCCACAGAAAGAATACCAAAAGGACACCGCTCACAACCAGATCTCAAATCAATACACCAGTATTTTTGACATGGTTAAAACCCTCAGAGTGCAAGGAGGGAAACAGTCCACGGCCTGTCCCAACGTGGGTACTACAGGCAATTTATTAATCAAAGAATGAAAATTTACATAAGCTTCTCTCATGCACGGACTACCCGAACAATGACCCTCCATGCGCTTTAAATAGAACTCATGGACCAATCGGGTGTCAAGCCACGGATCAAGTGTCGGTAATACCGAGGTGAGAGTGAACCGTCGGATCACTACATATCGTGACCGTCGGATTGTAAGTTACAAAATGTACAACGGTAAAGAAACACACTTTACCTAACTCTAACCTAACTCTATACTAGACCAAGTTGAACTTAACTATATCCTATGTGTCAGAATATCCTAACATCCCCCCTTAAGAACAACTTGGGATAGGATTGAAGGATTTACAAATATGACACAATAGGAGAAGGAAGGAGGCACTAGAGCCTATCCCCCCTTAGTGACAACTTCCTGAACTCCAAGCATATATCGAAGTTTAGTGAACTTCGCCTCTGTGAGAGCCTTTGTGAAGATGTCTGCAACTTGATCATCTGTTGGACAATATTGCACTTCAAGAACATGGTCATGAATGAGCTTTCTGATGAAGTGCATGTGTAGTTCAATGTGTTTGCTGCGCTGATGCTGGACTGGATCTTTGCATAGCTGAATGGCACTTTGATTATCACACCAAAGTGTGGTTGGATGCTGCTGCTCAAAGCCAAACTCTGATAGGATCTGACGAAGCCACAAGGCTTCCTTACTAGCTTCCACGGCACCACGATACTCTGCTTCTGCTGATGAAAGAGAAATGGCAGCCTGTTTCTTACAAGCCCATGTAATAGGTCCTGAACCAAGAGTGAAGACATAACCGGCAGTAGACTTCCGATCATCAGGGTCACCAGCCCAATCAGAATCAGTGAAACCAACTAACAGAGGAGCTGCTTTGGCACTGTAATGAATCCCAAACTGTACTGTACCTCGAACATAACGAAGTATTCTTTTAGCTGCTTTCCAATGACTTTCACGGGGGTTTTGCATAAAACGAGCAACAAGGCCAACAGCAAAGGAAAGATCAGGACGAGTATGGGTTAAATACAAGAGTTTTCCGACAAGTTGATGGTATAAGGTAGCATCAACTTCAGGAGAAGTACAAGAGACTGAAAGTTTGACTCCAGACTGAAAGGGAGAAGGGGCTGGCTTACAGTCTTCCATGTGAAAGTGACGAAGAATATCACAAGCATACTTGGACTGGGAAAGGAAAATACCCTCTTGGGATTGCAAGACTTGAAGACCGAGAAAATAGTGTAAATGTCCTAAGTCTGTCATTTCAAATTTCTTTTTAAGGTTGGACTTCACATGGTTTATAAGGTTGGGATCACTACCAGTAAGAATAAGATCATCAACATAAAGAACAAGGATGATAAGAGAGTTGCCCACTTTCTTGGTGTAGACAGTATTGTCAGAATGACACCTAGAAAAGCCAGATTCTAAAAGAAAGTTATCCATTTTGGCATACCAAGCCCGAGGAGCTTGCTTGAGGCCATAAAGGGATTTCTTAAGTCGACAAACAAGGCTGGAGTCTGTTTGTATGAAGCCAATGGGTTGTTCCATATAGATTTCTTCCTGCAAGTCCCCATGTAAGAAGGCAGATTTAACATCCATCTGATGGACTTCCCATTTTAAAGAGGCAGCAAGTGAAAGAACAAGGCGGATAGAGTTCATTTTGGCAACAGGGGAGAAGGTTTCAGTGTAGTCAATGCCTTCGACCTGTGAAAAGCCCTTAGCAACGAGACGAGCTTTATGTTTATCAACTTTCCCATCTGGTCCATACTTGGTTCTGTAAACCCATTTACATCTAACAAGTTTGCGTCCCTTTGGTAGAGGAACAAGATCCCATGTATCATTTGTCATTAATGAATGATATTCTTCATTCATAGCTGCTTCCCAATGTGGATGGCCTGAAGCTTCTGCAAAAGTGTCAGGATCATGATTTACTGGAGCTTGAGCCAGTAAAGAAGAGGCTCTTTCAAACTGAGAACGTGTACGTCGCTGATCTGTAGGATCACCGGCAAGATCACCTGCTGCATCCCGAGTAGCACGGACCCATCTTGGAAGTTGAGGATCCTGAGAAGGGGGGGGAGGATTATCATCCTCGCTTTCATCATCTGAAGAAGAAATGGTTTCAAAAGTAGAAGAGATAGGAAGAGGTGGCACATCCGCCGGACTAGGCTCGCAGGCCAATTTATTTTCATCAAATTTTACATCTCTTCTAATGATAACATTTTTGGACTTAAAAGGAATAAGTCTATAACCTTTTACATCTTCAGAATATCCAACAAAAGTACATTTCTCACTCTTAGGTTCTAAAGCTTTATGCTTTTCATCTGGAATATGGGCCCATGCTTCACTTCCAAACACACGAAAGTGACTTACATCTGGTTTAATGGAACTCCAAGCTTCTTCTGGAGTGATATTCTCTAGAACCTTAGTAGGAGTGCAATTGATTATATAATTTGCACAATTAATTGCTTCGGCCCAAAAACTAAGACTGAGTCCTTTAGATTGCAGCATACAATTAGCCATTTCCTTTAAGGTGCGATTTTTCCTTTCAGCTACACCATTTTGTTGTGGAGTGTATGGAACAGTATGTTGCATTTGAATTCCATTTTCGGTGCAAAAGTTGATGAATGTGTTTTTAACATATTCTCCACCATTATCAGTTCTTAGCTTAAGAATTTGATGTCCAGATTGTTTTTCAACAAAGGCTTTGAAGGCCAAAACACAAAACACAAAACCCAACACGAATATGCAAAGAAAAACGAACCTTGCGGCTCGAAGTTAGCTTTAGCCAAAAAACTAGAAATTTTAAAAAAAAATCTCAAAGTTAGCTTTAGCTGAAAAACTAAATATTTTTCTCAATGTTTCTGATTTTCCGAGATCACACTAAGGTGCAGGGAAAAGAGCATACGCATGAGAAAAATCCTTCCTTTCTGTTTCTGATTTGCCCAAATCGCACAGAGTCGCAGGGCAAAGAGAATACGCAGAAATGAAAGGTATAGATCCGGTTAAAAAAAAAAGGCTAAATAAACTGAGACCGAAATAAGCAGAGAGAAAATAACAGTAAACTGCAAAAAAAACACTGTATACCTCCCGATCTGAAAAATGACACAGCTAGGGCTACCAGAAACCTTTTCGCGTGAAACGAAAGGGGTTCCTCACTGGAACAGATGCTCCAAATGCAACAGAGCAGTCCTCTCGGCCCGAAAACAGTCAGAAACAGCAGATCTAGGAAACGACAGCCGCATGCAGTTCTACCAACTTCAGATTTGGATCACCAACGGACGCGGCCCTCAAATAGCTCTGATACCATGTAGGAATTTACAGGGTAAGTTCCACAGAAAGAATACCAAAAGGACACCGCTCACAACCAGATCTCAAATCAATACACCAGTATTTTTGACGTGGTTAAAACCCTCAGAGTGCAAGGAGGGAAACAGTCCACGGCCTGTCCCAACGTGGGTACTACAGGCAATTTATTAATCAAAGAATGAAAATTTACATAAGCTTCTCTCATGCACGGATTACCCGAACAATGACCCTCCATGCGCTTTAAATAAAACTCATGGACCAATCGGGTGTCAAGCCACGGATCAAGTGTCGGTAATACCGAGGTGAGAGTGAACCATCGGATCACTACATATCGTGACCGTCGGATTGTAAGTTACAAAATGTACAACGGTAAAGAAACACACTTTACCTAACTCTAACCTAACTCTATACTAGACCAAGTTGAACTTAACTATATCCTATGTGTCGGAATATCCTAACACGACTGGTGCAGGCAGAAAAAAATAAACTTAGTGAATCACCATCAATGATGGAAAGTGCATTTGACCTTTACAAAATCCTCAAAATTATGCTTTACAAGTGTAATCGACAGGCCATGTGGTGACTTTTCATAAGAACATCATGCATAATTTCTTCTTAGTGGAGGAATTTGCAGGATCGAGGCCAACCTTTATGCATTCAAAGATACATGTCTATAAAGGAAATTTTTAGACCTGCATATGCAAAAACCATCATTAATATTATTTTTAATGTTAAATCTAGTTTAAACAAGGGAAATGTGCTAAATTTTGAATATTTACTTTATAATGCACAAAATGATGATAAAAACATTTACATTAGTTTAAATATTAATTGAAGGTCATTGTCCTACCTTGGTAACCAACTAACAACAGCCCCATTCATAAGAGCTAACAATAATGTCTTCGAATTTATGTGTGTTTCAGTGTTGCAGATGTGTGGTTGATTGTCATTGATGTCAAATTGGTTGCTTGGATTGCAGGTCAGTTGGCTATGCATATGTATGTATGAATGTAGGTGGATTGTGTATGGATGATGTGTAGATGGTCCTTGGCATGTCTATTATCTTGGACAAGCTTGGAGATGGTCTTTGGCATGTATACTAGCCTGGAGCTTGAGGATGGAGCAATGATTGTTGTTGTTGATATTTCTGATGGTATGTTGCTATGTGAACTAGCTTAGAGGTATTCCCATGATGATGATCTTCATGATCATGTTGTTGCATACAATTTATGATGGTTGCTTCAAGAATTAGAGTTGAGGAGCCTTGTTAGTTAGGTCTCCATGGTATCCATGTTCCAGATTAGGTCTCCCATGTTGACATGTTATACATTGGGCTTGGAGAGGGTCTACATATGAATTATGATGCTTCACATGGATGTGCAGGTCTTAGAAGATTTTTGACAAGTATTGGAGCTGCATACTGATGGGAGGGATGTTGCAGAGAAGTTTGATGGCTCAATTTCTTAGTATGGTTGATGGTTGGCATCCTAGTCAACCTAGTTTGACTTTGGATGATGATGGAGTTGTTGTAGTGACTTGGTGAAGCGTTGCAAATATGTCTGAGACTTTCATAGGTCCTACAGATGTTGGTTAATCTATGGAAGAAGTTTGTTCGAGTTCTGAGTTGAGGAAATATGTTTTTAAGTCTCCTCCACCATGGTCACATGCATGATGGGTCAAGGGATCGTATTTAACTCCAGTCATTGGAAGGAAAAGCTCAAGGTAGAAGTTATAGCTCTAATGGCAATCTTTTCCTTCAGGGTGTCTATTGGGTGTGGAGCCTGATTATCTTTTATATTCAAAGGTTTCAGTCGGATGTATACCCCAGAAACACTGTACACCCCTCCATGCGGGGGGGTAAATCCCCCCTGGCTAGGGGGTCTGGGGGCCAGCGATCCCCCGGCGAGGGTTCGGGGGTGGCGCCCCCGAAGCCAAAAAATAGATGTAAAATTGCCTTGTAAAAGTCTAATAATTTCTAGTCAATCTGGGCCGTTCATTAGGCAGATGATCTAATGGTGGAAGTTATGTTTAGTTTAGGGGTCTTTTTCCCTAGAAGGCAACCCCTCACTATATATGAGGGAATTATATTGCGTCTATGTATCTTTGTATTCTGAGTGAGGAAGAGAGAGGAGATTGTGAGCGAAGAGGGTGTTACAGAAGATCTGTTGTAGGTTGTATCTCTTCAGTTTGCTGGATAATATAATAAAAGAAGAACTGGTTGTTTCTCCGTGGACGTAGCCCAAACTGGGTGAACCACGTATATCTTTGTCTCTCTTGTTTTATGCGTTTTCTGTGTTTATATTTCTGCAATATTTTATGTGTTCCAATGCTTCGTAATATATAATTTTCTAACAGTGTCAAAATCCTTTTGTTGCTTTCCTCCCACTTAAAAGTCTTCTTCACACTGGTTAAAGCATGCAAAAGAGATGTTATTATGAATAAGTTGGCAATGAACCTCCTCCAATAATACACTGCACCCAAAAATCTTCTTACTTTTGTTACATTAGTAGGCTTAGACCATTTAACAATTACATAAACCTTTGGAGGATCAATTTTCAGCTAACCTCCTCCAATAATATGACCTAAATAAACCAAAGAAGTTTTTCCAAATTCACATTTGGAAATTTTTACATCCAGTTTCTCCTTTTGTAAAATATCAAGCACCCTTTTGACATGGTTTACATGATCATCCCAATTTCTACTGAAAACAAGTATATCATCAAGACACACAATCACAAATTCATCTAGAAAAGGTTTAAATATATCATTCATCACCCTCATAATTGTGGTTGGGGCATTGCATATTCCAAATGGCATCATCAACCACTCGAACAACCCCTTCTTTGTCTTGAATTTAGTATTCTGCGCATCATGATCTATGATTTTGATTTGGTGGTAACCACTACGCAAATCCATCTTAGTGAAATAAACAATAACTTTCAACTGATCAGGTAAAGCATATATCAAGGAAGAGGGTAGCAACTTTTCACCATGATCTTGTTCAGTTCCCAATAATCCACACAAATCCTCCATGTGCCATCCTTCTTTGGCACCAACACTATGGGTGAACTGCAAGGAGAAGAGTTAGGTTTGATGACCCCTTGGTTCAACAAATCCTGCACCTACTTCTTGATCTCTTCCATTTCAACAACTGACAAACTATACATTTCCACATTAGGAAAAGGAGAATCTTGTCAGAGATGAATTTCATGTTGGATATCTCTTTTAGGAGGCAGCCCACTTGGTTCCTAAAAAACGCTACCATACTTAGAAACAACATCATACAATTATTTCTTGTGAGAGGGGTCAAAACCTTGGAAAGCATAAGATGATTCCATATATTTTACCCTTACAACCATGAGAATGAAACTTTTGTTGGATTTAATAAGCCTTTTCATCTAACCTACATCAACAAGCTTTGCACTGATATTCACATGATGGGTTCTGACAATAGACTCCACCCCATCCTTGATAAGATGGTATTTTTTCTCATGCCAAAAGAAGATTGATTTCTTTTCATAATAATATGGACTTCCCAAGACTATGCCACATATATCTAGTGTGACAACATCCAGATCAACCTCATGTACTAGTTTTTATGTATAAAACTAAGCCTACATTTTTTGGTTACATAGAGTTTTTCTTTGTCACATACCCAACCAAGAGGGTAGGGTTTTGGATGAGATTTGGTTTACATTCCCAAATTCTTAATAGTTATTTTAAACTTAGATTGACTTGAGAGCCTAGGTCAAATATTGTTTCTACTTTGGTATGTTTTACTAGAACCCTACTATGGAACAATTCAGTCCTCTTCCATTCGTCAACAAGAGACTCATAAGTATAACTTGAATAAGCATGAATTTTAGAGTTTGAATTAACATGAAGAGAGTTGTTACCTTGTATGCCAAAGTTGTAATATGTGTCTCTTCACTAGAATCAGATACAAGGTCTTGTTACATAGTTTCCATTGTCCTCTACCTCCCTTTTACACCAAATATCTTTAGCGTCAATTTTGGATTCAGCTTCGAACAATGCTCTTCATTGTGCCCTTCCTTGCAATGTGTACAATGTGGATTTCTTTCTTCTTTCTTGGTTTTAGTTTTCTTCTTTTCCTTTCCCTTTCCTTTTCCTTTGAATTTTCTATTATGAGGTTTGGATGATCTTCCTTGTCATGTTTACCCCTAATTTGAATATGGAGAACCTTCACACTAGTTGCATCAATAGTAATGGGTTCAAACAACAATAAAGAATGCAATATATAACTATGTATAGAACCAATATATTTCATCATGATTTAAAGTGAATCTAAAGGAATGCTCGATGATAAAGCTTTCTTCATAAATTTCAATGTGAAAATTTGAAAAAATTTCCCTTTACCTTGCCTCAAATATTTCCATTCATTCATGGATTTTTGTCGATAGCCCAAAGGATAGAATTGATCTCTCAATGCAAAAATAAATTCAGATAAGGAAGAAAGAAGTTTACCCAAATGTTTTCTAGCTTTCTAAGGTTTCCTCTACCACCATATGAGAGAGGTGCCTCACAACAAAAGATATGCTAACTGGATATTGGCCTCATCTTCTTCGATATGTTTCATCCATAAATATACTTCAATCTTTATGATCCAATTATTTAATTTTTATGCATTACATTCTTCGTTAAACATGGAAAAAATAAACATTACATCCGACTTAAAAAAAATTGTCTTAGAAGATCTTCTAGGCTTATTAGTAAAATAATAAGAAGAAGATGAAGAAGTAGAACATACAATGGAATATGGAGATGGAGGTTCATTAGGTTCTCCTTCATTTGCCTAATTTACCGATGCATGATCGTCTTCTTTCTCTTCCTTCTTGTTTTCCTTGTTTTCCAATTTCTTCTCATAATCTGCAACAATTTGTCTACCTTATTCTCCATGGTATAAAAATCTTTTCATAAATCTTGATCCTCCTCAATATTAGCATTGTCATATGTCATTTTCTTTCTTTGTATTGCATGTCCAATCTCTGGATCAAAGGATTTAAGTTCACCTTCACCCTTTTTGAGCTTGGCCCTAATTATCATTCACACTCACAAATCACATCAACAAGAAGACCACTCTGATCCCACACATGATCCAAGATATTTACATCCTTGATGTTTACATAATTGCATGTAAAACCACATGTGCAAACACTTAGAGAAGAGGAAAAATAAATGAGACCATTAATACAATGCACACAAAAATTTGATAACGGAGTTTGTTTAGTGCAGACTATATCTCTAGGCCTAGCTTCAATAGTGGAGAGACCTCTTCATTCATCCAAGCAAAAATAAGGAGAAAATATAAAAATACATAATTATACATCCACTCTTAAGAGTGACCTAAAAATGGACTACTGGGATCCAAAAACAAACTGCGCCAGTGAAATCATCTTGAAAATTTGAGTATAAACTTGACCCTATTCTGTCACCTGCAAGTCTAGCCCCTTAGGGAATCTAAAAAATTCAATGCAGATTTTGTGGGAGAATATTCTTGGAATATTCCTCTATTGGAACCCTAAATCTCGGTTCAGGGTGCACATAGTTCTTCCCCTTGGCTCTTGCTTCCAAGCGTGGTTTTGGTCCACGCAGGCACCATTTTGGTCCCTCCTCTCGTCGAATACACAATGGTCATTTATATATAATTTGGTGGGCAATACAACCAACATCAAGTTTTTGGCCCAACAATGACCCTAAAATATATTTTCTTTTTCCCATATGGTAGGTCAAGGGTTCAAACCCCATGACCATCAAGCATTGTTATCTTTATAAAATAAAACAAATGTTCCTCAATCACGTATTTTTCCAACCACCCGTTAATTAGTAATGTAACAAAATTTACCATTAAATCCTTTCCAGTAGCCACTAGATTAACCATCTCATAAAATAAAAAAAAAATCATGTAGATTTAACCAGGCCCCATGGGTTGCCACCATGGTGCCATGTGGTGCCATATAATTGGCCCATGTGGCATCACGCCACTGGTCTCCCTGTACCTAATCAATTTCCCAGTCACCGATTTGTACTGCATGTGTTGTAATCTGATTGGACTAGGATTATACCATCGCTAACAAGATGTTGTCCATACTAATACATTGCGGCGTATGGGAGTGCCACACGGAACCCTAAGGTACACCTGCAATTTCTTTTTTCTATTCGACAAAAACTTAATTTGGTCATAACTTTTTCATACAGTGCCAGATTGAGGTGTTGTTTGCATTGTTAGATTTAGAATGATCATCTCTTCAATTTGAGGTAGTTTTTGCTGAGATTTGAAGACTTCAAAATTTTGGCCTTTTGGGATCCTCTTGTATAACTATTTGTGCAATTCATTCAATTCGTCAAGGTGATAGGTAATGGAAGTAAATGAGTTGGGTGTGGTATGTTTTTGACACACCACAAGCAACCTTTCCACTTTAGAACTATGAACCTGTATCCTCTCCTTCATCTCAATCATTAATTGCACTTTGACATAAACTATATAAACAAATTAACATAGTGACATCTACATGGGGTGCAACAAAAAAGAATTTTATAGAGAGAGGTTGAGAGGGGGGGTACAGGGAGAAATTTAGATATAAGGGTAGAGAGAGAGGAGTGGGGAGGGGGAGAGGATAAGAGATAAGTGGAGAGTGAGAAAGAGTAATGGAGGTGGAGAGAAATATATGGACGGAGAGATAGGCCAAGAGAGAGGTTGGGGAAGGCCAAGAGAGAGGTTGGGGAAGAGTAGGGGAGAGAGATTGAAGGAAAAGTGGAGAGAGGAAGAGAGACCTAGGGTGGGCGAGAATGCGAGAGAGGATAGTGGTGGGGAGAAGAATCTTCTAGATGTGGATGCATGGAGGGAAATATAAATAAGCTCAGATGTGGAAGAGAAAAATTCTTTTGCACAACAGTGTAGAAGGAAATGAACTTGAATGACCTCCATCACAAATAGGATAAGAATATGACAATTTTTTTCCATGTTGATATTCAAATTAAGAAGAACAAAGTGGATGCTAATGTTATATTTTGGTTCATTAGCCAACCATATTATAAAGTACCTAGTAATTTAGCTTGGTTTATAAATGAGTGATCACTCTCATCCAAACCCTTTGGAATCAACAGATATGAAGAGTTAAATTTTATTCAATTATGCAAGATTATATTTTATATTAGTGTGAATTTTATTAATGGAGTATATTAAGTCAATGTGGTGTCCCTTGGTCCTTGCAATGAAGTGCTTAGAGTCTTTTCTTGTGTAAGAAGGATGTCATTTCCATGATAAGGTAAACCCAATACGACATCATCAAGGATTGCAATTACTTTTCATCAATGCAAATAAGGGGAAGTCTAACATCTCTCTAGCCAGCTCCCACCAAGTTAAGAGATTGATTAGCTCAAGGAAGAAGCATGCAACTCTCTTCTTGTGACAAAATCTAAGACATTAAGTTCGCGGTTGTGAAGGCATCATTAGAAAGATGTATAAAATAATAGAAGTAATAGTTGTCTAAAAGATTTTAGATGCATAAAAATAAGTGTTCCAACAGCCAAAAGGTGTGCCACCCAAGTGGGAAGTGAAAAATGAGATATAGTTACTACCATATTGACTTTTACCAAACATAGAATGGAAATAATAAATAGACTCAAACTTCCTTGTGCACTCAGTTGTAGGGGTCTGCGCACTCAGCTGCAGACACTGCTCTAGGCCTCTGCGCACTTAGCTTTAGAGCCTTTCTTCCCCTATTTGACCTACTTCTTTGCATTATTACTTCACTTCTATTGACCCATTACATCTAAGACATCTCTCTTAGACTCTCTAAGACACCTATTTATACAATCCCAGATCTCAAAAACCAACTCAAGTTTACATAAACAAGGGTAAATACCATATTTGACTTTTGACTAGCTACACGCTCTGTGTCCACAATTTGCGGAGACTTTACATCTTTTTACATCAAAATTTGGGCTTTTCCACCAAAACTAGGGACCGCTTCCAAAGACGCAGGCCAGCCGTTCAGGAGGTGTGTCCACCCAGTGCACACATTTCAAGGCAGAGAAAAGCACACATGGGGTTTCTTATGTTTTACTCTTGGTATTTAGCCGACGGTATTGGGTTATTATGGTGTCGGCTCGTGGTATTGTTCCATGATTTTAGGAGGAGCTTGCCTATATAAAGCAAAGGAGATCATTTGGCTTGAGCATGGTTTTGGTTGAATATCTTATGAGGGAGAGATCTGGTCTAGATCTAAACAAGGCGAATCTACTGATGGACCGAGATCTCTTCAGCGCATGTTCAGATCTGTAGATTTGACTGTCTGGGTTACTTCTGAAGTCTTGAAATCATCTATGCCCGGAGGGACGCAGGTGCAGTAAGGGTTCAGGTGTGCCGGGACGCAGGCGCAGAAGGGTTCAGGTGCGCCGGGACGCAGGCGCAGAAGGGTTCAGGTGCACCGGGACGCAGGCGCAGAAGGGTTCAGGTGCGTCGGGACGCAGGCGCAGAAGGGTTCAGGTGCGCTGGGACGCAGGCAGTTCAATAGACTCAGAGTGAGGGACGCAGGCTAGCAGTTGAGCAGGGTGCATCCGGGACGCAGGCTAGCAGTTGAGCAGGGTGAGTCCGGGAAGCAGGCTAGCAGTTGAGCAGGGTGAATCCGGGAAGCAGGCTAGCAGTTGAGCAGGGTGAGTCCGGAAGCAGGCTAGCAGTGGAACAGGGTGCTTCCTTCTCTTAAAATCTTTGTTTATCATTGTTGTGTTCTGGGTTTGGTCCTATTACTGTTGATCTAGTTACTATAGTTGATTGGGTGATTCTCTCATACTTGATGATCAATTGATGCTTATGGATCCAGTTTGAAAATTTATGAAAAGTGGTCCTTGTAAGAAAAGAAGTAGGGGGTTGTAGCTCCCTTCCAGGAGAGACTGGAAAACGAGAGAGAGTTGTAGCTCTCTGCAGGTTGCAGCCTGCGTACTGGTAAAGGACTGCACCAGTACAAAACCATTGTAAAAGAAGTTTCTAATTTGAAAGAAGCTAGAGACATATTGCAGCAGGTGGTTTTCACCCACATTGGGTTTCCACCTTACATCTTGTGTTCTTTGGTGTGACTATCTGTTTTCTTTGTTCATGCACATTATTTTATGATACTGACATTCAAATATAATTCAAAGATCAAATAAGGAAGGTTCATTAAAAGAATTAGATAATACTGATTCACCCCCCCCTCTCAGTATTATTTCCAACAATTGGTATCAGAGCAGGTCCTTCTGAGGAAGCTTGATCGCTTGAAGGAAAAGATCCATCAGAATGGCTAATCCAGAAAGAGAGGCACACATCAGGCCACCAGTCTTTGACGGGAACAATTTTACTCACTGGAAGATAAGAACCACTGCATATCTACAATCACATGGAGCAGAAGTTTGGGGAATCGTAGAAGGAGGATACAAATTCCCATCAGCAACTCCTACAGATCCAGCAGAGAAAAAGCAATATGAGCTCAATGCCAAAGCTGTTACTGTCCTATTGAGTAGTTTGACTCAATCAGAATTTATGAAGATCATGCATTTCAAATCAGCTAAGGAAATATGGGACAAAATCGTCACAAGCTACGAAGGAGATGATCAGGTAAAAAGAGCAAAGCTTCAAACTCTCAGAATCCGGTATGAAACTCTTAAGATGCGTAATAATGAAAGCATAGCTAATTATTTCCTGCGCATGGATGAGATTGTGAATTGTATGAGGGATCTGGGTGAAGAATTTGAGGAAGTTGTCTTAGTTGAAAAAGTTTTGAGATCTCTGTCTGCTAAATTTGATTCTAAAGTATCTGCCATAGAAGAAAAGGAGAATGTGCAGAAAATCACCATGTCACAACTTGATGGGATCTTAACTGCTTTTGAAATGCGACAAGAGGTACCACCAGAGGCCACATTCGAAGTGTCAGAGGAAGGAGATGAGGTAAATTTTGTCAAGAATCTTGAACGGGGAACTGGACGGTTCAAAGGTAAGCTACCTTTCAAATGTTTTCTATGTGGTAGAGTTGGTCACTATGCTGCTAGATGTCCTCATAACAAAGGAAAGATATCTGAAGAAGATGGAAGAAGCTATTATACCCATATTAAAAGTTCATTCAATGATAGTGAAGATATTAGAAGTCTCATGGCACATAAGAAGAAGAATGCTTCATCCAATAATAGCGAAGATATTAAAAGTCTCATGGCACATGAAGAGAAGAATGCAGAAACTGAAGAAGTTGCCAAATTAAAAGAACAATTGGAGACAGAAATCAGGGTAAGGGAGCAATTGCAGGATATAGTAAAGGATCAGAGTACAACTATTCAGAAACTTGAATCAAGGATCCTCTCTCTAAAAGAAGATCTTAAAAAATCAAGAGAACAGAACAGAGAAGATCTTGAAGATCAAGAACATGAAGTGATCAAACTAAAGCGACAAGTGGAAGAAGGAAGAAAAGCTGAAGAAGACCTAAGGAATCAATATCTGAAAAAGGAAGAACAACATCAAGTTGAGGTAAATATCTTGAAAGGTAAAATAGAAGAAAAGGATAAGCTTTTACGATTTCAAGATAGTACTAAAGTCTTGGATGATATTCTTAATAGTCAAAGGTCTCCTGCTATCAAGACTGGTCTTGGTTTTCATGAATATGTTGAAGGTGAATCTAGTTCACAAGGTGAGGCAAGAAACTCTAATGAGAAATCTGAAATGCTCAACAAGGAACAACCAAGGAAAGAAATTCCTCAAGGAAGATCCTTTACTCCTAACTATGGACGTGATAAACGATTATTTCCTCCACTAAAAAATGTTGAATGTTATGTATGTCATAATCTTGGACATGTTGCAGCCAGATGTAGAAGTAGAATGGTTCAAGAAAGATCATCGCATCCCAGGTATTTCAGAGGATATTGTTTTGCCTGCAATGCATATGGACACAAAGCAATTGATTGTGATAGAAGGAACATGAAAAATGTAAGATGCTATACATGCAACAACTATGGGCATAAAGCAAGGGAATGCAGGAGCAGATTTCAAAATTCAAAACAAAAGGACCATACATCATCACAGTTGCAGGAATTGAAGAAGACAGAGACAGAAAGGTGTGGCATAATTCAGACAGCGGACATAACAGACACAGGGGAATCTGAAAGTGATGAAATTCAGTATTCCATCTTGCATACGCTGATATAATGAAGACAAGTCGCGTATATACGCGAGTTACAGGCTGCAAAGTCGCGTATATGAAGAAAGGGCAGCAGAACAGACTCAGGTTCAGTCATGGTTGGCTCAGGCTCAGGGGGAGCAGAACAGACTCAGGAAATGGTTCAGTCATGGTTGGCTCACAGGTTCAAGGGGAGCATATAATGCATTGTTGGCATTATGGAGGATGGTCAAAAGGAGATCTTGGAAATAGCTGCAATATGTCTCTATCTCTTTCATGGTGGATTATGGTTCTTTGCTGCAGATCTGGTTCATTTTCAGGGGGAGCATACCCCTTTGCCCTTGATGTCAAAGGGGGAGAATGAAGCTGAAGTTTGTGAGGTTGCCATCAAGTCCAAAGGGGGAGATTGTTGGCATTATGTTTCTGGTATGGCTATATGTTACAGATGTTGTACTTGATGGCAACTCCCATGACAAGGCTCTCCATTTATTGAAAAATTAAGAAGGACGCAGGAAATCAGTTCAGAAGGTGCGTACCCGCAGGTACACCATGCAGGGACCGCGTCCAAAGACGCAGGCTAGCCGTTCAGGAGGTGCGTCCACCCAGTGCACACATTTCAAGGCAGAGAAAAGCACACATGGGGTTTCTTATGTTTTACTCTTGGTATTTAGCCGACAGTATTGGGTTATTATGGTGTCGGCTCGTGGTATTGTTCCATGATTTTAGGAGGAGCTTGCCTATATAAAGCAAAGGAGATCATTTGGCTTGAGCATGGTTTTGGTTGAATATCTTATGAGGGAGAGATCTGGTCTAGATCTAAACAAGGCAAATCTATTGATGGACCGAGATCTCTTCGGCGCATGTTCAGATCTGTAGATCTGACTGTCTAGGTTACTTCTGAAGTCTTGAAATCATCTATGCCCGGAGGGACGCAGGTGCAGTAAGGGTTCAGGTGCACCGGGACGCAGGCGCAGAAGGGTTCAGGTGCGCCGGGACGCAGGCGCAGAAGGGTTCAGGTGCACCGGGACGCAGGCGCAGAAGGGTTCAGGTGCGTCGGGACGCAGGTGCAGAAGGGTTCAGGTGCGCCGGGACGCAGGCAGTTCAATAGACTCAGAGCGAGGGACGCAGGCTAGCAGTTGAGCAGGGTGCGTCCGGGACGCAGGCTAGCAGTTGAGCAGGGTGAGTCCGGGAAGCAGGCTAGCAGTTGAGCAGGGTGAGTCCGGGAAGCAGGCTAGCAGTTGAGCAGGGTGAGTCCGGAAGCAGGCTAGCAGTGGAGCAGGGTGCTTCCTTCTCTTAAAATCTTTGTTTATCATTGTTGTGTTCTGGGTTTGGTCCTATTACTGTTGATCTAGTTACTACAGTTGATTGGGTGATTCTCTCATACTTGATGATCAATTGATGCTTATGGATCCAGTTTGAAAATTTATGAAAAGTGGTCCTTGTAAGAAAAGAAGTAGGGGGTTGTAGCTCCCTTCCAGGAGAGACTGGAAAACGAGAGAGAGTTGTAGCTCTCTGCAGGTTGCAGCCTGCGTACTGGTAAAGGACTGCACCAGTACAAAACCATTGTAAAAGAAGTTTCTAATTTGAAAGAAGATAGAGACATATTGCAGCAGGTGGTTTTCACCCACATTGGGTTTCCACCTTACATCTTGTGTTCTTTGGTGTGACTATCTGTTTTCTTTGTTCATGCACATTATTTTATGATACTGACATGCAAATATAATTCAAAGATCAAATAAGGAAGGTTCATTAAAAGAATTAGATAATACTGATTCACCCCCCCCCCCTCTCAGTATTATTTCCAACAAAAAAGGAATTTTATAGAGAGAGGTTGAGAGGGGGGGTATAGGGAGAAATTTACATAGAAGGGTAGAGAGAGAGGAGTGGGGAGGGGGAGAGAATAAGAGATAAGTGGAGAGTGAGAAAGAGTAATGGAGGTGGAGAGAAATACATGGACAGAGACATAGGCCAAGAGAGAGGTTGGGGAAGAGTAGGGGAGAGAGATTGAAGGAAAAGTGGAGAGAGGAAGAGAGACCTAGGGTGGGCGAGAATGTGAGAGAGGATGGCGGTGGGGAGAAGAATATTCTAGATGTGGATGCATGGAGAGAAATATAAATAAGCTCAGATGTGGAGGAGAAAAATTCTTTTGCACAACAGTGTAGAAGGAAATGAACTTGAGTGACCTCCATCACAAATAGGATAAGAATATGACAATTTTTTTCCATGTTGATATTCAAATTAAGAAGAACGAAGTGGATGCTAATGTTATATTTTGGTTCATTAGCCAACATATTATAAAGTACCTAGTAAGTTAGCTTGGTTTATAAATGAGTGATCACTCTCATCCAAACCCTTTGGAATCAACAGATATGAAGAGTTAAATTTTATTCAGTTATGCAAGATTATATTTTATATTAGTGTGAATTTTATTAATGGAGTATATTAAGTCAATGTGGTGTCCCTTGGTCCTTGCAATGAAGTTCTTAGAGTCTTTACTTGTGTAAGAAGGATGTCATTTTCATGATAAGGTAAACCCAATACGACATCATCAAGGATTGCAATTATTTTTCATCAATGCAAATAAGGGGAAGTCTAACATCTCTCTAGCCAGTTCCCACCAAGTTAAGAGATTGATTAGCTCAAGGAAGAAGCATGCAACTCTCTTCTTGTGACAAAATCTAAGACATTAAGTTCGTGGTTGTGAAGGCATCATTAGAAAGATGTATAAAAGAATAGAAGTAATAGTTGTGTAAAAGATTTTACATGCATAAAAATAAGTGTTCCAAGAGCCAAAAGGTGTGCCACCCAAGTGGGAAGTGAAAAATGAGATATAGTTACTACCATATTGACTTTTACCAAACATAGAATGGAAATAATAAATTAATCAAAATCTGAAATAATAAATTTATGAACTTGCGTAAACCATATGACATGGAAAATGACAAGTAGTGTTAATATAACGTATGGGCCGTTCCTATTATTGTGACATAAATTAAAAAGTTTTGTAAAAGCTTCTCAATGTGTAAAATAATAGCACATCATAGTGGAGCAGCCAATGATATCCAAAAAATCTTTATATTATCATCCATAACTTCTTGTGCTGTCCACACATCCTTCACAACAAACCAAAACTGATCGGGATCCTCACTTCCTAGACCCTTGAAAATTGACAACTTCATTGTACTCGACATGTTGAATGGAAGTGGTGGAGGTGGCAGTGTAGGCGATGGTGTGTGCTGTGGAGGTGAAGGTGGAGGTGGGGTGGATGGATGATGTGTCCTTGAAAAACCTTGTCTTATCAATTGGACAACACTCCGTGGTGAGGCTCGTACTGCTCCTTCCTTGTCACTTGAAGGAGGTCTAATTACCGGGCTATATTCAAGGCCTGCTTTTTCTTGGTTTCTAAAGCTTCATACACTTCGCTTAGATCCAAACATCAAGGCAATGGTATAACCCATTTTTCTAATAAGATCATCTTAATTCAAATATTCAAAGATCTTAAATACTTACCTCACAGTCCTTTGAAGAAGCGTTGCTCTGCTTCGTTGTAACTGACCGAGGTATCAACTGCGAACTTTGTCACAAATCCTCCTATGACGCAATCAAGCCATGGATCAACAGCGCGTGATCTTATCCTCAAAATCTTCCAATCTTCGCACTAATTCTGGGGTCCACACTATTAGACCATGAAGCCTCCACCTTCCTTGGTCGTTTGCCAATTTAGCTATTCATTCGTACAACTCGATCAGGAAGGTGCAGAAGAAAATTTCATGTATCTTAGTGTATAAATATTTGTCCAACCACTGTTCTTTTGACAAGCTCAGGTTCATGTTCTCCTACACCGAGAATTTGTGCATCTTCCTATCCAACCAATTCTAAATTTCCTTTTTGGTCAAATTCTAGTGACATCATATATCTCTTTATGCAGATCTTGGTTCCGGCAACAGAACCATTTGTTGGCTTAGGGGGTCTTGACCCAAGTTTAGAGTTAGTTGCGCGAAACAAATCTCTACACTACTTGCCCTTTCGGCATCAATCTTCGGTGCGCAGACTGAAGTCTCACTCGATGCAGTATGGTGGGACATTGGAACAAAGTTCCCGCACCCAGAGATCAGTGCAATGCCCTTTTCACACCCTAGATCTGCCTTTGCACATATCTCCAAGCCCTTAAGACCTGGTATTGTATCTTCCCTCTAATGCCCTCTAGACCTATGCGAAGGTCTACAATCGTAGTTTGCGGACTTTAAACAGGCAAATTAGCTAGTTACACGCACCATAGGTTGTCCTTAGATCAGTATTTACTTACTTCTAACTAAGTACTCGATAAACATAATAGAAAGTCCTATTATCTTCGCGTAATCACTTATCATTAATTGCGTTCAGTTAATTGACTGTATCCAATAGATTTGCGCATCAATACAACATTATTTCATAAAAACATCATTCATCATAGCATATATAACAGAAGTAAGGAGATAAAACACAAGAATTTATGCAAGAACCTTCTTTATTGATCTTCAGTAAAAATTTACATACTCAAACTTCCTTGTGCACTCAGTTGTAGGGGTCTGCGCACTCAGCTGCAGACACTACTCTAGGCCTCTGCGCACTTAGCTTCAGAGCCTTTCTTCCCCTATTTGACCTACTTCTTTGCATTATTACTTCACTTCTATTGACCCATTACATCTAAGACATCTCTCTTAGACTCTCTAAGACACCTATTTATACAATCCCAGATCTCAAAAACCAACTCAAGTTTACATAAACAAGGGTAAATACCATATTTGTCTTTTGACTAGCTACGCGCTCTGTGTCCACACTTTGCGAAGACTTTACATCTTTTTACATCAAAATTTGGGCTTTTGCCCCAAAACTAACCGAGGGGACCCCATCCGAACACTTAATAAACAAAAAGTGTATGCTTATGACATGTGCATAGGTGAGTTGAAAATAAATGACATAGTCTAAATTATAGACGAAATGGTCTCTTTCACGACATTTTTCCTGGTTAATTTTAATCAGAATTCGAAATGGATTTTTAAAAACTTGATTTTAAATTGTTTAATCTGCATAATTCGAGTGTCTCAACAGTTTTTCATGGTGTTGAATCCATTTGTCCATTCAAAAATGTATTTTAAACAACAAAAAAATCTTGAAATTATATTTTCTGGTTCAATTTGCTTAAAAATCCGACAAATTTTTTTAGAATCACAAGTTTGAGTTTAACCAATTTAAAAAATCATATTTAACCAATTTTTTTTAACAAATTCCAACCAAATAATCCAAAAGGTAACATATTTAAACCACACCATTTATTCGCATTATTGTGACATAAATTAAAAGTTTTGTAAAGGCTTCTCAATGTGTTAAATATTACCGCGTCAAAGTGTGGCGAATAATGATATCCAACAAAAATAGAGGCAAAAACATTTGAATAATGGAAATAATAAATTAATCAAAATCTGAAATAATAAATTTATGAACTTGCATAAACCATATGAAATGGAAAATGACAAGTAGTGTTAATATAATGTTAAGATAACATAGTGAAGGAAGACAATTGAGAGGCATACAAAAGTGGGCATGCATTGTGACGATTATGACAACTCCATAATGGATCCTTAAAGTCAAAAGACAATCCCGGGAATCTAGAGATGAGTTGTCACGATTATAACTGCTCCATAAAAAAACCTAGATAAATATTAACTCTCACATAGTGCATCCTTATCTCCAACGAAAATGACGGCCTCAGAGTTCAGTGGTGCACTCATTCTTCATAACTCCCCATCAAAGACTCCACTCAATTTAATATGTTCATTGGTGCCTAAATTTTTGTGTTTAATATTCTTCAGTCAAGGATGGGACAGGAGCTTGTCGATTTTAATTCGACATTTTTTTTTCGAATTCGTTCAGTTTTAATTCGACGATTATAATAATGAATCCTCAAAATCAAATGACAATCCCATTCTGGATGCATGTGCATTTAAAAGCATCTCGTCAACACCTTATTAACTTATTTAGTTTTTTATTCACTTATTATTATTATTAATTTTGTTTTTAGCATATCATTAATTTGTTATTAATTTTGTTTTGACTAAAAAAACGAGCTTCACTTCGACCAGACTGGCTGGCATTGGGGTTAGAGTATGCTAAAGATTAATCTTTACAAGCATCATCTTTGCGAGGCTCAAGAGCCATACATCCCAAAAAAAGACAAAAAGAGCACAAATACGGACAACATCATATTAAGGAGGGGGATGGGGTGGAACTATAGGAGTTGTAACACGAAAGTCAACACGTTCATGCATGTGGAAGTCGATATGTTCAACTTAGGCTTCTATATCGTGAAGATGCTCGTTGGTGCAATGGTGGCTTCGATAAAGACTGTCCAGTTGCTTAAGAATCTCGTTCTGGCTAAACTGAATAACATTCATATATGCAACTAGCTCATTACAGCCCTCATATTAGTGTTCTTGAATAAGGTCCATATTTTCCTGAATTCGTCGAAGTTTCTCTACAGTGGAATCCAATGAAGCTAGAATGTCCATCTGACCATGAGAATGAACCAGAGCATGAGCCACCTCGTTGTCACGTTCCATACATGTTGAATTGTCTAAAGAAAAATTTTTGTTGTGTGTTAGATGACCTGCAGGGATATGGTGGTTGCCCCAACAACGTGGCCTCACACGATAGCGTGATATGGCCATCAGACTATGAATATTATCGAGCGGGATATAAGAATAGACTCGACACCCCCTGACAGAGAAGAAGATAGAGCCCATACCAAAGACCCAAAGGAGCCTGCCTAGTTTTGAAGCACTACACACACAGCGAGGAGAAGCCCTGTAAAGAGAAGAAATAAACTTACTCCAAGCTAAAATTATGACAGGGATGCCTTCGAAAACCATATAAAAAACCATCCAAATGATCATTGTATGCACACAATTAACCGAAAAACCTACCCATAGGGAATTAACCCCTAGCAACAACACAGAGAAAATAAAGGGCAAGAGAGAGCTATAAGAAACCACTGACTCAAGACAACGAAGAAGGTGGACATGAGAGCCAAATTAAAACAAAGAAGGTGGTAAAATTCGAGTGGAGACAGACACAAGCTAGAAACTATGCCAACAACTAGGGCTTGAGCAGTGGAAACCTCCCAACTCAGACCCCCAAAATTGTTATGCTCTTAACCTGCAAAATGATACCCAAATACAGAATATGCGAAGAAAAGATACCCAGAACACAGAATAGCAATGATTTTATTATTCATAGAGTAATGTTCACTTGCCTCTTCGAGGGGGCAACCTCCAATAGAGCAGAGCTCGACTACAAAATAAGACACGATGCTCCTCGCAGGGAGTCTCTATCCTTTATATATGACTCATACATGCAATACCACGGGCCAATACCGTGGGTTTTATTAATACCATCTATCTAATACTATGGCCCATTTGCAACTAACTATGGTTCTGTCATTAATTGCGGATTAACCACTTACAATTATTAATATGGGCTTTATTGACTCTTGACTATGACGTGATCCCATTACATAAATAAGGGGGTTAGGGTGGGACCCTAACATGCCCTCCCCCTTAAGACGAGCCTTGTCCTCAAGGCTGAAGCTGCGGAAAATGCTGAAGAATAGTGGCTGGTTCCCAAGTTGCATCTTCCGGAGAGGTGTCTTTCCATTTGACGAGGACTTCCTTAGTCATGCGGCCGTGCAGTTGCTTGTCTCGTGTGTCTAGGACCTATTCAGGTTGAAGCCAGATGGACCCTTCTTCATCCAATTCAGGTAGACTGGTTTGAATTCTACAATTGTTCCCAATCACTTTCTTGAGGCATGAGACATGGAAAACTGGATGGATTTTTGCAGTAGGTGGCAAGGCCAACTTGTAGGCCACTTCTCCAATGCACTGAAGTACTTGATATGGTCCATAGAATTTGGGAGAGAGTTTCTGACACCCCTTGTCCTTGAGTGATGTTTGCTTATATGGTTGTAGCCGTAAAAAGACTTGATCCCCTTCTTGAAATTGGTGCTCTGAGCGATGCTGGTCTACCTATTGCTTCATGCGGTTCTGAGCTTGATGAAGATTCGCTCGAAGATGGGCGAGCATGGTTGCGTGGTGTTGTAGGAGTTGATCCACTGCTTGTACTTTTGAGCATCCCTTGAGATATGAAGTAGGTGAAGGCGGGAGTTGACCATATACTACTTCATAGGGAGTCATTTTGGTGGTGGCATGATAGTTGGTGTTATACCACCATTCAGCCAGAGGTAACCACTGTACCCAAAGGTGTTGCTTTTCTGAAGTGAAACACCTAAGGTAGGTTTCTAGACATTTGTTGACGGCTTCGGTTTGACCATCTATTTGCAGATGATAGGAAGTACTAAGTTTGAGTTGAGTGCCTTGTATTCTGAAGAGTTCCTGCCAAAAATTACTGGTGAAGATCGGGTCGCGGTCGGACATAATAGAAGTGGGCATGCCATGCAATTTGAAGATCTGATCCATGAAAGATTGAGCAACCAAAGTTGGTGTAAACGGGTGGGGTAGGGTGCAGAAATGAGCATACTTCGACAGTCGGTCCATAACCACCATGATGACTGACTTGTTCCCTGACTTTGGAAGACCTGTAATGAAATCCATAGAAACCTCCGTCCAAATTGATGCCGGAATGGGCAATGGTTGTAATGTGCCTGGTGTGTTGATGGTTTCCCCTTTGTGGCGTTGACAGACATCACATTCTGCTACAAAAGTAAGGATGTCCTTTTTCATGCCTGTCCAAAAAAATGATCTTCTGGTGCGAGCATACGTCTTCTGAAAGCCTGAATGTCCTGCAATGGGAGATGAGTGTAACTATGCCAAAATGCGACTTTTGAGGGTGGATGTTGGTGATATTACGACTCTGTCCTTGTAGCGAAGAATATCATCCTGCCACGAGTAGCCCTTGGTGGAATTTGGATCTACCTGCAATTGAGAAATGAGTTGGGAGAGCCCAGGGTGTGAAAACCATTCCCTGCGAGCCTCTTCAATCCATTCTAGAAATGGGAGGGAAATTGCTAGCAGAGTACTTTCGTCCTCAAATTGGCGAGATAATGCATCTGCTACACTATTGTCTTTCCCTTTCTTGTAAATGATCTCATAATCATATCCCAGCATTTTGGCTAGCCATTTATTTTGTTGTGGGGAGGATAGGCGTTGCTCCAAAAAATATTTAAGACTGTGATGATCTGTGCGGATTTGGAAACGTCGCCCCAATAAGTAAGGTCGCCAGGTCTCGACTGCATGTAAGATGGCCATCATTTCCTTCTCGTAGGTAGATTGGCCCAGATTCCTCCCACTGAGTTGTTGGCTTGTGAAGGCCAACGGTCACCCTTCCTGCATTAAGACTGCCCCAATACCTGTACCCGAAGCATCACATTCAATGACAAAAGATTTGGTGAAGTCAGGTAGTGCTAAGATTGGAGTGGAACACATGGCATTTTTTAGAGCTGTAAAGGCCTGTTGTGCTTCCTCATTCCAGAAGAATGAATTTTTCTTTAGGAGTTGGGTGAGGGGCTTCGCTATGCGACCATAGTTGCGGACAAATTTACGATAATAGCCTGTGAGACCTAAAAATCTTCTCAAGCTCTTCAAGGTCTTAGGTTGAGGCCATTCCTGCATTGCCTGGATCTTTTTGGTGTCCACCTTGACACCTTCACGCCCCACAATGTGGCCCAAATACTCTACTTCTGCCATGCCAAATGAACACTTGGACATCTTGACAAATAATTTATGCTTGCGGAGCAGTTGCAAGAGTAGATCTACATGCTGAAGATGTGCGGCCCAAGTGCAACTATAGATGAGGATGTCATCGAAGAAAACAAGGACAAATTTCCTGAGATATGGTTTGAGAATGTGGTTCATAGGGCTCTGAAAAGTAGAGGGGGCATTACAAAGACCAAACGGCATGACTAGGAATTCATAATGGCCTTCATGAGTTCTGAAAGCAGTCTTGGGGATGTCGACTTCCTTCATGCGAATTTGGTGGTAGCCTGAGCGAAGATCCAGCTTAGTGAAGAATTGAGCCCCATTGAGTTCATCCAGCAAATCATCAACCACCGGGATGGGAAATTTATCTTTGACTATCAACTTATTGAGGGCCCTGAAGTCGGGACACATCCGCCACTCCCCATCTTTCTTAAGCACCATGACCACTGGGGATGAATAAGGACTAATGCTGGGACGAATGACACCTGCTTCCAAAAGTTCCTTGATGAATTTTTCTATTTCATTCTTTTGGGTGAATGGATATCTGTATGGGCACACATTTGGGGGTTGGGCCCCTGGAACCAAGGTGATGCTATGATCATGTTCCCCTCGCGAGGGTGGAAGCTCATGAGGCTTGTCAAAGACCGACAAATGGTTATTTAAAATCTGTTGCATCTCAGGATGAATTGGTAGAGGCTTTGTTTTGACTGCCTGGATGACATTAAATTGAGCTACAACTCCATGATTGCCCTTTTTTAACAATTTTTCCATCCTATGCGAGCTGATGATAGAGGGGGCTCCTGCCTGGAGTCCACGGAGGGTATGTGTGTAGTTGTTCTACTTAAAACTCATATATAACTCCTGGAAATCCATTGTGATTGGCCCAAGAGTGCGGAGCCATTCAGCGTCGAGGACAATGTCGCAACCCCCCATGTGTATGGCAAACATGTGGGTTTTCAACTGATAACCCCCCATTTGAAGTTTGAAATTTTCACAGCGGCCTTCACATTTCATTGTGCCTCCATCCACAATTTGAACTTGGAAGTTAGAAACTGCTCGTACAAAAAAATGCACTGCTTCTGCGACTTTTTGATGGATGAAATTATGTGTACTTCCACTATCAATCAAGACTACTACTGGGCGATGTTTAATAAAACCTCTGATTTTGAGAGTTTGAGGGGAAGAAATCCCTGCCAAAGCATGCAACGAAATAACTGGTTCTTCAGAGACATTGTCCTTTTGGTTGTCTTCTTCTAGCGGCTTCTGTTCCTCCAGTGGTGGATCTTCCTCTGTTGAGCTGTAGTCAGTGGCATCAATTTGAAAAAATTTGGGCTCCTTGCATTTATGACCTGGGGAGTATTTTTCATCACAGTAGTAACATAGGCCTTGCTTTCTTCTTTCATCCATTTCCGCAGGTGACAGCTTTTGGACCTTAAGTGTTTGAGTCGTGTTGTAAGCCTGTGGGGGGTGACCTTTAGCGGAGAAATTTGGGCGACTGTATTGGGCTGCTAATGCACGTTCCACGTTACGAGCTACCTTGCAAGCCTCCGTCCATGTGGTAGGGTGGTGCAGTAGGACTTGGGCTTTGATAGCTTCTTTAAGACCGTTGATAAAACATTCCGTGTAGAACACATCTGAGAGACCCCAAGTGCGGAAGGCTAAGGCTTCAAAAGTTGTAATATATTCATCCACTGTACCAGTCTGTCGGAGCTTAGTAAGATGACCCAAAAAAGATGATTCCTGGTCAAAGCGGTCTTGAAGAGCTTTGGTGAATTTGGTCCAAGTCCTAAAAGGTCCAGTGCAACGCTGATGCCATTCCCACCATTGCCACCTTTCATTGTCCAAGTACATGCTCCCCAACATAAGCTGAGTCGCATCATCGAAGATGTGATTCAGTTTGAAATACTGCTCCATTTGTGCTATCCATGCTGACGGGTGAGAACCGTCAAATTTATGCATATCCAACTTGGGAGGTCGCTGACTAGGTGGTGGGTGGGTGTGCCAGACGTGAGGAGAGTGGCTAGACTCACCCTCATTGTGTTCAGTGCCATTATACTCCTCCTTGTGGGCTTGCTCCTTGCCCTTCGGGACTATTTTCTTGACCATGCTACATAGTCCGGTAAGCTGAAGGTGGAGGTTGTGCATTGATTCTTCAAGTTTGTCCATCCTTTCATTGGCCATCGCTTGAGCTCTAGTTTCTACCATACACCAACCAGATTTTTTTAAAATTGGGACCGCCTAAAATTTTTTCACTAAGAAGTGAATGGTACCACCTTCCTCAGCTCGTCGTCCTGATTCTGATGGGCTAGATCACCAATAAACACCCCGAAAGAGACTCCATCTGGAAATGACCCAGAGAAAATCCACTGAACAAACAAAAACCCATCCGGAGAACCAAATAAAAAGTAGAGGGGTTACCTTCACGAAACACAAAAACCAATCCACCTTAAACCCGCTTTCAGAATTGATGAGAATTCGCCTTATTTCCCATCCAAGCTCAACGCCAAGAAGAATTATGCCTCTCAGAGTCATGCCCAGGTCCCAAATACTTATTTGAAAATCAGTGTGAAGCAAGACTACAGCAAGATAGTCGACCACTGTGCTGAGCCAGCTGAGCCAACACCCAGGAAAGCACACATGGTCTCTGTCGTGAACCTTACAGCTCTCCCTACGCCCAAAACCCATCGCATGTGTTATGAACATTAGGTAATTACCCAATGCACCATTTAACAACCAAGACTTAGTTTTTTAAGAGTTTGCACGGTAGGAGTACTTTCGTCGTGAACTACAATTAATAACTAGCATGTTTGCTGCATGGGATGAGGGCATAGCCCTAATGCTCGATTTCCAAGCCTTTGTCCACCCCCATCGGGGGTTTGTCAATGGTTGTTAAAACCATGGATAATGCATGATAATAAACAAAATAAATCATAATATTAAAGTGAGAATCTAATCTCACAATGATTTCAATTGTACTATCGTAATTATGATACTCACCCATGGTATTCACACATGGATTTTATAAACCATGGTATTTACCCATGGTATTTGAAATGTAATAAGAGGCATGAATCTTAGAGAAAGATACGCATAAAAAGGTATAAATACGAAACTTCACGTAAAGTAAATCATCTTTTTTTCTTATAATGTAGTATCATGGTATATTACCCATTTCAATAAATATTTGAGTTCCTCTTGTGTTATTTTTATGCAATATTTTCCTTACTTATTGAGTTCTTATTATAATGTTTTTATACAATATCTCTTTTATGCATCATGCCATATTCTAAGTTCTTATTATACTATTGTTGTGCAATATTTCTCTTAAGAATTCTGACATATTCATTTGTCATTCATGAAGTTTCCTTCATTAAATAACTTGGATCACAATGACATTAATGTATTATATCTTATGAAAAATCTACAGTTGAGTGCACCTGGGCCAGAGTAGTATTGGGACCGGTGACTTGCTGGGAAGTTTTAATTTTTTATTCTTGTGTGAATATTTAAGTCTCATTCCTCCAACGATGTATATTAGTGGTATTAGAGTGGGGCTTTTCTTGACTATTTTTTGCACATGTGCCAAACGAGGTCAGGGTACAAGGACCTCAAACTCAAACTATTGTAGCCTTTGCAAGACTATCCTCACCGACCCCGACAAACTCACATGGAAGATGAAAAGAAAAATGAGAGAGTAGGGAATCCTGTCAAACTGTTGCTAGAGGAAGCACTTACACAACAGAGGAGTGAGATGATGGAAGCCCTTACAATATCTCATTGGATAGTGAGAAGTTACAAACATAAGCCACTGGATCTCTACTAGGCAGATCAACAAGCGAACTCTCTTAGCACAGTTATGGGTCAACCACAAAAACCATTGCCACCGAAGTCCATTTGTTAGGCCACACACTGCCAGCATCACAGTTGGCCCACATCCATTACAGGGTATCTCTATCCTCAGATCTTCATTCATCGCGGTTATGGATCAACCACACAAAACCCTTACCACTGAAGTCCATTTTCTACGTCGCACATTGTCAACATCACGACTGGCCCACAAGCGTTACAGGGCATCTCTATCCTCAAATCTTCATTCATCATGGTTAAGGGTCGTCCACAAACCCATGGTTATGGGTCAACCATGCAAAACCTATCTTCAAAAATAATTGGTTTTGGGTCATCCACAAACTCACATTTATGCTCCTATTCAACAAAGGTTTCCTTGGAAGGAAATATACGTAATGGGGACCATTGCTTCTCAAGGGGGGATGATTAATCCAAGTGGAAAATAATTACCATAGTTAATAACTATTTTTTTATCAATGGTTGTTAAAACCATGGATAATGCATGATAATAAACCAAATAAATCTTAATATTAAAGTGAGAATCTAATTGCACAATTATTTCAATTTTAGCATCGTAATTATGATACTCACCCATGGTATTCACCCACGGACTTTGTAAACCATGGAATTTGAAATTTAATAGGAGGCATGACTCTCGGTGAAAGATACCCATAAAAAGTATAAATACGAAACTTCACCATGGAGGAAATCACCCTTTTTTCTCATATATAGTCTCGTGGTTTATTACCCATTTCAATAAATATTTGAGTTCCTCTTGTGTTATTTTTATGCAATATTTCACATATGCATTAAGTTCTAATTATAATGTTTTTATACAATATCTATTTTATGCATCTTGCCATATTGTGAGTTATTATTATACTCTTGTTGTGCAAAATTTCTCTTAAGAATTGTGACATATTCATTTGCTATTCATGAAGTTTCCTTTATTAAACAATTTGGATCACAATGAAATTAATGCATTAGATCTCATGAGAACTCTACAGTTGAGCGCATCAAGGGCAGAATAGTACTGGGATTGGTGACTTACTCAGAAATTTTAATTTTTTTATTATTGTGTCAATATTTAAGTCTCATTCCTCCAACGATTTGAATCAACATACATGATCCACATGGGGCATTACAATTTAGAGATTGACACGGAATTGGAAACAAAAATATCCCTATAAAAATAAAATAAAAACGGTCCATGGTATTAAGAACCCATGGTATTGCCCCATGGTGTTCATGTGGAATATAACCAATTTAAAGAGGGGACTTAAACCAACCTAGATCCATCTTAACTCTGGATCTACCAAGCATCGATAGGGATCAAATCTCTTGATATGCAAACCTCTTTTAGAGTGAAAAGAGATTTGATCCCTCTCAACCTTTGGTAGATCTAGATTTAAGATGGATCTAGGTTGCTACATCTAAATAGACATTGAAAACGTTAAATAAATACCATGTACTAATAAAAATAAATATGTATGAGCTTAATAAACAAACTGAGATATAATTGTGATATGTGGCAGAGTTGAGTTGAAAAAAACTTCTATCGAATAGAGAAGATTCTTAAATCGCACATTCCTAGTTTAATAAACAAGTAGAGATATGCTTATGACATGTGGTAGAGGTGAGTTGAAAATAAATTCTATTGAGATAGAGAATATTCTTCAAGTCATATTTTATTTGTTCTATGTTTTGGAGGTTTTTGGCATATTTTTGGTTCAATTTGCTTAGAATCTGACAAGGAATTCTTAGAATCACAAGTTTGAGTTGTAAACTCTCCAGAATCTGAGTGCCTCAGGGTTCTTCAAGGTGTTGAATCCATATATGAAGTCAAAAACCGGTTTTAAATAATAAAAATTAAGATTTGGCAAAAAAATTGCTAGATTCCAACCAAAAAATCTTAAACATAACATGTTTTTGAATGAGCCATCATATTATTGTGACCTAAATTATTTTTTTTGTAAAATCTTTTCAATGTGTAAAATAATAGCACATCATAGTGTAACGACAAATGATATCCAACAAAATCAGAGATCAGAGGAAACAAACAAAAAAATAACATTTGAAAAATGGAAATAATAAATTCCCATCAAATACTCCACTCAATTTAATATGTTTTCTGTAGACTTTGGGATTGCGGTTGCCTAAATTTTTGTGTTTAATATCCTTCGGTCAAGGATGGACAGGAGCTTGGCGATTTTACCGCTCAAAGTATATTTTTTTATTCGACAATTTTTTATCGCTGGCAATGACAGACCGGATGTAGACAACCTAATAACGTATAAAAGTAGGTCTGAGTTATCATAAATTAATGAACTTGCATAAATTAATGAACTTGCATAAACCATAGTGAAGACAAGTGAGAGGCATACAAACGTGGGCATGAATTGTGACGATTATGACAACTCCATAATGGATCCTTAAAGTCAAAAGACAATCCCGGGAATCTAGAGATGAGTTGTCACGATTATAACTGCTCCATAAGCAATAAATCATAAAATAATAATTAGGAAGGGATGGCTTTAATAAAACATAGATTAATATTAACTCTCACGTAGCGCATCCTTATCTCCAACCAAAATGACGGCTTCACAGTTTAGTGGTGCACTCATTCTTGATCCATGTGCGTCTGTCAAAGGCTCCACTCAATTTAATACGTTGTTTTGTTTTGTTTAATATGTTTTCTGCAGACTTTGGGTTATCCTTCCAGTGAAAGATGGGACAGGAGCTTCGGCGATTTTACCGTTCAAAGTATATTTAGGTAGACAACCTACTAACGTATAAGATGAGTTATGACGATTATAATAATGAATCCTCAAAATCAAATGACAATCCCATTCTGGATGCATGTGCATTTGAAAGCATCCCGTCAACACCTTATTTTTGATAATATAAGGAGTAATTTAATTTATATATGTTTTCCAGTAAATTTATCGTGGATAAATTTATCAAAATTGCAAATGAATAATAACGATTATATATATATATATTCAAATTGCAGAAGTTGTATGTTGTGCTACAAGATATTAATTCAGCTAGGAAATCCTCAAATTCACAAGATAATTATTGTAGGTGTCTCCAATAACATTATAAGGCACCTAAGACACGGACACTACACACTCATATCTAAAGCTATAACTCATTTATAGGTGGACTAAATCAAGCCTATCCTCTATTCCAAAATACCAACCTATACATGTGTTACGAATGTTAAACCTGTTTGAAAAATCATTGGAAAACTAGGTAACTTTCACTTGCTTGGAGCATTGTCGATGAGTTGTTCCACTCAAGTCCTTCTCGCCCCTTGATCTAAGTGTATGCTTCATGGAGATGGACTAATTAGTTGAGTGTTTGTACTTCTAGTCACATCAAGGAGATGTTAACATAAGGCTTGAGGTCTAAACATCGTGATCCCATTAAGAAATTTGCAGGGAAGATCTCCATCATGTATGATCCAGGTGGAAAATAATTACCGTAGTTATTTTTATGTCAATGGTTATTTTTTTTGTTAGTCAAATTTCTTTAGTTATATTCTCATAAAAATGGACAGTACAAAATGTGTCTCTGCGGCCCCCCGAGCCTCATTCTAACCAGACTTGTTGGCATTGGGGGTCAAAGTATGCCAAAGATGAATTCTTACAAGCATTATCTTCGCTAGGCTTAAGAGTCATACATCGAAAAAAGAGACAAAAATAGCACAAATACTGACAACATCATATTAAGGAGGGGGATGGGGCAGAACTATAGGAGTTCCAACATGAAAGTAAACACGTTCATGCATGTGGAAGTCGATATGTTCAACTCAAGCTTCCAAATCGTGAAGACACTCATTCGTGCGACGGTGACTTCAAAAAAGATTGTCCCGCTGCTTGAGAATCTCATTCTAGCTAAACTAAATGGCATTCATATATGCAACTAGCTCGTTACAGTCCTCATACCTGTGTTCTCGAATAATGTCCATATTTTCCTGAATTCCTCTAAGTTTCTCTACAATGGAATCCAATGAAGCTAGAACGTCCACCCAACCATGAGAATGAACCAAAGCGTGAGCCACCTCACTGTCATGTTCCATACATGTTGAATTGTCTAAAGAAAAACTTTGGTTGTGTGCTAGATGACCTGCAGGGATATGGTGGCTACCCCGACAACGTAGCCTCCCATGATAGCGCGACATGGCCTTCAGACTATGAATATTATCGAGCGGTATGTGATAAGGGACTCGACACCCCCTGACAGAGAAAAAGATAAAGCCCCTACCAAAAACCCATAGGAGCCTGCCTAGTTTTGAAGCACTACTCACCCAGCGAGGAGAAGCCCTTTAAAGAGAAGAAATAAACTTATTCCAAGCTAAAATTATGACAGGGATGCCTTCGACAACTATATAAAGAACCATCCAAATTATCACTGTATGCACCCAATTAACCGGAGAACCTACCCATAGGGAATTAACCCCATACCAGCAACAACACAGAGAAAATAGAGAGCAAAAGAGAGCTATAAGAAACCACTGACTCAAGACAATGAAGAAGGTGGACATGAGAGCCAGATTAGAACAAAGAAGGTGGTAAAATTCAAGTGCAGACAGACATAAGCTAGAAACCATGCCAATAACCAGGGCTTGAGCAGTTGAAAACCCCCAACTCAAACCCCTGAAATCCCCACTGCGAGAATTACCAATGCTACACTCTTGGTCCATTTTCCACACCACAAGACTCCATCTGGAAATGACCCAAAGAAAATCCACTGAACAAACAAAAACCCATCCATAGAACCAAATACAAAGTAGAGGGGTTACCTTCACGAAACACAAAAACTAGTCCACCTTAAACCTACTTTCAGAATTGATGAGAATTTGCCTTATTTCCCATCCAATCTCAACGCTGAGAAGAATTCTGCCTCTCAGAGTCATGCCTAGGTCCCAAATACTTATTTGAAAACCAGTGTGAAGCAAGACTACAACAAGACAGTTGACCACTGTGCTGAGCCAGCTGAGCCAACACCCAGGCAAGCACACATGGTATCTGTCGTGAACCTTACAGCTCTCCCTACGCACAAAACCCATCCCCCGTGTTATGAACATTAGGTAATTACCCAATGCACCATTTAACAACCAAGACTTAGCTTTTGAAGGGTTTGCATGATATGAGTACTGTCGTTGTGAACCAAATTAATAACTAGCATGTTTGCTGTGTGGGATGAGGGCATAGCCCATGTCCACCCCCATTGGGGATTTGTCAATGGTTGTTAAATCCATGGATAATGCATGATAATAAACAAAATAAATCATAACATTAAAGTGAGAATCTAATCGCGCAATGATTTCAATTGTACTATCGTAATTATGATACTCATCCATGGTATTCACCCATGGATTTTATAAACCATGGTATTTACCCATGGTATTTGAAATGTAATAAGAGGCATGAATCTCAATGAAAGATACACATAAAAAAGTATAAATACGAAACTTTACGTAAAGTAAATCATCCTTTTTTCTCATAATGTAATCTCGTGGTATATTACCCATTTCAATAAATATTTGAGTTCCTCTTGCATTATTTTTATGCAATATTTGTCTTATGCATTGAGTTCTTAAAATAATGTTTTTATACAATATCTCTTTATGCATCATGCCATATTCTAAGTTCTTATTATACTATTGTTGTGCAATATTTCTCTTAAGAGTCTTGACATATTCATTTTTCATTCATGAAGTTTCCTTTATTAAATAACTTGGATCACATTGACATTAATGTATTATATCTTATGAAAAATCTACAGTTGAGTGCACCTAGGCTGGAGTAGTATTGGGATCATTGACTTGTCGGGAAGTTTTAATTTTTTATTCTTGTGTCAATATTTAAGTCTCATTCCTCCAACGATCTAGATTAGTGGTATTAGAGTGGGGTTGTTCATGTCTATTTTTTTGCACATGTGCCCAATGAGGTTAGGGTATAACGATCTCAAACTCAAACTATTGCAGCCTTTGCAATACTATCCTCACCGACCCCGAAAAACTCACATGGAAACTGAAAAGAAAAATGAGAGAGTAGGGGATCCTGTCAAACTGTTGCTCAAGGAAACACTTACACAACAGAGGAGTGAGATGATGGAAGCCCTTGCAACAACTCAGTGGATAGTGAGAAGTTACAAAGATAAGTCACTAGATCTCTACTAGGCAGATCAACAAGTGAACTATCTTAGCACGGTTATAGATCAACCACACAAAACCATTGCCACCGAAGTCCATTTGTTAGGCCACACACATTCAGCATCACAGCTAGCCCACAAGCATTACAAGGTATCTCTATCCTCAGATCTTTGTTCATCGTGGTTATCGGTCAACCACACAAAACCATTTCCACCAAAGTCCATTTCTAGGTTGCACATTGTCAGCATCACGACTGGCCCACAAGAATTACAGGGTATCTCTATCCTCAGATATTCATTCATCATGATTAAGGGTCATCCACAAACCCATGGTTATGTGTCAACCATGCAAAACCTTTGTCTTCAAAAATAATTGGTTTTGGGTCATCCACAAACTCACATTTATGCTCCTATTCAACAAAGGCTTCCCTGGAAGGAAATTTACGTGATGGGGACCATTTCTTCTCAAGGGGGGATGATTAATCCAAGTGGAAAATAATTACCGTAGTTAATAACTATTTTTCTATCAATGGTTGTTAAAACCATGGATAATTCATGATAATAAACAAAATAAATCTTAATATTACCATCATAATTATGATACTCACCCACGGTATTCACCCAAGGACTTTGTAAACCATAGCATTTGAAATGTAATAGGAGGCATGACTCTCGGTGAAAGATCAAGTTTTTCATGATCCAATAGCTGATGTTTTGGATGAGGTTTGCAGTCAAAGTCCTTCTCCATTGACTATATGTGAGCTTGAAACGTGTATTGATACAAACTTGATCCGGCAACCGGTTTCTTTGTCATTTTCAGCAGGAGTCTCGTCACAAAGCTCAGATCAAGGTTTGTATTCATGGTATGAAGAGAAGAGAAGTAATCCATTGGATGAGCTAAGTCCCAGTGTCCATGAATTTCAAGATCCTTATGCAGTGTTTTTGGAGGCGGATAGAGAATCCATAGCATTCAACGGATCTATTTCCAAGTTGTCATGGGAGTTGCCTTTCAGTAGTTCTATCTTGTTGTTCCTAAGAAAGCACTTGCGGAGAATTCAAATAGCAGCCAGGATGCTTACATGGTTGCATTGGTTGTTTCATTTCACTTGATCGGGTGGTGAAAAGAACAATTAGAGTAGGTTTTGATGAATAAGCTTTATTTTGAGCATCATTTCCAGTTTGTCAGTTGTGTTTAAGTATCGAGTCATTTTTTAGTTGAGTCATGAGTCATTTGTGAGTTAGTTTTTAGTCTTGTTGTTAAGTTAGTTTGTGTTGGTTTTCAGTCATGCATTTTAGCTTGAGTTTTGACTCCATTGCCCAATGGATGAAGGCACTGATCTGCTCTCCCAAAGATCTCCTGTTCTTGGCACCTCCAAGGAGCTACCATCCCCATTGGAGTCAATGTTAGTATCAGTCTTTCCAGCCTTCCTCCAGTGATCAAACATGCTCTTACAAAGTGATTTTAAGGTGTCAAGGTCAAATTTTATCATTTCAGTTAGTCTTTAAGTAAAATTTGGTCACTAGGTATTAGGTCTAGGGTTTGCCTTTACTCCTTCCCAAGTTGTCCAAATGTCAGTCCATATCACCATTCAGATGAGTGTGCCATCATTCAAAGGGTTGTCTTTATCATGTCAGGTTCCAATGGGTCATTTTACACCTTGCTCATGCTTCAATTGCGCCTAGGTAAGGTCATTTCCCTCTCTTAGGGTTTTGAGGGCAATTTCTCTTGGACGGTCAAATCATCAGCAAAACTTGTATCCTGATGTTCATCCACCTTCCCCTATCCTTAATGTACCTTATTAAACACTTCCCATCACTGAGATTCCCCGAATTCCTCATTTTTGCACAAACCCTAGTTTCTTGCTACAACTTGGCAATTTTCTAGGCTAGGCCTGTGTTTCGCCCTTTTGGACCCCTTCCCCTCACTCAATTTCTGAGATTCCACTTTCCCCTACTTCTTAACATCCCTCCCTACTTCCCAAAATTTTCTCAAGAATTTAGAAGCCCCTTATCCCTTCGTTTCGCTTCATTTCGAAAAATCCCTTGTTCCACACATCGAGGTAGGTTTTACTCAAATGATGTTTCTGAGCAATAAAAGATTCATTTTTGAAAACTGAGAGAGGTTTTTGTCCCAAACAGGCCAAGGAAGAAAAACCTCCTTCATTTTTTACACAGGTGTAAGGGTTTTAGATAAATGTCAAAAATACAATCGCCTCAAGAGAATTGATGCACCTCTGAAGTGACCTTGGGAAAATCAAGTTTTCTCCTAGCTTGGTTGGACAAATGACTTGACTAATGCATCAAATGATAACTAAACACAAATATATTTCCAACGAGCTATCATGACCTCAATTTTGAGTTGATTAAGGCATTCAAAAGTTGACTGCAACAGCACTCTGCCTTGAGGCAGCCTCATTTGGCACATTTTTACCAGTCTTGGGAGATTTGATCTTTGATAGGGAAAATGAACTCCAAATTGAAAAATTATAGCTGAGTTGAAAAGTAGACTCAAATACCTTTCCAACAAGCTATCCTGCACCCAATTTGGATGCCGGGAAGGCCTCCAAAAGTCTCCTGCAAAACGCGCTACGCACAGGCTCTATGCGCCGCGCCTCAAGCCTAATGCGCCGAGCCTTCCCCGTGCGCCACGCCACCTGGTGCGCGCTTTTGATAGGGAGCTCCAAATTGAAAAAATTTTATATTTTTGGATTTGGCATGAAAAATCATGACTTCTGGTGCATGGCCAAGAATTTTGGGCAAGTTTTGAGTCCCCAGGAGGTCAAAAACACTCAAAAAATGACCTCACTGCCCCTATTTTGACACACAGGAAGCAGTCTTGGGAGATTGAAGTTTTGGAGGGGCAAATGGGCACCAAATTCAGAAATTCCTCTTGGCTTGGAAATTATACAGGTAGGGATTTCCAACAAGCACACTTGGGCTCAATTTGGACTTCAGGAAATGCCTAAAAATCAGCTCCAAAGTGACGTGGCACACAGAGGATTTTTGCTCAATTTTTCACCTTCCAGCTCAGAAATTCGGCCAGTTTGACTAGTCTTGCTTTGTGATGTAATTTTTGATCTATCTTGATGTAATTGGATAAACATGATGTAATTTTGGCACTTATTTACTTGTTCTAGAGGATTCATTCACTAAAAAGTGAAAATTTAATGAATGAATCAGTTTCCTACCTTATAGAGGCAAGTTGTTTTGATTGCCTAGATTTTAGTGCTTTGTTTAGAATTGGTTGAAACAGTTCCTAGAATGATGAGCTCGAACCCTAGAGGCAAGGGAATGGGTTGGGCTAGTCTATATCATGTAATTCTTAAGTCATTTTCATGGTTGGACACTAGGGATTGCTTTGGTATATCATTGTACATTCTATCTCTGCATTTTTGGCTAAGGAAAGACCAGGGTTTTGTAGCACTGTTTGGGATCCATGTGGCATTATGTTTTGATGGTGTTCTTCTCTAAGTAATTGTAAGTTCATTAGTGTTATGTGTATCATTTTCCTCTCCTTTCTTCTGAATTTTAACAAATGATATTTCCTCAAAGTATATTTCCTTATTCAACATTTTTTTTCGAATTCGTTCACTTCTAGATGCATGTGCATTTGAAAGCATCCCGTCAACACCTTATTTTTGATAATATAAGGAGTAATTTAATTTATATATGTTTTCCAGTGAATTTATCGTGGGATAAATTTATCAAAACTGCAAATGAATAATAACGATTTTATATATATAAATATTCAAATTGCAGAAGTTGTATGTTGTGCTACAAGATATTAATCCAGCTAGGAAATCCTCAAATTCACAAGATAATTATTGTAGGTGTCTCCAATAACATTATAAGGCACGTAAGACACGGACACTACACACTCATATCTAAAGCTATAAATCATTTATAGGTGGACTAAATCAAGCCTATCCTCTATTCCAAAATACCAACCTATACATGTGTTACGAATGTTAAACCTGTTTGAAAAATCATTGGAAAACTAGGTAACTTTCACTTGCTTGGAACATTGTCGATGAGTTGTTCCACTCAAGTCCATCTGGCCTCTTGATCTAAGTGTATGCTTCATGGAGATGGACTTATTAGTTGAGTGTTTGTACATCTAGTCACATCAAGGAGATGTTAACATAAGGCTTGAGGTCTAAACATCGTGATCCCATTAAGAAATTTGCAAGGAAGATATCCATCATGTATGATCCAGGAGGAAAATAATTACCGTAGTTCTTTTTATGTCAATGGTTATTTTTTTTGTTAGTGAAATTTCTTTAGTTATATTCTTATAAAAATAGATAGTATAAAATGTGTCTCTATGGCCTCCCGAGCCTCATTCTAACCAGACTTGTTGGCATTGGGGTCAGAGTATGCCAAAGATTAATTCTTACAAGCATTATCTTCGCCAAGCTTAAGAGCCATACATCGCAAAAAAGAGACAAAAAGAGAACAAATACTGACAACATCATTAAGGAGGGGGATGGGGCGGAACTATAGGAGTTCCAACATGAAAGTAAACATGTTCATGCATGTGGAAGTCGATATGTTCAACTCAAGCTTCCAAATCGCGAAGACGCTCATTTGTGCGACAGTGACTTCGAAAAAGATTGTCCAGCTGCTTGAGAATCTCGTTCTGGCTAAACTGAATGGCATTCATATATGCAACCAGCTCATTACAGTCCTCATATCTATGTTCTCGAATAATGTCCATATTTTCCTGAATTCCTCTAAGTTTCTCTACAATGGAATCCAATGAAGCTAGAACATCCACCCGACCATGAGAATGAACCAAAGCGTGAGCCACCTCATTGTCATGTTCCATACATGTTGAATTGTCTAAAGAAAAACTTTGGTTGTGTGCTAGATGCCCTGCAGGGATATGGTGGCTGCCCCGATAACGTGGCCTCCCATGATAGCGCGACATGGCCATCAAACTATGAATATTATCAAGTGGTATGTGATAAGGGAGTCGACACCCCCTAATAGAGAAAAAGATAAAGCCCCTACCAAAAACCTATAGGAGCCTGCCTAGTTTTGAAGCACTACTCACCCAGCGAGGAGAAGCCCTCTAAAGAGAAGAAATAAACTTATTCCAAGCTAAAATTATGACAGGTATGCCTTCAAAAAATATATAAAGAACCATCCAAATTATCACTGTATGCACCCAATTAACCGCAGAACCTACCCATAGGGAATTAACCCCATACCAGCAACAACACAGAGAAATAGAGGGCAAAAGAGAGCTATAAGAAACCACTGACTCAAGACAATGAAGAAGGTGGACATGAGAGCTAGATTAGAACAAAGAAGGTGGTAAAATTCAAGTGGAGACAGACATAAGCTAGAAACTATGCCAACAACCAGGGCTTGAGCAGTTGAAACCCCCCAACTCAGACCCCTGAAATCCCCACTGCGAGAATTAACAATGCTACTCTCTTGGTCCATTTTCCACCCCACGAGACTCCATCCAAAAATGACTGAGAGAACATCCACTGAACAAACAAAAACCCATCCAGAGAACCAAATACAAAGTAGAGGGGTTACCTTCACAAAACACAAAAACTAGTCCACCTTAAACCTGCTTTCAAAATTGATGAGAATTTGCCTTGTTTCCCATCCAAGCTCAACGCTGAGAAGAATTTTGCCTCTCAAAGTCATGCCCAGGTCCCAAATACTTATTTGAAAATCAGTGTGAAGCAAGACTACAACAAGCCAGTCAACCACTGTGCTGAGCCAGCTGAGCCAACACCCAGGCAAGCACATATGGTCTCTGTCGTGAACCTTACAGCTCCCCTTATGCACAAAACCCACCGCCCGTGTTATGAACATTAGGTAATTACCCAATGCACCAATTAACAACCAAGACTTAGCTTTTGAAGGGTTTGCACGATATGAGTACTGTCGTTGTGAACCAAAAGTAATAACTAGCATGTTTGCTGCGTGGGATGAGGGCATAGCCCATGTCCACCCCCATCGGGGATCTGTCAATGGTTGGTTAATCCATGGATAAAGCATGATAATAAACAAAATAAATCATAACATTAAAGTGAGAATCTAATCGCGCAATGATTTCAATTGTACTATCATAATTATTATACTCACCCATGGTATTCACACATGGATTTTATAAACCATGGTATTTACCCATGGTATTTGAAATGTAATAAGAGGCATGAATCTCAGAGAAAGATACGCATTAAAAGGTATAAATATGAAACTTCACCTAAAGTAAATCATCCTTTTTTTTCATAATGTAGTCTCATGGTATATTACCCATTTCAATAAATATTTGAGTTCCTCTTGTGTTATTTTTATGCAATATTTTCCTTACGCATTGAGTTCTTATTATAATGTTTTTATACAATATCTCTTTTATGCATCATGCCATATTCTAAGTTCTTATTATACTATTGTTGTGCAATATTTCTCTTAAGAATTGTGACATATTCATTTGTCATTCACGAAGTTTCCTTTATTAAATAACTTGGATCACAATGACATTAATGTATTATATCTTATGAAAAATCTACAATTGAGTGCACCTCGGCCAGAGTAGTATTGGGATCAGTGACTTGCTAGTAAGTTTTAATTTTTTATTCCTGTGTCAATATTTAAGTCTCATTCCTCGAAAGATCTATATTAGTGGTATTAGAGTGGGGCTTTTCTTGTCTATTTTTTTGCACATGTGCCCAACGAGGTGAGGGTACAAGGATCTCAAACTCAAACTATTGCAGCCTTTGCAAGACTATCCTCACCAACCCCGAAAAACTCACATGGAAACTGAAAAGAAAAATGAGAGAGTAGGGGATCCTGTCAAACTGTTGCTCAAGGAAGCACTTACACAACAGAGAAGTGAGATGATGGAAGCCCTTGCAACAACTCATTGGATAGTGATAAGTTACAAAGATAAGTCACTAGATCTCTACTAGGCAGATCAACAAGTGAACTATCTTAGCACGGTTATAGATCAACCACACAAAACCATTGCCACCGAAGTCCATTTGTTAGGCCACACACATTCAGCATCACAGCTGGCCCACAAGCATTACAAGGTATCTCTATCCTCAGATCTTTGTTCATCGTGGTTATCGGTCAACCACACAAAACCATTTCCACCGAAGTCCATTTCTAGGTCGCACATTGTCAGCATCACGACTGGCCCACAAGAATTACAGGGTATCTCTATCCTCAAATATTCATTCATCATGATTAAGGGTCATCCACAAACCCATGGTTATGTGTCAACCATGCAAAACCTTTGTCTTCAAAAATAATTGGTTTTGGGTTATCCACAAACTCACATTTATGCTCCTATTCAACAAAGGCTTCCCTGGAAGGAAATTTACGTGATGGGGACCATTTCTTCTCAAGGGGGGATGATTAATCCAAGTGGAAAATAATTACCGTAGTTAATAACTATTTTTCTATCAATGGTTGTTAAAACCATGGATAATTCATGATAATAAACAAAATAAATCTTAATATTAAAGTGAGAATCTAATTGCACAATCATTTCAATTTTAGCACTGTAATTATGATACTCATCCATGGTATTCACCCACGGACTTTGTAAACCATGGAATTTGAAATTTAATAGGAGGCATGACTCTCGGTGAAAGATACCCATAAAAAGTATAAATACGAAACTTCACCATGGAGGAAATCACCCTTTTTTCTCATATATGGTCTCATGGTTTATTACCCATTTCAATAAATATTTGAGTTCCTCTTGTGTTATTTTTATGCAATATTTCACATATGCATTAAGTTCTAATTATAATGTTTTTATACAATATCTATTTTATGCATCTTGCCATATTATGAGTTATTATTATACTCTTGTTGTGCAAAATTTCTCTTAAGAATTGTGACATATTCATTTGCCATTCATGAAGTTTCCTTTATTAAACAATTTGGATCACAATGACAATAATGCATTAGATCTCATGAGAACTCTACAGTTGAGCGCATCAAGGCCAGAATAGTACTGGGATTGGTGACTTACTCGGAAATTTTAATTTTTTTATTATTGTTTCAATATTTAAGTCTCATTCCTCCAACGATTTGAATCAACATACATGATCCACACGGGGCATTACAATTTAGAGATTGACACAGAATTGGAAACAAAAATATCCCTATAAAAATAGAATAAAAACGGTCCATGGTATTAAGAACCCATGGTATTTCCCCATGGTGTTCATGTGGAATATAACCAATTTAAAGGGGGGACTTAAACCAACCTAGATCCATCTTAACTCTGGATCTACCAAGCATTGATAGGGATCAAATCTCTTGATATGCAAACCTCTTTTAGAGTGAAAAGAGATTTGATCCCTCTCGACCTTTGGTAGATCTAGATTTAAGATGGATCTAGGTTGCTACATCTAAATAGACATTGAAAATGTTAAATAAATACCATGTACTAATAAAAATAAATATGTATGAGCTTAATAAACAAACTGAGATATAATTGTGATATGTGGCAGAGTTGAGTTGAAAAAAACTTCTATCGAATAGAGAAGATTATTAAATCGCACATTCCTAGTTTAATAAACAAGTAGAGATATGCTTATGACATGTGGTAGAGGTGAGTTGAAAATAAATTCTATTGAGATAGAGAATATTCTTCAAGTCATATTTTATTTGTTCTATGTTTTGGAGGGTTTTTGGCATATTTTTTGGTTCAATTTGCTTAGAATCTGACAAGGAATTCTTAGAATCACAAGTTTGAGTTGTAAACTCTCCAGAATCTGAGTGCCTCAGGGTTCTTCAAGGCGTTGAATCCATATATGAAGTCAAAAACCGGTTTTAGATAATAAAAATTAAGATTTGGCAAAAATAATTGCTATATTCCAACCAAAAAATCTTAAACATAACATGTTTAAACAATGCCATTATTGAATGAGCCATCATATTATTGTGACATAATTTTTTTTTTTTGTAAAATCTTTTACAAATGATATCCAACAAAATCAGAGGAAACAAACAAAAAAATAACATTTGAAAAATGGAAATAATAAATTAATCAAAATCTAAAAAAATAAATATATTAACTTGCATAAATCATATGAAACAGAAATTGACAAGCAATGTTAATATATTTTTAAGATAGGATGTAGCCCATTTTGAAAGCATGGGGTGGAAGTATCATGTGAGCTTTGTATTTCTTGGCAAGTAATGGAGAAGGATCTCTAATGTGGAGTGGCATCAGAGTTGTAGAAAAAGCCCTACTATAGGCTAGGGCTTTCCTTTCTGCCTTGATTTCAATGACCTAATCTCCAGTTCCTTATATTTTATCTTCCGACAATGTTATCTCCTACCTTTACTTTCTTCTTGTTCCTCGAAGACATTTCTTGGTAGGATTTTGGTGGTTAAAGGTCTAGACTAGTCCACATCTGCGGACTTTTCACCCAAATAGATCCTGCAAAAAGCATAGAGAATCCTTCACACCTTCCTTGCACTACATTAGAAAGTTGGGACCGATTTTCCCCAATGGTTAGAATGAGGTGCTCATTATCTCAAAGAAACTCCCACCAGTCAGCAGAAAAGTAGTGTCCTCTTGACTTTGTTAGTGAAGAACATCTCGGTGAGGGTTTCTCTAATGTTCAAGGAGCGAGAGGAGAAGGGTTGTTTTCAAACTTTGGTAATAGGAAGGAAAAATATAAACGCATCCAAAAACATGTAAAGGCGATGGCGACAATGAAGGAATTAATCCTAGGGGAAGACATCAACTTGGATAGAGTGGAATCCCTGTCTAAGAGAGCTTTAGTGGGTAGGCTTAGTTACATAAACATGATGCATGAAAACCTATATCCTTGGTTAGGGTCACATGGAAACCATTAGTGGGTTATACTCCAATTGTCAGTATATTGGTCAAAAAATGGACACACTTTCACTTTCTATCAAAGGACGATCTTGAACTAATCCCCTGTAAGCCCTGGGTTATAGGCAGGGTCTCTCTCTGGCTACAATAGTGGCATCCTAATTTTTGTCAAGGGACCAAATGATCTAGGTGGATATTGGTGGCCACCCATCTATTCCAACTTGACCCCTAGTCGGTTTCATCTGTTTCCTTGATTATTGCATCATTTACTATTTTTAGTATTTTTTTGAGTCTTGAATTTCGTGAGTTGTTTTGACCCCCTAAACATAATTTTATGAGGTTTGTAGCAGAATTGTAGCCATAGGTTGGGGCCTATGACAAACCTTATATTATTTAGAAAGAACTTTCCAATAAGGTATCGTACGCGGCAAACAAAGATCATATGACCAAGTTACGACCTCGGGAAGTTGGTTGCCCCACTAACCCCAACAGGACCCACAAACTCTTGGTGTTTCATCTCCTCGGGTTATGGTTTTCGTTGTTTATGGATTTTCCTTTGATGTTCAATAATAAAAAGGCCCTTGAGCCTCATTGTAACATAGTTTAGAGGCATGTAGTTGTAACATCTCTTCTCATAGATAAGATACCATCACCCAAGATAGTTTATTTCCATTATATATGAAAGCATATTTCAATTCTTTGATATTAATGAAATGAATTTTTATTTCTGCTACATCTTTATGTTTATGTTTATATTTCTATTCTATTGCATTCTTGCATAAGTATAGATCAATGGTATTAGAGCGGTCTGCTCTTTTTCTGTTTTTCTTTGCATGTCCCTAACGAGGTTAGGGTATAAGTCGTTAGGGCTCAAATTGGTTGAACCTTTTCAAGATCAGCCTCGCAAACCCCAATGGCCTCCCATGGTGGAAGAAAAGAAAGATGAGGGAGAAAGAGATCCTTTTAAAATACTTCTCGAGGGAGACCCTTGAGACTAGCCACATGTGATGCATCTTCATCTAGTAGCCACTTTGGAGGCACCACTTCTTTTAAGGTACAAGTTAATTTTGACATTCCCATATTTGAAGGCCAGATAGATGCAGATGTCATAGATAGATGGTTAAATCTGTTGGAAGGATATTTTTCGGTTCATGACTTTTCCAATCAGGAAAAAATTACTTTTTCACTCCTCAAAGTTGCCCCTCGTGTCAAGGATTGGTGGGAAACCTACTGTGAGCAAAAGAATGAGAGGGAATCCTAACTATTTTCAACCGCACCCACTTGGAATTATTTTCGAGATGGAATCAAGGAATAATATTACCCTATTGGGAGATATGAAGATAAATACATAAAGTGGACAACATTGCATCAAGGAAGGGACTAAGATGTGCCAAAGTTCACAAATATCTTTCATGCCCTTCACACAAAGTTGCGTATCAAGTATTTTGAGCGACATTGTGTACTCATGTACCATGGTTGTTTACATAATTACATCTAGAATGAAATGGAGTTCCTAGAAATCTCCACTCTCAGTTCTTCCTATCAATATTCTATCAAGATCGAGCATAAGTTTAAACAAAAGAAGAGAGACTTTGGATCTACAAATCTGAAGCAAGGGAAATGCTCCCCCAAACCACAAAACAAAGGAAAAATCCAAGGAGGGGTGACCCAGGACATCCCATCAAAGCTGAAAGTAAATAACAACACTATGAAGACAAAGAAGGACATGGGAAAGTGGTGTGAGTTCCATAAGAGCCCCACTCACAACATGAGTGAGTGTCGAGCCAAGCAGCTCCTAGTGGTCGAGTTGAAGGCGTTCGAATCAGATGCATGTTCTAACTATGATTCAGAACCCAACAAGGGGAACGAAAAAGGGTAGCATGGTATTTATGCGGAGCCCAGTGCCACCATTTCCACCACCAAGATCCAAAAGATTGAGTTTGAAGATCCATAGGAGGGAGAACACGTCTTCCACTCACAGATGTGGGTGAAGGGTTCCCCACTGTAGTACATTGTCGACAACGGGAGCATCACCAAACTACCATTTTATAGTAGTTTTCACATAGAAAGATGGTTGAAACATAGAACATTGAAGAATCAATGTGATAACAATGGTTTTTAGTCCTAGGATTCATCCTGAGCCATTCAATCACCCAAGTCTTATCTAACAACTAAATTTCCCCCTAAAATGATTTAGGAAAATGAACTACCTTCCATATATTTCTTAGGATTATATGGAGACCATCTAACTCATGCATACAATTATTGACTCTCTTCCACATGTAGCTTTCAATTTTGAGGTGTGCATATTTACTTAGGAGAGGCTCTATGATCTCTTCCTCCACATGGTTTATGTGTGGTAGATTAATTGGTTGTTAGGTGATTTTTCTAGTGGCATTCATTAACATTTATGTTGGTGGTCAAATCCCACCACTTCATTTGTTTTCATAGATTGGACCTTAGTCATGTGGTGGAGGTCATTACAGTTAAAGTGTGGAGATGAAAGTGGGAAAAGTAGGGAGATTTGAGTGAGAACGGTCTCTAGAGATAATCTCTTTCATGAAGAAGGGAAGTAGAAAGAAATTGAGGAGAGAAGGAAACAAAGGAGAATGACTATAAGAGAGATGACATGAAGACAGGGAAAATGAGGAGAATAATGGAACTAGGGAAGAGAAATTGAAGCTTTAGAAAATTGAATAAAATTCCAGGTCAAACTTGTTGGGTAGAATCAAGGAGAAGATAGAGAATCTAGAGAGAGAAAAGGGTTATAATTATCAAAAATGGGTAGATTTCTATAAAAGGATAAATAATTTTGAGAAAGAAGTGATATGGGTAGATTTCTTGTCTTTTACATTCTTTACTCCAAAGACGTCTCAACTTGCTACACTTATGTTTTAGTGGTGTTATAAAACATTCTTAATATAAATATGTCCTTTCTGTGTTAACAAATCCAACAATGTAAGCTACTCAAATATTTATAACTTATCGTGTCTTACTTTTTCATAATTCGAGTGATGTAACATCACATGCACCTTATTTTCATCTTCTTGTTGTTCTGAGAGGTGTGAAAAAGATGTTGTAATGGTTGTAAATGAGTGTAAACCTTTAGATGTATGCTCAATATGGGAGAAATGATGTAGTGTTCGTAAAATAAAGCATTAGATCAAATAATAATAATAATAATAAAACATAATATTGACTCAATTAAAAAATTAATAAAAAGTAAAAATTATTAAAAACAATAAATTGATTCAATTCAATTTGTTATAATGTAATTTTTTTTCTATTAATAAAATTACAAACATTTTCTATGGAAAAAATCATACTATGTATATCACACTAAAATAAATATAAATGATAATGATATATTTTCATAATTATGATATTTGAGAACATATAACCAACATAGATCCATTTTAACTTTGTACCTAACAAGTAGTGAGAGGGATCAAATCCCTTAAGATGCAAACTGATGTTTTAGTTGCACCTAGAGAGATTTGATTCCTCTTCACTCTGTTAGGTCCTTATACTACTAGTGTAGCCCCTCATTTGAGATGAAATATTGATGACTGTCGTGTCCGAATGTAATGAGCTTGTTTCATAACACACTCTTGGTATATTAAAGTTGATATTTGACTTCTTTGATTCTTAAAAATTTTCTTGTACACAACAACTTCAGGTCTCAGCCAATCTCCACATTTAGCCTCTCCTTAACTCTCCTATACACACTTTGTCTCTTATATGCTTTAGATTTATGACATTTAGTAGTTTCAAACTTTGCCTAGTCCTCTCATGCACACACTATCATTTTCATACATTCTTCCTAATTAGGAACTCAACTTATATAAATTTTTGCATCTTTTCTCCCCCTCACAAACTACCACAATATTGTTTGTCCTTATCAATCTTTTCCTCTTCACAATCATGAGAACATGAGTTTCTTTAAATTCTCTTGTCGAATTACATTCAAAATTTATATCCTCTAACATCAACCATAGTTCCATTACATCTTTCATTCACCTTTGAAACTTTAGAAATTTGGAAATTTTACCATTTAAAAAAAATTGTGTTTAACTGATTTTGGTGCTTGAAAGACACCAAATTTCTAGACTTAGCCCTCAGGCTTTAACCACCTCAAACTATGTGACCGAGGGAAATAATCTGGAGCTTAGGCTCAAAGGCACTTAGTTTCATATCCTTTTCAATCTAGTGAACTCTCGTTATACAACATTTTCTTATGAAATTTGACATCTTGTGCTTACTACCCTTCACATTAGACTACACCATTGTATGGTAAAATGGCTAGATAACACATTTAAACTTTATGCTAAGCTTTGGGTATGAGGATCTAGGATCTAGTACCCACTCCTTTCATAGAGAAACTACACTGTAGACTGGACAGACGACCAAACATCAATGCTAAAACTTGATCTAGGGTCCAACTTACCTTGAGGTTCATGTTGTGGTTTTTGTTCTGTAAATACAAAACTTGACTGATTGTTAACAGTGCATACTATGTGCACATCTAAACCACTAGATTCCCAGATGACCATGCGCCTCTAGACTGAAAAACAAAGAAAATCACAAAAAATATTAACACTTTGAAGCCTTACAAAACAACATCCTTGCACGAAGATCGAGATAAGAACATCATTAGCCATATTGCAGCCACATCATCTACTACATCTTCTTTTAGCCATGTCCTACCATGTCACGACAACATCATTGCCACATCACTGCCATGTTTCACTTGTAAAGGGGCCACTTGGGCACTCAAAAGAGCTAAATCCACCTACCACATGTCCTCACCTCAGGGTGCCACATCATCAACTTGCCACCGGTTTTTTCCATCTGACACCAGATGTGCTACCACATCATATTGGGGTCCCCTTTCTATTTGGCACTAGGAAATTTGAGATCCAATTATTTTCATAACTGGTTTCCCTATTTCACTCTCATAGGCCCAAATGCCTGAATGTCTTGGTGCCTTTGGATGGGTCTGGATGGCTAGATGAATCTAAATAAATGGTCATCTTCTTGGTTCTCATCTTTGCTTAACCTCCATATGGATGGATGATGAGATATCCATTGACCCATCAGATCTTGGACCAGGTCTTTCTGCAATGCATCACTTCAAACTCAAGTTTTCTCTTTATTATTAGGGAGCTAGACTAAGTTCCATATATCATTGGAAATCTCTCTAAGAGGGTTATCCAACCAAGAAATTTTCATGGTCTTTTGAACAAGGTACCTATAGGAAAAATTCATTCAAATATAGGCTACTTAGTAAGCAACCAAGACATCAATGACATCATAAGCTTAGCACATTACTAATAGAATCAATAGGATCCACATGAACTTGACATCAATGGAAATAACTACCAACACACTCATCACGTGATAAAATACTCCTTTAAAATCTTATTAATAATTTAACCAAAAAAATGTATCTTTGATTTAAAAATAAATAAAAAATGTTTGGGTATCTTTTTTATTTTCTCAAGGAAAAATATCATATATATTCATTTATTGAATGTGTAAATGTTGTTGATAATAAATAACTATCTAATGTGTAATAAAATCATTAAAAAATGATTGGCTTTCACCATATATGTCTATGTCCATTTCATACTTTCCTTCAAACCAAAAAATAAAATTCCCTTTCACTTATATAATAGACTAATATTGTCAAAATGAATCAAAGAAAAGTCTCCAAGGACTTTACCTCAAACCCATCACTAAATTCGCAAAGTCCAACATATCTAGTAGGCAAATAAAGAGCCTCTTTGGATAAAGCATCAACTTCCTCGTCTAATTCTTGGAGGATATGGCAGTAATAAATCCACTCAAAATATTGAGATGCCTATTATGTATCATGCATAATACACTCTAAACTAACGTTGCTAACTAAGGCTCTATGGATTTCACAATCAATGACCAGTTTTGAATCACCCATTATTTGAATATTTTTTATCTCTTTTTTGTATGCTATTTCTAGGAGGAATGAAAGGGTTATCAACTTAACCCCATTGTTGGATCATTTACCAAGGGAAAATGTATAGGACATAAAATGAAAGTGGTTGAAGTATAGTACAACACCTACACCACACTGAGGTAGATGACCTTTATAGACCCCATCGAAAAATCCCCAAGGAATTTCAAAATCTAGTTCTAACATATGAGGCATCCTTGGATTTTTTTTCTTTGACTTAGACTTAAATTCTTTTGTGAGGGAGATGATCTTAGTCTCACAGGATTCAAGAGAAAGATCCAATTCCTAAAAGGGGCTTGAATTACAACCTCTCCAAATACAATTAACAAGAATGCATGGCTAGTTGGTAAAGGAACTTACCAACTTATCCGATAACCAAAATTTGATAGGATATGTAAGAACATAACCATCCTAGATAACTTTTGGATTGAATTCCCTCCAAATGAGATATATAATTTGAGATACATACATGTAGTGGACAAACAAACATAATGAGGATTCTTCCTAAATTTTACATAGAGGGCATCTATTAGGCCCAATCCAACTATGCTTAATAAGTACATCCCGAGTTAAACTTTTTTGAATGAGATCCAACCAAGTAGTAATTTTCACTTTGAATGGGGCATTTGATTTCCCAATTACCTTCCACCACCATAACTTCTAACCATCAAATTTATCTTCAAACTAAGATTTGTACCCCCAACTTTGTCGTGAATTCACCTATCTGTGGCTTAGTTGACCAAGAAATTGTGTCTGGAACATTATCCCTAAAAGTGATGAAGTTTGAAATCAAGATACCAATGAAACAATCCAAGTTCATAACAACATCTCCATTTAGGCCTAATGAGATGACTGACTTCCATCCACTTTTATCTATGAGTTATGTAGATTAAGCCTTCACATCAATCACATAATAAATGTTCTTCTATCAAGTCATTTGTAGAAAGAGATCAGTGAGGAGATAATTGTTACCAACACCGATCGAAGGATCTTCGATGATATTATATTATGACCATCCCTGATCCACTAGGTTACCCATTTATCAACTAGGAGAAAATCCCCCACAAGTATTTTCCACAATATAGAGTCTTTGGTGGATTTTCGAGGATGTTTGAACCAATAAGGAAATGGGATTCCCAGAAAATACTTTTTTTGAGTAACCTTGCCCAAAGAGAGTTTCTTTGGGTGAGTCTCCACAAAATTTTCCTAGAAAGAGCTTGGGAAAATAGATAAATATTTTTGGCACCCCAACTGCCAAGGTCATTGGGAGCTACTAATTGATCCCATTTAATCAGAGTTATACATTTTGTGTTCCTAGCACCGAACCATAAAAAATGGAAATTGAATTTTTTGAACATGGAAATAATTCCTTTAGGAATTGAAACATTGGAGGTCCAATAGAATTGAATGATTTTTTGTACAAACTTCATCAACACCAAATGTCCTCTATGAGAGAGGAATCTAAGAGGTCAAATTGAGACTCTTTCTTCCACCTTTTTCACCATCCATAGCTAGTCTACCTTCTTGTGTTTATTTGATTTCAAAAAAATCCCCAGATAATTAAGACTGCCATCCAACTACATATGAGGACAAGGAAAAAGAGTTATCATTTGAGTACTAATGGCTTTGAAATTTCCATGGGAAAACAAACAAAAGTTTTGGACATTAATCTCCATTCCAGTGGAAGAGTAAAATGAGTTGATTGATCTTTTGGGAGAGACCAAGTCTCTCCATCCACCATGTGCACAACATAGAATAACATTGAAAAATAGAAGATTTGAGACTTGAATTGAATTAGAAATTTTGTAAAACAAGTTGATTGATCTTTTGAGAGAGACCAGATCTCTCCATCCACCATGTGCACAACATATAATAACATCGAAAAATAGAATATTTGAGACTTGAATTGACTTAGAAATTTTAGATGCTTTTAAAAGATCCAAAGGCCTGGGTTATGCAATAAGTCTGCTTAGAGCTTCAACAATAATGTGAAATAACAAAGAAGAGAGAACAACCTTTACAGATTCCACTAAATGCCTAAAAAATTCGGAGGGAACCCATTTATAAGAACAACAAATGAAATAAATTATATACAACTCCTTATCCAATTTAAAAGAAATCCAATAATTTTTTTCATAAACTTTAAAATTTTAATATCTTTATATTTATTAGTATATCCTTTACTATTTGTCTTTATAAACATATATTTATACGTAAGATTCTAAAATATTAAAAATCCATCGATCTTAATTTAAGTTTTATAACATACACAATTTTAAATAATAAAAAAAACAAAATAAGCTTTATCGTCCTTAGAAAAGATTACCCAACCTTTCAAAGAAAACTTTTAAATTTTTTAAAGGAAAAGACTTTAAAAAATGACTTGTAAGTGAAAAGAGAATTTCCTTGAATTTAGCACTTCAACTATGTTGCCTTCGAATCACATATCGAAAATAGAATTCGCATCATGATAAGTGTCATTTTATCTGAAGGTAACCGGTGAGCACAAGAATAATTATTGGAGTAGTCTACAAAGGAATTGACTTTATGGTCAAAAGTGGTAGGAATCAGGGTAATTTTTTTTTATTTTTATTTTTTATTTTTTTGAGACAGTGTTTGAATCAGTGTTTTAATATTTGGTCGACTCGGAACTGACTCGGCCGAGTTGGTCCGAGTCAAGGCCTCACTGGGTTGACTCAGCCAGTGAACCAATTCAACCAGCTAGGGTATTACTGAGCCAGCTGAGTTGTCTAACAACTCGACCGACTCGGCCGAGTTGGTCCGAGTCAAGGCCTCACCGGGTCGACTCGGCCAGTGAACCAGTTCAGCGGGCCAGGTTAATACCGAGCTGGCCGAGTTTTCTAACAACTCTATTGGCTCGGTAATAACCTGACCAGCTTGGCCGAGTTTGAGCTTACTCGGTCGGGTTGGATGATAGCAGCCCGTGAACTAGAAAACAACGATTTCTTTTTCTTTTTCTTTTTTTTTGGGGGGGGGCCTCCAAAGTTTTCACTATGATACTTTAATGGCTTTTTGTCCCTAAATAAGTTTATCTCGCTTGATCTTGAGAGGTTTTTTTAGGTGGTTTCACATATGTAGTAGAGATTCCTTAAGGGATAGCTTCATTCTTCTTCAAATCTTCCAATAGGTTCTTTTCCCCTTTCTTAAAGCAAACCTAACTTTGTGGCCCCAACCTTGGCCCTCCAAAGATGAGCATCAAGCCTTGAGTTGATTCCACATGATGCTACACCCCTTGATGAGCCTCCAAATGCTAAAACACCAAACTTAAAAGCTTGGACGTTGGACTATTTGATGATATGCCCAAATGGACTGAAGATGGCCTTGACCCTGTTTGGGTGGATGGTGCCTTCTTCCAAAGCACAGATGAGGATGGTTATCATTAAGATGACTTAAGAGGGCTATCACATCCCTCTTTGATGCTAATGCTTACCCTTAGGGGTGCCATGTCACTCACATGCTTACAATAAACATAATTAACTATTTCAATTTACCCATTCCATGGAAATGGAGAGAGCGACCACATATACCCAACCAAATTAGATATTATTACTTATGCTTTTCTTTTACCTTTACTTTTATTTTTGTATAAATAATCTTTACCTTTACTTTTATCTTAGTATAAAAAAATAGCTAGTGTAACTGACTGTTTTTGCTCTAAAAATCATAGACATTCCAGTAATACAATGTAAAATTTCAATATTTTGAGTACTCTAATATTTTTTTATTACATTGAATCCATTTCCACCATAAAAACATAATTCAAACACTAATTTTTTATTATGTTGAATCCATTTCCACCCTAAGAACATGATTCAAACACTACTACAATTTTTTTTTGCTTTCCATATTCAGCTATCGAGTCAATTCCTCCATTCGGTTACCGGTACACGACTTCTAAAGCATTTGTGAGTTGTACATAGGTTCAAATTGCAGAATAAATTTAATCACTTTCACTTTGCCTTATGTATGGAATCCGTGACTTTGCAAGCTACTAGATTGAATGTGCCTATATAATGCATTGCGGTGAGTGAATTCAGAGAAGTGCTACCTCTCAAATTTCAGTTCTCCGACTCTCATTTTTCCTTGTTTTTCCTATTATCATCCAACCTTACCCTGTTCTAGTAACAATGACCAGGAGAAGTAGCTACTGTTGCTCCTGTTTTTCTTGTTTTTGGGGGAGGAACACCCCTTCTCCCTCTGGCCTGCCAGATGCTTCTGCTGCAGCTGTTGACCCAAACGCTCCTTCTCTGACAGAAATCGTAGCAATAGGACATCATCTCCAAACCCCCCCATCATCGTCAACTTCAGGTGCCCAAGGCAAGAGTATCGACCCGTCCTTTTCATCTTCTTCTGCAGATCAAGACGCCTTTTGCATTGTTGTTGTAAAGCAGGATGAGGTGGTGCCTTCTCCTCCATCAGGTGGTGCCTCCTCCATTCCATTAGCTCCACCATGTGCTGCCTCCTCCTCTTCCATCGTTCCAGAAACTGCTACCTCCTCCACTTCTTCCCGCATTAGAATGGTGGCCATGGTGAGAATGCGAGAGAGGGTGGTGGTGAGGAGAAGAATATTCTAGATGTGGATGCATGGAGGGAAATACAAATAAACTTAGATGTGGAAGTGAAAATTTCTTTTGCACAACAGTGTACAGGAAAAGGAACTTGAGTGACCTCCATCACAAATAGGATAAGAATATGACAAATTTTTTCCATATTGATACTCAAATTAAAAAGAATGAGGTGGATGCTAATGTTATATTTTGGTTCATTGGCCAACCATATTATAAAGTACCTGATAATTTATCTTGGTTTATAAATGAGTGATCACTCTCATCCAAACCCTTTGGGATCAACAAATATGAAGAGTTAAATTTAATTCAATTATGCAAGATTATATTTTATATTAGTATGAATTTTATTAATGGAGTGTATTAAGTCAATGTGGTGTCCCTTGGTCCTTGCAATGAAGTGCTTAGAGTCTTTACTTGTGTAAGAAGGATGTCATTTTCATGATAAGGTAGACCCAATACGACATCATCAAGGATTGCAATTATTTTTCATCAATGCAAATAAGGGGAAGTCTAACATCTCTCTAGTCAGTTCCCACCAAGTTAAGAGATTGATTAGCTCAAGGAAGAAGCATGTAACTCTCTTCTTGTGACAAAATCTAAGACATTAAGTTCGTGGATATGAAGGCATCATTAGAAAGATGTATAAAAGAATAGAAGTAATAGTTGTCGAAAAGATTTTGCATGCATAAAATAAGTGTTCCAAGAGCCTAAAGGTGTGCCACCCAAGTGGGAAGTGAAAAATGAGATATAGTTACTACCATATTGACTTTTACCAAACATAGAATGGAAATAATAAATTAATCAAAATCTGAAATAATAAATGAACTTGCGTAAACCATATGAAATGGAAAATGACAAGTAGTGTTAATATAACGTATGGGCCATTCGTATTATTGTGACATAAATTAAAATTTTTGTAAAAGCTTCTCAATGTGTAAAATAGTAGCACATCATAGTGGAGTGGCCAATGATATCCAACAAATATTTATATTATCATCCGTAACTTCTTGTGTTGTCCACACATCCTTCACAATAAACCAAAACTGATTGGGATCCTCACTTCCTAGACCCTTGAAAACTGGCAACTTTATTGTACTCAACATGTTGAATGGAAGTGGTGGAGGTGGCAGTGTAGGCGAGGGTGTGTGTTGTGGAGGTGAAGGTGGAGGTGGGGTGGATGGATGATGTGTCCTTGAAAAAGCTTGTCTTATCAATTGGACAACGCTTCGTGGTGAGGCCTGTACCACTCCTTCCTCATCACTTGAAGGAGGTCCAATCACCAAGCTATATTCAAGCCCTGTTTCTTCTTGGTTTCTAAAGCTTCATCCACTTCGTGTAGATCCAAACATCAAGGCAATGGCATAACCTGCTTTTCACACAAGAACATATTAATCCAAGTATTCAAAGACCTTAAATACTTACCTCATGGTCCCTTGAAGAAGCGTCACTCTACTTCATCGTAACTGACTGAGGTATCAACCGTGAACTTTGTCACAAATCCTCCTATGATGCAATCAAGCCAGTGATCAACAGCGCATGCGATATTTTCCTCAAAAGCTTCCAATCTCCGCACTAATTATGGGGTCCACACTATCGGACCATCAAGGCTCCACCTTCCTTGGTCGTTTGCCAATTTAGCTATTCACTCATGCAGCTCGATCGAGAAGGTGCAGAAGAAAATTTTGTGTATTTGAGTGTATAAATATTTGTCCAAACATTGTTCTTTTGACAAGCGCATGTTCATGTTCTCCTTCACTGGAAATTTGTGGATCTTCCTATCCAACCAATTCTAAATTTCCTTTTTGGTCAGGTTCCAGTGATGCAACATCTCACATCTCTTTATGAAGATCCTGGTCCCGACAACGGAACCATTTATTGGCTTAGGGGGTCCTAACTTAGGTTTAGATATGTTCAACTCAAGCTTCCACATCATGAAGATGCTCGTTGGTGTGATGGTAGCTTCGATGAAGATTGTCCAGTTGCTTGAGAACCTCGTTCTGGCTAAACTGAATGGCATTCATATATGCAACTAGCTCATTATAGTCCTCATATCAGTATTCTCGAATAATGTCCATATTTTCCTGAATTCCTCTAAGTTTCTCTACAATGGAATCCAATGAAGCTAGAATGTCCACCCAACAATGGGAATGAACCAGAGCATGAGCCACCTCGCTGTCACATTCCATACATGTTGAATTGTCTAAAGAAAAACTTTGGTTGTGTGCTAGATGACCTGCAGGGATATGGTGGCTGCCCCGACAACGTAGCCTCGCATGATAGTGCGACATGGCCTTCAGACTATGAATATTATCGAGCGGTATGTGATAAGGGACTTGACACCCTCTGACAGAGAAAAAGATAAATGCCCTACCAAAAATCCAAAGGAGCCTGCCTTGTTTTGAAGCACTACACACCTAGCAAGGAGAAGCCTTGTAAAGAGAAGAAATAAACTTACTCCAAGCTAAAATTATGACAGGGATGCCTTCAACAACTATATAGAAAACCATCCAAATGATCATTGTATGCACACAATTAACCGGAAAGCCTACCCATAGGGAATTAACCCCTAGCAACAACACAGAGAAAATAGAGGGCAAGAGACAGCTACAAGAAACCATTGACTCAAGACAATGAAGAAGGTGGACATGAGAGCCAGATTAGAACAAAAAAGGTCGTAAAATTCGAGTGGAGATAGTGATCCAGGTGGATGTTGGTGGCCACCCACCTTTCACATTTGGACCCCCACAATTGTTTCTTTCAGTTTTTCAATTTCCATAATTGTAGCACAATTTACCATTTTTAGCAGTTTTCAGGTCCTAAACTTCCAGAGCCGTTTTGAGGCCCTAAACGAAATTTTTTGGGAAATTTGGGAGAAACATCGGTCCATGGACTGATTTTGCTCTTCCCAAAGTTGTAATGTTCGAATATATCTTTCTAACAAGCTATTGTACGTGTCAAACGAAGATCGGGTGCCAAAGTTACGACCCCGGGAAGTTGATGTACCAACTTACCCAAACGGGACCCACAATTTGGCGTTTCATCTTCTAGGGTTAGGTTTTGGGATGTTAAGGTTTTTCCATTGTTTCTCAACAATAAATAGGCCTTCAAGCCTCATTATAACATAGTTCAGAGGCATGTAGCCCCCACATCTCTCCTTAGAGATAAGCTACCATCGCCATAACTGGTTTATTTCCATTTCTATTTGTAAGAATATTTCAGTATTTTACATTAATGAAATGAAGTATTATTTCCGCTGCATCTCTATATTTATGGTTATCTCTATAATTTGTTGCGTTCCTGTTTAAATCCGGATAAGTGGTATCAAAGCAGTCTGCTTTTTCTCTGTTTTTCTTTGCATGTCCCCAATGAGGTCAGGATATAAGGAGTTAGGGCTTGAAATGGTCGAACCTTTGCAAGACCAGCCTTGCAAATCCTGACGGCCTCCCATGGCGAATGAAAAGAAAGACAAGGGAGTAGGATATCCTATCAAAATCTTGCTCGAAGAAGACCTCGAGCGACAAAGGAATGCGATGATGGAAAACTTTGCGCAGATCCTTTAGTGGCTACCCAGAGGTGACGCATCGGATTCTGGTAGCTACTCGGAAATGCCACACCCTTTAAGGTACAAGCTAATTTTGAAATCCCCATATTCGAGGGTCAGATAGATGCAGATGTCATAGATCAATGGTTAAATCTGCTAGAAGGTTATTTTTCTGTTAATAAATTTTTGAGTAGGGAAAATATTATTTTCACTCTTCTCAAAGTAGCCCCCCACGTCAAGGATTGGTGGGAAACCTACTGCGATGATCCAAAATGGATTTTGGATAGACTCCTAAGTCTAAGTGTTCCACACTGAGAAAAATGAAAGTCCAAGGAAGTTCCTGGAACTAGCCCCATTGCAGAGATCGTCTCATTTTGAATCTACTGCAACTTGAATGGGCAAAAACTGACTTAGGATGCAGAAGTTATCACAAAATGAAGCTACCCTTTTTCCTTTGGAAAAAGAGGCAAAATCCCCTAAGAATGGGTCCTAAAAACCCTCTGAGTCTTCAAAATCTTCAAAAATATTCAAAACTATCGCATGAGAAGAATTTTTGGAAAAGTCGGATAACACTATCGAGAGGCAAAAACATAGAGAAAACATTGAAAAACATAGTATCGGTAGTTTAAAACTATTTTGCATGAGAGCCGTCAGATCTAGCTGATCAACAGTCTAGATCCAATCGGCATATCGCAATCGGCGAAGCTAGGCAGAGCTTATTGGAGGCAGCTATATGGAAAGTGCGACAGTGATCAGCATGACTAAACGAGAGTCGTTGATCTATCCACATGGATCAACGGTCCAGATTTAATCGTGCTATTGCATCGCTAATATATATATGGACTTAACTAGGGCCCGAAGGATCGGTGACATGCAATTGCGATATCGCAATATCGTATTGGAGCAATGTAAAGGAGCAAGGCCGATAACAAATGCGACTGCTATGAACCAGACCTGATAAAATTATAAACGATATTTGATATATTTTCATGTCCGGGAAAAGGGCTTTTTCTATGTAAATCACATTTTCATTAAACAAACGAAAAACAAAATAAAATATGTCGATGTGATGAACCAGACTCGAAAGGGTTTGTTAATGCAAATATATATTATTTCAAGTCCAATATGAGCGGGATTTTCATGTTTTAATGTATTTTTAAATATAAAAGGAAACCACGAAACAAGCGAGATTTCAGGAGGACTGAAGGAAGTAAGAGGTTTTGGCCAGGCTCTGCCTGAGCCCATACATTGGCTGCCACGTGTCCAGGCCCTAGAGAGAGAAAACCACTATTTTAGGGAAGTTAACTCCTGTACGCATGGGCCACCTAAAATGAACCATAGCTGTTGGATCTAGAGCTTCCAGATCAACGGTGGAGATGTGATAAGCGACATAAAGGCTGACCCGATAGGAGTCATAAGGGGAATATATAGTATTTCAAATCTGATAAATGACAGTTTGGCGAATTTCCTATGTTTTTAGTGTATTTCGCTATGAACATAAAGAACATTGATTCTGGGGATTTCAGAGGCCTGATGACCCATTCCGTTACAGAACAGGTGGCCACCATCCTTGAAAGAATTTAGCAATAATTGCTAATGCTCAGAGAGGGGATTTGAGCGAACCAAGGTTGGAAGACAGAGAACCTGAAAGGGAAAATGAAGAGACAACACCAATTGGCTTAAAAGCCATGAATGTCAGAGATAAAGGGGTAGTTGAGGTTGTTGTTGGGGGTTGTTGCAAAAACAGAGAGTAAGCCAAGCCAAAGCAGGAAGCTAAGGCAAAAGAGGCAGCGTAGAAGCAAAAAGAGTAGCCAAGGGAGTCACTTGGAAATCAAGTGAAAAGCCAAGAGGGCTGTAAACTGATAGAGAGCAAAAAGGAGCTAGAGCCGAAGAGCCAAAGCCAGAGTCCGAGTCGAAGAGCCAGAATCAGAGCCAAGAGCCAGAACCAAGATCCAAGAGCCAAGAGCCAAAGCGAAGAGCCAGAGCTTCAAGAGCCAGGGGATAAAATGGTGTCTGAACCCACAGTTTCTGTGTAAAACAAAAGGAGTTGAGCCAAGAGCTTGTAAAAAGGACTTATACCATATTCCCAGAGAGCCTAGTTGAGTTGACTAGAGGTCGTGGAGATGAAGCCCAAGAGTTGTGGGTGAAATCCTAATTAAATTGTTGTTTTATGTGTTTATTTTTATTGTTGCATTATTGACTGTTATATGTATTTATATATCAGTTCAAGCACATTTACATATCAGCACAAACAACAGATTTTAAAGCATATAATCAGTTTAAAACAAATACCAGCATACACCTTATGTTAAAGCACATATTTAATTCTGCATTGGTTAATCATACAGACTTGGGAATATTTAAAGCTTTGGAAGTGGGAGAGGTTCTTGTAAGTTAGACAAGAAGCCTAAGAGCCCCATTTCTAGATCATGCAAGCAGAAAGATAAAAATACAGACTCATTGTTCTCAGCCACACCCACTTGGAATTCTTTCTGGGATGCCATCAAGGAGCAGTACTACCCTGTCAAAAGCTATGAAAATACATAAAGTGGACCACGCTGTAGCAGGGACAGGACAATGATGTGCTATAGTTCACAAACATCTTTCATACCCTTCGCACACAATTGGGTATCAAAAATTTCTAAGTTGCATCTGGTACTCAAATACCACGGCTGCCTACACAGGTACATCCAGGAAGAGATGGAGTTCCTGAGCATCTCATCGCTCGGCACAGCATACCGATACACTGTAAAAATCGAGTAGAAGTTCAAACAGAAGAAGCGAGACTTTGGATCTGCAAATCCGAAGACCAAAGGGCAAAGCCAAGGCGGGGTGACCTAAGACAACCCGTCGAAGCCGCAAGAAAAGAACAACACCACAAAGTTGAAGAAGGGCACAAGAAATTGGTGTGAGTTCCATAAGAGCCCCACTCACAACACAAGTGAGCATCGAACCAAGCAGTCGCTGGTGGTAGAGTTGAAGGGCTTAGAATCAGATGCATGTTCTGACCCTAAGTCAGAACCCAACAAGGTGAATGGCAAAGCGAAGCAGATCATTGATGTGGAGCCCAGCGCCACTATTACCACCGCCAAGATCCAGAAGAATGAGCTCGAAGATCCAGAGGAAGGGGAGCATCTTTTCCACTCACAAATGTGGGTGAAGGGTTTGCCGCTACAATTCATTGTTGACAGTTGCGCCTACTGACTACACCACACTCGTAGCCATATAGTATCGTGTGGTTTCACGAAGGACGAGATGTTCGAGTCCGCCAGCAATGTCACCTTCCCTACAGCATCAAGCCCTTCACAGATGAGGTATTTTGTGGTGTTACACCTCTGGATGTTTGTGATGTACTATTAGGCCAGCCATAATTGTGGAGGTGACATGCTATGTATGAGTCAAGGCCTCACGTTGTTATTATTACTTTGGGTAATTCATTATATAGGATACCGGAGGTAGCCCCACCTACCGCCACCTCTTTGATCTCTGCTAAGAAATTTAGCAAGATCATCTTCCAGACTAGGAAATTCATTTTCTGTCTGGTTCGCTCCCAAAGGGGAAGATCGTAGCCACATCCATGACCCCCGTGAAGGGTTCCTCCATGTAGTAGCAGCAGCAAAGGGATACGGTCATGAAAGAACCCAGGAACAACTTCTCCTCACCCACAGGGGTACCACACAAATTTTAGGTGGGCAACGAAGTTTGGTTACATCTACAGAAAGAACGCCTTACAAGATCCCATCAAAAGCTTCGACCACACCGACATGGTCCTTACACCATTACTAAGGCTATGGGAAATAATGCTTTGGAGCACAACATTCCTCCATTCCTTTGCTTGCACCAAATGTTCAATTTGGAATGCCCTCAATCATGCTTCCCACCATTACTGGACACATCAAAGATTGCATAACAGCTCACCAGGGACCAAGTTCAGCAGATGGAGGAACTCAATGCAATGGGGAACATTGCTTTCTAAGGGGGGAGGAATGATCTAGGTGGATGTTGGTGGCCACCCACCTATCCCATTTGGACCCCCACAACCATCTCTTTTAGTTTTTCAGTTTCTGTCATTGTAGCACAATACTATTTTTAGCAGTTTTTTGGATCCTGAACTTCCGGAGCTGTATTGAGGCCCTAAACGACGTTTTTTGGGAAATTTGGGAGCAACATGGGTCCATGGACCGATGTTTCTCTTCCCAAAGTTATAGTGCTCGGATAGATATTTTTAACAAGCTATTGTATGTGCCAAACGAAGATTGGAGGCCAAAGTTACAACCCCGGTAAGTTGATGTACCAACTTACCCAAAACGGGGCCCACAATTTGGTGTTTCATCTTCTAGGGTTAGGTTTTGGGATGTTAAGGGTTTCCCATTGTTTCTCAACAATAAATAGGCCTTTGAGCCTCATTGTAACACAGTTCAGAGGCATGTAGCCGCCACATCTCTCCTCAGAGATAAGCTACCATTGCCCTAACTAGTTTATTTCCATTTCTGTTTGTAAGCATATTTTAGTATTTTACATTATTGAAATGATGTATTATTTCTGCTACATGTCTGTATTTATGGTTATCTCTGTAATTTTTTGTGTTCCTATTTAAATTTGGATTAGTGGTATCAAAGCGGTCAGCTTTTTCTCTATTTTTTTTTGCATGTCCCCAATGAGGTCGAGATATAAGGAGTTAGGGCTTGAACTCATCGAACCTTTGCAAGACCAGCCTCGCAAATCATGACGGCCTCCCATGGCGGATGAAAAGAAAGATGAGGGGGCAGGAGATCTGATCTGAAAATGAGATCTTAGACTAATATTAAGGTATTACAGACTCATGTGCAAGATTTGCCTATATTACTTAGTGCAACGGATTGAAAAGATTACGAATAATATAGACAATGAAGCAGTTAGAAAAACATAAAAGATACATGCATAACACAACAAATAATCAATGAGTTCACCCAAAACTCTTGGGCTACGTCTCCTAGTCCAGCTTTCAGTGGTGACCTCTCTATTATGTATTCAAGAGCAAAGTTTATACATATGTGAGCTCAAATTGAGTCTCAACACAACAGGAATAAAACAACAAGGCTTTACTTGGATCCCCCAAGTCTTTTTGAGTACACAGACTCTCCCTCTCGCTCTCTGTCTCTGTTTTCTCTCTGTCTCAACACTGCTTGACTTTGTCTCTGTCATTCAATGGCTTTTAAGCCATTCGGCGCTGTCTGTCTATTTCCTCTTCTGGGCTCTTTAGCTCCCAGCCTCTGTTCACTCAAATCCCCTTTGAGCATTAAGCAATCATTGCTAAACGTCTTTAGGGATGGTGGCCACCTGTTCTGTAATGGAAGGGACCATAGGTGCCTTTGAAACCCCCAAAATAGTCGTTCTTTGTTTACATAGAGAAATACACATAAAATGCTATAAAAACTGCATAAATGCCTCTTATCAGACTTCAAATAATATTAATTTTGCCTTATAACTCCATCGGTTCTACCTTTATATTGCTATCACATGTCCACCATTGATCTAAGAGATCTTGATCCAATGGTTGAGATTCATTTCAGGCGACTTATGCATACAGAGATTACCCACCCAAAAAGGTGGTTTTCTCAAGCCACATGTTGGCCAGTGGATGGGATCGGGGGAAGCCCATCCAATACCACTTACCGCCTAAGGCCCACCCGAAATCCCACTCATTACGGAACTCAAATACATTAAAATTTTATGTATAAACCCTTTTGGCTCTGTTTTAATGCTCCATTCTCATTTCCATTGTTTTTTGTTTATTAAACGAAAACGCGAATTTACATTGAAAAACTCCCTTTTACGGAACTCAAAATATATATTTTTTTACCCATAAGAACCATCGAGTGCGGCTTTATTACAAGTTGCATATGTTGTTGAGGGACAAAGTCCCCTAGGGTTTTGGGTCAATACCCTAGTAGAGCGAGGGTTATCTACGGTAAAAAACAAGCATTCCACACAGCCATGATACTTAAATAAGCAAACTACGTGAAGAGAGGTGCACCTCGGGGTCCTTCGTTTGGGTAGATCCATCCAGGGTCCAAACCGTCTTGGAGTTCCTTTCGATCCTTAAACTTGCAAAACAATCAATTCAAAGAAGCATAGCAGTATATGGACCAAGTATCATATAGAAATCAACTTCATAACATATTGAAAGGTAGTTAGTTATACAATTGAAACAACTATTCATATGCAAACCATAACAACAACATCATAAGCATGAAGAAGATTGATTTCGGGAACAAGACAAATGTTTCTTTATTGCAGATAACTAAAACAAAGTAAGGAATGATATCACCTGAATCTTCCTCTTGCAGGCTCCAAGCGGAACCGTCCTCCGGATTCGTCCAATCCCAAGTCTTCAAAAGGCTCCTTCCATGACTCACACAAGGATATCTCAACTAGTGAAAAGACATCATAACTCAAGGAAACAAGGGTTTCCTGTAATGGGGGAAGTGCTGGAAGCATAAGGATCTTTAGACCTGATCATGGATAATATCAGTAGAGTGATTTTTCTCTCTATTCTCTCCTCCTTTAGGCCTTCCAATTGAGGCCTTTTTATACTTCTCCCAAAGTAGTTTTTTAGTTGGCAATTCGTTGGGAATAGTTGGGCCATGGGCAATAATAGGTAATCAACAGGTAAAACCCATGATCTCCAACCAAAATTAAGGAGATTTAATTTTTTAAAGTGTTTTAAGACATATACGTGGGTTGGGTATACACTGACGCACGTACACACGTGTTTAGCTCAGGGAAATATCATGTATAGGGAGTAAAACATTGTTTTTTAAGTATTTGGACCAGGTCTGGAAGGAGGGGTTGCCTTAGGCCATGAGTGCAGCATCAAAAATATCAAGGGTGAGATTTGGAGCTATAACAAATGCCCCCTAATATATGAGGTCAAAAGGGGTACATGATGGCCAAAATGTATTAAGTAAGTACATGGAAAGGAAACCTGTCAAAAACTGAGAAGGACTTCACCAGAATTCAGCCTGCCAAGCCACAAAAGGAGATCAGAAAGAAACACTGTCTAAGGCGGGCATACCCATGCCCAGAGAAAGTAAAGCATGTTCGCATATCAAGTACAAGCGGATCCACTAAGTATACAAGTATAGAAGACTGGAAAATATATAATGGATCATCTGATCATGATTGAACAAGTACATGTCTAAATATCACATATAATAATGTCAATGATGTTGAAGGATGAATCTGATCACTGATATCAAAGACTGATCCCAAAAGTACCAAATGAACATGATGGAATAAGATGGTACTACACTACAAACTCAAGTGCCAGCATATAGAATGTCGCCATGAATGACTGCAAGATATAAGGTGGAGTGGTATCAAATAGCAACAACAGGAGAAACTATCAAGTGAACCAATGAATGCTGATGCAACCCGAGGTTGTCACCGATTGCCATGGTACATTTCTACACCATGGGAATAAATGATCTGAAGTCGACCATGTGAGAAATCGTTTAATTATTGGTCATTGATGTATACCGTTAACAAACGCGAGACTACTCATCGATAATAATAATGAGAGTCAAGGTACCCAATACAATCTAACAAGTGCGAATAGATGATTTGGAGTCAAACACCTGTAAGAATCTATCAATCAGGAGACAATGATGGTTTCCCACTATCGATAGTGAAGGATTTGTCACTAATGACTGCAAACCCCAAGGTACTGCAAAATGGACTCTAGTCCTTTGCCCCAAAGCAATGAGTCGTAGTCGATGGGGAAAGATCTGCTAGAAGGAAGACATTAAGGCATCCTTCATCAATCTAGTGTGAGTGTAACCTATGGGCCAATAATGTGGAAGGAATCAGACGAAAAAGATGTAGTAACCCGACCGAAGCATGTTTATGGCATACACAAGATGTGGCTAGTGCACAACAGAAACCCTCTGAACCAACCAATAATGAAAGCTGACATAGAGGTAAGGTATCCACCAATAGGGTCAAATGGAAACCAAGGTACTGCATGATTCCCAATGTGTGATAGTGTAAGATGACATCGAACACAAGGGAAACCACTCAGTCAAAGACCCATGATACTAATTGATGCTGAGCACACGATGACCTATCAATAATGAAAATAGGGCTAGGGTGTGGCTTTAGGCCTATCCTTAGAGCAAGATGTCGTCGTCAATAAGGACAAGACTCACTAACAAGAAGTCAATGGAGATCTTCTCAAACCGGCACGAGTACAGGACCAATATAATTGATGTGATGATAGACAAGACACTGAAAATCAAGGATGGCAGACTAAAAAATGAGACAAGAGACACCGCAGAGAGGCCAACTCAGGCTAACTTCCCTTGAAAAAAAGCATGACTCAATGATGACTATGTGGTAACATATGATGACTCTGTATAAGTTCGACATGCAGGAGGCATGAACGAACTCTCCATATGATTGGAAGAGATAACCAATCAGGGGAGAACTGACTCAATAAAAGGGTTAAGGCATACCTAAGTCACACTAAACCCTGCCCAAATGGAGGAGACTTTGTTTAGAGTGCTTTGTTCAAGGGCAACATGAATGACTCTAGCTGCCAACAATAAGTGGAAATATTGTCCCGTTCCTGCTCTTTTTTGGAATATATAATCTTTTTTGTCTTTTTATTTAAGCTGGAAAAAGAATAAAAGAATGTTATAGTACAGTGGAAAGAATGAGTGTCGGTGAAATAGGTGATCTAGTTCCTAGGATTGGAACAATCCTATGCTCAATGCAGGGAGGCGAAAACTGGTCAAAGACACTCAAAGGTATGTTCCTTCCACGAGTCAGGGTGTGTCAAGTTGCAGAAGTCAAGGGGATGCAAGTTTTATTTTGTAGACGTCATGGTCAAAATTTGGCTTAAACATGAGTCCAAGTGAAGCCGTCTCAAGGCCAAAAGGTGAAAATGGTCAAAATGCAATGCAGTAGTACAACTCAACACGAAGGAGCCTCTAGGGTATAAGGCCAGAACGAAGCGAAGAAGCAAAGAGGAATGAGTCTTCATCACATAAGTCATGGCGGGACTACAGAGGACTCTCGAGCCTACTCAAATCGAAGTAGCATGGGCAACAAATGTCAGTGAGGTGCTAACTACGATGCCCATGAAAAGGATGGCTCTACCATCGTGCCATGATTTAAAAATCAGTGAGTGAAGATGGTTTACGAACCATAACATGATGGGATTGACCCTCTGGCAAGTGTATCAACAAATGAAGGCTAGTATGCGTAATGCAATGAAAAAATGGCTTCCCTAACCTATATGCCAGTAAGAAAAAGATACCTGCCATGACGGGTCAGCAGTCATGGAACCGACTCGAAACTGTCAAAAAAGCGTCCAAAATGTCCTGAAAATCAAACCATTCTCAACATTCCAAGCTCCCAAGTTAAAAGTTACATGAGACAAAACAAAATCAAGTTTTGAAAAAATTTGACATTTTCAAAGCTTATAAAATAGTTTTTTGACTCACCATTATTACCGTTTGAGTTGAGAGCAAAAGGAGTGGAGAAAGAGAAGCAAGTTTTTCCATTTACTGAATTCGACCGTTGAAATCTTCCCAAAATTACCAGGTAACCCTTAAACTTATCTTGCATTCATTTGTGATTGGTTTTAAAAATTTTAATTCAAGTTTTACCGTTGAATTTATGTCAAAAAGTTTGGCGCGGCGTATATGCGAGTTGGCTATATGCAACCTGTGTATACGCAGGCCCTAGATGCGACTATGTATGAAACCCACGTATATGCTGTTAAAACTTCAAAACTAAAAACTAACAGTCCAAACTTGTTTTTTCTTCAATATGGAAGTCACATGGAGGGAATGAGAGCATGCCACAATGGATGATGAGGTTATGAACAATCCACAGGCATTGGATGCCTTAAGAGGTTGCAGTTTGCTAAAGTTCTTCAAAATGCCAAATATGAAGGAAAACACTCGCTTGCTCGAAATTCTCATTCACTACTAGAGAATCGAGGATGACTCATCCATGATTGATCAAATGCCACTAAAGATAGAGATTGAGAATATCTATTTCATTACAAGCCTTTCCCGGAGGGGAGAGGTAGTATATTCCATGGGCAGATCACGAGGTAACCTCTCTATCGAGGACTATGTGCATATATATTGCCCGAGTCATCCAGAAAAGACTAGAAGACAAATTCCAATCAAGCACGTGGAGATTTTATCATTGAGGATCATCCTGTTCACTATAGCGAGAGTGAATGGATCAGCTTCCTTACACTAGGCTTCACGGCTTGCCATGAGCTTGGCGGTAGACTGTCTCACCACAGTATTTGATTGGTGTACTCCTCTTCTCACCAACTTGAAGAGCCAGCTAACATCCATCAAAAAAGGCTAGACCAAAAACTTTGGGTATGGAACAATTTTGTGCTCTTTCTTTTTTGAGAAGGTCCCTGCACTCTTCCCTAGAGTATCGTAGCCCGCGAGATCCACAGATGGGCAGGTGGGCTGATCTGATGAAATGACTAGTTTGTGGGGATGTACCACGGACTTCTTTTGACGATGACTTCTTCCCCTAGTGGGAGTAGCAGATCATCGCAGTGGATGATTATCCCTATGCCGGCTTGGACTTGCGAGGAGATCCTGATCTAGCTTTACCACCAGCCGCGGCATGGGGTAATATAGGTAACAAATGTTTTTGATTTTATGATTTTTATGATTTTTATTGTGATGAATGAATGATGTGCCAATCTAAATCTTGATTAGCGATAAAATCTGCTAACCAATTATGAGATCTTGGAATGTGCAAATAATTAATGTAAGTAAATGATCTTTGCAACAACCTCACCCTTAAATACTGGCTAAATAAACATGGATCCCTTACCTGATAAATGTTATTCAATTGTGACACTATCAGTTGTGAATCAAGATAAACTACCAACGAATCAATTCCATAAGAAATAGCTTTGGATAGTAAATTAATGACGGTAGTAAACTCAGCCATATTATTTGATGCAGGACCAATGCATAATCCCCTTGACACCAGCAACTGACTAGTTGGATAGTAGATCACCCAAGCTGTGGAAGCGAGGTTCCGAGTGTGCCAACTAGCACCATTGGCGAATCCAAAATAGACCAAGTCATCCATCAACACCTGTCACAGCAGACCAAAAAGTGTTGATATCAAAAAACTCTTGATGAGATATGCACAAAAATACAAAATGTACAAAGAAGCCATTGCCTAGCTACTACTTAAGCAAATTACTTCTTAAGGTAGAGCCTGTTTTGGGGCTCTGCCAACTTGTTTCCTTCAAAATCGACTAACTCATATGCCCCTTTTTCTAAAACTCGTTTAATTATAAAGGGACCGTACCACATAGGCTTGAACTTGCCTGCCCCCAAGGTGTCCTTATCTTGGTCATAGACCAAGACAAGGTCGCCTTTAGAAAAGACTCGAGGACGAACAGCATTATCGTACTGAGTTTTAACCCTTTTCTTATGAGCCTCATTGATTATGGCGGCATCTCAACGCTGCTCATCGAGATGTTCCAAATGAATGAGGCACTCTTCGAGACTAGAGGTCTCTGGAAGGAGCTCAATAGCTAGCTCAAGAGATGGAATTTCGCATTCAACCGGAAAGATAAATTCCAGCCCGTAAACTAACTGAAAAGGTGTAAAACTTGTGGTAGTTTTTACCAAGGTTCGATATGCCCAAAGAGCTAGATACAACATAAGATGCCAATTGGACCAATTTTTGTCGATCGTCCTTTACAGGATCGTCTTAAGGGTTTTGTTCACAGCCTCAACCTGTCCATTGGCCTAAGGATAATATGGAGACGAATGCTCCTGCCAGAAACCCAATTTAAGAGCCAATTCAGACATTAGCTAGTTCTAGAAATGACTGCCATGGTCAGTGACAATCTCTCTCAGGATACCGAACCTTGAGATAATCTGATTGAAAAGGAACAATGTCGTTGTTTCACTATCATTTTTATAAGTGAGCATGGCCTCAACCCACTTCGTGAAGTAGTCTACGGCCACTATAATGTGCTTGTGATTCGTTGCTGAAGGCGGATTGCAAGTAGTAAAATCAATACCCCACTTAGTAAAAGGACCGACAGTGACAACAGGGAAAAGAGGAGTTGGATGTGTGCGCAGCTTCCGAGTATAAACTTGACAGGAGTGACAGCATTTGACCGCTTGAACACAATCTTTGAAGACCGAAAGCCAAAAGTAGTTGGCACGCAAGATACGCTGGGCTATAGCAAGCCCTAAAAGATGACCACCACAAGCTCCACTGTGGCAATCATTGAGCACTTACTCTACTTCCTCTAAGGTTAAACAACGCCTAAGGATTGAATCAACCCCTTGGCAATATAATGTATCACCAATGATGACATAGTTCTTAGCCAGGTGACGTAATTTTCGCGTTCACACTTAGAGAAAGTAGAGGGAAACTTCGAAGTCTGGAGATAGACAATGATATCTCCATACCATGGGTCGAGTGAAGAGATGAGGAATAGATGTTTGTTGGGAAAAATTTCCTCGAAAATAGTATCCTCTCCATAAGGCAGCTCAAAAATTAACTCAGCAAAAACCATAGATTTCTTAGACTTGGCGGACAAGAACTCGAGATCGAATTCTTGTAAAATGATGATCCATCGATTGTATTTCCCCCAATCACTTGCCTACTAAGGACAATTTGGAATGGATTGACTGCCGCTAAGACAAAAGTTTTGTGTAGCAAGATATAATGGCAGAGCCACTGGACAGCATGGACAGCTGCCAAAGCTAACTTCTCAACAGGAGAACAGCAAAGTTCAGGACCTACCAAGCCTCGGCTCAAGTAATAAATCACATGCTCCATGAGAGCATTGTCTTCCTAAATGAGAACCATACCTATTGTTGATTCTGCAGTGGTGAGATATAAAATGAAATCCCTACCATAATCCGGTGGACTCAAAAGCGGGGCAGAGACTAATGCCTTTTTCAAGGCATCAAACGACTGTTGTGCAAAGTCGTCCCATACGAATGGAACTCCTTTCCGTAGCAAACGCATAAACCCTTTAGTGATCTCGGCATAATTCTCTATAAACCTTCTTAAGAAATTAGCCTTCCCTTGAAGACTTTGAAGTTGTCAAATTGAGGACAGGGGAGGTAACTGAATTATTGCCTCTACCTTGAAGGGATCAACTTGAATCCCTTCAGTTGACACAATGAACCCTAATAACCGACCAGATGTAACTGTGAAAATGCACTTATTGGGATTCAACCGGATCTTATAAAATTGACATCGCTCAAAAACCAATCGAAGGTGACTAGGATGATCAATTCTCTTTCGAGAATGAGCAGCTAAATCGTACAAGTATGCTTCAATGATATGTTTAATGTCATGGAAAGCGTATGACATGTCCCGCTGGAAGGTAGTTCCAGCATTTTTAAAACCAAAAGGCATCCTTTTGTATGCGAAGGTACCCCAAGGACATATAAAAGTTGTCTTATGTTGATCTTCAGGATGAATAGAGATCTGATTATAACTGGAAAAACCGTCCATGAAGGAGAAAGTCTCATTACCCGCACATTCATCAATAATCTGATCAATAAATGGCATGGGGTAATTATCTTTGGGACAAGCTTTGTTTAGGTCTCTAAAGTCAATGCATACTCGGATTATTCCTTGCTTTTTATCTACAGGGACTAGATTAGAAACCCAATCTGTAAGAGGAACAAGATATATAAAACCCACCTTGAGTAGCTTCTCTACTTTAGCTTTAATAGCTACTGCTTTCCTAGGATTAACTGGTCAAAGCTTTTGATGAATCGGCTTAGTATTTTAATACATCTTGATCTCATGTTGAACTATGGATGGATCAATGCCAGGCATTTCCTCATAAGACCAAGCAAATACATCTCCAAACTCCCTAAAAGGTCGGTGTAAATTTGAATTTCTTCAGGGGAACATTTAGCTCCAATGAAGAGATTCTCGATCACATTAGGGTTCCTAGATCTATTAATAGATATTTTTTTTTAAATCACCGACATATTACATTAGGCACGAAAGTGTGCTGGAGCCAAAGGGTTTGATACCGTACAAACATCACTAGTAAATAGCTCGGAGAACCTAGATTCTACTTCCTGCAACGGAGGAAGAAAATATGAACAATGGTGTAAGTCTTCCTAAGGTCTATCAACACCCATCATTTCTTCTAGGATTGCTTCCTTAGATGGTAAAACCATATCCAAGCAGTCCATAGAAGAGGTAGAATCAAGGGTCCAAGATGGGGCCACATCACCATCTAACTCCTCCTTAGAGAAAGGAGTAGAATGGTTGTCTACAGAGATGACGATAGACTGATATATAAGCTCTGCTACAGACATAGGAAAATCCATTCCACCAACTTCTCCTTCATACAATGTGGTCATAGGTGAAGGCAAGGTCCAAGGGTCTGAAAAATAATGAGTTTGGAAGAACTCTTCCCGTGAAGACTCCTTGGATGATGAAATGACATTGATTCTAGCAATGGTGTAGAAATTTTGAATAATAAACACTTATTCACAGAGATTATCCTGATTATACACTATTGCGGAATACATGCATAATACATAACCTCCTCTACATTGATCATTAATTTAGCAACATTAAAAAAAATGAAACATCAATCGCATGCACACATTAACACAGTATGTAACCCGAGGAAAGATTACAGCTGAAAACCCCACACTATCTATATATTAATGATTGAGAACATGTAACAATACATAGTACAATACTCCTCACAAGTACTCAGTACTATCTCCACCTGTTACACACAAAACTAGCTTAGATCCGAACAAGTCACAGGTTCAAATCTCCTCCGCTGCTTTGCTTGCCTCTATTGCACAATACCAAGTGAAAATCACATGAGCACAGGCTATTTCACTGGGCATATACTGCACAATCCTCATGGGCATACTCAATCCATGATTGTGCAAGATCTTATGCACAACTATAGTCACAACTGATAGCAATCTCAACCTCTAATACCTGTCTCCACTAAACTATACATGCACTGAGTTAATTGATGTATTCTTCAGTTGCATTATGAGTTAATAATTAGTGAATTAATTTAACAATTAATTCACATCACTCATCACTAGTCTATTTGCAGTTAGACTAATTACAACTAGTTATACCAAGTCAAACTGAACACAACTCCATCAACTCCACATCCAACTTCACCAAACTCAACTTCTTAAGTTCTAATTGAAGCCCTACATGCAATAGCTCAACTGACTCACAAGAAAAGCGTATTTCCTTCTGACAGCTACATGTGCCACATCTGTAGCTCAAACTGAAGTGCTCCAAGAGGATAAGATAATGTTTATAGTCCAAATATTATTATGAGACAATAATATTTGATTGTTCTATTTTTAGCCCGGCAGTCTAAAAATAGACTTTGATCACTCCGTTGTGAACCAGAAATAGAAGTCCATCTATTTTTCCCAACATGACCAATCATCCATAAACAACATCCTGCAACTCATAGACCATGATCCATATGTCTAAAAATATACATAGTCTAAAAATAGACTTTGCGCCAAAAATAGCCTGTGGGCCCACTTAGTGAAGGCGACTTCTTTCCACTAAGCTCCATCATCTTGTTGCATTCTCAACACTCCCTCTCAACAAGATATGGATTATCAGCAACCCCTATCCTGCCTCGGTGGTATTTGAATTTGCTCCTGGTGAGCGCCTTCGTCAAGATATCAGCATCCTGATCCTCCGTTGGAATGTATGAAAGTAACATGATTCTCCGCTGCACACAATCTCTAATATGATGGTACCTGATGTCAATATGCTTAGATCTATCTTGAAATACAGGATTAGCTGAGAGTTTAATGCAACTCTGGTTATCACAGTAAATCACAGTAGGCTCCAAGTAAGAACCGAACAAACCGACCAGAATCTTCCTCATCCATATAGCCTCGCATGCAGCCAAACTTGCTGCCATATACTCGGCCTCTTCTAAACTGAGTGCCACGGATCTCTGCTTCTACTGTACCAAGAAACTGCTGTTGACCTGATACTGAATACCCCTCCTGATGTTCTCTTTTTGTCTGTTGGGCTCCCTGCCCAATCTGCATCCGTGAAGCCACATAGCTTCACCTCATCCTCCTGTCTGTACCACAAACCATATCCTGATGTGCCTCTCAAATAACGCAATACATGCTTGCTCGCCTTCCAGAAGAGCTTGGTAGGCTTAACCATAGCTTGTGAAAGCTGGTTAATAGCATAGCATATATCGGGTCATGTATTGACCAGATACATAAGCGACCCCACCAACTGTCGATAAACAGTGGCATCCACTTCTTCTGCTGAAGTGGCATCCTCCTTCCTCCAACCTCCAGGAAGAGGAGTATCAACAGGCTTGCAGCCATGCATGTTGAACTTCTCCAGTATCTCCCAAGCATACTTACCCTGAGAAACAAATAGTCCATCACTGTGCTGCCAAATTTCCAATCCCAGGAAATAATGAAGGAGGCCCAAGTCCTTCATCTCAAACTCCTTAGCAAGATCATCCTTGCATGAAAGTATCAACAAATCATCACCCGTTAGAATCAAATCATATACATACAGTACAATGATAAGCAACTTACTCTCCACCACAATCTAGTATAGGTTAGGATCCGCCTCACTCTTGGAGAATCCAAGTCCGGTGAAATAGCTGTCTATCCGTGTGTACCAAGCACGTGGTGCTTGTTTCAACCCATACAATGCTCTCTTGAGCCTGCACACATGTGACTCGCTGCTGAAGATCTCGAAACCTTCGGGCTACTCTATGTACACCTCCTCCTCAATGACTCCGTTGAGGAACGCAGTCTTCACATCCATCTGATGAATGTGCCATCCCATCTACACTGAGAGAGCAAGAATCGTCCGTATGGAAGAATACCTTGCGACAGGTGCAAAGGTCTCCTCATAATCGATCCCCTCTATCTGTGAAAAGCCTCAGGCAGCAAATCTTGCCTTGTACTTATCCACACTCCCGTCAGCTCCCTACTTAACTTTGTAGATCCATCTCAAACCCACCACTGATTTCCCTTCCGGTCTTGGGACAATCTCCCATGCACTGTTTCTGAATATCGAATCATACTCTTCCACCATGGCGTATACCCATGCGGGATCTTCCACAGCTTCCTCGAAAGAGGATGGCTCAGTCACAACACATTTTCTCATAAGAGACATGTATCCAGTGTACCGATCAGGGGATTGTCTCTGCCTGCATTGGGCTGTAGGTGGTCCTACAACTTTCTCTGCATCCTGAGCTAGTCGCTCAGCTTCTGTCAAGCACTTTCGCCCTCTGATGGTTGGCGCTGCATGAGTGGTCTCTTCCACTCCATGAACTTCATCCTGTGGCTGATCCACGTCTTGAAGCTCATCTTTAGGAACTAATAGCTCCTCATTTGCATGCAAGTGTGGCTCCCTCTCAAGCGAACACTTCATGGCTTTCTCCTCCTAAAATTTTATATCCCATTGCACAACAGTCTTACCACTGTCTGGAAAATACACACCATAGTTGTGGGGCGTATCAGTGTACCTCGCAAATATCCCAACCTCTGCGGTCGGCTCCAACTTTTTCCTGGCATCCTTTGTCACATGCATGTAAACATTAGCACCAAAAATCCTCAAATGAGAAAGATCAGGGTTCTTACCAGAATACGCCTCCTCGGGTGTACTCATGCCAAGTATCCTGTGAGGACAACAGTTCTGCACATATACTACTGTATTGCATGCTTCCACCCACAAGTGAAGGGGTAGGCCCTGATCATGCAACATCACTCGTGCAACACCCACAATCGTTCTGTTCTTCCGCTCAACAACCCCGTTCTGTTGTGGGTTATGGGGAGCTATGAGCTCTCTTCGAATCCCTTCTGCTTTGCAGAAATCCTTGAACTCGTCAGAGATGTATTCACCACCATTGTTGCTCCTAAGAGCCTTCACCTTCTTCCCCAACTCCTTCTCGACCAGTGCTTTGAACTCACAGAACTTTGAGTATGTCTCGCTCTTCTTCAGCATGAAGAAGATCCAGCACTTACGAGAGAAATCATCAACAAAAATCACATAATACATGTGTTTTGCTGTCGAAGCTACTGAGAAAGGTCCACACACGTCTGTATGAATTCTCTCAAGGATCGTCGTGGCACGACTATCCTTCTCGTGAAAGGTGGCTTTCACAAACTTTCCCAAAGTACACCCCTTGCACTAATCTGACTGCACAAGAGTGCCTTTAGGAAGCCCTGTAGTGATCTGCTGCAGTATCTTCAAGGCTCCATGGTGAAGGTGACCCAATCTCCTGTGCCACAGCTTGCCATCATCCTGGCTCACCAATCCTTCTGCCTTGCATGCCATTGTTGCGCATCCATCTACATGCAACTGATAAAGGTTCCTCACTCGAACCCCTATCTTCCGGGTTTCTCCAGTTGTCTTGCTGCGCAAGAAATCCTTTCCCTCGCTGAAAAGAACATAATATCCCTTGTCTTCTAACATCGCCACAGAGATAAGATTCTTCTTCAATCTTGGAACATGCATCACTTCCTTCAATACGAATGGTTTACCAGACTCCCTCTCAAAGGAAATGGTACCGATACCAGTCGCACTGTATCTACCATCGTCGCCCATCTCGATGTGCACTCCAAGATCTTTGTCCTTCAGATCAGAAAACAAATCTCAATCTCCTGTCATGTGAAAAGACACACCACTGTCCAAGAACCACACCGATCCCATCACACTTGAAACCAAGCATGCGATCAATGAAAAATCAAGCTCAAACTGCGAGGCTAGATCCTCTCCTGCTGCAGATGCAGCAGCTTTCTTGTTCTTCTTCTTCTGCGGACAATTAGTGGCATAGTGTCCGTGCTGGTGATAGTGAAAGCACTTCACCTTGGACATGTCCTGCTTCTTGCCTTTCACATCGGACTGAGAAGCTTTCTTGTTCTTCCCCTTCTTTGCTTTGGCAGCCAAAGCACAATTTTCTTCATCAGGTCCCTTTGATGAAGATCTGTCCCTGGTATTCCGCCTGATCTCCTCCTGCACAAGATCTGACCAAAGTCTCTCCCATCTTGGAAATTTCTCTCGACCATTAACAGAGTCCTGATAGGAATTCCAACTCTTCAGAAGACCAAGGAGAGCCAATCTCACCAAGTCCTCATCATCAATAGTTACCCCCACACTTCCCAGCTCATCCCGACACTGAGTGAACTTCATGAGATACTTGGGCATATTGTCTCCCTTCTCACATTTGATGTTTCTGAGTTTATCCTTGAGTGCCAGCTTCCTCTGATCGCTCTTGCTTTGGAATAGATCTGTCAACACTTTCCACATCAAGTATGGAGAAGCCTTTCCATGCAGGCTGGACACAATGTGATCCTTCATGCCCTCCAAAAGAATCCTTCGACACTTTGTTGTCTTCTTTTGCCAAGCATCAACCTGCACAGTATCAGTAGGCTTTGGGACCTCAGCCTCTATGAACTCCTTCAGCCCATTATCATCCAACACTACCTCCATCCTGTCCTTCCATGAAATATAGTTCGAGCTGCCCTCAAGAGCATACTCCAATTGCAATCCGTTGAAAGACATTGCCACGTTGATACCAAGAAAACACTGATGCAAATTCGAATTCCACCAGCTCCAAACTCAACCGCCTCTGATCTAAGATTTGTGAGAACAAATTATTTCTTGTACAGAGATTGACTGTATGGGCTTTTACCGGATATCTCACCTTCCAAAGGAAGGATGAATCCAGAGGCTACCTAGCCCGATTATAGACTCTGCCTGAAGAAATAAGATGTAAACACTTTCTAAATAATAGATCTGATGATCAACAGCTCTGATACCATGTAGAAATTTTGAATAACAAACACTTATTCACAGAGATTATCCCGATTATACACTATTGTGGAATACATGCATAACACATAACCTCCTCTACGTTGATCATCAATTTAGCAGCATTAAAAACAATGAAACATCAATCGCATGCACACATTAACACAGTATGTAACCCGGGGAAATCTTACAGCTGAAAACCCCACACTATCTGTATATTAATGATTGATAACACGTAACAATACATAGTACAATACTCCTCACAAGTACTCAGTACTATCTCCACCTGTTACACACAAAACTAGCTCAGATCCAAACAAGTCACAGGTTCAAATCTCCTCTGCTGCTTTGCCTGCCTCTATTGCACAATACCAAGTGAAAATCATGTGAGAACATGCTATTTCACTGGGCATATACTGCACAATCCTCATGGTCATACTCAATCCATGATTGTGCAAGATCTTATGCACAAATATAGTCACAACTGATAGCAATATCAACCTCTAACACCTGTCTCCACTGAACTGTACATGCACTGAGTTAACTGATGTATTCTTCAGTTGCATTATGAGTTAATAATTAGTGAATTAATTTAACAATTAATTCACATCACTCATCACTAGTCTATTTGCAGTTAGACTAATTACAACTAGTTCAACCAAGTCAAACTGAACACAACTCCATCAACTCCACATCCAACTTCACCAAACTCAACTGCTTGAGTTCTAACTGAAGTCCTGCATGCAATAGCTCAACTGACTCACAAGAAAAGTGTATTTCCTTTTGACAGCTGCATGTGCCACATCTATAGCTCAAACTAAAGTGCTCCAAGAGGATAAGATAATGTTTATAGTCCAAATATTATTATGAGACAATAATATTTGACTGTTCTATTTTTAGCCTTGCAGTCTAAAAATAGACTCTAATCACTCCGCTGTGAACCAGAAATAGAAGTCCATCTATTTTTCCCAACATGACCAATCATCCATAAACAGCTTCCTGCAACTCATAGACCATGATCCATATGTCTAAAAATAGACATAGTCTAAAAATAGACTTTGCGCCAAAAATAGCCTGTGGGCCCACTTAGTGAAGGCGACTTCTTTCCACTAAGCTCCATCATCTTGTTGCATTCTCAACAAATGGGAGAGGGAAAATCAAATGTACCCATCAATGAAGAATACATCCCAACTCCCAGATTCTCAGTAGGCGAATAAGGGTTATCCACTAAGGGAATAGTAGAATCCGAAGTTGCTCGAGGATCAACTGGAGAATAATCCAATTGCTCATAGATTGAGTTTTACTTGGCCAAATGAAGCCCAGGATGCTTCATTGGAAAGATAAAATCAAGGAGAACATTGCTGAGGAGGTTTCACTAACAGATTTGGTCATTTATTGGGTCTAAAAATAGGTAGAAGATCAAGCTCCGAATTTTTAACAAAATGAATTTTCTGAGTTTTATTTTCTTCATTTTCATTTGCCCAAGCCTCTTCTAAGTGCAGATTCATTCATCAAGAATATCCTTAGCCAATTAAAATCATCATATGCATTAATAGAAAGTTCAGATTTCCTTTTTAATTTCATTTGATTAGATTTGTTTAATTCTAGATTTGGCATCTTGATTTTGTTGTTGCATCTTAATTTATTTTGATTTCTTTTTGCAAGAAAATAGTAGAAGAGATATGGAGAAAAATATATCAATCAATGAGAATGCTCCGAAAATTAAAGATTGGAATTTTGAGAAAATAAAATTGGATTGGGCATATTTTTCTTCAACAAACTTTCCTCTCAAAATACCTTTGAAAATATTATAAATGACAGATTGCAGAATGTAATGGGGGGTTGCTCTCCTCAACAATTTTGGACTTTTAAAAGCATTTCTGTAATAGGAATTTAGAGTTGTAGGAGGGAGGAGAGAAAATCTTAGATCTAGGCATTATTGAGGATTTTTCCTTTGTATCTTGAATTATGTATGATGGGCAGAGTTTGCACTATTAAAGCTCTAGTTTTGAAAGCAGAAGTTCAAGCAATGTAAAGGATTGTTGGAGACTAGGGTCATAGAAATGGATGCAATAAATTTGTATTTCTAATACTACTGTTTCAAATATCAGTTTCATTTTTATGATAACAAGAATGTGTCATTTTATTCATGTTTGTACACTTATGTTGATATGGGTAATTTGTCTCAATATTGTTATTATGTATCTCTGCTCTTATGGATTAAATTCTGATTTCTGAGTAACTATTTACTCAGAAATCTATCTTATAAAACTGATTGATTATATAGTGATGTGTTGCGAGCTATGTCCGCATATTATGATTTAATTCTTGGATATACTAATTTTTCAATCAATATCATTTTTGTAAATTTCTTCCTAAATGTTGTTGATTGATTATTTCAGTTAAGAGGTCTCAATAGGTGGTGTTTTGGTATCCATAATGTCAGTTAATTCGACTACTTCATTAACTTGATATTCATTATAAACAAGACATATTTAAATCCCAATACTTTAAATATCTTGCTCATGGTTGGTTTAGATCTATATCTGCGTAATTGAGATAGGATTAGGATTAGTTTCTTTTGCTTGCATTATAGAATAAGTTTGCATTTAAATTAAGTTCTGCATTCTTTTAAGTCCTCTTCTCAAAGAGGCAAAATTTTAGTTGTCGCTTGGCTGAACCCAAATTAGCTTAAGGGTCATTCTCTTGCCTGATCAACACGAAGAAATGATCTGATATCCATATCTATTGGTAGTTAAAGATATTATCGTACACCAATAGCGATAGGGAAAAGGTAACTGGACCTATTTAAACCAATCGGAGCTGCTACTCCAAATGGAAAAGGAGCTACTTTAAGGTCTGGACTGGGTGGTTATCCGCCAATGTTGAGGCAAGCATTTTGGCCCTCAACACGACCATACTAGGGAACTATTGAAAATATGTCATTTCATTCGAATTCAGAGTACCCAGTCAAAAGTTTTGTATGATTAAATTATTCCTTAGATTGGTATCTTTTCTATTTTGTGCATATTTTGTTTGTCTGTGTTATTTTTTAGCACTGACTCCAAAATAATCTCTACTAGGTCTCACTCAGATCCAAATCCTCTAGGGAACTATTGAAAATATGTCATTTCATTCGAATTCAGAGTACCCAGTCAAAAATTTTGTATGATTAAATTATTCCTTAGATGGTATCTTTTCTATTTTTGTGCATATTTTGTTTGTCTGTGTTATTTTTTAGCACTGACTCCCAAAATAATCTCTACTAGGTCTCACTCAGATCCAAATCCTCCTACCATAGTCGACAATCCTAAGAATATCTTAAGAAAAACCCTAGAACTGAGAGTCAAACATCAACAGGTTTCTTCACAGAGCTAACTCACTCCCTGAAAACTTTGTTACCTTTAAAGATATCTAGTTTGATTTACGCTTTGAACAAGGCTTATTTAGGACCAAATCAGATAATTGGAAAGATCATATTATCTTTGATCCATCAATCTTCCCAAAAAGCCCAGTGAGAGAAATTTCTTCACAAACTGAATCATATCTTCAGCTCTTACAACATTTTGACACTCTTCAAGATCTAGTGATAGATCTCACCTAGAAATTGATGATGCTTACCTTCAATAGTCAGTAAAATTAACTACTTTAAACCTAGCAGCTTCTTCCCTCACATCTCAACTTGCACATATTCAGTCACCAAGTCCTACTGCCTCCATAATTCCCACCCCTTCCTTCATCCTTCAACACAAGGTTACTCAAATTCCTTTACTTTCATTTCCACCTAGTACTAGTCCAACCTCATCCACTGTTCAACTTCCTCCAAGTGGTCCTCCACCACCACCAATCATGGCAGCCAGGTATGCTCCTTTGGTGTTGCCAACACCATTGGCCAATATGCCACAAGACTATCAGTCTAAAATCACCCTATTTGATGGTATTGGTCCTTTGACAGCCCAACAACATGTGGATAAAATGAATGATTGTTTTGACTTACAAGAGGTAGATGAAGAAAGTGTTAAGCTCAGAATGTTTGCTCAAAGTCTAGGAGGAGAAGTCAGAAAATGGTTTAAGTCTTTGCCTGCAAATAGTATAAATGACCTCCCTACATTTCACCAAACTTTTCTTAATAGGTGGGAAGTCAAAAAGAACCCTCTTGCAGATTTTATCAGAATATGAAAATATTAAAAGAGAAGTAGGTGAAAGTGTTCAAGACTATTGTGCTAGATTTAACAACACCTACAACACAATACCTGTAAATCTTAAACCACCTCAGGACTTAGCCTTGATAAAATTTCCAGATGGCTTTGATACAGATATGTCCTACCAGCTCAGGGAAAGGAATTCTCCAACATTAGAAGCAATGCAAAGAGATGTTGTGAGTGTAGAGGCCAATTTACAAGCTAAAAGAGCCAGGATGAGAACTGAAAGAAAAGTGACTTTTAGAGAAGAAACATCAACTTCTGCAACATAAGCCAAAATTGATTCCTTAGTAAGGACTATGGAAAGAATGATGGAGAGAATAAATATAAATGATAGGAATATTCCTAGGGAGAACCCACTTATCCAACAAAACCGAAATCCAAACCCTAGGAGAAACACTCCACAAATCAGACAAAGAGATCAAAGAGGCCTAGATCAACAAATTAGGCCAACATTTCAAGAAAATTATGCTGATGAAGATATAAGTGTAGTTGAAGGAGTTTATTAAAATCAAATTAATTTAATGGGAACAAATGAAGATAATTTTGTTTTTCTTACACAAGAGGATCAGGAATTGTTTTTATTAACTCAAACAGAACTAGAATCTGAAGAATTTGATGACTATAAACATGGATTTGAAAATGCTATCTTAGAATTTCATAGACAATATAACCTCAAGAGCAAGAAAAACAATGATAACTAAAATAAGAAGGATTCTAATAACTCTGCCAAGAAAACTTTAGAGCTTGATCCCAAGAAGACAACTGAAAGCTTTAAGAAAAATGAAAGCAATCCAGAAAGGAGAAACACGGAAAATGTTGCTAAGAAAACAATTGATGTCTCAAAAAAGGTTGTCTAATCTGGAATGCCTACTACAAGTCAACAAACAGAACTGGTAACAAAGGTTGTGGCTGAAAGGACTAATTTCTCAAATTTTCTTAAAATCAAGCACCCTTCAGTATTGAGAATGAAATTGTTAAACTCGAGATCTCTATTCCTCTTACTGAAACAAAACCTTTCTGGAATATGACTTTTGATGTCTTAAGTGGTAAAACAGGATCAGGAGCATGAGTTTGGTTATACAATTCAACAACTAATCAGGTTGAAGGTCATTCTTATAAACTAAATTTTTTGTGCACAAACAACATAGAAGAATACAAGGCATTACTATTAGGCTTGAAGTTGCTTAAAAAAGTAGGTTCTAAAAGAATTTCTGTCCAGGGAGACTCTGAGCTCATCATCAAACAAATTAAAGGACAATATTCTGCAAAACATCCTAGATTGAGAGAATACCGAAATGTTGTGATTGATTTTCTTAAAACCTTTGAAGAGTATGACCTTGCCGTTATCCCCAGGCTGCAGAATGCCTTGGCCAATGGATTAGCTTTTTCAGCAAGCACCTACAAATTACCTCATCCAAATAAACAATACACAGTTGAAGTGAAACATCATCCTGCAGTGCTTGATAACATGAGATACTGGCAAGTTTTTGGAAGTGATAAGCAGATTGAAAGTTTTCTACAATCAAAATATGAATTCGAGGATATTAATATAGATTTGGAAGATGAAATAGATAGTCAAACTGAGGTACATGTTGATATAGAGCAATCTGTTGTTTCTAATGGGAAATTTCTATAAATAATACTGTACATAAAACTGAAATACATAAAGATCCAGAAAAAGAAGAATTCAAAGTACTACAACTCAAAGATAATGTTTTCCCTAGAGGGCTTGCCCTTTGGAAGAGTTGTTTGACTTTAATGATGTTTCTAGAAATCCAAAAATGGAACCAACAGGAACAAACGTTGAGGAATGCAACATAGGAAGTGAGTTGAACCCCAAAATCATAAAATTTTCAAAATACTACCTCTTATGGCTAAAAAAAGTATATAGCTCTATTCAAATAATTTGTAGACTGGAGCTATGAGATTTAAAAGCTTATGATACTAGCATTATACAACATAAAATTCCAATCAGAGAAGACAAAAACCATTCAAAAGAAATTGCGTAGGATAACCTGTCTAATGCTTTGGTAGGAAATCAAAAAATGTATAGGCTAAGATCATAGTCCCAATTAGATATTCTAAATGGGTATCCCTTACCTAAGATGGATCACATACTGCAAAGGGTAGTGGGTTCTAGTAGGATTTCCTTGTTAGATGGTTTTTCAGGGTATAATAAAGTTTTGGTACATCCTAATGATCAAGATAAAATTGCTTTTACTACTCCTTGGGGAACATTCATGTATGTAAAAGTGCCTTTTTTATTAATGAATGTTGGAGAGAAACTTTCCAAAGAGCAATGGACATTGCTTTCTAAAATGAAATTGGACATTTAATTGTTATTTATCTTGATGACATCACTATATTTTCAAAAGATGATGAAGAACACCTAGCACATCTAAGAAAAGTATTTGAAAATGCAAAAAGTTTGGTATCTCCCTTAATCCCAAGAAACCATTGTTTGGCCTTGAAGAAGGAAAACTTTTAGGCCATATCATCTCCAAGGATGGAATCGGAATTGATCCCAGTAGGATTGAAGGTATCCTTAAAATCAGTCATCCATGAAACATGAAATAACTTCAATATTTTATTTGAAAAATAAAATTTTTGAAGATTCATACCAAATCTTGCTGAACTACTCAAAAATATAACAAACATGCTCAAGAAAGACACTGAAATTAGATGGAATGTTGAAGCCAAACAATCTTTTGATCTAGTTAAGCATGCATTAACAAAAGCTCCAGTTTTAATCAGCCCAGATTTCACTAAAGATTTCATTATCTTTTCTTTTGCATCTGAGCATATTATTGTTGTTGTGCTATTATAGAAAAACACATGAAGGACATGAACAACCAATAGCATTCTTAACAAATCTCTAAGAGATATGGCTTTAAAATACAACATCATGGAAAAATAGGCATTTTCTCTAGTCAAAGCAATAAAAATATTTCAGGGTTTACATCTTTTATTCTCGTATCATTGCTTATGTGCCTAATGTAGTGGTAAAAGATATTCTCACATAAAATGGACTTGGTGGAAAGAGAGGCAAATGGATAGCAGTGATTCTAGAATATGATATAGAAATCAAACCCACCAAGTCGATCAAAGGACAGGGATTAGCCAAATTGATGGTTGAATCAAATTTTAATGCATTAGACATCAACATGGTATTTTATTTGGATGATTTTGAGGAACTTGTGACTCCACCAATAGACGAGGCATACTTAAATTCCCCTTGGTATGCATACCTTTTATATGTTCTGTTCAATTTAAATGCTCCTCTTGGATTAGCCAAAACAAAGGCTAGATTTCTTAAATTAAAAGCAGTCAAATTTTGCATTGTTGATAGCACATTATATTAGCAATATGCTGGAGGTGTCTTACTTGGATATTTGTTAAAAGATGATGCTGACAAAGTTATGTAGGAATTCCATGGAGGTGATTGTGGAGGCCATCTCTATTGGAAGACAAGTGCTAATAAAATCCTTAGAATAGGTTACTACTGGCCTACACTTTACCCAGACATCCATAAGATGGTTATTGCTTGCTATAAATGCCAAATCTTTGAAGGGAAGAGAAAATTACTACCTTTGCCCCTAAAACCCATCTCTGTTGAAATTCCTTTCCAACAATGGGGATTGAATTTCATTGGTGAAATTCATTCTCCATCCTCTGCCCAACACAAATAGATCCTAACAGCCACAAACTACTTCAAATGGATAGAAGCCATCCCTTCCAGAGCTGCTACTGATTCTATTATTATAAAATTCCTTGAAACCAATATCCTTTCTAGATTTGGTTATCTTAGGAAACTGGTCATTGATAATGTTGCAGCTTTCAAATCAAAAAAGATGGTGGATTTTTGTCATAAGTACCATATTTATTTGGGTCATTGTTATGAAACCAGCTCAAAAAAAGATAGAAAAGATAGTTGAACACCTTATAAATTAGCCTCTTCGAGGGGACAACCTCCTTTACATTACACAAATGAACAATTCTTAGATGATTTAAATGACAAGACCTCCTTTCTATATATAGGAGTCTAAGGGGTCATAATATAATCAGAGCCGACATAACAATAATAATGTAAGAGCACAATAATAACAATAGTGGGCTTCTATGGGGCACAATAATAACAATATGGGGACTACATGGGCACAAAAATATAATAAGGGTGTTGTACTAATAACAATAAGGGGTTACACTAGTAGTATAGGGACCTAACATGCCCCTCTCCTTCAAAAAGTGTTGTCCTCAATGCTTGAGTAGTTCTTGATGCTTCTGTATAAAATTCTTGTCCTCCATGTGGAATCTTCAGTGGGTAAGTTCTTCCACTTGATGAGATACTCTGAAATTGATCGATTTCATAGCTATCGGGTTCTTGTTTCTGTGACTGCTCTAGGTTCCAATATGATTTTTCCTTCCTCATCAAGTTCTGGCAATATTGTTTGAACTGGGATCTTCTGCAACTTTTGAATGAGTGGCCACACTTCTTCGTCCTTCTTCCATTCATCCATTGCTTCATTTATCCGTCTAGATGGATAATAGAAATAGCACAAAACAATGCTTCCACACCCTCATCCTTTCTTGAGAGTGCATATGCAACAACATTTTTCTTTGATTTTTTGTAGATGATTTCAAAGTCATAACCCAACATATTTGTGACCCATTTTTTATGTTCTTCTAAAGATAATCTTTGTTCTAAAAAGTATTTAAGACTATCATGATCCATTTTTACCTTGAAGTGTCTTCCCATTAGGTAAGGTTGCCCTTTCATAAGTGCATGTAGTATTGCCAACATTTCCTTCTCATAAATATCTTGCTTGAGATGTAGCCATATAAATACCCAATCGCCTACATCAAAATTTCTTTCACTGCGATATTGATTTTCCTGTTGTTTCATTCGATTCTACACCAAAGTGGTGTTATCCTTTAAAATTTGGAGAACTTATTGTTGATTCTTGATGTGATCTTTCACTTCTTGAATCTTTTTATTCTTGATATGTCCTTCTATCTTGAGAGTTTGAGGAGTGGTAATTTCTTCCAATGCATTACAAGATATGGTCGGATTCATTTCTTGATGCTCGATGTGATCTTTCACTTCTTTAACATTTTTCTTCTTGATATGTCTTTCTACCTTGATAGTTTGAGGAGTCGTAATTCCGGCCAATGCATTACAAGATATGGTCTAATTCATTTCCTCTTTCTTGATGTGATCTTTCACTTCTTGAACCTTTTTCTTCTTGATATGTCCTTCTATCTTGAGAGTTTGAGGAGTGGTAATTCTTGCCAATGATTTACAAGATATGGTCGGATTCATTTCTTCTTTCTCTGGAGTTGGTTCCTAGTGTATATCCTCTTCTTTTGATGTTTCTTGATCCTTTTCTTCCTCCTCTTCACAATCAATATAAAATAATTTCTTCTCAGCACACTTATGACCTTTAATGTATTTGTTTTTTTTTTTTTTTAACATAGTCAGTTGCTGTATTATATTTCAAAAAAAATAAGGAGGTTGAACTCATGAGGTACATAATGTTATGCCATGAAGTGAAAAGAGGGGAGGAGTTACAGGTTGGACAAAATTCCTCCTTGATCCTGCCTTTTGGGCTTTGAAAATAACTAAACAAAAATAAATCCTAACAAACTGGAACAACAGAAAACAACATTTACAAAACATAATCAATCTATATTGATGTGGCTGATTTGCCGAGCTGTAGATTCTTCAGGTTTGTCATCTACACCGGCTTGCTTGATGCTTGATGAGCTTGTGGGTACTGCATTTCGCTTTTCCATCATATATTTCAGAATTTCAATGGATTCCTCAGCGTGACTCCACCTATTGGAGAGCTGATTGAACTGCTCTTGCAGCAAAGAAATTCTTTGAAGAAACAAATTAATATCAGCTTCGTATTTTTCATTAATGAGGCGATTTTGATTGTCAATCTTGGCATCCAAGATCTTCTGGTGAACACGTATTTGCTCCAGCTCAGCCTGAAGGTCGGCACAGTGGAGACAGACCTCGCTCCTCACCATTGTTGTGGCTAGAGGATGTTGCTGAGAGTGCTGAATAAACCAAGGAATAGACGAGAGATGCTGCACTTGGAGGCGAACTGAGGAAATAAGAGAGATCACGATGTATTGAGGAGTGAACAGAGGTTCAGGGATCAGTTGAGATGCTTTAGTGAAAGCAAGAAGTAAGGGCAGCAGGGAGGATAGATCAGATCGGGAACTCAGGACGATAGGGAAGGGAAATGACAGAATGCGAAAATGGAAGGAAGGGGGGCATATAAGGAGGGGTAGGAGCACGGAGGGCCCATCAAAGGAGAGGAGAGAAGAACAGAGGAGAGGCGAGGGAGATCACGGGAGCGGTCCGGTGGAGTCAGGGAGGGATGGGCGATTGGAAGTAAATCGGCTGAACGAATGATTGCTAGCATGTGAATGAGATTTTCTAGGAGATGTCGGATCCCAATGCAGATCTTGGCCTTGAAGCAGATCTGAAAAATCTTTGACCAATTCCAAATGTCAGGGTTCTTAGATTTACTGCAAATCTGATTGAAACAATAATAATTCTTTGTCATGGTAAATATTGTTGAGTCTCCACAACATTGCAGAGAAGGCTGCCCAATGGCCTATAATAAGCTTTGTTGGCGTGGAAGTCAGCATGCTTGTTTAGGGTGCGTAGGATATGGAGGAAACACAAATCTGTCATTGTTTGGCCCAAAATTTGACATCGACTGATGGTCTGTTGGAGGAGAATATTGGGAGATTTTCTATTCTGAGCCATTAGGCTGATGACTACCGCCGAGTCTCCAAAAATCAGAGCTGTACCTATACCAAGTTTACTGAGCTGGATGAGTCCCTGATATAGGGCCAAAGCTTCTGCCCTATTGTTGGAAATGTGCCCAAGTCCCCATTCATAAGAGAGTATGCGATCCCCGTTGGCGTTGAAAATAACTCCTCCTGCTCCTGCAATTCCAGGATTTGACTTTGAAGCACCATAAAAAAGAGATAATAGTTGTTGCAATTTTTGAGCCATATTGCAAACTCTTCTTCCTTTAATCTAATTTTCCATTTATGATGTACATTGCTATGCCTGTTGCTAGCAGTGTTGCCATTCTGGTTACTGTTGTTTTTATCCAGCAGGTAACCAATGAAATTCCGCTCTTCAACACTGAGTTCAGTGATATCTATGTTTCTTTGGTTTTTTACAGAGATGGTTTCTAGAGCGAGGCTCCTTGCCTTGTTGCAGAGATTTCTTGTGGTCGATTCCTTGTCCTTGAATACTTTGCGGTTTCTAGCCAGCCAAATGTTCCACAACATAGTGTAAGGAAGGGTATCCCAGACCCTTTTAACTATGTTATTCTTCTTTTGCTGCCATGGATAATTCTTTTTCCATTGATGTAGAACTTCTCCTATGGAGTCCTGATTATTCCAAGGAATATGGTCGGTGTAGGATAAATTTCTCCAGTAGGTGATAGCAAAGGGACAGGCAATAAAGAGATGTTGAATGGATTCTTCGGCAGCTTGACAATTGGGGCAGCGAGAAGGGCCACTGATGCCTCGCTTTTGCAAATTTTCTGCAGTAAGGATTTTCCCCTTAAGAAGAGTCCAAAGGAAGAATTTAATTTTAGGAAGGGCCTCAGATTTCCAGACCGTTTTCCAGTGATTCCATATGGGTGTGGGATGGTTACTGTTGCAGATGTACTGATGGGTAGCTTGGATAGTATAATTAGATCCAGATGGATCCCAATGAAATCCATCTAAATCATTCTTTTTTATAGGGGCTATATTATGAAGATGAGATTGAAGAATAGAGAAACTTGCTTTGAGATCATTGGGAATGGCTGGGAAGGACCACCCTAACCATAATTGGGATTGGGGATCCCACTGGGAAATCTGATCCAAGTGATGGATGCCTATGCTATCAAAAAAGAAGAGTATAGGATTGACTCCATCGTGACTATTTATAGGTTGTCGGCCCATAATTTTATCAGATCCAATATTAATATCAGCACCTCCCTTGGGGACTTTAGAAGTGTTCTGGGCCATGAAAGGGATTGCTCTTTTGCATAAACGCCAAATTTTCGAATAATATCTGTTAGGAATATCTTGATCAAGAAGTTGCTGCCTTGGGAAGTTTAAATATTTAACTTCTAGCACCCTTTTCCACCAGGCAGAAAGGCCGGTTATAAATCTCCAAGCAATCTTGCCTCCGAATGCTAGATTGAGGAATTTGGGAGATCTGATTCCAAGACTCCTTGGTCTTGGGATTGAATAACCTGCTTCCAATTAATCAAATTGAATTTCTTTTTGTCATTTTCCCTCCTTGCCAAAGGAATTGGCGGAGGATGACTTCCATTGTATAGTGAAAAGAGGTCAGAGCTTGATGGAGAGAGAATTGATATAAAGCCAGCGAAGAGATACCTGATTTGAGTAGGATGAGGCGACCAGCTAGGTTGAGCCAAATGGAGCCCCATTGTTGCACTTTTCTCTTCATTTTGTCAATAACAGTATCCCATACTTCTACCTTCAAAGGACCTACACTCACTGGCATGCCCAAATAGGTGAAGTGAGTCCAGTCATAGTTACAAGAGACTCCAAAGGTATTGGCAATATTGTGAAGGACCTGTGTTGTAGTATTCCATCCATAAATGCATGGATGGAATACCTCAGAGTACCTCATATATTTGTCTAAAATAAACTTGAAGCGCCGGGCTATTATAATGGAAGCTCCTCCAATTAACAAGGTGTCATCAGCAAATTGTGAGTGATTTATATTCTTAACTCCATTCCCAAATTTAATGCCTGTGATGAGGCCAACCCTCTGATTGAAATCCAACACTTTGCTAAAGGATTCAACCATCAGAATAAAAAGATAAGGTGAAAGAGGGCAACCTTGTCTAAGACCTCGGGATGATTGGAAAGCTTTTCCGGTCTGCCATTAACAAGAGGGGAGATCCAGGGCCCAGAAATGCAAGCTTTGATGAGGTTTAAAAAGACTGCATCAAATCCCATCTTCTTTAGAACAGCCAGGAGGAAGGAGTGCCTTACTCTGTCGAATGCATTAGCCAAATCGAGTTTAAGAATAAACCCTTTCTCATTTCTAGATTGACTCGAATGAATAGCTTCTTGAACGAGGAGGATAGAATCAGTTATTTGTCTATTGGCCAAGAACCCCCCTTGGTTTTTAGAGATGAGAGAAGGGAAAAAGGATTTAAGGTGAGAAGCAAGGATTTTGGTCAGGATTTTGTAACAAGAGTTGCAGAGGGAGATGGGCCGAAATCGAGAAAATGAAGAGGGGCGATTTTCTTTGGGAATGAGAGCAAGATGAGTGGCATTGGTGTAACCTCCAATTTTACCCTTTCATTGGACCCATTTGAGCATTTTGGTCAAGTCCTTTTTGATAACTCCCAAAAAGGCTTGATAGAAACAGATGGGGAAGCCATCTGGGCCTGGAGCTTTATCAGGCTGAAGTGTCCAAATTGTTCTTGTTATCTCCTCCTCATCAATCTCCTTGTTCAAACTATCATTCATTTCCTTGTTGATCCCGGTAGGAAGATATTGAAGCAAATCTATATAGTCCTCTTCTTCTTTTGTTTCAGTTAGGAGATCTCGGTAATGGTCTGTGGCAACCTTTCGAATGGCATCTTGTGTATTTTTTCAATTGCCCTCAGCATCTAAGATAGAGCTTACATTGTTCCTTATTTTTTGAGCGGTGGTCTGCTTGTGAAAAAAAGTTGAATTCTTATCTCCCCCTTGCAGCCAAAGTTGCCTCGACTTTATCCTCCATTTTAATTCCTCTTCTCTGTTTACATAGAACAACTGTAAATAGAGATCACTTTCTTGATCTTTGTTCTCCTGGGAGAGGCCGTGCTCCTCTATTATTCTTTGTATACAATCTAGATTGTTCTTGATCTCCTTTTTGATCTTCTCGGGCTCCTTATAACTAGTTTTTGCCCATTCTTTTATAACCTGCTTGGTTTTTCTTAGCTTGGTTTCCCAAATGAAACCAAGAGACCCTTCCACATGCTGGTTCCAAGTGTTTTTTACAATCTCTTTGACTACTGAAATACAGTTCCAGAGGGAATTGTACTTAAAAGGAATGGGTCTGAGAGAGCAGTGGGTTTCCAGAGTGAGGGTTATAGGATAATGTACAGAAGCTAAAAAAGGAAGGATGCCAATATACCCAAGAGAGGAGGAGAGAAACGTGACATTGATTAAAATTCTGTCAAGCCTTTCCATAATGTTGCCTTTGCCCAACTTGCGGTTTCTCCAGGTATACCTTCGATCTTTTGGAGCAACATCAATGAGATCATGGTCTTACATAATGTTTTCTAAGTGAGTTCTATAGGGATCGGGGGTGAAACTACCTCCTCGTTTCTCATTAGCATGAAGAATAAGATTGAAGTCTCCTCCAAAAATGATGTTAGAGTTTTCTTCTGCATCTATGTTGGCTTTAAGATCATCCCAACAATGCTCCTTATCTCTGAAATGATTAGGAACGTAGATATGTAGATGATTGTAATTTGTTTATCTACTTTGTTTTCTAAAACAGTTTTGATCCAGTGTTGATTAACAGTTTCCAATCTATAGTTCCATGTGCTTTAGTTCCAGAGAGTTGCGATTCCTCCGGAGGATCCTCTTGATTCATTGATGCTGCCTTTATATTGCCTCTGCTGTTCAATAATTCCACTCATTTCCTGCTAGCCTTGCTTTGTTTCCTGTAACAAAATAATTTATGGTTTCTCACAATGAATAAGATCTCTTAGGGCAGTAACTTTGGAGGGGTTCCCTAGTCCCCTACTATTCCAAGACAGAACTTTCATCATTGGGTGTGTGGGGTATGGAGAGGTGCTCACCCCCCTTGTTCCTTTTGAATTGCCTCTTTATCATATTGCGCTAGAATGTAAGATTCTATGGGGTTCTAGATACCCATTGCTATATCTTTCTGTGCATTCTCATCTCTATGCTGCTTAACAAATTTCCTACCCGGCCCAGGTTTCTTATATGATTCACTGGTAGCTCCATGGTCTTTGGAGGAACTCCTGGTAATCCTAATAAGGGGAGGATCAAGGGAAGTCTGAGAGGAGATAACCAGAGGAGGAGAGGATTCAGTTGCATCAGTTTGGATCAAGGGAGGGGGAGAGGGATCCTGGGGAGGAATTTCAGGAGGGGATAAAACAAAGAAAGGATTGGATGAAGAAGGGGGTGGAGGTTGGGAGAGGGGGGGAAGGGTAGAAAAGGAAGGGGAGGAAGAAGAGGGGCGAGCTGCATTAGAGGCTGGAGGCCCTGCTTCAGGGGGAGCTTTGGACATGGAAGTCGACTTCTTTTTCTTAACTGTTTCCCATTGTTCTTCTTGTGAGCCATTCTCAACATCAACAAGTTTAGTGTAGCGGTTGGCAAAATGGCCATATTCATGACATAACTTACATTTGAATGGAATCTGATCGTAGTCAGCTGTTGAATATGGCTCCAATCATCCACTTTGAGTTTGATGGCTTCAGGGAGGCCTTTTCCGAGGTCCACTTCAACATAAATCCACGCACATGCTAGCATGTTATCTTTTGGCTTGCTGCGATCAATGTATTTTCCGATTGCACGAACCAATTCATCTCCCCAGCAATGAAGAGGGATGTGAGGGAGCCGGACCCAAACCAGAATAGCACTAGGAACATCTAGTTCAAGGTCAAAATCTAGGGTCCATTTATTGAGATACAGGCCTCTGAAATCCATGAAATAAGGCCCGTTCCTGAAGATTATGTCCTTATCTTCTTTGGATTCAAAATGAAAGGTAAAGTACCCCTTCCCACAACATCTAATGGATATTTTGCCTTGAATTTTGTCGGACCAGTTCCTTTCAACCCATCTTTGCACAGTCTTTGGAGATGGCCAGAGGCTTGTGAATTGACCAATGATTCCTTTTTCTGCTAAGGAAAGGGTAGCCATGCAGTGAAGGGATGGAGGTAAGTTAACTTCTTGTAACACATCCAGATTTTTAATGAACTTGGATACTGCTGGAAGAGGGTGTTGCGGAGGTAGAGACTTAACTAGATCAGAGAAGGCTTGATGAGGATCAGCCACCTCCGGTGGAGCATACAGAGGGGTCATGGCAGGAGGCCGAAGGCTAAGGCTACCACATGGCTGGATGACCTAGAGGAGGTAGCATGGCGTGAGCAGCAGTGATTCTCCAAACCTCGTTTTCTTCAATCTTTAATGTATTTGTTATCACAATTGTAACAAAGTCCTTTTACTCTTTTTTCTTCCAATTGTTGTGGTGTCACCCTTTTATGTTGTGGAAGGCTAGGAGAAACAACACTTTCATCTTTATAGTTGAGGGGTAGAATTCCTTGTTGACATAATTTTTCTTTCCACTTTTCTTTCCAACCTAAATGCTTTCTCCAATGAATCAGGTTCCAAAGACGAACCTCATGTTGAATGTTATCCTTTAAAGTCCTTATGGAGACATCAATACTCTGCTTCTCTGGAATATAATTTTCCCTTATATTCAATTTTTGAAAGTCCTCAATGTGCTCTACCATTGACCACTTTTCTTTGAGATTTATCAATTGGCTAAAGAAGGTGTTTCTCTTTGTATCCTCATAATGTGCTATCATTTCCTCCATGAAAATTGACCACGTAACAAGTGGTTTACGAGAACAAAGCCCTTTATACCATAAAAATTGATCTGGTTCTAAATATGAAGATGTAATACGTACCTTTTGTAACAGTTTCACCTCATGTGGATCAAAGTATTGCTCCATCTGTAGTATCCAATTTACCAGATCCTTGCCATCAAACTTCCTCATATTGCCTTTTCTTTATTTTAGGAGCTCAATCTTGAAACGACTGTCACTCTATAATTTCAGATCTTCTAGTTCTAAAATCGTGACCTACAGTAGCCCTCTGCGTCCTCTTTCTAATGCCACTAGTCTGATCGAAATTGGATTCTCCAAGAAATAGTTATGCACAATCTCCCAAGATGACCTGATTATATACCTTTTCAAAAGAGTGAACTTTTATGAAGTTCCACGTGTCACTATTTTGACCTTCAAATCTGAAAAATATACACAGAAAACTACAATCTATCCTCTTTCTATAACTTCTTACGAAATTTCAATCTGATGCTCAAAGAGAAAGTTATGATGATTTTCCCAAGGTCACCTATTTAAGATGTAATTTGGGAGTCTACAAAAACTCTTACTTGCTCATATCGTATATCCGAAAATATAGCGAGGCAAGATCTGAAATTACGACTCACTGTTTAACAAGATTTCTTCTCAAATGGGTTTTTTCTTAGCTTCTTAAACGGTGCATAAAAAATTTATCGTGAAAATTCCATGAAGACCTATTTGGAGCAGTGAAACCCTATAATCCAAAGCTTTGATACCAAATGTTATGAAACCAGCTCACAAAAAGATAGAAAAGATAGATGAATGCCTTAGAAATCAGCCTCTTCGAGGGGGAAACCTCCTTTACATTACACAAATGAACAATTCTTGGATCATTTAAATGACAAGACCTCCTTTCTATATATAGGAGTCTAAGGGGTCATAATATAATCAAAGCCGACATAACAATAATAATGTAAGGGCACAATAATAACAATAGTGGGCTTCTATGGGGCACAATAATAATAATATGGGGACTACATGGGCACAAAAATATAATAAGGGGGTTGTACTAATAACAATAAGGGTTTACACTAGTAGTATAGGGACCTAATAGTCATTCCACAGCTTATTACCCTCAAGGTAATGGGTTCGATGAATCATCCAATAAATTTTGGTAAACATCATAAAGAAGATACTGGAGGGCAATAAGAAGTCATGGCACAACACATTGATCTATGCATTATGGGCTGAGAGAATGACTACAAAGAAATCAATTGGCATGTCCCCATTCCAACTGGTTTATGGGATGGATGCAGTTTTTCCTTCGTCCATGGAAGTACCAGTTATGAAAATCATGCAAGGAGATACAAAGTGAACCAAATGATATACAAAGAAGGATGTATCAGACAATTCAATTGTAGTAGTCCAGAGAAGAGGTATACAATAGAACTCGGGTTATCCAAGAAAACATAAAGAATTTTTTTATAAAAGAACAAAAGATGATGATTTCAACCTAGGAGATAAAGTGCTAAAATAGGACTCAAGAAGAGAAGACAAAGGGAAACATGGAAAATTTGAAATTCTTTGGAAAGTTCCATATATTATTTCTGCTTTTAGAGGGAATAATGCATTTTTTCTCAAAGAGTTGGATGGAACAAAATTGCCAGAAGGTCCTGTCAATAGCAGGATGTTGAAGCATTACTTTTCTTGAGTACACAGATTTCCTCACTCCATTGTAAATATCACAGTATTTCAGGTTTTTGACAAAAAAAAATCAAATTGAAGATAATATAGATTTGAAGGATTCAAGGCTACAGGTCATGTGTTCTTGACACTTCAAGCTGAGAAGTGCCATCCCCAGCTAGAGCCACTGTTAGGGTCCTATATTTATAGGATCTCAAGGTGATTAAGTATTTCACAATTTGCAGATTTCAAATTGTTCATAGATTTCAATATTCAATTGATTTCAAAAAAAAAAAATGAAAAGAGGGTATATATAAAAATAAAAAAATAAAAAATAAAAACCCAAATGTTGTTCAAATCATACAGTCTAAGAATGATTGAAAAATTTACAATTTATATTGATAGGGTAGAGAATAAAGATCCGCCAAATAGTTTAATATTGGCAAATCAGTAGCTAGTAGAAATAAAATTGGTTCAACTGTTTAATCTGGACCAATGGGAGAAATATGTGATAGAGTAGGTTAGAAATGAAATAAAAGAGAAAGGGTATGCAAGTATAAATGCAACCTTGCAAATGAAAACACAAAAAATGCTAGATTATAAAATAAGGGTAGGTATATTGAGAAAAATCTCAAAAGGAAAAGGACATGATAAGCTCTTTAAGGCTTGATAATATACCTCAACGTTTTTTCTAATGTCACGAATAGAAATAAAAAAAGAGAAAAGGGTCTTATATCATTTTCCCTAACTTTATTTTATATCCTATATCCCTATAGTCTAACCCCTTATTTATTCCTCGCCCCACCACTCACTCACCCGTCACATCCCTCACTACCCACCACTCACCTTTCATATGATCTCCGCTCACTCGATATGATATGACGGCCGGTGCGCTTTTCCAGCCCCACCTCACCCTCCGAAAGTTAATCCCGGTGGGGGTCTGAAATCAGTGGTTTCAAACCACTAAAGTGTTGCGCTCTCACAATTTCACACCCCCCCTCCTCATACCTCTTACCACTCCCAGGGCCCCCCGAAAAATGGCTTATGCTGTTAATTAAACCACTATGTCGTTTTGACCGTTTATCACTCCCGCAACCTCACGATTCATCCCTCCCATCCACCTATCACCTCCATTCTCGTCATTGTGCATTCAATTGGCTGGACGTTATCCAATGGACCCGCGCCAAGTCAGACCAATCCAACGAGAACAATCCAAAGTTATAAAAGCGCCATTTCATGCCATTTTCAAATTTTAACTAGCTATTAGGTGTAATTCAGAAAATATCAGGTATACACAGAGAGTGCAGTAAGCACACTCCGACAACAATACAATTGCAGAAGGATTTATTTTTCTGTAGTAATCACATATTCCCTTTCTCGAATCCACTTTTGGTTTATTCCCTTTCTTTCTCCTCTCTGAATTCTCATTTCTTCTTATCCCCTTCTATTACAAATTCAACACAGATCAGTATTCAGAGGTTTTTCTCGGAAGATAGTCATGGCACTCAAGAAGAAAGAAAAAGAGGTATTTAATCCAATGGTGTACCCCCCGACGGATGCAGATATGGATTTGGATCACATACACTTGCAAATAGGGATTTTAAGATACATGAAACACTCTCAGAGTTTGATTTTATTCGACATATATTGTTGGTGGGAGGATAAACTTGTGGGAGATGGATGACATAGGCTCTCGTTCACTAATTTA